>CM074722.1:329774292-330974292 GCA_037306005.1 Rhinophrynus dorsalis | reverse complement strand
TATGCTATTCCTTAATCAAAAAGCCCTTCCCACGTTCAAACAAAATTCTGCTGCTGTCTCCGCTATCTTCATTTGCTTACCGCAAGTTTTACCATGCTTTATTGAATTGAGGCCTAAGTGCTCACAATGGGAATATACCACATAGAAATTCAATCAAATATGCAATAAGCCTACCAGTGAGAATGGCACTGGAATATTTTTCTTAATTGCGTTCTCTGGTTAATCCTCAATGCTGCTATGTATCTTGAGGTTCTCTGATTCCTCTCTCTAACATATAAACATGCTGGAAGAATAAGCGTACATGGTGAACCATAGTAATACACAATAGTAATACATATTTGCACATGCAATAAAATCCTATTTACAGGATAAAAAAATATATTTATACACATCAATATGTCTCTCCTGCATCCCTTCTGGTGACTCAGTTGTTATTAATACAATCTCCTTTCTTCCTTTGTTCTTCTCTCAACATCCATGGTAAGTAGCTCATTCAAACATCTGCACCAAAGTGGTAGGCTAATGAACATGTGCATCTCATGGGAAATCAAAGGTCAATAATGGCAACAATGCAGTTGGTTACATCAATATACTTTTCTGTTGCATTTATCTCTGTTGTACTCTGCTGCTAGTTGTTTCAGTTTGTAAAGATAATTGTTTCTGTTCGATAAAGACAATAGGTCCTTGCAGGCCATGTAGATCTGTAGGAGTCAATTGTTTGTGTGTACATTCAAAGCAGAGATCATTATATACATTAAACTACAGATACAAGACAGAAAACATATCAATTTAATTGACTGCTGTATGACAGACATGAACCTAGCATAAGTAGACCCGTTCAGTATCTAAATTAGTCAGAAACAATTTTAATACTTAACTTTTAATAAATTGTTTCTAAAAACTCCAGTATTACCCTCCATTATTCCTACAGATAGTATGAGTTAAAAGCCCTTAGCAGTAGAAGTCTTACACTTGATTCAATTAACAGAGTGAAAGATCCATTACTCTGCTAAAATATAAAAGTACAATTTATGAGGTGCAAATGCTGATCACTGATTACTTGTAATGGTGTGGTGTAGCTTACTACCTCTCCTGATATATGAGTTGAGTGTGTTTCTTATTACCACTAGGGATGGGTGAAAATTTTTGCCTCAAACTGAAATCGACGAATAATGGCACTTTCCACTTAGCGAATAATTTCCTGTGAAAAGTGCAGATTTTCTGCTTTTTCCCGCCTTTTTCGCCCATTGAAATCAATGGGAAGAAAAGTTTTCTACAGCCATGTAAAAGGTTGTCAGGCTCTCACAGCTTGCCATTTTGTGTTTGTGAGAGGAGAGAGCAGCACCTTGTTTGAGCTAGACAGAGAGGGGAATTGAAGTTTAGTTTAGGGAATCTTTTAGTAGGACATTTGTTCTGTGTGTTTATTAGGAGAGTCAGTGAGGCACTTTGTGGAGAAGAAGGGAGGAAGGAGGTTGACCCCAAATACTCCAAAATTCCATGTGACTGACTGGCAAGACACAGGCAGCTAGGGGTCTATTTGCTTGTTGATCTTGCTGTAATTGTCTCTGTGCTGGGTGGAGAAGTCTGGGGAAAGACTTTGTTGATTTTGTTTTTCATTTAGAATTTTTTTTTGACACACTGCGATAAGACAACAGGGTGGACAACTTAACAAAAATAAATAAAAAAGAATAAAGAACTAAATATATTAGGTGACAGTGCAGACAGCTGACTGGGCTTAGGCAAGGCATCATACAGCTCCATCAGTTGTGTTGTGTACCCGGTCAGTAAAAAATCACGTAATGTCCAGCAAAAGCACAAGGGGAAGGGGGAGGGGTGGAGCAGTGCAGGAACGTGAGAGTAAAGTAGTAGTTCAAAAACTGACTGCAGCAATGGTTGCTCCAGCGTGTGCAATCAGTGATGATGATGATCCCTCTACTTCAAGGGAGGATGCAGTTTGTCAAGGTCTCAACAAAACTAGTTCCACCACCACCAGTGCCAGTAGAAATAAAGAAGCAAATAAGAAGAACACTGAAAACGACAACAAGTCACATTCAAGTGTTGATGATGCTGGCAATAGCAAAATAGAGTAAGGTGTAGCAGCTGAAGTGCCTGCTGCATCGGACAGTGAGACACACAAGCACCAAAACATCCATTCTCAAAGTAGTAGGGAACTTTGTTACAGTAAAAGTAAAAAGAAATTGTTTGAGACCTCCAAAAGCTTAGGGGAATATAAGGGTAGTAGTAGGCAAACTAGGCAAAAAGTGGCAGGTGTTGCTGATGCTGCTGAGGATGACCTAATGATGACTGATGATGATGCAGATCTAGAATATATCCTTCCAGCATCCTTGTCTTGTTCAGATACAGATGAAGTTGAGAGTGAGGATGATGACAGGGCTATAAGGTTAGCAGAAAGTCTGAATCTTCCACCACTTTTAAGGAGCACTGTGCCTGTATATAAACTGTTTGAGAAAGGCATTGGAAAGTGTGTCCCTGGACAAGCACAGATGTCAAAAAGCACACAGTCACCCTATCAGTCATCATCAGCATCATCGCCTCTTCAAAGTCCAAGTCCCACTTAGCCACACACACACCGGTTTTGAGTACCCAGCAACAACAACACAGGTTAACATCCACAATGTTAGATATGACGATTGCCTCTTCTGCTGCTGCTGTAAGTGCTGCACCTTTCACACCTAGCAGTAGTGGCAGTAGAATTGTATCAACATCTAGCCCCAATAGTAGTAGTAGCAGCAGCACCACCTCAGGAACCCCTCATTCCATGAAGTCCACAGTATGGAGATACTTTACTCAGGATCCTCAAGCTAAGCATGTTGCTATCTGTTGTCTATGCAAAAAGCCCATGAGCAGGGGAAAAGCAGGCTCACACCTACGCACCTCCTCTATGAAATCCCACCTGAAGCACAACCACTGGTCTGACTGGGAGACACACTGTGCAGGCCAAATGTGCCACAACTAGCAGCAGCAGAAGCACTTTAAATTGTTCCCAGGGCTCTAGGGCAGAAAAAAGAAGTAGTGAAGTTATTTATGTGTCAGAGAGTGTGCTACTACCAGTGCCAACAGTTAGTTCAGTCCAAATAACACCTATGGCTCCTGCTGTAGAGGAGTATGATGACTGCCCACTAGTGATGAGCGAGCATGCTCTGCCGAAGCTCGGTTCGGCTCGAGCATCGCTCTGCTCGGCACATGGCGGTACTCGTACGAGTACCGCATGTGCTCGCCCGCCATGTTCGGGTCTCCTCCCCGCACGTTTCGCGGCTGCTGCGCAGCCAATAAACGTGCGGGGAGGCTCTGACATCAGTGTAATGCCAGCAGCCATGTTGGCTGCTGGCATTACACTGATTGGCTGGCCAGAACCCGTGATCGGGTGCTGTATAGCACCTGACCAGCGCGTTCGGCTCAGTCTTAGACAGGGAGAGAGGAGGATAGGAAGGGAAAGTCAGTGTAAGGAGAAGAAAAGTGCGTTTGAACAACAAAAAGACCCAAAAGTCCTTTTTAGGACTATTGTGTGTGGGGGCAGCAGTTATATTTTGTTTTGGGGGGCAGAGCTTAAAAAAAAAACGTCACATATTCCGTTCACTGTGCCTAGCCGCAGATTAGCAGCACATTCTGTTTAGTGTGCAAAGTTGCAGATTAGCAGCACATTCTGTTTAGTGTGCAAAGTTGGAGATTAGCAGCACATTCTTTTTAGTGTGCAAAGTTGCAGATTAGCAGCACATTCTGTTTAGTGTGCAAAGTTGCAGATTAGCAGCACATTCTTTTTAGTGTGCAAAGTTGCAGATTAGCAGCACATTCTGTTTAGTGTGCAAAGTTGCAGATTAGCAGCACATTCTTAGTGTGCAAAGTTGCAGATTAGCAGCACATTCTTTTTAGTGTGCAAAGTTGCAGATTAGCAGCACATTCTGTTTAGTGTGCAAAATGTAAAAAATAAAAGTCACATATTCCGTTCACTGTGCCTAGCCGCAGATAAGCAGCACATTCTGTTTAGTGTGCAAAGTTGCAGATTAGCAGCACATTCTGTTTAGTGTGGAAAGTTGCAGATTAGCAGCACATTCTGTTTAGTGTGCAAAGTGTAAAAAATAAAAGTCACATATTCCATTCACTGTGCCTAGCCGCAGATAAGCAGCACATTCTGTTTAGTGTGCAAAGTTGCAGATTAGCAGCACATTCTGTTTAGTGTGCAAAGTGTAAAAAATAAAAGTCACATATTCCGTTCACTGTGCCTAGCCGCAGACAAGCAGCACATTCTGTTTAGTGTGCAAAGTTGCAGATTAGCAGCACATTCTGTTTAGTGTGCAAATTGTAAAAAATAAAAGTCACTTATTCCGTTCACTGTGCCTAGCCGCAGATAAGCAGCACATTCTGTTTAGTGTGCAAAGTTGCAGATTAGCAGTACATTCTGTTTAGTGTGGAAAGTTGCAGATTAGCAGCACATTCTGTTTAGTGTGCAAAGTATAAAAAATAAAAGTCACATATTCCATTCACTGTGCCTAGCCGCAGATAAGCAGCACATTCTGTTTAGTGTGCAAAGTTGCAGATTAGCAGCACATTCTGTTTAGTGTGCAAAGTGTAAAAAATAAAAGTCACTTATTCCGTTCACTGTGCCTAGCCGCAGATAAGCAGCACATTCTGTTTAGTGTGCAAAGTTGCAGATTAGCAGCACATTCTGTTTAGTGTGCAAAGTGTAAAAAATAAAAGTCACATATTCCGTTCACTGTGCCTAGCCGCAGATAAGCAGCACATTCTGTTTAGTGTGGAAAGTTGCAGATTAGCAGCACATTCTGTTTAGTGTGCAAAGTGTAAAAAATAAAAGTCACATATTCCATTCACTGTGCCTAGCCGCAGATAAGCAGCACATTCTGTTTAGTGTGCAAAGTTGCAGATTAGCAGCACATTCTGTTTAGTGTGCAAAGTTGCAGATTAGCAGCACATTCTGTTTAGTGTGCAAAGTGTAAAAAATAAAAGTCACATATTCCATTCACTGTGCCTAGCCGCAGATAAGCAGCACATTCTGTTTAGTGTGCAAAGTTGCAGATTAGCAGCACATTCTGTTTAGTGTGGAAAGTTGCAGATTAGCAGCACATTCTGTTTAGTGTGCAAAGTGTAAAAAATAAAAGTCACATATTCCATTCACTGTGCCTAGCCGCAGATAAGCAGCACATTCTGCTTAGTGTGCAAAGTTGCAGATTAGCAGCACATATTCCGTGTAATATGAAGAAGGCGGGTAAAAAGGGACGGGGAAGTGGACGTGATCCTGATAGTTCAGGGCGCGGGTCAGGACGCGTAGAAACTGTGCCTGGTGCCAGAGCACAAGAAAGAAAGACATCCACCATACCTAGCTTCATGTCTCAGTTTACAGGGCGTCGCAGGACATCACTCTCGAGGTCAGACCACTGCGAACAGGTGGTCGGTTGGATTTCAGCTGATACTGCTTCCAGTCGGTTAAGCACCACCCTGTCTTCCACCAAGTCCACTCTCAGTAGCCAAGAGTCTGGTCAACATAATCCTCACCTTGATCATCCTTCCTCCCACCATAGAGGGTCTGGCCAAAGAAGTGATCCCACACTGGGATATAGTGAGGAGCTCGTCTCATCACCAATCCTTCATTTGAACCTCTCTCCAAGCACGCTTGCAGAGGAACATGAGATCTTGTGCCCTGATTCACAACCTCTAGAGGGCACCCAATCACAAGAAGATGACAGAGGGGAACGGCATTTAAGGTCAAATGAAGTGGATGATGATGATGAGACACAGTTGCCATCAAATCAACCACTATTACTGTCTCAAGACCTTGATGAGGAGGATGATACACAGTTGTCAATGACTGAGTATGTGGTGGGATCAAGACATGAGGAGGATGATCAGAGTGAGGAAGTGGAGGAGGACTTGGTGGACGATGAGGTGACTGACCCCACCTGGGAAGGTGGAGAGCCGAGCGATGACAGCAGTCCTGAGGGTGAGCCATCTGCAGCACCGCAACAGGCTGGAAGAGGCAGTGGTGTGGCTAAAGAAAGAAGGCGGACCGCACCAAACCGGCCCGCAAATGTTCCACGGAGCACCCCCTTGCGTAAATCTCCCTTGCCAAGGGCTAGGTGTTCCGCGGTATGGCGTTTTTTTAAGGAAAGTGCGGACGACAAAAAAATTGTAGTTTGCAACCTGTGCCACACCAGAATGAGCCGAGGCATGAACACTAGAAACCTCACCACCACCAGCATGATCCGACACATGGCATCCAAGCACCGTAATAAGTGGGAGGAACGCCCGGATCGCCAATCTGTGTCTGCAGGCCACACCACTGCCTCCTCTTCCCCTGTTTTCGGTGCCGGCCAATCGCCTGTCGAAGGCGCAGGCCCGCATACCTCCCGCCCTGCACCTGTACCATCTGAAGCACCATCAGCGACCACATCCACTTCCCTGTCCCAGCGCAGCGTCCAAATGTCGTTACCCCAGGCATTTGAGCGCAAGCGAAAATACCCAGCCACCCACCCACAGGCCATAGCACTAACCTCACACCTTTCCAAATTACTGACCATCGAAATGCTGCCATTTAGGCTTGTGGAGACTGAGTCCTTTCGCAGCCTGATGGCAGCAGCTGTCCCTCGGTACGCAGTCCCCAGCCGCCACTACTTTTCCCGGTGTGCCGTCCCCGCCTTACACCACCATGTGTCCCGTAACATCACCCGTGCCCTGACCAACGCAGTTACTGGGAAGGTCCACTTAACGACTGACACATGGACAAGTGCTTGTGGCCAGGGACGCTATATTTCCCTGACGGCACACTGGGTGAATGTCGTGGAGGCTGGGAGCGACTCGGACCCTGGGATGGCACAGGTGCTACCCACGCCGAGGATTGCGGGCCCTACCTCCATCAGGGTTTCCGCCAGCACCTACGTTATTGGCTCCTCCTCCTCCTCCTCCGTTTCCACCTCTGAATTCTCTGCGCGCAGCGCCACTCACCCATCAGCCGGTAGCTGGAAGCAGTGTAGCACTGCAGTGGGGAAGCGTCAACAGGCCGTGCTGAAGCTGATCTGCCTTGGGGACAAACAGCACACGGCCTCAGAGCTGTTGCAGGGGATTAGTCACCAGACCGAGCAGTGGCTCTCGCCACTCAACCTGCAACCAGGCATGGTTGTGTGTGATAATGGGCGTAACTTGGTGGCGGCTTTGGAGCTCAGCAAGCTCACACACGTACCATGCCTAGCGCATGTATTTAATTTAGTGGTTCAGCGATTTCTAAAAACCTACCCCAATTTGCATGATCTCTTGACCAAGGTGCGCCGCGTGTGTGCACATTTCCGTAAGTCATCAACAGCTTCAGCCGGCCTGTTGAAGCTGCAGCAGCGCTTACAATTGCCAGCTCACCGGCTGCTGTGTGATGTGAGCACGCTCTGGAACTCCACCTTCCACATGTTGGCCCGGCTTTGTGAGCAGCAGAGGGCAGTAGTGGAGTACCAGCTGTTACACGGTCGTCGCCTCTCCGTTCAACTTCCTCTAATCAGAAGTGAGGAGTGGGAATGGATGTCAGACCTCTGTGAGGTTTTACACAATTTTGAGGAATCGACACAGATGGTGAGCGGCGATAACGCTATTATCAGTGTAACCATCCCACTTCTGTGTCTACTGAAACGCTCGCTGCTCACAATTAAAACCGACGCTTTGCATGTGGAAGAGGTGGAAATGCGGGAGGAAGAGCTTACACAAGGTGATAGCCAGAGCACCCTCACTTCGTCTTCTCAGCGACAATTGGAGGAGGCGGAGGAGGAGGAGGAGGAGGAGGAAGACACGGTTGCCTCCGCTACAGAGGGTAGCCATGGAACTTTAGTTCCATCTCTTCAGCGTGGGTGGGCAGAAGAGGAGGAAGAGGATGAGGAGATTGAGAGTCATCCTCCTGGTGAGGACAGCGAAATCTTGCCTGTTGGTACTCTGGCACACATGGCTGACTTTATGTTACGCTGCCTTTCCCGTGACCCACGCGTTATACGCATTTTAGACAACACGGATTACTGGGTGTTCACCCTTCTGGACCCCCGCTACAAAGAGAATTTCTCATCTCTCATTCCTCCGGTGGAGAGGACAAGCAAAATGGTGCAATACCAGAAGGTTCTTGTCGAAAAATTGCTCCAAAATTTTCCATCTGACAACGCTGGCGGCAGAGTACGTGCTACCTTGGCCAACCGAGAAGGGGAGAAAAGGGGAGCACACAGCAGTTCCGACAAAGGCAGGGCAACACTCTCCAAGGCGTGGGACACCTTCATGACACCCCGCCAGCACCCTCACCCTGATGCGCAGCCTAGTGTCACAAGGAGGGAAAAGTTTTGGAAGATGGTGAAGGAGTACGTAGCAGACCGTGTCAGCGTCCTCAATGATCCCTCTGTGCCTTACAACTACTGGGTGTCCAAGCTGGACACGTGGTATGAACTGGCACTCTACGCCTTGGAGGTGCTGGCCTGCCCTGCCGCCAGCGTTCTGTCTGAGCGTGTATTTAGTGCTGCTGGTGGCATCATAACAGATAAGCGTATCCGCCTTTCCACCGAAAATGCTGATAGGTTGACACTTATAAAAATGAACAAGGCCTGGATTTCCCCTGACTTCTCCACTCCACTGGAGGAAAGCCCCGGGGGAACATAAAGTCACTTTATATATGTTATTTACAATGATGGGAATACTCTGTATTCCCATTCACCCCTTCCACCCAAAAAATGGGTATATGGTTGACTCTCTTCCATATACCCTGGGATATAATTTTTATATAGGGCCAGCTCACCAGCGGGCCCTGTGATATAATTTTTATATAGGGCCAGCTCACCAGCGGGCGCTGTTTGACAATTTTTGTATAGGTCAGCTCACCAGCGGGCCTTCTCATATAATGTTTTATTGGGTCAGCTCTCTAGCGGGCCCTCTCATATAATGTTTTATAGCGTCAGCTCACTAGCGGGCCTTCGCATATAATGTTTAGGATGGTCAGCTCCGCAGCAGACCCTCACCCATAATGTTTTAGATGGTCGGCTCAGCGCACGTTTCCCTCTTAATCATGGCCCCAGTTCCGAAAAATCTATGAAATTTTTTGCAGAATTTGCCTCTGCGCACGTTTCCCTCTTAATCATGGCCCCAGTTCAGAAAAATCGATTAAATTTTTTGCAGAATTTTCCTCTGCGCACGTTTCCCTCTTAATCATGGCCCCAGTTCAGAAAAATCGAGGAAATTTTTTGCAGAATTTGCCTCTGCGCACGTTTCCCTCTTAATCATGGCCCCAGTTCCGAAAAATCGAGGACATTTTTGGGAGAATTTGCCTCTGCGCACGTTTCCCTCTTAATCATGGCCCCAGTTCCGAAAAATCGATGAAATTTTTTGCAGAATTTGCAGATGATATACAAGTAAATATACAGCAAATACTGTTTGGTAACAATTTTTCGCCTAAAGTCGTTTTTATCTTCCTTTTTGTGTGTTTTACGGTCAGTCTGTAAAAATGGCGTACTACGGGCGAAACATCGTTCCCAGCAGCGACGTTGGAGTCCAAGATGCATCCAGACATCCTCCCTATGCTGTCCCTGAACCATTTCTGTGGTGTTTCCATCATTTTCTGCCCTTTTCCTATGGACCAGGCACCCTCCCCTCATCAGAGCAGGGGGTGCCTGGTGTAATGCTCGAGTCCTCCCATTGACTTCAATGGGGCTCGGGTGCTCGGCCGAGCACTCGAGCCTCCGGGGGTGCTCGGCCAGAGCACCCGAACACCCGAGCATTGGGGTGCTCGATCATCACTACTGCCCACACATGCTGCATCTACCACCACTATCTCCTCTAGTAATGTTAAAGCAATAACGTTTCAGGGTTCTTCTGCCATGTCCTGCCAACCCACACTGACTGAGTCCCTGGGAAGGAGACAAAAACTTCACAAAAACAATCCCAGAGTATGCCTTTGCAATGGCAAGGTTGCCAAGATGTTGGCAATGGACATTCTGTCATATTTTTTTTGTAGAAAACCGAGGTTTCAGAGAACTGATGTCATGTGTAGCTCCACACTGGATTATCCCAAGCCGCAGTTATTTTTCCAGGACAGCTGTGCCTGAATTGTTCAAGCAGGTGGTTAGTGTGGTGGACAAAGGACTTAAAAGTGTGTATGGCAAGAAAATCCACCTTACAACAGATATGTGGACAAGTGGGAAGAGCACAGACTATATGACTGTGACTGCTAACTGGGTTTCCCTCCCAGCACCAACAGTGGACAACACTAGCTTAGAGCATCAGGTGAAAGCCAGTAATCGTGCTTCTGGTTGTGGCACTGCGATTAAAAGAAGGCAGCAGCAGCAGGATAGCCCATACCATAGTCATGCCACATTGTGCATGCAGAGTTTTGAGCGACAATCCCACAAAGCTGCAGATTTTCTGAGTAAGCTAGAGCAGGTGATAGAGGAATGGCTTGTACCAAGCTTCTTAAAAGCTGGTTTTGTGTCTGCTGATAACGACTCCAACATAATCGCTGCTTTGAGAATTGGTGGTATGGTGCATGTGCCCTGCTTTGCCCATGTGCTAAATTTAGTTGTGACCAGATTCCTGGCAGAATCCGAGACCCTCAAAGAGATGCTTACTGTTGCCTGCAAAATCTCTGCCCATTTTAGTCACTTCTACAGTGTACACAACGCTCTATATTCCATACAAAAGCGTAACAACCTGCCCCATCACCAGCTGAAAATGGAGGTCCCTACCAGATGGAATTCTGCCAAGTACATGCTAGAGCATTTGTACAAGCAGAATAACGCCATTAGCGAGTAGCGAGTGGCCAATGGCAACTAATGTACGATGTATGTGAGCTGCTGAAACCCTTTGATGAGGCAACCATGCTGGGGAGTCGCATACAGACAGGAATTAGTGAAATTCTACCACTGATATATTTTTTGCAGAAAAAAATGAGGAGCATGGCTGAGGATTCTTACCAGAATTACAACACAGACATGCACCAGCTGGTAAAGGACATGTTAGAGTGCTTTGGACAAGATCCTCGCATAGTGTCCATTAAAAGCAATGAGGAATACATTCTTGCCACTTTGCTGGACCCCCACTTTAAACACAAAATTTTAGAATTTCTGCCAAAGGGCCATCAGCGGTTTGCCACAACAAGGAGTCATGGTGATCAGCAGCAACTCTCTGAGGAATCGGATTCTGTCAAGAAATATTGTGACATGCTTATTGATCAAGTGAAGGGTTGCATTGTGGAGAATGAGAGGGAGAAAGTGAGGGCACAACAAACATCTAGGCAGTATAGTGAAAAGAGAGGCAGCAAAGCATTTGAACCAGCAGAAGTGGCTACATCATCACACAGAATATCCCATTCGGAGCACAGGGCAATTCATGGGTCTCAGCAGAGGCAGCAAAAACCCAGCATTGGTAGTGGTGGCACATCTCTTTGGGACTTGCTCTCTGAGTATGGATTGGTAAATGACACACAAGAACACTGTGTAGCTCCTAGAAGTGGTCCCAATGCATGTGAGATGGTTTCTGCATATTTGCAGGATAGCTATGTTTTAGGCAGAAACAATGACCCCATGGATTACTGGCAAACAAAACTGTGTGTGGCCAACATAGACACGTACTGCAGTGGAAAGCCTCAGTTGTCCTCCAGTAAGTGTTGAGTCCGAGAGGGTTTTCAGTGCTGCTGGTTATATTGTCAATGACCGCAGGACACGGCTATCAAGCAGCAATGCTGGGAGACTAACATTCTTAAAAATGAACCAACATCTCATACCATCTGAGCATCAGGTAGCAGAAACCACATATGATGACAGACAAAGAGGACAAATATATTAACAGGAGGTGGACGAGGGATGTGAAGAAGAGTTGCCACTATTTTCCACACTTGGGACCAGTCCACTGCTATGACCAATAAGTTATGTGTGTCAATAATCTGTGAAGGAGGATAGCATGTGATAATGGTAAAAATACATACACAAATCACACCATGCCAGTCCCCCACCACCATCACTTCCATACACATCTGCCACATTGTAGGTTGTATTTTATTTATTTTTTATTACTTGACATCATGAATATGTGCCAATGTCACTTAAGCAGGAAGTTAGTGTTGTGAGCAAAGGACAAATGCATTCTGCATTCAGCCACTTATTTCTAAACTTCAGCCCTCAGAAGAAGTAATATTACAGTAGAAAATGTAGTACCTATTGGAAATATAGATGAAAAATGTGTTAAAATAGCAGAATTTGTTAAAATAGGTGAAAAGGAGGACATTTTTGCATAGGTGGAAAGGCGAAAGTTTTCGCAGGAAAATCGAAAAATCAGCACGGTTTCACCCACCCCTAATTACCACCACTACTAAACAAGGTATCAATCTGGCAAGTAGAACAGATTGAGAAAAATGAAACCCTATTGCTCTTCTAAAAGATGAGAGCACTTAGTTAAACTGGAACATCCCAGTTTAACAAGTGCTCTCATCTTTTAGAAGAGCAGTAGGGTTTCTCATGCTGTCTTGAAGAATGATGGAGCGTAATACTGCAATGTTTTTAGATATAATTTATTAAAAGTTAAGTATTAAAATTGCTGCTGACTAATTTGACTAAGGGTGTTTAGACACTGAACGGGTCTACTTATGCTGAGTAGTGAATATGAAGTAAGTTTATTACTCAACTCTATCAGTTTTCTTTTGGATTATATATATATTTAGACCTGCAGTGCATATACTGAAAAATTGAACACCAAATATATCACTATAACAGACACCGTCCTAGTCAATAAAATATATTAAACAAACTAAGAACAACTTAATCTTAGAGTATTATTAACTTTTTGACACTTACTTCCAGTACATAGTCCTCTTTCAAACTCGTCAAATAACTTGAGAGGGCTTTATTAAGTTTCATGCAAAACAGAAACACATAGAGTACACACATTCTCACTCAGAGTTTCTTCAAGATTTAGGCACTAAAATAACAGTTTATGTTGACATAAAATACAGTTACTCTCTATTTGTCATTGTCCTTACATACAAATTAATAGACTGAATTCATTGTGTTTCAGTTTAACTTAATTTGAAAGCTGCTGATGTATCTCTACCAAGGAATCTGTAAATATGGTACTGTTCAATTATGGATGAGAATGGAAGACTTTTATCAATTATGCAGAAAGAATATGTGCAACTGGTTTGAAAAGAAAACTAAATTTAAGGTATTAAAATGTAATCTTGAAAGAATTGTTAAAATGCAGTCTTTGATCAGTATTAGAGGTGGGTGAAACATTCCCTCCGAAAGGAAAAGCATGCGGAAAACAGCACTTCCCACTTTCTGCAGGAATGTCCATGAAAAGTGTAATTTTTTCACCTTTTTGTCCTCTTTTTCAATGCATCAAAATTAATAATAATAATGTATTTCTACTTTTCCACATGGAGACTTGTCTCATGTATTCATGTATTCTAAAGTATAAACGGGGGTGTCAGTTTAATGAATATTGGAAGTCTATGTTTGGTTCAGAGACAGAAAGCATGTGAATTTGGGAGATAGCTAGTTTAAACAAACAGGAAAAGAGAGGGAGTTGGACTTAATTTATAGAAGTATTGGTGATGTCCACTAGCAGTTCGTTTCTAGGTATGGGTGTCAAGGGAGAAAGGAGCATTTTTGTCTGAAACTCTACTGAGACAGATACTAATTGCATTGACAGTGAAAAATATATCATACATTCAAGACAAAAAAATAGGTACAACTTGACATAATATGTTATTTAAACACCCTTAATTGTGGTACAATGTTTCCATAGAAGCAGGAGATTAGTAGAGAAAAAAACTAAACTTTATTGGCTGAATGGCTCTAGGATGCATGGGTATCCTATTGAAATGTCTCCATCTATTGGGCGACCATGAAAAGGGAGATAAAGGGATAAAATATTGTCTGAATCAAAAGGGTGATATCAGAATATTGCCCCAATCAAAATAGCAACATTCTGCTATTGCCTTCAATGTAATATAATAAATAATAAACAACAGTGAACTGACCTTCGTATAATAGATAATAAACAACAGTGAATTGAGCTCCATGGGAAATATGTACCATGGTTTTGTGAACAAACTGTTCCACACGGTCCATCCGGTTGGGTGAGAGGGAAGGGTGGACTGTGTGGATCAGATTGTGCCCATAACCATGGTACATATTTCACACTGAGCTCAATTCACTGTTGTTTATTATTTATTATATTACATTGCAGGGCGACCTTTAAGCGGACGATAGCAGAATGTTGCTCTTTTGACTGGGGCAACATTCTGATATTGCCCTTTTGAGTCAGGCGATACTATGCACCCTTTTCATGGTCGCCCATCATCATGTCCAACAAATCATATTGGTCATAAATAGTGATGAGCGAGCATGCTCGGCCGAAGCTCGGTTCGGCTCGAGCATCGCTCTGCTCGGCACATGGCGGTACTCGTACGAGTACCGCATGTGCTCGCCCGCCATGTTCGGGTCTCCTCCCTGCACGTTTCGCGGCTGCTGCGCAGCCACTAAACGTGCAGGGAGGCTCTGACATCAGTGTAATGCCAGCAGCCATGTTGGCTGCTGGCATTACACTGATTGGCTGGCCAGAACCCGTGATCGGGTGCTGTATAGCACCTGACCAGCGAGTTCGGCTCAGTCTTAGCCAGGGAGAGATGAGGATAGGAAGGGAAAGTCAGTGTAGGGAGAAGAAAAGCGAATTTGTAAAAAAAAAGACCCAAAAGTCCTTTTTAGGACTACTGTGTGTGGGGGCAGCAGTTTATTTTGTTTGGGGGGGCAGAGATATAAAAAAAAAAACTTCACATATTCTGTTCACTGTGCCTAGCCGCAGATTAGCAGCACATTCTGTTTAGTGTGCAAAGTTGCAGATTAGAGCACATTCTGTTCAGTGTGCAAAGTTGCAGATTAGCAGCACATTCTTTTTAGTGTGCAAAGTTGCAGATTAGAGCACATTCTGTTCAGTGTGCAAAGTTGCAGATTAGCAGCACATTCTTTTTAGTGTGCAAAGTTTCAGATTAGCAGCACATTCTGTTTAGTGTGCAAAGTTTCAGATTAGCAGAACATTCTGTTTAGTGTGCAAAGTGTAAAATATCAAAGTCACATATTCCATTCACTGTGCGTAGCCGCAGATAAGAAGCACATTCTGTTTAGTGTGCAAAGTTGCAGATTAGCAGAACATTCTGTTTAGTGTGCAAAGTTTAAAAAATAAAAGTCACATATTCCATTCACTGTGCCTAGCCGCAGATAAGCAGCACATTCTGTTTAGTGTGCAAAGTTGCAGATTAGCAGAACATTCTGTTTAGTGTGCAAAGTGTAAAAAATAAAAGTCACATATTCCATTCACTGTGTCTAGCCGCAGATACGCAGCACATTCTGTTTAGTGTGCAAAGTTGCAGATTAGCAGAACATTCTGTTTAGTGTGCAAAGTGTAAAAAATAAAAGTCACATATTCCATTCACTGTGCCGAGCCGCAGTTATTAAGCACATTCTGTTTAGTGTGCAAAGTTGCATATTAGGAGAACATTCTGTTAACTGTGCAAAGTGTAAAATATCAAAGTCACATATTCCATTCACTGTGCCTAGCCGCAGATAAAAAGCACATTCTGTTTAGTGTGCAAAGTTGCATATTAGGAGAACATTCTGTTAACTGTGCAAACTGTAAAATATCAAAGTCACATATTCCATTCACTGTGCCGAGCCGCAGTTAATAAGCACATTCTGTTTAGTGTGCAAAGTTGCATATTAGGAGAACATTCTGTTAACTGTGCAAAGTGTAAAATATCAAAGTCACATATTCCATTCACTGTGCCTAGCCGCAGATAAAAAGCACATTCTGTTTAGTGTGCAAAGTTGCATATTAGGAGAACATTCTGTTAACTGTGCAAACTGTAAAATATCAAAGTCACATATTCCATTCACTGTGCCGAGCCGCAGTTAATAAGCACATTCTGTTTAGTGTGCAAAGTTGCATATTAGGAGAACATTCTGTTAACTGTGCAAAGTGTAAAATATCAAAGTCACATATTCCATTCACTGTGCCTAGCCGCAGATAAAAAGCACATTCTGTTTAGTGTGCAAAGTTGCATATTAGGAGAACATTCTGTTAACTGTGCAAAGTGTAAAATATCAAAGTCACATATTCCATTCACTGTGCCTAGCCGCAGATAAAAAGCACATTCTGTTTAGTGTGCAAAGTTGCATATTAGGAGAACATTCTGTTAACTGTGCAAACTGTAAAATATCAAAGTCACATATTCCATTCACTGTGCCGAGCCGCAGTTAAGAAGCACATTCTGTTTAGTGTGCAAAGTTGCATATTAGGAGAACATTCTGTTTACTGTGCAAAGTTGCAGATTTGCAGCACATATTCCGTGTAATATGAAGAAGGCGGGTAAAAAGGGACGGGGAAGTGGACGTGATCCTGATAGTTCAGGGCGCGGGTCAGGACGCGTAGAAACTGTGCCTGGTGCCAGAGCACAAGACAGAAAGACATCCACCATACCTAGCTTCATGTCTCAGTTTACAGGGCGTCGCAGGACATCACTCTCGAGGTCCGACCACTGCGAACAGGTGGTCGGTTGGATGTCAGCTGATACTGCTTCCAGTCGGTTAAGCACCACCCTGTCTTCCACCAAGTCCACTCTCAGTAGCCAAGAGTCTGGTGAACATAATCCTCACCCTGATCATCCTTCCTCCCACCATAGAGGATCTGGTCAAAGAAGTGATCCCACACTGGGATATAGTGAGGAGCTCGTCTCATCACCAATCCTTAATTTGAACCTCTCTCCAAGCACGCTTGCAGAGGAACATGACATCTTGTGCCATGATTCACAACCTCTAGAGGGTACCCAATCACAAGAAGATGACAGAGGTGAACGGCATTTAAGGTCAAAGGAAGTGGATGATGATGATGATGAGACACAGTTGCCATTAAATCAACCACTATTACTGTCTCAAGACCTTGATGAGGAGGATGATATACAGTTGTCAATGACTGAGTATGTGGTGGGATCAAGACATGAGGAGGATGATCAGAGTGAGGAAGTGGAGGAGGACTTGGTGGACGATGAGGTGACTGACCCCACCTGGGAAGGTGTAGAGCCGAGCGATGACAGCAGTCCTGAGGGTGAGCCATCTGCAGCACCGCAACAGGCTGGAAGAGGCAGTGGTGTGGCTAAAGAAAGAAGGCGGACCGCACCAAACCGGCCCGCAAATGTTCCACGGAGCACCCCCTTGTGTAAATCTCCCTTGCCAAAGGGTAGGTGTTCCGCGGTATGGCGTTTTTTTAAGGAAAGTGCGGACGACAAAAGAATTGTAGTTTGCAACCTGTGCCACACCAGAATGAGCCGAGGCATGAACACTAGAAACCTCACCACCACCAGCATGATCCGACACATGGCATCCAAGCACCGTAGTAAGTGGGAGGAACGCCTGGATCGCCCATCTGTGTCTGCAGGCCACACCACTGCCTCCTCTTCCCCTGTTTTCGGTGCCGGCCAATCGCCTGTCGAAGGCGCAGGCCCGCATACCTCCCGCCCTGCACCTGTACCATCTGAAGCACCATCAGCGACCACATCCACTTCCCTGTCCCAGCACAGTGTCCAAATGTCGTTACCCCAGGCATTTGAGCGCAAGCGAAAATACCCAGCCACCCACCCACAGTCCATAGCAATAACCTCACACCTTTCCAAATTACTGGCCATCGAAATGCTGCCATTTAGGCTTGTGGAGACTGAGTCCTTCCGCAGCCTGATGGCAGCAGCTGTCCCTCGGTACGCAGTCCCCAGCCGCCACTACTTTTCCCGGTGTGCCATCCCCGCCTTACACCACCATGTGTCCCGTAACATCACCCGTGCCCTGACCAACGCAGTTACTGGGAAGGTCCACTTAACGACTGACACATGGACAAGTGCTTGTGGCCAGGGACGCTACATTTCCCTGACGGCACACTGGGTGAATGTCGTGGAGGCTGGGAGCGACTCGGACCCTGGGATGGCACAGGTGCTACCCACGCCGAGGATTGCGGGCCCTACCTCCATCAGGGTTTCCGCCAGCACCTACGTTATTGGCTCCTCCTCCTCCTCTTCCGTTTCCACCTCCGAATTCTCTGCGCGCAGCGCCACTCACCCATCAGCCGGTAGCTGGAAGCAGTGTAGCACTGCAGTGGGGAAGCGTCAACAGGCCGTGCTGAAGCTGATCTGCCTTGGGGACAAACAGCACACGGCCTCAGAGCTGTTGCAGGGAATTAGTCACCAGACCGAGCAGTGGCTCTCGCCACTCAACCTGCAACCAGGCATGGTTGTGTGTGATAATGGGCGTAACTTGGTGGCGGCTTTGGAGCTCGGCAAGCTCACACACGTACCATGCCTAGCGCATGTATTTAATTTAGTGGTTCAGCGATTTCTAAAAACCTACCCCAATTTGCATGATCTCTTGACCAAGGTGCGCCGCGTGTGTGCACATTTCCGTAAGTCATCTACAGCTTCAGCCGGCCTGTTGAAGCTGCAGCAGCGCTTACAATTGCCAGCTCACCGGCTGCTGTGTGACGTGAGCACGCGCTGGAACTCCACCTTCCACATGTTGGCCCGGCTTTGTGAGCAGCAGAGGGCAGTAGTGGAGTACCAGCTGTTACACGGTCGTCGCCTCTCCGTTCAACTTCCTGTAATCAGAAGTGAGGAGTGGGAATGGATGTCAGACCTCTGCGAGGTTTTACGCAATTTTGAGGAATCGACACAGATGGTGAGCGGCGATAACGCTATTATCAGTGTAACCATCCCACTTCTGTGTCTACTGAAACGCTCGCTGCTCACAATTAAAACCGACGCTTTGCATGTGGAAGAGGTGGAAATGCGGGAGGAAGAGCTTACACAAGGTGATAGCCACAGCACCCTCACTTCGTCTTCTCAGCGACAATTGGATGAGGCGGAGGAGGAGGAGGAGGAGGAGGAAGACACGGTTGCCTCCGCTACAGAGGGTAGCCATGGAACTTTAGTTCCATCTCTTCAGCGTGGGTGGGCAGAAGAGGAGGAAGAGGATGAGGAGATTGAGAGTCATCCTCCTGGTGAGGACAGCGAAATCTTGCCTGTTGGTACTCTGGTACACATGGCTGACTTTATGTTAGGCTGCCTTTCCCGTGACCCACGCGTTATACGCATTTTAAACAACACGGATTACTGGGTGTTCACCCTTCTGGACCCCCGCTACAAAGAGAATTTCTCATCTCTCATTCCTCCGGTGGAGAGGACAAGCAAAATGGTGCAATATCAGAAGGTTCTTGTCGAAAAATTGCTCCAAAATTTTCCATCTGACAACGCTGGCGGCAGAGTACGTGCTACCTTGGCCAACCGAGAAGGGGAGAAAAGGGGAGCACACAGCAGTTCCGACAAAGGCAGGGCAACACTCTCCAAGGCGTGGGACACCTTCATGACACCCCGCCAGCACCCTCACCCTGATGCGCAGCCTAGTGTCACAAGGAGGGAAAAGTTTTGGAAGATGGTGAAGGAGTACGTAGCAGACCGTGTCAGCGTCCTCAATGATCCCTCTGTGCCTTACAACTACTGGGTGTCCAAGCTGGACACGTGGTATGAACTGGCACTCTACGCCTTGGAGGTGCTGGCCTGCCCTGCCGCCAGCGTTCTGTCTGAGCGTGTATTTAGTGCTGCTGGTGGCATCATAACAGATAAGCGTATCCGCCTTTCCACCGAAAATGCTGATAGGTTGACACTTATAAAAATGAACAAGGCCTGGATTTCCCCTGACTTCTCCACTCCACTGGAGGAAAGCCCCGGGGGAACATAAAGTCACTTTATATATGTTATTTACAATGATGGGAATACTCTGTATTCCCATTCACCCCTTCCACCCAAAAAATGGGTATATGGTTGACTCTCTTCCATATACCCTGGGATATAATTTTTATATAGGGCCAGCTCACCAGCGGGCCCTGTGATATAATTTTTATATAGGGCCAGCTCACCAGCGGGCGCTGTTTGACAATTTTTGTATAGGTCAGCTCACCAGCGGGCCTTCTCATATAATGTTTTATTGGGTCAGCTCTCTAGCGGGCCCTCTCATATAATGTTTTATAGCGTCAGCTCACTAGCGGGCCTTCGCATATAATGTTTAGGATGGTCAGCTCCGCAGCAGACCCTCACCCATAATGTTTTAGATGGTCGGCTCAGCGCACGTTTCCCTCTTAATCATGGCCCCAGTTCCGAAAAATCTATGAAATTTTTTGCAGAATTTGCCTCTGCGCACGTTTCCCTCTTAATCATGGCCCCAGTTCAGAAAAATCGATTAAATTTTTTGCAGAATTTTCCTCTGCGCACGTTTCCCTCTTAATCATGGCCCCAGTTCAGAAAAATCGAGGAAATTTTTTGCAGAATTTGCCTCTGCGCACGTTTCCCTCTTAATCATGGCCCCAGTTCCGAAAAATCGAGGACATTTTTGGGAGAATTTGCCTCTGCGCACGTTTCCCTCTTAATCATGGCCCCAGTTCCGAAAAATCGATGAAATTTTTTGCAGAATTTGCAGATGATATACAAGTAAATATACAGCAAATACTGTTTGGTAACAATTTTTCGCCTAAAGTCGTTTTTATCTTCCTTTTTGTGTGTTTTACGGTCAGTCTGTAAAAATGGCGTACTACGGGCGAAACATCGTTCCCAGCAGCGACGTTGGAGTCCAAGATGCATCCAGACATCCTCCCTATGCTGTCCCTGAACCATTTCTGTGGTGTTTCCATCATTTTCTGCCCTTTTCCTATGGACCAGGCACCCTCCCCTCATCAGAGCAGGGGGTGCCTGGTGTAATGCTCGAGTCCTCCCATTGACTTCAATGGGGCTCGGGTGCTCGGCCGAGCACTCGAGCCTCCGGGGGTGCTCGGCCAGAGCACCCGAACACCCGAGCATTGGGGTGCTCGATCATCACTACTGCCCACACATGCTGCATCTACCACCACTATCTCCTCTAGTAATGTTAAAGCAATAACGTTTCAGGGTTCTTCTGCCATGTCCTGCCAACCCACACTGACTGAGTCCCTGGGAAGGAGACAAAAACTTCACAAAAACAATCCCAGAGTATGCCTTTGCAATGGCAAGGTTGCCAAGATGTTGGCAATGGACATTCTGTCATATTTTTTTTGTAGAAAACCGAGGTTTCAGAGAACTGATGTCATGTGTAGCTCCACACTGGATTATCCCAAGCCGCAGTTATTTTTCCAGGACAGCTGTGCCTGAATTGTTCAAGCAGGTGGTTAGTGTGGTGGACAAAGGACTTAAAAGTGTGTATGGCAAGAAAATCCACCTTACAACAGATATGTGGACAAGTGGGAAGAGCACAGACTATATGACTGTGACTGCTAACTGGGTTTCCCTCCCAGCACCAACAGTGGACAACACTAGCTTAGAGCATCAGGTGAAAGCCAGTAATCGTGCTTCTGGTTGTGGCACTGCGATTAAAAGAAGGCAGCAGCAGCAGGATAGCCCATACCATAGTCATGCCACATTGTGCATGCAGAGTTTTGAGCGACAATCCCACAAAGCTGCAGATTTTCTGAGTAAGCTAGAGCAGGTGATAGAGGAATGGCTTGTACCAAGCTTCTTAAAAGCTGGTTTTGTGTCTGCTGATAACGACTCCAACATAATCGCTGCTTTGAGAATTGGTGGTATGGTGCATGTGCCCTGCTTTGCCCATGTGCTAAATTTAGTTGTGACCAGATTCCTGGCAGAATCCGAGACCCTCAAAGAGATGCTTACTGTTGCCTGCAAAATCTCTGCCCATTTTAGTCACTTCTACAGTGTACACAACGCTCTATATTCCATACAAAAGCGTAACAACCTGCCCCATCACCAGCTGAAAATGGAGGTCCCTACCAGATGGAATTCTGCCAAGTACATGCTAGAGCATTTGTACAAGCAGAATAACGCCATTAGCGAGTAGCGAGTGGCCAATGGCAACTAATGTACGATGTATGTGAGCTGCTGAAACCCTTTGATGAGGCAACCATGCTGGGGAGTCGCATACAGACAGGAATTAGTGAAATTCTACCACTGATATATTTTTTGCAGAAAAAAATGAGGAGCATGGCTGAGGATTCTTACCAGAATTACAACACAGACATGCACCAGCTGGTAAAGGACATGTTAGAGTGCTTTGGACAAGATCCTCGCATAGTGTCCATTAAAAGCAATGAGGAATACATTCTTGCCACTTTGCTGGACCCCCACTTTAAACACAAAATTTTAGAATTTCTGCCAAAGGGCCATCAGCGGTTTGCCACAACAAGGAGTCATGGTGATCAGCAGCAACTCTCTGAGGAATCGGATTCTGTCAAGAAATATTGTGACATGCTTATTGATCAAGTGAAGGGTTGCATTGTGGAGAATGAGAGGGAGAAAGTGAGGGCACAACAAACATCTAGGCAGTATAGTGAAAAGAGAGGCAGCAAAGCATTTGAACCAGCAGAAGTGGCTACATCATCACACAGAATATCCCATTCGGAGCACAGGGCAATTCATGGGTCTCAGCAGAGGCAGCAAAAACCCAGCATTGGTAGTGGTGGCACATCTCTTTGGGACTTGCTCTCTGAGTATGGATTGGTAAATGACACACAAGAACACTGTGTAGCTCCTAGAAGTGGTCCCAATGCATGTGAGATGGTTTCTGCATATTTGCAGGATAGCTATGTTTTAGGCAGAAACAATGACCCCATGGATTACTGGCAAACAAAACTGTGTGTGGCCAACATAGACACGTACTGCAGTGGAAAGCCTCAGTTGTCCTCCAGTAAGTGTTGAGTCCGAGAGGGTTTTCAGTGCTGCTGGTTATATTGTCAATGACCGCAGGACACGGCTATCAAGCAGCAATGCTGGGAGACTAACATTCTTAAAAATGAACCAACATCTCATACCATCTGAGCATCAGGTAGCAGAAACCACATATGATGACAGACAAAGAGGACAAATATATTAACAGGAGGTGGACGAGGGATGTGAAGAAGAGTTGCCACTATTTTCCACACTTGGGACCAGTCCACTGCTATGACCAATAAGTTATGTGTGTCAATAATCTGTGAAGGAGGATAGCATGTGATAATGGTAAAAATACATACACAAATCACACCATGCCAGTCCCCCACCACCATCACTTCCATACACATCTGCCACATTGTAGGTTGTATTTTATTTATTTTTTATTACTTGACATCATGAATATGTGCCAATGTCACTTAAGCAGGAAGTTAGTGTTGTGAGCAAAGGACAAATGCATTCTGCATTCAGCCACTTATTTCTAAACTTCAGCCCTCAGAAGAAGTAATATTACAGTAGAAAATGTAGTACCTATTGGAAATATAGATGAAAAATGTGTTAAAATAGCAGAATTTGTTAAAATAGGTGAAAAGGAGGACATTTTTGCATAGGTGGAAAGGCGAAAGTTTTCGCAGGAAAATCGAAAAATCAGCACGGTTTCACCCACCCCTAATTACCACCACTACTAAACAAGGTATCAATCTGGCAAGTAGAACAGATTGAGAAAAATGAAACCCTATTGCTCTTCTAAAAGATGAGAGCACTTAGTTAAACTGGAACATCCCAGTTTAACAAGTGCTCTCATCTTTTAGAAGAGCAGTAGGGTTTCTCATGCTGTCTTGAAGAATGATGGAGCGTAATACTGCAATGTTTTTAGATATAATTTATTAAAAGTTAAGTATTAAAATTGCTGCTGACTAATTTGACTAAGGGTGTTTAGACACTGAACGGGTCTACTTATGCTGAGTAGTGAATATGAAGTAAGTTTATTACTCAACTCTATCAGTTTTCTTTTGGATTATATATATATTTAGACCTGCAGTGCATATACTGAAAAATTGAACACCAAATATATCACTATAACAGACACCGTCCTAGTCAATAAAATATATTAAACAAACTAAGAACAACTTAATCTTAGAGTATTATTAACTTTTTGACACTTACTTCCAGTACATAGTCCTCTTTCAAACTCGTCAAATAACTTGAGAGGGCTTTATTAAGTTTCATGCAAAACAGAAACACATAGAGTACACACATTCTCACTCAGAGTTTCTTCAAGATTTAGGCACTAAAATAACAGTTTATGTTGACATAAAATACAGTTACTCTCTATTTGTCATTGTCCTTACATACAAATTAATAGACTGAATTCATTGTGTTTCAGTTTAACTTAATTTGAAAGCTGCTGATGTATCTCTACCAAGGAATCTGTAAATATGGTACTGTTCAATTATGGATGAGAATGGAAGACTTTTATCAATTATGCAGAAAGAATATGTGCAACTGGTTTGAAAAGAAAACTAAATTTAAGGTATTAAAATGTAATCTTGAAAGAATTGTTAAAATGCAGTCTTTGATCAGTATTAGAGGTGGGTGAAACATTCCCTCCGAAAGGAAAAGCATGCGGAAAACAGCACTTCCCACTTTCTGCAGGAATGTCCATGAAAAGTGTAATTTTTTCACCTTTTTGTCCTCTTTTTCAATGCATCAAAATTAATAATAATAATGTATTTCTACTTTTCCACATGGAGACTTGTCTCATGTATTCATGTATTCTAAAGTATAAACGGGGGTGTCAGTTTAATGAATATTGGAAGTCTATGTTTGGTTCAGAGACAGAAAGCATGTGAATTTGGGAGATAGCTAGTTTAAACAAACAGGAAAAGAGAGGGAGTTGGACTTAATTTATAGAAGTATTGGTGATGTCCACTAGCAGTTCGTTTCTAGGTATGGGTGTCAAGGGAGAAAGGAGCATTTTTGTCTGAAACTCTACTGAGACAGATACTAATTGCATTGACAGTGAAAAATATATCATACATTCAAGACAAAAAAATAGGTACAACTTGACATAATATGTTATTTAAACACCCTTAATTGTGGTACAATGTTTCCATAGAAGCAGGAGATTAGTAGAGAAAAAAACTAAACTTTATTGGCTGAATGGCTCTAGGATGCATGGGTATCCTATTGAAATGTCTCCATCTATTGGGCGACCATGAAAAGGGAGATAAAGGGATAAAATATTGTCTGAATCAAAAGGGTGATATCAGAATATTGCCCCAATCAAAATAGCAACATTCTGCTATTGCCTTCAATGTAATATAATAAATAATAAACAACAGTGAACTGACCTTCGTATAATAGATAATAAACAACAGTGAATTGAGCTCCATGGGAAATATGTACCATGGTTTTGTGAACAAACTGTTCCACACGGTCCATCCGGTTGGGTGAGAGGGAAGGGTGGACTGTGTGGATCAGATTGTGCCCATAACCATGGTACATATTTCACACTGAGCTCAATTCACTGTTGTTTATTATTTATTATATTACATTGCAGGGCGACCTTTAAGCGGACGATAGCAGAATGTTGCTCTTTTGACTGGGGCAACATTCTGATATTGCCCTTTTGAGTCAGGCGATACTATGCACCCTTTTCATGGTCGCCCATCATCATGTCCAACAAATCATATTGGTCATAAATAGTGATGAGCGAGCATGCTCGGCCGAAGCTCGGTTCGGCTCGAGCATCGCTCTGCTCGGCACATGGCGGTACTCGTACGAGTACCGCATGTGCTCGCCCGCCATGTTCGGGTCTCCTCCCTGCACGTTTCGCGGCTGCTGCGCAGCCACTAAACGTGCAGGGAGGCTCTGACATCAGTGTAATGCCAGCAGCCATGTTGGCTGCTGGCATTACACTGATTGGCTGGCCAGAACCCGTGATCGGGTGCTGTATAGCACCTGACCAGCGAGTTCGGCTCAGTCTTAGCCAGGGAGAGATGAGGATAGGAAGGGAAAGTCAGTGTAGGGAGAAGAAAAGCGAATTTGTAAAAAAAAAGACCCAAAAGTCCTTTTTAGGACTACTGTGTGTGGGGGCAGCAGTTTATTTTGTTTGGGGGGGCAGAGATATAAAAAAAAAAACTTCACATATTCTGTTCACTGTGCCTAGCCGCAGATTAGCAGCACATTTTGTTTAGTGTGCAAAGTTGCAGATTAGAGCACATTCTGTTCAGTGTGCAAAGTTGCAGATTAGCAGCACATTCTTTTTAGTGTGCAAAGTTGCAGATTAGAGCACATTCTGTTCAGTGTGCAAAGTTGCAGATTAGCAGCACATTCTTTTTAGTGTGCAAAGTTTCAGATTAGCAGCACATTCTGTTTAGTGTGCAAAGTTTCAGATTAGCAGAACATTCTGTTTAGTGTGCAAAGTGTAAAATATCAAAGTCACATATTCCATTCACTGTGCGTAGCCGCAGATAAGAAGCACATTCTGTTTAGTGTGCAAAGTTGCAGATTAGCAGAACATTCTGTTTAGTGTGCAAAGTTTAAAAAATAAAAGTCACATATTCCATTCACTGTGCCTAGCCGCAGATAAGCAGCACATTCTGTTTAGTGTGCAAAGTTGCAGATTAGCAGAACATTCTGTTTAGTGTGCAAAGTGTAAAAAATAAAAGTCACATATTCCATTCACTGTGTCTAGCCGCAGATACGCAGCACATTCTGTTTAGTGTGCAAAGTTGCAGATTAGCAGAACATTCTGTTTAGTGTGCAAAGTGTAAAAAATAAAAGTCACATATTCCATTCACTGTGCCGAGCCGCAGTTATTAAGCACATTCTGTTTAGTGTGCAAAGTTGCATATTAGGAGAACATTCTGTTAACTGTGCAAAGTGTAAAATATCAAAGTCACATATTCCATTCACTGTGCCTAGCCGCAGATAAAAAGCACATTCTGTTTAGTGTGCAAAGTTGCATATTAGGAGAACATTCTGTTAACTGTGCAAACTGTAAAATATCAAAGTCACATATTCCATTCACTGTGCCGAGCCGCAGTTAATAAGCACATTCTGTTTAGTGTGCAAAGTTGCATATTAGGAGAACATTCTGTTAACTGTGCAAAGTGTAAAATATCAAAGTCACATATTCCATTCACTGTGCCTAGCCGCAGATAAAAAGCACATTCTGTTTAGTGTGCAAAGTTGCATATTAGGAGAACATTCTGTTAACTGTGCAAACTGTAAAATATCAAAGTCACATATTCCATTCACTGTGCCGAGCCGCAGTTAATAAGCACATTCTGTTTAGTGTGCAAAGTTGCATATTAGGAGAACATTCTGTTAACTGTGCAAAGTGTAAAATATCAAAGTCACATATTCCATTCACTGTGCCTAGCCGCAGATAAAAAGCACATTCTGTTTAGTGTGCAAAGTTGCATATTAGGAGAACATTCTGTTAACTGTGCAAAGTGTAAAATATCAAAGTCACATATTCCATTCACTGTGCCTAGCCGCAGATAAAAAGCACATTCTGTTTAGTGTGCAAAGTTGCATATTAGGAGAACATTCTGTTAACTGTGCAAACTGTAAAATATCAAAGTCACATATTCCATTCACTGTGCCGAGCCGCAGTTAAGAAGCACATTCTGTTTAGTGTGCAAAGTTGCATATTAGGAGAACATTCTGTTTACTGTGCAAAGTTGCAGATTTGCAGCACATATTCCGTGTAATATGAAGAAGGCGGGTAAAAAGGGACGGGGAAGTGGACGTGATCCTGATAGTTCAGGGCGCGGGTCAGGACGCGTAGAAACTGTGCCTGGTGCCAGAGCACAAGACAGAAAGACATCCACCATACCTAGCTTCATGTCTCAGTTTACAGGGCGTCGCAGGACATCACTCTCGAGGTCCGACCACTGCGAACAGGTGGTCGGTTGGATGTCAGCTGATACTGCTTCCAGTCGGTTAAGCACCACCCTGTCTTCCACCAAGTCCACTCTCAGTAGCCAAGAGTCTGGTGAACATAATCCTCACCCTGATCATCCTTCCTCCCACCATAGAGGATCTGGTCAAAGAAGTGATCCCACACTGGGATATAGTGAGGAGCTCGTCTCATCACCAATCCTTAATTTGAACCTCTCTCCAAGCACGCTTGCAGAGGAACATGACATCTTGTGCCATGATTCACAACCTCTAGAGGGTACCCAATCACAAGAAGATGACAGAGGTGAACGGCATTTAAGGTCAAAGGAAGTGGATGATGATGATGATGAGACACAGTTGCCATTAAATCAACCACTATTACTGTCTCAAGACCTTGATGAGGAGGATGATATACAGTTGTCAATGACTGAGTATGTGGTGGGATCAAGACATGAGGAGGATGATCAGAGTGAGGAAGTGGAGGAGGACTTGGTGGACGATGAGGTGACTGACCCCACCTGGGAAGGTGTAGAGCCGAGCGATGACAGCAGTCCTGAGGGTGAGCCATCTGCAGCACCGCAACAGGCTGGAAGAGGCAGTGGTGTGGCTAAAGAAAGAAGGCGGACCGCACCAAACCGGCCCGCAAATGTTCCACGGAGCACCCCCTTGTGTAAATCTCCCTTGCCAAAGGGTAGGTGTTCCGCGGTATGGCGTTTTTTTAAGGAAAGTGCGGACGACAAAAGAATTGTAGTTTGCAACCTGTGCCACACCAGAATGAGCCGAGGCATGAACACTAGAAACCTCACCACCACCAGCATGATCCGACACATGGCATCCAAGCACCGTAGTAAGTGGGAGGAACGCCTGGATCGCCCATCTGTGTCTGCAGGCCACACCACTGCCTCCTCTTCCCCTGTTTTCGGTGCCGGCCAATCGCCTGTCGAAGGCGCAGGCCCGCATACCTCCCGCCCTGCACCTGTACCATCTGAAGCACCATCAGCGACCACATCCACTTCCCTGTCCCAGCACAGTGTCCAAATGTCGTTACCCCAGGCATTTGAGCGCAAGCGAAAATACCCAGCCACCCACCCACAGTCCATAGCAATAACCTCACACCTTTCCAAATTACTGGCCATCGAAATGCTGCCATTTAGGCTTGTGGAGACTGAGTCCTTCCGCAGCCTGATGGCAGCAGCTGTCCCTCGGTACGCAGTCCCCAGCCGCCACTACTTTTCCCGGTGTGCCATCCCCGCCTTACACCACCATGTGTCCCGTAACATCACCCGTGCCCTGACCAACGCAGTTACTGGGAAGGTCCACTTAACGACTGACACATGGACAAGTGCTTGTGGCCAGGGACGCTACATTTCCCTGACGGCACACTGGGTGAATGTCGTGGAGGCTGGGAGCGACTCGGACCCTGGGATGGCACAGGTGCTACCCACGCCGAGGATTGCGGGCCCTACCTCCATCAGGGTTTCCGCCAGCACCTACGTTATTGGCTCCTCCTCCTCCTCTTCCGTTTCCACCTCCGAATTCTCTGCGCGCAGCGCCACTCACCCATCAGCCGGTAGCTGGAAGCAGTGTAGCACTGCAGTGGGGAAGCGTCAACAGGCCGTGCTGAAGCTGATCTGCCTTGGGGACAAACAGCACACGGCCTCAGAGCTGTTGCAGGGAATTAGTCACCAGACCGAGCAGTGGCTCTCGCCACTCAACCTGCAACCAGGCATGGTTGTGTGTGATAATGGGCGTAACTTGGTGGCGGCTTTGGAGCTCGGCAAGCTCACACACGTACCATGCCTAGCGCATGTATTTAATTTAGTGGTTCAGCGATTTCTAAAAACCTACCCCAATTTGCATGATCTCTTGACCAAGGTGCGCCGCGTGTGTGCACATTTCCGTAAGTCATCTACAGCTTCAGCCGGCCTGTTGAAGCTGCAGCAGCGCTTACAATTGCCAGCTCACCGGCTGCTGTGTGACGTGAGCACGCGCTGGAACTCCACCTTCCACATGTTGGCCCGGCTTTGTGAGCAGCAGAGGGCAGTAGTGGAGTACCAGCTGTTACACGGTCGTCGCCTCTCCGTTCAACTTCCTGTAATCAGAAGTGAGGAGTGGGAATGGATGTCAGACCTCTGCGAGGTTTTACGCAATTTTGAGGAATCGACACAGATGGTGAGCGGCGATAACGCTATTATCAGTGTAACCATCCCACTTCTGTGTCTACTGAAACGCTCGCTGCTCACAATTAAAACCGACGCTTTGCATGTGGAAGAGGTGGAAATGCGGGAGGAAGAGCTTACACAAGGTGATAGCCACAGCACCCTCACTTCGTCTTCTCAGCGACAATTGGATGAGGCGGAGGAGGAGGAGGAGGAGGAGGAAGACACGGTTGCCTCCGCTACAGAGGGTAGCCATGGAACTTTAGTTCCATCTCTTCAGCGTGGGTGGGCAGAAGAGGAGGAAGAGGATGAGGAGATTGAGAGTCATCCTCCTGGTGAGGACAGCGAAATCTTGCCTGTTGGTACTCTGGTACACATGGCTGACTTTATGTTAGGCTGCCTTTCCCGTGACCCACGCGTTATACGCATTTTAAACAACACGGATTACTGGGTGTTCACCCTTCTGGACCCCCGCTACAAAGAGAATTTCTCATCTCTCATTCCTCCGGTGGAGAGGACAAGCAAAATGGTGCAATATCAGAAGGTTCTTGTCGAAAAATTGCTCCAAAATTTTCCATCTGACAACGCTGGCGGCAGAGTACGTGCTACCTTGGCCAACCGAGGAGGGGAGAAAAGGGGAGCACACAGCAGTTCCGACAAAGGCAGGGCAACACTCTCCAAGGCGTGGGACACCTTCATGACACCCCGCCAGCACCCTCACCCTGATGCGCAGCCTAGTGTCACAAGGAGGGAAAGGTTTTGGAAGTTGGTGAAGGAGTACGTAGCAGACCGTATCAGCGTCCTCAATGATTCCTCTGTGCCTTACAACTACTGGGTGTCCAAGCTGGACACGTGGTATGAACTGGCACTCTACGCCTTGGAGGTGCTGGCCTGCCCTGCCGCCAGCGTTCTGTCTGAGCGGGTATTTAGTGCTGCTGGTGGCATCATAACAGATAAGCGTATCCGCCTTTCCACCGAAAATGCTGATAGGTTGACACTTATAAAAATGAACAAGGCCTGGATTTCCCCTGACTTCTCCACTCCACTGGAGGAAAGCCCCGGGGGAACATAAAGTCACTTTATATATGTTATTTACAATGATGGGAATACTCTGTATTCCCATTCACCCCTTCCACCCAAAAAATGGGTATATGGTTGACTCTCTTCCATATACCCTGGGATATAATTTTTATATAGGGCCACCTCACCAGCGGGCCCTGTGATATAATTTTTATATAGGGCCAGCTCACTAGCGGACGCTGTTTGACAATTTTTGTATAGGTCTGCTCACCAGCGGGCCTTCTCATATAATGTTTTATTGGGTCTGCTCTCTAGCGGGCCCTCTCATATAATGTTTTATAGCGTCAGCTCACTAGCGGGCCTTCGCATATAATGTTTAGGATGGTCAGCTCCGCAGCAGACCCTCACCCATAATGTTTTAGATGGTCGGCTCAGCGCACGTTTCCCTCTTAATCATGGCCCCAGTTCAGAAAAATCTAGGAAATTTTTGGGAGAATTTGTCTTTGCGCACGTTTCCCTCTTAATCATGGCCTCAGTTCAGAAAAATCAAGGAAATTTTTGGGAGAATTTGCCTTTGCGCACGTTTCCCTCTTAATCATGGCCTCAGTTCAGAAAAATCGAGGACATTTTTTGCAGAATTTGCCTCTGCGCACGTTTCCCTCTTAATCATGGCCTCAGTTCAGAAAAATCGAGGAAATTTTTGGGAGAATTTGCCTCTGCGCACGTTTCCCTCTTAATCATGGCCTCAGTTCAGAAAAATCGAGGACATTTTTGGGAGAATTTGCCTCTGCGCACGTTTCCCTCTTAATCATGGCCCCAGTTCCGAAAAATCGATGAAATTTTTTGCAGAATTTGCAGATGATATACAAGTAAATATACAGCAAATACTGTTTGGTAACAATTTTTCGCCTAAAGTCGTTTTTATCTGCCTTTTTGTGTGTTTTACGGTCAGTCTGTAAAAATGGCGTACTACGGGCGAAAGATCGTTCCCAGCAGCGACGTTGGAGTCCAAGATGCATCCAGACATCCTCCCTATGCTGTCCCTGAACCATTTCTGTGGTGTTTCCATCATTTTCTGCCCTTTTCCTATGGACCAGGCACCCTCCCCTCATCAGAGCAGGGGGTGCCTGGTGTAATGCTCGAGTCCTCCCATTTACTTCAATGGGGCTCGGGTGCTCGGCCGAGCACTCGAGCCTCCGGGGGCGCTCGGTCAGAGCACCCGAACACCCGAGCATTGGGGTGCTCGATCATCACTAGTCATAAATCATAATCATCATCACCACATCCAAGTCCAACCCCAACCATGTCAAACTCACTATTAATGACTAAGGAAAAACACAGGTCAACATCTACAACCCTAACTATGAGTGCTTCTGCTGCAGTTCTAAGTGCAGCACAATTGGTACTATTACAGCATCCTTAGGAACCCCTTAGTCTATGAAATCTCCATTATCCAGCTAAACATGTTGATCACTTCTAGGCACATCCTCACTGAGATCCCACCTGAAGAACAACCCAAGGTCTGATTATGAGACACACCATCAATACGTGAGATATCCCAAAACTGGAAACAATAGAAGAACTCCTAAAAGTGCACAGGACCAAGGGGGACATAATAGTAGAGTTGAATATGTTTCAGGGAGTGGGACAGTAACAATAAGATCCATAACCTACTGATGCTGTTGTGCAAATGCAAAGCACAGCTGAGTATGACCAATTTAGTTAGAAGTGACTAGAGTGACAAAGTCCCCACTCCCACATTCCATCACCACCATCATTGCTTCCACAAATACTAGTCATGTTGTTAAAACAATAAAATGGCACCACTTCTAGGTGCTGCCAACCCAACCTTACTGAGGTCTTAGATATAAGTTTAAAAACATAAAAAAGTACAACTGTGGCAAACTTTCTGAAATTAGCTTTTGACATTCTACCCTAGTCTGTTATTGATAACAGAGGTTTTAAAGAACTGACAATGTTTTACTTACACCCTACTGGCATATACCAAGCAACAATTATAGGCTGCATCAGGGTTGTTCAAGCAGTTGTATCTTGTATTGGGGAAAGTGTAAAGGTACTCTAAGATGCTCTGTGTTGCTCTAGGACTCATCCCGGTGACTGTTTTTATTCAGATGTAGATTTCTCCACTAAGGATGAGTGAAATGTTTTATCCCAAAAGAATCTAAAAATGGCACTTTTTGCCTTCCGTAGGAATTCCAATGAAAAATATTGTTTTTTTTTTTTTTTTTTTGCTTTTTTATTATGGTGACCCCCCACTACACTGGTAGCCATAGAACAACACATACTGACTCCCAGCCTTGTCCCAATTTAATTATAGAACAACAAATACTGATGTCCCAGCCTTGTCGCACTGCTCTGGTAGCCATATAACCACAAATATTAACCCCCAGCCTTTTTCCACTGCACTGGAAGCCATTGAAACACATACACTGCACCACAACCTTGTCCCACAGCAATGGTAGCCATAGAACCACTCTTACTGACCCCTAGCCTTGTCACATAGTATCCTGGAGCATGATATGTAGCAGGAGACCCTCCAGCTGCTGCCAGACTACAACTCCCATCATTCCTCATTTGCTGTGGTCTGAAAGAGAATGATGGGTGGGGAAGCAACTGGAGGGCTTCACATTACCCATTATCCAAGCCTTTTCCCATGGATGCCATAGAACCACAAATAATGACCCCCCCCCACATACACACACACAGCTTTTTAACAGTACACTGGTGGCCATAGAGCCACATATGCTGACACCACAGCCGTGTCCTGTGGTAGCCAAACAACCACACATACTGATCGACCATCCTTGTCCTATAACCACACACGCACACCGAGTCTGCATAGCTGTGGGAATACTTGGACAAAAGCAGAAAATGGCAATGTTTTCATGGGAAATATATTGGGGGTAGAAAAAAAAGGGGGACATATCTGGATTTTCAACAATTTGGATAAGCTAATTCTGACTTTTGGCTATCATTATTTTCTACTTCAGCACTCCGAAACAGTAGTATTGCAGTGGGAATCCTCACAGGTACTGAAAGCATAGGTGGAAATTCATTTGGCAGTAGCCAAAAAAGGCAGAAATGTTTTATGTTTTCTATGCACAAGAATTTCCATGTAGTGTCTTGGAGGCATAATTCAAAGGGATAAAATGTAGATGGCAGCTCAGTGCATAAGATGAAGTAGACTCTGGTCAAATTTGCCTCTATATTACCAGTCCCTGAAGTCCCTTAAAGGGATAGTAATGTTTCATAATAAAAGCAGCTCTAATTAATCATCATAGTATTTGGACCTTGGAGAGTGTTATTTCAATTCGGTGAGAGTTGTAGCTCAAGAGTAATTCAATGACAAAATATCCCCATCCCTCCCCTTTTACTGATGTAACACTGCTCGGCCAGATCAGAAGGGAGGTGCCCAGGTAGACTGCAGAGAAGGACAATCTTCAATTAAGATAAGGGAAAAACCTGAAAAACTTGTCAAGGGGGGCAGGGTTTTCATTGTTTTCATTGAAAGAAGATTGTCCCCTGCTGTTATCTGTCTGGTCTTACAACCAGATTCCACATCTGAGAAGAGATGGCTTACATTAAGTAAAAGGGGCAGGAGGGGAAACTTTGCTTGTGAATATCTCTCAAACCATAAAGGTTTGAGAGATAAGACTTATGTCGTTCTTCATGATTTTTTTAATGCTTACAAAATAAAATAAAGATAAAACTAAGTATTACTATCCCTTTAACCCTTTGAGTGCCAGAGGGGTGTGCAATGCATTGCAAAGCAATGCATTGCATAACCCTCTTTCACTCAAACGGTTAACTCATCTTGGTGCATCTCTCCCACTGGTGCTAGGAGCACTTTCGAAAACTTCTTAACAGACAAACTTTATTTACTTTTTTATGGTGTCACATTTTGCCCTTAGGTTCTATAGAATTTGCCTACATAAAACAGTTTTAACATTTGCACCCATAGGTGGCCTTATTACTCAAATTGCCACATAAGTTGTTGCATATCTCCTTAGAGTTATTTAAAAATGTATCATGTCTTTAGTACACTCATTTTATAACCATCCACTAAAAATGTTGGATTTGTTCCCATTAATTTCATGTTTTTGTTACTATAGCATTTTTACTTCTTTTTTAAGGAGTGTAGAGGAAAAAACATGTTTTTAAAGTTAATCTTTCAAAATAAATCCAATTTAAAATAACAAGACATGTGAAGGCTTCCATGCTTCTCTTTTTAATGGATACCATCAATCAATGTCAGTACAAACACTCTGCTCTGTACTTGAGAACAAAATTCAGACAGAAGTTTAAGAACAACTTACTGTTCATAAGAAGAAAAACTGGTAATGACAGCTCATTTTGGTCAGAATTCTTAATGGGTTTATAAAAATGCTTCATTATGTGTCATTAAAAAAATGTTTATGTTGAACAGCAAAAAAGGAGCAAGGAATAGCTGACGAAATATAGTAATAATATACTACATTGTGCAAGGATAGGTTATAAACAAACAAGTATTCAAGTAGATGTATGAAGGACTGGATTAATTCTTGGACAAACTTACTACACCAGAGGGGACAATTAAAACTTCACATTCATTTAAATGGGGCTTCAAATCCATTGAAAGACTGAGATATCAAATGAATTGCTTTGCAGAGAATATGGGTGTTGTAGTCTGGAAGCAGCTGTAGGGCTTCACGTTGCCCACCATCCCAGCCTTGTGCCATGGATGCCATAGAACCACATATTCGGATCCTACAGCCTCTTACCACTTCACTGGTGGCCATAGAACCACACATCTGACCTCCCAGCCTTGCCCACTGCCCTGCAATATATGGCATATGTCACTAGCATTCATAGGGTTAAAATCCTGATGTAAATTAATGGGAATTTGGGGAAATTTTATTTATCCTTTCTGGTGTAGTTGGCTTGCTCCAGTTCCTTTGTACACCAGCCTCATTGTTAAAGTATTAGATGTGTTTATAGAAACAAAACAAGCACCTACATTTGGAGCACTATTTATGTTTTAGAGTGACAGAGAGATGTGGAAAAAAATGCATTGCCCATCTCTGGCTAATCAGTGGTTATATGCTGGCTAGCATAGGTGATTTTTGCACTTGAACAGCATATACTTGTACTTGCTCATTTATAAATGAATAAGTTCATGTTTACTATCACTCACTGATAAATAGCAAACACAGCAAGTGATCATAATTTTTAGATAGATGTGCAATTTACCCTTTATTATTGAATAGATACCTATGAGTTAAGCACCATCTCTATAAAAAAGTAATCTGAGCAGAGAAAATCCATAACAGTATAGCTTATTTGTTTCTAGCTTATCAATGTCATTCAAGTGCATAATGACCTTCTTTATCAGCTGCTTTCCTATTATTTCATACCAAGGATATTCTGACCAAACACCCTCAATTCACCCATTCAAAACTGCATTGTATTTAGCTCATTGAAGACAGTCAAATGTACATTCTGAGACAACAGCCTGTTAATATAGGATACATCGGAGCATACATATGTGCACACATGTTGATCTGTGCAAACTTTGTTCCAGTGTAGTTGTACAAAACAGATATTTTGTTTGGAGCATGACAATATCACTCACTCATCTTCCAAGCAGTCCACTCCTCAGGTCTCTGTGACACCACCCTCTCCTGGTTTTCATCTTACCTCTGCAACTGGCCCTTCAGTGTCTCCTACTACGGCTCCACTTCTTCACCCCTCCCACTGTCTATCTGAGCACCACAAGGTTCAGTCATGGACCACTTACTCTTTTCAATCTACACCTTGTCCCTTGGCAAACTAATAAACTCCTCTGGGTTTCACCACTTCTCTATGCTGATGACACTCAAATCTATCTTTCCTCCCCAGACCCCTCCCCTTCCCTCCCTGTATCTAGCTGTCTGTTTGCTGTGTCTACCTGGATGTCCTCCTGCTATCTCAAACTTAACCATAGCAAAATCGGCCTCATAATTTTCCCTCCCTTTCCAACCAGCCCTACCCCTGATATTGCCCTTGCTGTTAACAGTGCCACCATCACACCAACATCTACAACACGCTGCCTGGGGGTCACATTTGACTCCACCCTATCCTTCATTCCCCACATTCAGTCACTCTTCAACTCATGCCACCTCTTTCTCTTCCGTAACAACTGACCTTTTCTCACCCAATACACTACTAAAATTCATCATGTCCCATCTTGACTACTCTAACTCACTACTAATTGGTCTTCCTCTCACCCGACTAACCCCACTACAGACTGTAGTGAACTCTACTGCAAGACTAATCTACCTCACTCATTGCTTCTCTAACTCTACTCCCCTTTGCAAACCCTACACTGGCTCCCATTAGCATCTAGAATTAAATCCAACATTCTGGTGCTACTTTACAGAGCCCTTTCTCCCACTTCACCCCCCTATATTTAATCTATCATTTCCAAATACACTCCAACACACCATTTTTGCTCTACACATGACCTTCTATAGCTCTTATTACATCATCCCACTCCTGCCTACTGGACTTCTCCCGTGCTGCATCTGAGCTCTGGAATTCCTTTCCCTGTTCCGTCAGACTCTCCTCCAGCTTTCAGATCTTCAGACGCTCCCTCCCTGACAAATCACCTCTTTGGGGGAGCCTATCAACTACCTCCATAACAGTTACGAGCAAGGTTAGAACAACAGCCTTTCCAACTACTGCTCAGGTTCATTCCCTTCTAAAATTCACTCTTCCACCTACTTCTCCATCACAACCTCTTTGTTCAGTCTTTTCCCCCAAACAGAACCACTGCTTCCCTGGATCACTGCACTCAATAGCACTTCTTTCTCACACCAACTGATGGACAGTTCATGTGGCAGGAGGCACTTACGCCCCTATAGCACTTACTCCTTCTATGCCCAATCTACCCTCCTCTAGACTGTAAGCTCTCACGACCAGAGTCCTCTTACCCTTTTATTTTCCATAATCAATTTGTACTGTTTAATATCTCTGTATGTCTATTCCCTGTTGTACAGCGCTGCAGAATAAGTTGGCACTATATAAATAAAGAATAATAATAATATAAACGCTTTCTAGTGATAATGCTTTTTACAGTCATGTAAAAGACCCTCATCTAGATAAAATAATGCCAAGAAGCTATATTTGAACCTGAGGTATTTGATTCTAGTCACGTGTATTAATCTATAACTGAGAGCCTATTACCCTTTTTATCCAACTCCATTGTCTTTACCCCTTCAAGATTTTACTTCACGAACTATGTACTTCCATTGAACAACTTTTTCAACATAAATCATCTTTGGGTCATTTTTTTTAACCATGCAGAAAATTTCTTTTATTGGAGGTCTGTTTATGTTTCTCCATTTGTCAGTCATTCCACTTATGGCATCCTCTGCTCATAACTGAAAATATGTAATGTAGCACACAGTGATATACTGGTGGTATTATCATAATGATGAAGTGGAATAGACATTTTAAGGCATGACACACAATGGCATCTGTTACTATGAGCAATGCTGTCAGTTCTTGGTCAGCAGTAGATTCTTAATTAGGGATAATGCTTAGGTAAACCATAAACTGCATTATATGTATTTCCACTTTCAATCCATGGTCCATACCATGGTCATGGACTTTACTCTGTTAACCCACAAATGCTCCTGTATAGCGCAGGAACTGTACAGTAGATATTATAGATTATGTCCTTAGAAAACTGAAATGCCTAAGACATATTAAATGAAAGTATTGCTTTTAGAATTTACATTTACACAATTCACATAGTTGTAATGTCTAAGGCACTGGTCTGTTTGCTATATTTCCATAGCTCAGTGTATGAAGATACCATAGTGTTTGGTGGCATCCGTGGATTGTCCTCCCAATTCAGAGCAGATGTTAATATGGATTTCAATACATTTTATAATAAAAAGTGATACACTGGTTTACTTAGCAAGAATAAAAATGTCATGAGCAGTTAACAAAAGAGTCAAATACAGGATCAACTTTTAGCCCCCACTAAGAACTGTCATTAGCTATCTCAACATGGACCTGTCTTTCACCCAAGGCTTGTTAATGGCCATAAGTTTACATGTCCATCTTTATATTAATTGCAATGTAGATATATAATTGTTGTCAATAATTAGAATAAAATGGTGACACTTCATTTAGGGAACTTGAGTAGAATGGGTCACAATAAGTCCAAAGAAAATGAAAATCAAACACTCCAAAGCATCTGTATAGTAGTTACAACAGAGTGGAAATGTCATAAGTACTCTTCACAAGTAAATACATTAAACATTACAACACTATCCAGCTGTTAGTGGCTGAATTATAGTACTTAGCACACTAATACAGACTCCTATGGATTATAAATACTTTTGATATTTTCACAGACCACTTTTGGTGCAAGCAACATGGCTAACCTTTATTACCACAACAAATTTAAACAATGACACATAATGTACCCAATCATCTACACTTAAACGTGTAATTTACTGTATATTATGAGACAAACTTATGTGAATGGGTACAAAATACACATGTGGGAGATAGTTCCTGCCTCCTGTCACCTTCTTTCATCAAGAGCATAAACACAAATTCATTACTTAAAATTTATATAAAGGCAACAAAAATCCCCATTTATCATACCACTTTTCCCACTATATTCCATATTAAGCCAGAAATTACCTTCTACTAGGATAGTCATAATGTATTTTGTAATGTCCTCTTTTAACATAGATGTAGTTATAACAACAGCCTTTTACATATTCCACACATTTCAAGTCTCTTCTGTAAAATGGTATTATTAAGTAGCATATATTGCACAACACTTGCAAAGAGACAAAGTTGCCAGGCAACCTGCTTGGTTACACATTCTGAATTACAACAATATGCTTGCACTGCCATAGTTTAGGTTCAAACAAAATATCAATGTTAAATGTCATGTTTGCAATTTTGCTAAGAATGACAAATGTGGCTAGATTCCATGTAGCATTTCCATTACCAAAAAATCCATTAAGAATGTTTTGAGAATGAGAAATGTGATAAAAGTAAAAGTTACTATTTTTGCTCTTTTTTGCCATCACATTTTGTTTTCTTCAGATGTAAAGAAAATATACTGAAGTGACTGACACAAAATATTGAACATATATATTAGGGGATGCTTGAACTTCTAGTAAACAGATAGAGAAGACTGCAGTACTCAGGTTCTCATATGCATATTGTGTATTAGTTGAGCTTAATTGCCTGGTATTGATTGCTTCAGTTTATGGTATTAAGGCACAGTATAGCTTTCAGCCTCAGGCACTCAAAGGTTAGTGTGTTTTGTTCTAGTGGTATGATGAATTCATATGCTGATGTTCTATTGATTTTAAAATGGTACATTGCACATTTATCTCTCAAGTGGGAATAAGCAGAGGAAAAATATTATAAGGAGAAGAGCTTCTTGGGGTTTGATTGATTACAAGCTTGATTGTGTGAAAAGAACACTATATTTTTATAAAGTATATACAGAACAAAATTTTAATCGACAATGAGCTTCAGAGTTTTAAAAATAATCAAGAAGAAAAAAGAGTCACATATTTGATAGTTCATACACATTGTTGCACATTGAAATTTGATGAATGAATAAATTGAAAAAGGGTATCATGCATCTGGTTGATCATATGCTACCATGGTTAAAATTATTTTTAGCAATTAAATGTTCATTAGATTAAATATTGCAAAGTTTGATTGATTACAAGCTTGATTGTGTGACAAGAACACTATATTTTTGTAAAGTATATACAGAACAAAATTTTAATCGACAATGAGCTTCAGAGTTTTAAAAAAAATCAAGAAGAAAAAAAGAGTCACATATTTGATCGTTCATACACATTGTTGCGCATTGAAGTTTGATGAATGGATAAATTGAAACAGGGAATCATACATCTGGTTGATCATACGCTACTATGGTTAATATTATTTTTAGCAATTAAATGTGCATTAGAACAAATACTGCAAAGTTTGAACAATCACAAATTACTGGTTTTACTCAAGAAATGTAACTGACCAAATACTGATGTGTTTAAAGGAATACCTACACCACCTAATAAGGTATCCATTTAAAAAGTCGCAGACAAAACAGAGTGCAAGTAAACGCCGCACTAAGCATGATGAAAAGGGTGACATGAGAATCTTGCCCCAGATCAAAAGCGGGAGTTTCTCATGTCACCTCCTTAAATGTTGCTTGAACCCACATCCATTAGTGCCTGCATACCTTCACTATGTTTAACACAACAAGAATCTGTTATACAAAGCAAGCACATCCATGCCTCCAAACAAAAATACAGCAACCATCAACTCAGCACACACAGAGATCACGCATAACTCAGCATAACTTTAAACGTTTGTGTGCCTCCGACCTCCTTTCATCCCCTCAGTCAGTCAGTCTGCACGCCTGTCTTTGCTGATATTGAAGCAGAACTTAATAATACCCTCAACCGCACCTTTCTTTGGCCAGAAAATCCTAGTGGACATGATGAATGTTTTTAGCTTTTCTCAAAACATAACATTGTGAAATTACTCCTGGATGTCCTATACATGGAGGTGGCGATGTCTGCTTCTAGCAGGACTACAGGATCTCAAGCTCTTCCCAGTGGAAATAGTTTCTAATTTAGAAATGAATTCTATTTTGCATTGATTGTTTCAAAAGTGGTAATATCTCCACTAAAAGAAAATGGAAAAACCTAAAACATATATTTGGTGGTGCAAATTTATTAAAGATTAAAAATAAAGTAACACATACTACACTCACATGTACAACTTTAAAAATTAATTAGAATCAAAGCAATCTTTAACTTGTTAAGTTGTAACAAGGATAGTGTCAAAATGCACTATGGCTTTCTAATCAGTGTTAAAGTCTAAAGTCTATGTATAATCAACAATTAAATATATTGTTAATGGGTTCACTTTCCCATTCAAGGATAGTAGAAAGGTCCTGTTTTGTTCCCACAGGAATTTCCATGAAAGATGCACAACCTGGAACCTTTTCCAGAGGATTTCCCTCATATTGAGAATGCACCTTCCACACACACACTACCCTGGAGCTCATTCTTCCTCTCCAAGGAGTATTTGTTAGCTATCCATAACATACAACTGAATACGATTGGTTGTATATTGTTTCAAAATATCTGCGCTATTCAACTCGTTGCCACTTAGCTTTGTCTATCTTGTTTTATGTCTTTGTACATCACTATTATTGAAATTGCTGCGCCAATTTCCTCTTCCTTGTGACTATTACATTTTGAAATATCTCAATAAAGTTTTAGAATAATAAAAAAAAGAGAATTCACAGATTTTCCATCTTTTTGCTAATATCACTTATTTTCCCGTAGGAACCGTTCTAATTTCTGCCTGTGTTTCCTATTGCAGTGAGGATTTCTGACCCTATAATATAAACACCTAGAATTTTCTGCCTTGCATCATGTTGTAAATTAGGCAGGAATGAAAGTGTAAGCAAGTTAAAGAGACAGATAGTGAGAGAGACTAGAAAATAATACATTTCTGTTTTGTGCCTCTAGAAGTGCAAGAATAAACAGGAGAAGCTGGAAGGCAGCAGCAGTAGTAGTGAAGGATGAAGCCCCAGGCCCAGAAAATACTCCTCAGGGCTCTAGGGTAATATATTAAGAAGCAGATTACTGGATCAAATGGCTATGCCTTTGAGCAGTACGAGCAGCACAGTGCAGCTCCCTGTGCATGCTACTGCTGCTGTCACTGTACAGCTGTGATTGCAAGAGTGATAGCAGGGGCCCTTCTGTCACATTTTTTATTACCAAGCAGAGAGCAGCAATAAACTGGTGCTGGTGGCTGTGATGACTCAGAGGGTGGTGCCGCTTTTTGAGTAGAAGAGAGTATGTGAGACTTTTCCACTGAAAGTGATTTATAATAGGAACGAGAGATGCAGTTGGGAATGAGCATCGCCACCACCACCAGCAATGCAGTTATGTTGTGTACTGCTAGTGTACTTCTGCTGCTGAGTGGGCTGAGACAAAGGCATGTCTTTCACAGAAGCAGGCTGATGTCAGATTAGTGTCCTTTTCCACGATGGTCATAGGTTTGGATAGTAGCAGCAGTGATATGGGAGTGGAACAGGTAGATTTGCATCCAATTCCATGTCCTAGCACTAGTGCTCTTTTCAGGGCAGCAGTACCTGCCCCAGCCATTGAAGGTGTATCTGGAGAAGAAGACTGTTATTCTCCACCCTCCATTCCAAACACACTAAAATCATTGCAGGCACAGTGCAACTGTATTAGGCAGTGTGTTACAAGGTAGTTAAAAGGGGAAAGGAGGGAACCTACCTTGGTGCATCGGTCCTAATCATAAGCATATGCAGTTTAACCACTATGATGCGTATATAAAGCACATGAAACCGTTTCCCAAAATAAGGACATTGAACGGTGCTGTAAGTGTCCCCCTTGTCCCCCGCCAAGAGCACAAAGAGTGTAGAAGAAAATCCTGAAGAAAGCCCCCAGCAGCCTGGAAGGTCAACAAGGGTAAAAATACCTGTGTCATCATTGTCTTGTCTGGGTGTGGAAAAATATCCTCCAGCTCCCTCTGGGTCCTCCTCCCCAGTGCAGTGCTACCATCATTTCTGCTATTTCCACAACCACAGTTTGTCTCTACCCACTGAAACTTTTGTGCTGTACTGACCACACATGTGGTGGAGTCCAAAGGGATGAAGTGAATCAATGAGCATCTGCACGCAGATCATCCAGCAGAATATGTCAAGCTGATTGCAGAGGTGGTTCATTATTTTTATTGAGTCTTTCACCTACCACCACCACTAACCAGTCACCCAGAAGAAAGGACAAACGTCATAGTGGCTGGCAAATCAGCTCCTGATATCTTAGGGATGGTTTAACATTAATATCAATTAACCATAAACATCCATCACCCATGTTACTGCTGTTGTTGATCCCGTTCCCTTTGTGCAGGCTAATCATCCTGATGTTTAAACAACTCAGCAGAAGCAGCAAGAACAGCAGCCACAACTTCCTCAATGACACCTGGGCAGTTGAAATGGCCTCATGGTTTGTTCTCCAAAAAAAAAAAAAAAAAAAAAACAAAGCCCACAAAAAAAACAGTTGTGGGGGGCTTGTTTCTAACAAGTCTAAGTCCTACAAATCACTGATCCTCAGGGCTTGTGTCAAACAAGTCTAAGCCCTACAAATCAATGTTTCTTCAAGCTTGGGCTTAACACAAGTTTAAGTCCTACAACTAGTCAATGTTTCCTCAGGGCTTGGGCCTCTAATAAGTCTAAGCCCTACAAATCATGTTTCTTCGGGCTTGGTCCTCTAGCAACAAGTCCTACAAATCATCCTCTACAAAAAAACTCTGTCCCATTTAGTATCAGTCTGTCCCAGTCGCAGCTTAAAGGGATAGTAATGTCTGAAAATAACTTTATTTTATATTGTAGCCCTAAAAAAATCATGAAAAATGATATAAGTCTTATCTCCCAAACCTTTATGGTTTGGAAGATATTCACAAGTAAAATAAAGTATTGTTCACTTTTCCTTGCTGTTTCAGCCAAGTCTGCCATCTAGTGGACAGATTTGGAATTCGTCCACATAGCAACCAGCAGCTCTTTAGCAGTGCCGAGATCACGATCTTTTTGAAAAGAACTGCTTAACTGGAACGATCTACAAAGTGTGCCTGGCTTGAAAGCACACTTTGTAGACCATTCCAATTAAGAAATTCTTTTTAAAGACCATGATCTCAGCACTTCTGGAGAGGCACTGCTGGTCGTGCGACCGGATCCCAAATCTGAAGGGTGGAGCAATGATGTCACTCCAGGGGAAACTTTACTTGTGAATATCTTCCAAACCATAAAGGTTTGGGAGATAAGACTTATATCATTTTTCATGATTTTTTTAGGGCTACAATATAAAATAAAGTTATTTTCAGACATTACTATCCCTTTAAGTCAGGGGGTCCCTGTCATGTTACATACCAATTTCTTATTTTATTTCAGGATTAATTTTTTTTTATTATTATTAACTGTCCCCCAAACACCAGTCAACAACACCCCAAAAATATAATTCCCTGTTCAACAGATTCTTTCCCCGGATTCCACCCACAAACACAGGCACCCTCCTCAGACCCCTTTTATACCATGTCTTGTGTTTTTTTTAATTGTATTTATTTTTAATTGTTTTAGTAACTGTCCCCCCAATCACAGTCAACAACCCCTCCAAAAAAAATCAATGTTCAACTTATTCCTTCCCCCCACTCCACCACCACAGGCACCCTTAAGCCCCTTTTATACTATGCCTAATGGAAATAAAATAGCATTTACTATGAGCTGTGTGTAAATTCAATGTTCCATTGATTTCAATGCAATGAGCCAGGTGAAAAAAGTGGAAAAACTGCACTTTTCACAAGAAATTTCACCAAGTGGAAATTGCCATTATTTGCAAATTTTGGTTTGAGGTGAAGGTTTTCGCCACCCCTCTTTACATATAGACTAATGGAACTATTACAGATTGATCCACTTATGGTTTATTCAAATAAAAAAGTTGAATATATACATATAACTAGATAATCACAGGCTAATTTAATTCTGGTGATTAAATAGGATAATATCCTTACTTAACCCCTTATTGATCGGCCGCACGCGTCCGGCACTTAACGACGGGAAAGGGGGTTTCGCATTATAGCGAATGACTTCCTGGACTTACCAGGTACATCATCTGTCACTAAGTTACATTTTCGCGTGATGTACCTGGTAAGTCCATTGTCGGGAAGGGGTTAAAATTGTAATAAGTGTAAGTCTGAATATACCCCCATTTGATATATGAAGTTAATGGCACCCATCAGATATCCGGGATCAGTCATCCCTCAGGATTGCTTCAAGTGTCTTCCATGGTCTGTTGGATCATTGCGCAATGCCCTAGATCAATGGAGTCCTTATTTTCAACCCTGCAGCTGTTATTTACACCAACCAGACAGTGTGAATAAGACAGTGTGAATAAGTCCTACTTTAGTCTTGGGTACATCCAGACTAGGACACAAAAAGGAAAGAAAAACCTGACAGAGCTAACACACCATAAATATACATATACAATATAAATGAAATTAAGATACTAGAGCGGTTATGTACTAAGGCGTAATAAAGAGGTGATGTTATTCTATAAAGCCTATGCACTAAGGGCTTGATACCATTGCCACCGGTAAAACCGGCAGTAATAGTAAAAACAAGACAGAGCGATAAACCCACACTTGTTCCAAAGCTATTCTATAGCTAGTGAGATACAAGGAACAGTGAGCATTGGTGTCCAAAACTCACATTTTGGCCAGTTCCTCATTGTTGGTTTTTGTTCCCACAACTCTCACTAAATAGAGAGAATTGTGGGAACATCAAGTAAAATAGTTGGAAATGTAACACTTACCTGTCATCCACTTTAATCTTCTCTTCTGTCGTCTCTTCTTTCTTCTGTCTTCTCTTCTTTTTATTCATGTTTAACAAAAATCCATTAGTGCTGGATCTTAATTAAAATAAAAAATGGAGCCCCACAAAGATTTGACTGTTAACCCTTTCAGTGCCAGAGGAGTAGAGGCTGGCAATTTATTTTGAACCAAGACTGGCATATAAAAGCCAATCTCTGTTCAAAATCTCAGCAGTCTGACTTGGGCAATGGCCCGAGAGGTAGGTCTGCGTCAGTGTACATGCCTTCTGCCACCAGTGGAAACAGTGGCAGCAGAGGCAAAGGGGGGGAGATATTGGGCACATATATTATACAAAAAATAAAATGTAAATATGTTAAACAAGACAAGAAGATGGCACCTATTTTAACCTTTGAGCGCCAGAGGGCTACCCCTCTGACACTCAAAAGATTAATGGTCACATCTCTGGGGGGCTTAAATTTTATTTTAATTAAGATACAGCACTAACGGATTTTTTTTAACACAAAAAGAAGAGAAGAAAGAAGAAAAAAGAATAAAATGTCCGCAACCCCGCTGGACATCAAGATTACGGGTACGTTTTTATTTGTTGGGACATGTGTGAACTGTTTGTAGATTAAAGATATGAGTGCCAGTGGGGATATGCAATGCTGTATAATGCATTGCATACAGCACTGGCACTCATAGGATTAATCAAATTCTATTTTTCAACCACACGTATGTGTTGGAAACCAGTTTTCCAACTCCTACTGGTGATTTTCACAGCGTGCTAGGGACTCTGCACCTCCTTTTCATGTTGTAGATTTTTTGCCATGAAAAGTGTGTTCCTTAACATGCGGTGAAGCCACCACATGGAATAGGATAGCAAAGTCTGTTTTTTTTACGTGAAGTCCAATGAGTGCACATTTTGTGCCCATTGGACATTTTTGCATGGCGGTGGTTGTTGACAGTGCAGTTTATTGAACTGCAAACTGTGCTGTAAAAACCACTACTGCTTGTTTTGAAAACTAACAGGGCTAATAGTATCGAGCCCTAAGATTTCTCCAACTTTGGAGCTCTTAGTACATAAACTCCATAGAATAACCTAGGACCTGGAGAAGTGATGTCACTATAAAAGTAATCTCTGCATTCTCTCCTCTTTATCATGTCTTATTGCGTAACCCCCCAGGTGAATAAGATATGAGAAGCAGCAAGGAAAAAGGGGAGTTTCAAAATCCCCAGACTAGGAGAAAAACTAGAACAAAAGCAAAAGAAAAAACAATCCTGCGCTAATCCATACAGATTACCCAGGAATTATAAACCCTGTGTTTTATAATTATTTATTAATTTATTTCAAACCAATGAGGGTTTTGTTGTACAATTTGTCCTAAGTATGTTTAAACTCACTTATACCTCCAAGGTACCCCATTTCAAGAAAGTCCTATCAAATATATATAAATATCATATAACTGTTAAAATTAAAAACTACTCTTAATAAAGCTCTTTTTGTGGAAATGCATTGCCTAGTGTTTAGATAAAACCTGATTAAAAACCTCACCCAACCTACCACTGAAATATCTCAAGTATTTTTTGATAAGACTGGTTTGCCTTCAGACATGAAAAGGATCGAACATGCCTCTTTACATAGATCTATCCCACCCACCGATACAAACACAATACCTGTATAGATCATTTAAAGGGACACCCAGCTGGCCAGCTAATAAGCATATAGTCAAATACTATGCTTTTAAAAACACCCTTTAAGAAAGTGTGCATATGTAAACTTTAAGTGCTTTTAATTATATATCAGTGGAATAAAGTTAGATATGGTGAGAAAGCAGCTAGAATGAATAAAGGGAGAATGTGTGCAAAAAGGAAACAAAAACACACAACAATAACACACCATATTTATGCATATATAATATAAATTAAATTAAGATACCAGCTGAATAAGATATGAGAAGCAGCAAGGAAAATGGTAATTCTCCAAATGTCAAAACTAGAAGAAAACCTAGAACAAACTGGAGCAATCCCCTCACTGCATTAATTGTGTGGCCATTCACCAGTTACACATATTACAACTTGTGTAAGGATATTATCCTATTTGGTTTCTAGAATGAATTTAATCTGTGGATACCTAGTTATATGTACAGTACTGTGCAAAAGTCGTAGGCAGGCGTGAAAAACTGCTGTAAGAATGCTTTAAAAAATAGACATGTTAATAGTTTATTTTTATCAATTAACAAAATGATAGTGAGTGAACAGAAGAAAAATCTAAATCAAATCAACATTTGGTGTGACCACCTGTTGCCTTCAAAACCATCAATTCTTCTAGGTAAACTTGCACACAGTTTGTTAAAAAACTCAGCAAGTAGGTTGTTCCAAACATCTTGGAGAACTAAATACAGTTCTTATGTGGATATAGTTAGCCTCAGTTGCTTCTCTCTATTCATTTAATCCCAGGCAGATGCAATGATGTTGAGATCCCGGACGGCTCTGTGGGGGCCATACCATCACTTTCAGGACTCTTGTTTACTCTGAAGATAGGTCTCAATGACTTTAGCTGTATGTTTGGGGTCCTTGTCTTGCTGTAGAATAAATTTGGGGACAATCATATGAATTTCCTCCCTGATGGTACTGCAAGATGGATAAATATCTGCCAGTAATTCTCAGCATTGAGGATACCATTAATTATGTACAAATCCCCAACTCCATTTACAGAAATGCAGACCTAAACTTGCAAGGAACCTCCACCTTGTTTCACTGTTGCCTGCAGACACTCACTATTGTACCACTCTCCAGTCCTTCAGAGAACAAACTACCTTCTGCTACAGCCAAATATTTAAAATTTTGACTCATCAGTCCAGATCACCTGCTGCCAGTTTTCTGCACCCCAGTTCCTGTATTTTCTTGTATAGTTGAGTCGCTTGGCCTTGTTTCCATGTCGGAGGTATGGCTTTTTGGCACAAGTCTTAAATGAAGACCACTTCTGACCAGACTTTTCCTGACAGTAGATGGGTGTGCAAAGATCCCACTATTTTCTGCCAATTCTGAGCTGAGCTGGACATCTTCTGATTGTGAAGGGAAGTAAGCATTATGTGTCTTTCATCTCAGGTTTCCTTGGCTGACCAATGAGTCTATGGTCCTCAACATTACCTGTTTGATTGTGAAGGGAAGTAATCATGATGTGTCTTTCATCTGCTGTTTCTTTGGCTGACCACTGAGTCTACGGTCCTCAATGTTACCTGTTATTTTGTTCTTCTTCAAAAGAGCTTTGACAGCACATCTGGAAATCCCTGTCCACCTTGAAATTTCTGCTTGGGAGTAGCCTTGCTGATGCAGTATAACTACCTTGTGTCTTGTTGCTGTACTCAGTCTTGCCATGGTATATAACTTTTGACAGTAAACTGTCTTCAGCAACCTCACCTTGTTAGTTGAGTTTGGCCGTTCCTCACCCAGTTGTATTCCTCCTACATAGATATTTCTGTTTAAGTTAATGATCGTGTTTCAACCCACATATTACATTGATGATCATTAACATCTGTTTGGTATAATTTTTTAATCATACATCTGACTAAACGCCTACCAAATCACTGACTTTCTGCAAGTGTACCTAAAAGAATTGATGCTTTTTTGAAGGCCAAGGGTAGTAACACCAAATATTGATTTGATTTAGATTTTTCTTCTGTTCACTCACTATCATTTTGTTAACTGATATTAATCAGTTAATAATTTTTGTAATTAATTAAACTATTAATATGTCTATTTTTGAAAGCAGTCTTACTTCCCTGTTTATTAGATTTTATTCCAATATTGTCATATATATATATATATATATTTCATTTTGTTTTGTGTGTCATATATTGTGTTGAGTATGATTAAAGGTCTGTCGTTTATTGTTTGCTCATGCAGATGACAGAGTCTAAGCCTCAGACCAACACTTATTAGCAGCATCTTTTTTTTTTTCTAGTGGGATTATATTATACATATATATATATATATATATATATATATATATATATATATATCTATCACATGAAGGGATGCACTCACTGTTTATGGTTACAAGTTGTTGCCTGGGTGCTCTTCTGATATCATCGAGGCATAATAGCAAACGGGTGGGTTGAAAAGCACACACAGGAGTCTTCTTATTCAGTGAATAGGTGGTTTATTCAAATCGACGTTTCGGCCTACACTGAGGCCTTCCTCAAGATAATACCACAACCGTGCTACATAGTTTAAATACCTTAAAACACCCATCTTAATTGAGATTGGCGCCAAAACCGCGTTCCTGACGCTGTTCCTGAGCTACCAATCACAACCAAGTATCGAAATGTGAATACATGACATCATATATGTGAATAAACAGTGATGTGAGAAAATAAGTATAGAATCTGTTAAAAACAAATCACATTTGACTAGTTAAAAACCAGTCCTAGGAAGATAGCAATTAACCACTTGCCTGTTGAAACGCTAATATGTTATGCAGGAATATGCAGCGTTGATATTTACATTAGTCATGTTTCGCAACTATAGTCGGCCATATTAAGAGTCTAATCATAATAAGCCACTGTCCAGTATAATATGCACATAATGGGTTAATTTATACAATTATAGGTGGAATAGTATTGTATGTGCCACAATGTGTCCACAAACAATTCACTAATACTTATAAGCAAAGATAAGGATACAATGTAGCGTACTAACTAGACAAGCCAGACGAAATGATACCAGTATTCAGGCACACTCGTGAGTCATGATTGAATCACATATGTCTCGCGTGTGTGCAAACTTAAGCAGAAGGAAAGAACTAAGCTGTATGAAGTTACTGAACATGCAGAAACATTGTTATCATACTTGTTGTTAGAAACTACTGTATCCAACATAATGAGTCGGGATCGTTCAACAAATCAATATTACGCATATATTGTAATCACGTCGTACTGTTAGTCTGAATCATCAAAAGTACTAGGATATTTGAACATCAATATAAGGTATATATAAATCATATATGGGTGAATTGTGCAAGATCATCATATAACGGATTTGTGAAGATTTTCGTCATTCAAGTTCACAACAGTAATATCCATTTCCACCATGTGACAAGTTACTATAGTCCACAGTAATAATTATAAATAGCACAATAGCAAGATGATCCAGAGTATAGGATCAAATGACCATTACATACCAAAGTCTCTGTATCCATTTCATGTAGGCACATTTATCATTTGTTACCTGTATATCTGGTATTTAAATCGCTCATATAGCGAGAGAGATAGTCTATCGCTGTAGACTATTTATGGAGACACATAGTAGAGCACTTGTATTTCGTTAAAGATCCGTACTGTATTCGACTGATCAGGTCATATTATACTCCTATATTCATATTATGGGACACAGGACTATGATCATGTAGAATCCAAAGGTGTGTATAAATGGTCCGTCTTTTTCAACGATTGACTATACAGCTGGTATTATACCTGTATTATCATTCCACAAAGGATAAATCCTCCTTGCCCTGCCCATTAATTATGGAAACCAGAAATAGGGTATATATATTACACTATGTATCCCACATACCGGTATTTTAAACCAAGATTTCAGATGTCGGACCGGATCATTATATCTCACAGGTCCTTTGAATGTAGAGAACCAATGGAATTGTGCGTGTAGTCCATATCAATCTTGTTCCAACAAAGTATTATAAGTGATTGGCAAGAGTCGGACTTCTATAGATTCGGACTATATTGCACTTATGTTCCATAGGAGAATGATCCATCATCAACGACTAAATTTTAATGGAAACCGGTAGTGGGACATTGTGTGGCGCCATACCCCTATCCTTCTGGTGTTTTAAACCAAGCTTTTATGGTCGGGCCGAATCTTTCTTTATCACAAGTACTATTCGGTAAATACCAGAAGTATGTTATTTGTAATCCAGACAGGAATATCCATCATTATCCAATGAGTTGGTACTGGCCATATAGAGGGTTCTCCAGCTCCTCAGATTGCCGGAAGACAGTGTTGGTCGGGGCATCTATAATGTCTTAGGGCAAATAGATGCTAAGAGTGCCCTTAACTGTCACATCATGTGTCCCGCTGGTAGCAGAGTAAAGACGGGTGTGTAAGGATTAACCAAATGTAGAGTAAAGTTTCAATAGAAGCATGCATATGAAAGCATTTCATTAAGACCCATTGGATGTTGGGTACATAGTCTCCTGATCCATTTAAATTCCCTTTGGTGAAGAATCTTAATGCGATCACCCCCCCGTGGTAGTGGGGGTACATGGTCAAATGCCATGCATTTTAAAGTAGAAGGTGGATGTTTAAATGTTAACCAATGTTTAGCCACTGGTTTATCACTTTTGTTGTCAGCCAGGGCTTTAGTGATTGATGCTCTATGGTTAGCAATTCTTTCTTTCAACATGGTAGTTGTTAATCCAATGTATAATTTCTCGCAGGGACATTTGATATAATATATTACAAAAGTACTGGTACACGTAAGCCTATGTTTGATTGATATTTGTTTTCCATCAATTGGGTTGACAAAGCTGGATCCTGTTATTAAGCTCCTGCAAGTAGTACAGTCAGGGCATCGAAAGCATCCGAGTTTGGGAGTACTCAACCAGGTACTTTTAGTTGAATTATAACAGGGTTGCGGGTCCGTCTTTACCAAAATGTCTCTTAGATTGGAGCCCTTCTTATAGCTTATTAAAGGTTTATTTTTAAAGATATCCGGTAGGGAAGTGTCCGTAGATAGTATGTCCCAAAAGGAATAGATAGATTTAGTAATTTCCCTAGTACCTGTAGTATAAGTCATAGGGAAAACTAATCTATCCATAGGAGTTTTTTCTTTCTGTTTATATAAGAGATCCTGTTGTGTATGTTGTAATGCTCTACTGAGTTGTAAATCAAGCTCTTTTTCCTGATATCCCCGTTGTAGCAATCTATTCCGTAGTTCAGATAGTTGTATATATGCCATATCTGGTTCACTATTATTTCTGATGATCCGGATCATCTGCGAGTATGGTATACTCTTAATTGTGTGTCTAGGATGAAAGCTCTGTTTGTGTAACAGAGTATTTCTATCTGTTGCTTTCCTGTAGTTAGAAGTTTGTATACTGTTAGACACTCTACGTAATGTGACATCCAAGAATTCAATCGACTGAGAGTCAATATTATATGTAAATCTAATCGGTGTGTGAAGGTTGTTCAAATCAGTCACAAAATTTATAAAGTCCTCTTCAGTGCTAGTCCATATAAGTAGAATGTCATCGATGAAACGAAAGTATCTATATATCTTACTCTTATATGTGGTCAGTATATGTTGCTGTTCATAATAATGCATATAACAGTTGGCATATGCTGGTGCGACGTTGCTACCCATTGCTGTCCCTGACACTTGTCTGTAGTATGTGTTTTCAAACTTAAAAAAATTTAAAGTCAGACACAACCTGAGTAGATTTATAAGAAATATGTCAGGGGGGCGAGAAGGGTTTGGATGTAAATGTAGAAGATCATTCACAGTTTTAATTCCTTCCTCAACCGGGATCACTGTGTAGAGACTACTGACATCCAAAGTGTCAACAACTCTGTTTATAGATGGTTAATGGGAACACAAAATCGAAGGAGACTTTATACTCGTAGAAGCATTAAAAATAAACCTTCTACACGCACAATTGAAACAATAGATGTAACATCAGCAGGACAGACCTCTTCTGACAGTGAGAGCAACACTACTGACACTAACACTAGTAGTTTTTTAGGGGTTACTACAAGATCCCAGACAAACATACCAAGAGACGACCTCATACCAGGAGGGGCGGTAGGAGGAAACACAACAAGAAAGGGCAAGGAGAAAAACAAGAACAAATAGTTTTTAACTTAAGTAAACACCTCCTTACATCGACAGAAATGGCGGTATTATCCAAAGGACTTTCGTTTGTACCCACAATTCAACACGACAACATACAGTTTGACATTGAGCTTCATAAATTTTTAAGAAATATGAAATTAAAAGATTTCTTTAAAAACTCAGATCAAGCAGATACTATATACTCTAAATTTAGACCAAAGAGTAAATTTGATCCTGTCAATACTAATCCTTCGATCAAAACATTTTGTAGATTGATTGAAACTGTTAATGATAATCATAAAATATCTGAAAAGCAATACTCCAATATCACTAAGGCAGAAAGAGAAGCTTTAAAAACACTCTCTAATAATACGCAAATTGTAATAAGACCTGCAGATAAAGGAGGAGCAATAGTGATACTTGATTATGACTATTACCGTATGGAAATCTTAAACCAGTTATCTGACCAAACTACTTATGTATCTTTGACTAAGGATCCTACTACAGAGGATAAAAAGTACATTGATCATACTTTAAAACAAGCCCTAGAAAACAAATGGATTAATTCCTCTACTTTGAAATACCTTACCACTGATTTTCCTAAGTGCCCAATACTATATACTCTGCCGAAAATACATAAACATACGACACTTCCCCCTGGTAGACCGATAATTTCGGCAAGAGAATCTTTGCTACAACCATTAGCATGTTTTGTGGACCATTATCTACAACCAATGCTTCCATGTATACCGAGTTACATTAAGGATACAACTGATTTACTTGTTAAATTAAAAACAGCAGAACCATTACCTGAGAATTCTCTTTTGGCCACTTTGGATGTCAGTAGTCTCTACACAGTGATCCCGGTTGAGGAAGGAATTAAAACTGTGAATGATCTTCTACATTTACATCCAAACCCTTCTCGCCCCCCTGACATATTTCTTATAAATCTACTCAGGTTGTGTCTGACTTTAAATTTTTTTAAGTTTGAAAACACATACTACAGACAAGTGTCAGGGACAGCAATGGGTAGCAACGTCGCACCAGCATATGCCAACTGTTATATGCATTATTATGAACAGCAACATATACTGACCACATATAAGAGTAAGATATATAGATACTTTCGTTTCATCGATGACATTCTACTTATATGGACTAGCACTGAAGAGGACTTTATAAATTTTGTGACTGATTTGAACAACCTTCACACACCGATTAGATTTACATATAAGATTGACTCTCAGTCGATTGAATTCTTGGATGTCACATTACGTAGAGTGTCTAACAGTATACAAACTTCTAACTACAGGAAAGCAACAGATAGAAATACTCTGTTACACAAACAGAGCTTTCATCCTAGACACACAATTAAGAGTATACCATACTCGCAGATGATCCGGATCATCAGAAATAATAGTGAACCAGATATGGCATATATACAACTATCTGAACTACGGAATAGATTGCTACAACGGGGATATCAGGAAAAAGAGCTTGATTTACAACTCAGTAGAGCATTACAACATACACAACAGGATCTCTTATATAAACAGAAAGAAAAAACTCCTATGGATAGATTAGTTTTCCCTATGACTTATACTACAGGTACTAGGGAAATTACTAAATCTATCTATTCCTTTTGGGACATACTATCTACGGACACTTCCCTACCGGATATCTTTAAAAATAAACCTTTAATAAGCTATAAGAAGGGCTCCAATCTAAGAGACATTTTGGTAAAGACGGACCCGCAACCCTGTTATAATTCAACTAAAAGTACCTGGTTGAGTACTCCCAAACTCGGATGCTTTCGATGCCCTGACTGTACTACTTGCAGGAGCTTAATAACAGGATCCAGCTTTGTCAACCCAATTGATGGAAAACAAATATCAATCAAACATAGGCTTACGTGTACCAGTACTTTTGTAATATATTATATCAAATGTCCCTGCGAGAAATTATACATTGGATTAACAACTACCATGTTGAAAGAAAGAATTGCTAACCATAGAGCATCAATCACTAAAGCCCTGGCTGACAACAAAAGTGATAAACCAGTGGCTAAACATTGGTTAACATTTAAACATCCACCTTCTACTTTAAAATGCATGGCATTTGACCATGTACCCCCACTACCACGGGGGGGTGATCGCATTAAGATTCTTCACCAAAGGGAATTTAAATGGATCAGGAGACTACGTACCCAACATCCAATGGGTCTTAATGAAATGCTTTCATATGCATGCTTCTATTGAAACTTTACTCTACATTTGGTTAATCCTTACACACCCGTCTTTACTCTGCTACCAGCGGGACACATGATGTGACAGTTAAGGGCACTCTTAGCATCTATTTGCCCTAAGACATTATAGATGCCCCGACCAACACTGTCTTCCGGCAATCTGAGGAGCTGGAGAACCCTCTATATGGCCAGTACCAACTCATTGGATAATGATGGATATTCCTGTCTGGATTACAAATAACATACTTCTGGTATTTACCGAATAGTACTTGTGATAAAGAAAGATTCGGCCCGACCATAAAAGCTTGGTTTAAAACACCAGAAGGATAGGGGTATGGCGCCACACAATGTCCCACTACCGGTTTCCATTAAAATTTAGTCGTTGATGATGGATCATTCTCCTATGGAACATAAGTGCAATATAGTCCGAATCTATAGAAGTCCGACTCTTGCCAATCACTTATAATACTTTGTTGGAACAAGATTGATATGGACTACACGCACAATTCCATTGGTTCTCTACATTCAAAGGACCTGTGAGATATAATGATCCGGTCCGACATCTGAAATCTTGGTTTAAAATACCGGTATGTGGGATACATAGTGTAATATATATACCCTATTTCTGGTTTCCATAATTAATGGGCAGGGCAAGGAGGATTTATCCTTTGTGGAATGATAATACAGGTATAATACCAGCTGTATAGTCAATCGTTGAAAAAGACGGACCATTTATACACACCTTTGGATTCTACATGATCATAGTCCTGTGTCCCATAATATGAATATAGGAGTATAATATGACCTGATCAGTCGAATACAGTACGGATCTTTAACGAAATACAAGTGCTCTACTATGTGTCTCCATAAATAGTCTACAGCGATAGACTATCTCTCTCGCTATATGAGCGATTTAAATACCAGATATACAGGTAACAAATGATAAATGTGCCTACATGAAATGGATACAGAGACTTTGGTATGTAATGGTCATTTGATCCTATACTCTGGATCATCTTGCTATTGTGCTATTTATAATTATTACTGTGGACTATAGTAACTTGTCACATGGTGGAAATGGATATTACTGTTGTGAACTTGAATGACGAAAATCTTCACAAATCCGTTATATGATGATCTTGCACAATTCACCCATATATGATTTATATATACCTTATATTGATGTTCAAATATCCTAGTACTTTTGATGATTCAGACTAACAGTACGACGTGATTACAATATATGCGTAATATTGATTTGTTGAACGATCCCGACTCATTATGTTGGATACAGTAGTTTCTAACAACAAGTATGATAACAATGTTTCTGCATGTTCAGTAACTTCATACAGCTTAGTTCTTTCCTTCTGCTTAAGTTTGCACACACGCGAGACATATGTGATTCAATCATGACTCACGAGTGTGCCTGAATACTGGTATCATTTCGTCTGGCTTGTCTAGTTAGTACGCTACATTGTATCCTTATCTTTGCTTATAAGTATTAGTGAATTGTTTGTGGACACATTGTGGCACATACAATACTATTCCACCTATAATTGTATAAATTAACCCATTATGTGCATATTATACTGGACAGTGGCTTATTATGATTAGACTCTTAATATGGCCGACTATAGTTGCGAAACATGACTAATGTAAATATCAACGCTGCATATTCCTGCATAACATATTAGCGTTTCAACAGGCAAGTGGTTAATTGCTATCTTCCTAGGACTGGTTTTTAACTAGTCAAATGTGATTTGTTTTTAACAGATTCTATACTTATTTTCTCACATCACTGTTTATTCACATATATGATGTCATGTATTCACATTTCGATACTTGGTTGTGATTGGTAGCTCAGGAACAGCGTCAGGAACGCGGTTTTGGCGCCAATCTCAATTAAGATGGGTGTTTTAAGGTATTTAAACTATGTAGCACGGTTGTGGTATTATCTTGAGGAAGGCCTCAGTGTAGGCCGAAACGTCGATTTGAATAAACCACCTATTCACTGAATAAGAAGACTCCTGTGTGTGCTTTTCAACCCACCCGTTTGCTATATATATATATATATATATATATATAATTATTATTTTTTGCTTCCATATATTTATATATTCTAGTTTATTTTATTTGTATTTTATCTTATATACATGTACTTCTTTAATGTGATTTTACATGTTTATTATAATAAATACTACATTTAGAGTATACGTGTTGAGATATATATGTCTTGGAGGCTTTAAGACAAGAGGCATCAGTGGCATTATAATGCTCTTGGATTCTTAACAGAAGTATTGTGAATTACAGAAAGGAATACATGCTCCTCTCTGTGGTATTGTATAATTTATAAGTAAGTAGCAAGAGGATATTTCCATTGTGCTCCCCCCCCCCCCCCCGATAACTTGTGTGTAGGTAGTAGGCCTAGATTACATGTGGATTTTTCATATTGAAATGCCATATTCACTTTTTGCCTTTTTGCAAGCCTGATGCCTGCAAATATTTTTTTCCAGTGCTTGCCTTGTTGCAAGCTTGAAGTCTACAAACATTTTAAATGCTTGCCTTCTTAAAGCCTGCAATTATTTTTTTTTCAAGGCTAGCCTTTCTGTAATGTTTTGAAGGCTTGGTCTTCTCTTTCTGTAAGCCTGCTAAAAATATTTGCCAACCTTTCTTTCAGCAAGATCATTACTATGAAGGAATGCTAACCAAATTATTAGCATAGCATGTATTATTCCATGGATATGTTATTTTATTTTTGACAGTCATTCATTAGTGGTCCAAGTATTGGTCCCATTTCAGTAGATTGTGGTAACTGTTCACATCCCTTCAGTGCTGCTGTTACTACTACATGTGACATAGGCTGTACTACATGTGACATAGGCTGTTTCATTTCTAAAACTGCAAGTCTACCATCACTGCTGATTGATAACTATGTCCAACAGTCAGTAACAATAAAAAACCGTCAGCACTGAAAACACACTCTAACTGCATACTTGCTGTTGTGCAACTATGGGTTCCCATGGCAGTATGGATAAAAAATCAGGTACATTTCCATGAGGAGTTTTTTTTTTTGCAAAAAAACTACTTTTTTCACCTTTTTTTTTTTTTTTGCAAAACTTCCCATTCCTAGAAAATACATAACATTTTCCCCTTTTCAACACTCCCAATAAATTTCATGAAAACTTTGCCTTTTTTCGCCTATGACTGCAAGATTTCCCACCTCGATATTACTTCTTCTGAGATCTGAAGTGGAGAAATAAAAAAAAGTAAAAGTTGAGAGTTCTATAGCAACATATGCCTTGAAAAAATTGTTTGCAAGTTGAGTGTCTTTGTCCTTTGCCCACAACACTAACTTCCTGCTTAAAGGGATAGTAATGTTTCATAATAAAAACAGCTCTAATTAATCATCATAGTATTTGGACTTTGGAGAGTGTTATTTCAATTCTGTCAGAGTTGTAGTTCCAGAGTAATTCAATGACAAAGTATCCCCCTCCCGCCCCTTTTACTGATGTAACACTGTTCAGCTTGAGCAGAAGGGAGGTGCCCAGGTAGACTGCAGAGAGGGACAATCTTCAATTAAGATAAGGGAAAAACCTGAAAAGCTTGTCAAGGGGGGCAGGGATTTCATTGTTTTCATAGGAATAAGAGTGTCCCCTTCTGTTATCTGTCCAGTCTATGGACTGCATTCCACATCTGAGAAGAGATTGTTTACAGTAGGTAAAAGGGGCGGGAGGGGGAAACTTTGCTTGTGAATATCTCATAAACCATATGAGAGATAAGACTTATATCATTCTTCATGTTTTTTTAATGCCTACAAAATAAAATAAAGTTAAAACGAAGTATTACTATCCCTTTAAGTAACATTGGCACAACTATCCTTAAAAACTAACTGCAGCTTGGAATATTCCAGAAGGGTGCAACACATGATATCAGTTTTTAAAGCCTTTGTTTTCAACAAAAGAAAAGGGCAGCATGTCTACAGCCAACATTTTGGCAAATTTACTTTCCATAGACATAGTTTTGCATTATTTTTGTGCAGGTTTTGTTTTCTTTCTAAGAACTTACTAAGTGTGGGATGGCAGTACATAGTGGAAGAACTGAGTAACTATATTGCTTTAACACCATCACTTGTGGCAGAAAATCTTGGCAGACTCTCTTGCACATCAACAACACCCCTGATCCCCGGGAATGTTCAGGAGTACTTCAGCTGCTGCTACTTGTGGCACCTCTGAGCTGTTGATGGTGTGTCACCCAGTCATATCTGTGGTTGTGCTTCAGGTGGGATCTCATTGAGGAGATGTCTACGTGTGGGCCTGCTCACATGCTTCTTACACAGACAACAGATAGAAACATGCTTAGCTTTTGGATACTGAGTAAAGCATCTCCATACTTTGGACTTCATAGACTGTGGGGTTCCTGAGAGGCTGCTACTACTTATAGGGCTAGATGTTGCTGAAATTTTATTATTACTAGATTTCACAGGTGCTGCACTTCAAAGAGCAGCAGAGGCACTCACCATAGCTAGGGCTGTGTTGTTTCCAGTTATTCAGTACTATTGATGTGTGTGGCTAGGACTTGGAAGCAGTGATGATGCTCATGATCACTGACAAAATGGCTTTGTGTTGTTTGGCATCTTTGATTGTCCAGGGTCAGCCTTTCCAGTTGCTTTCTCAAAGAGTTTATATGTAGGCACAGTGCTCCTTTTCAGTGGTGGGAGATTGAGCCTTTGCCTTTCAGCTAACTTTAAGGCCATGTCACAATTTCTCTCACTCTCAGCTTCATTCTGAAGGAAAGGAGGATGCTTTACCATTATTACGCCACTAAAGAAAGGTGTCTTTTTATGTCTTATGGAGTTGGTTTAATTTCAAGCCTGAATAAAATAAACATTCATTTAAACCATCACAGAAAAGGGTTTTGTTTTTCTCATCATGTTTATGCAATAACATGTTTGTTACATTATATATAATCCACTCAAGGATGGTACCGATAAAACTACATACGAAAATTATATAAAAGATGTAGACTTGTAGGAATTGTAGAAAACTAATTACACCGAAAGAGAACAACAGTCTAAATGTTGCCTCTTCCTAACTTTTGGCAGTTAATTCCAGTAGTGAAAATGTTACAATACTATCATAACTAATTATAAAAATATAATAAGCAATGCACAATAAAACAATACAAGTTGTTTAAAATGACCACATAGGTTTTAAGTAAAAAAATATATATTTGTGCAATATAAGATCAGTCAACTGTAATATTTCAGTGTAGTATGAAATCAGGTTTATTTTCAACTTTGTTGATATACTGTAATTCTTCAGAATCTCATTCCGCTTTCTGCCAAGAAATAAAGAAACCCTTCCTTATTCTGATTTATAAGTAAACATTCCAGTCCAGCAGAGTCGATTCACATGTCATGTCCCAGCCAATAGAACAAACCCCTAATTATAAGTGACAGAACAAAATAACAAATCTAGCCAATCCAATAGAGTCTTGATATCAGAGCTATAATATTCCACACATCAACTGCAATTGCACTAATGTGTTTTCAATGTCTTGTTATTATATCCATACATATTTTGCAAGAAAATAATGTCTCTTCTGGAGTATATTACTGAAAATAATAGTTATTTCTATGAATGGCAAGTCTGAAATCCTATTAAATACACAAAACTTGGGAAGTGTTAGAAAGCTTTTGATGAGATGGATTGTATATGTATTGAAAACTGCTGTTTATGTTTTCATTTGGTGAGGTTTTTGATAGTTTTCTAGATAGGGATGAGTGAAAAGTCTTATTTTCTTGTGTCACGTTTCTCAGAAATTCACACAGCTAGAAAATGTGTAAACATTTCAACCTTTTCACTATTGCCAAAGGAATTCATGTGAGAATCTGGCAATTCTGCCCACAAGAATTCCCTCTACAATAATATAAAACCAGTAACATGTCTTCCTGCAAGGTTTAAGTATTCTGTACACTGTCTCTTTATTTGTTGTCTGGGTGTATTTTCTGTACTCTGGTCAACTGTGCAGTTGTTGTACTTGTTTGTCTTACTAATGATAATGCAGTTGGTTGACTTGCTATGCTTTTCTCCATTATACCATCAACATTAGACTGCAACCCGCTGTCATCTTCATTGTTTTTAGATGGTTAATATTACTGATGGTGGATCTTTTTATAGACTTTACCAAACATCCTCCTCAGGAGGAGAAGGATCAATAGATCATTCCATTAGAATCAATGGGAACATTGCATTTACATACAATACATAGCAAATGTTATTTTATTTCCCAAAGAAATAGTATAAAAGGGGTATGAGGGTGCCTGTGTAGGTGGAGTGTGGAGAAAGAATCAGTTGAACTTGGAATGTTTTTTTGGGGGGTTGTTTACTCAGATTGGGGGGACATTTAATAAAAAAAAAATACTAAATACAATTTAAAAAAAACGTAAGTCATGGTATAAAAGGGGTCTGAGGAGCGTGCCTGTGTTGGTAGGGGAGTTGTTGACTGGTATTGGGAGGATAGTTAAATGGGGCAGAGGATGATGTTGATGCTGTTGCTGTTACTGCCTCAGAACAAGCACTGCAACTAGGACCAGGAATATTGCTGCTGCTGATAAGTGGAACATGTCCTAGTCATGCATCACTTTTTGACCCCATTCCCACTGTGTCCATGGTAGCCTGTGTCATGCTAGCCTACTCTTCAGCATCCTGCTGCTGTTGCAAGTCAGCAGCAGCAGGAATTAGCTAAGTAAACTCAGCAAATTCCAAAAGTTCACTACTGGTGTTGATGGTGATGCCCATTCTCATCCCTGTCTCCCATTCCTTCTCAGTTTGAGCTAAAAAGGCCAGCAGTGTCTCTTCCACCCCAGCTTCTCTACCATCATTATCACCACTACCAGTTCCTCCGTGCTGATGTTGCTGTATTACAGACATCTCATCAGTTGGAGGAGGCGATGAGAAATGTGACAGACAGACCCCTAAGGTGGCCTGAAGAAGGCAGACTGGCAGCACTAGCAGCAGACACGGGCAGCTGCTCTGTGCTCCTGGTGATGGTGGTGGTGGTGGTATTATTGCTTCTAGGCAACAATTCTAACTTCTTCAGGATCATGTTCCACCTGGACAGTGCCGAGGGTGGAAGGGGACTCCAAGGGTCAGGGGAATGATGTGGGCTCCCTTGGTTGCTAGTCAGGACACTCTGCATTGCTTCCCCTACCACTTCCCTAAAGCTTGTCCCACCAGCTGCTTCACCATCACTGTTACTAACACACCAACCATATCAATTTCAGCCCGAGTCTTCCTCCACACAGTCACTAGTAATATGACCATCACCCCCTCCTTCACTCCTCACACTAACAAGCTGCTGGACCTTTTTAGTAGTACTACTAGTTGTGGGACTGCTTGGGAATGACAAGTGTGACTTAGGGTCCCCTGCTGTCATACTTGGCATCATCTTCTCCTTCCCCCTTCCTGAGAATTGTGAGACACACTGAAAGCAGGTTCTGCACTGGCAGCAGGTTCTGCACTGGCAGCAGGCACAGCACTGATGGCATCAGGGGCAGCACTGCCAGCAGGTGCAGCACATCTGGCAGCAGATACAGGTAGCTGACCTGTTCTGCTCTCACTACTACCCTTTTCTTCCTCTCTTGAGATTAATTTCCCCAAGATCCTTAGAGGTGATTTAAGGGAACTGGCCAGCATTGGGTCTGTAGTGGTTACTTCCTCCTCCTCAGTAGACATATAAGGATCCTTCCAACTCCTCCTTTTATTATTCTTAAACTTGCTCATAGTGATTAGTAGTCACTATGAGCCTCTCCTGCCTCAATTTTGCTACTAACGCACAGTGGTTCAGTACAACACATTTCTTGCTCTGTAGCTGCTTCTATTTGTTTCACTTCCTGGAAAATGGCACATTTTTATAGTGAAAAGGCAAAAAACATGTTAATCAATGGAAGAAAACTTTCTAGCCATTGAAAAAATGGCGAAGAATTTTTGCCAATGAGTGAAAACTGCAAATATTTTACTCTCTCTATTTAAAGCTGATTTTCCAGTGGAAAAGCGGACAACAATGTGGTTTTCGGTGATTTTTTCCCGGGAACACGACAGGACCTTTCGCCCAACCCTAGCCCCAACCATGTATCATAGCCTCCACATATTGCTGGCCAGAACCTGTATTCCAGATCCACAGGCCAGTTCTATCTATGCCCTTCCAATGCCCTGAGGATCTTTCAGCTTCATTTGTCTAGTCAGCTGTTAAATGTATAAATGCAACAATTAATAGGAAAACCACATAAGAGAATAACATGATATAAAATTAAGAGGTAATTCTGGGCCAGCATTCCATCTCTCTGCAAAAGAATATTGTTGTTTCCCCCACTCCGTACCATACAACATTACTACCCCTAATCCTGCTACCACTACTACTAGTCCCAAGGGTAATTTGCATATGCAAAGAGCTAGTCAGAGACGCTCAACTAGGAACGAGCCTGCCCTAAAAGTGATGAGGCCCTGTAGGATACCCTTGCAAATTACCCTTGGGACTAATCACCCTAAGGGTAACAGGGTAACCCAGATGTGCACACCTTGCTCACAGTGCCTAGAGAGATCAGCGGAACCTCACTGATGAGGCCCAGTAAGGCTGAAGCGTATGTCTAGGGTTAGTGGCTTCTCTTGTTCAGGGAGCAATTGCCTGGCACTTTGTGGCTGGACTGCCTTTTGGTAGGATCAGTATGATGTGATTTAGGATATTTTCTCTCTGTGAAAGGCACTAGTGAGCTAAAATAGATTGCACCCTGGGTAGGATACTTATCTTATAGAGCCTCATCACTTTGAGAGCAGGCTCGTTTCTAGTTGAGTGTCTCTGACTAGCTCTTTGCATATGCAAATTACCCTTGGGACTAGTCACCCTAAGGGTAACAGGGTAAATCAGATGAGGACCCCTTGCTCGAGTGGCTAGAGAGATCAGCTGCACCTCACTGATGAGCCCCAACAAGGCAGAAATGTACGTCTAGGGTTGCCTGGCACTTTGTGGCTGGACTGCCTTTTGGTAGGATCAGTATGATGTGCTTTTGGATATTTTCTCTCTGTGAAAGGCATTAGTTAGCTAAAAGAGATTGCACCCTGGGTAGGATACTTATCCTATAGAGCCTCGTCACTTTGAGGGCAGGCTCATTCCTAGCTGAGCGTCTCTGACTAGCTCTTTGCATATGCAAATTACCCTTGGGACTAGTCACCCTAAGGGTAACAGGGTAATCCAGATGTGGACCCCTTGCTCTCAGTGCCTAGAGAGATCAGCTGCAACTCACTGATGAGCCCCAACAAGGTAGAAACGTACATCTAGGGTTTTCTGGCACTTTGTGGCTGGACTGCCTTTTGATAGAATCAGTATGATGTGCTTTAGGATATTTTTCATTCTGTGAAAGGCACTAGTGAGATAAAAGAGATTGCACTCTGGGTAGGATACTTATCTTATAGAGCCTCATCACTTTGAGGGTAGGCTTGTTCCAAGTTGAGCTTCCCTGACTAGATCTTTGCAAATTACCCTTGGGACTAGTCACCCTAAGGGAAACAGGGTAATCCAGACATGGACCCCTTGCTCACAGTGCCTAGAGAGATCAGCTGCACCTCACTGACGAGGCCCAGCAAGGCCAAAACGTACGTCTGGGGTTGGAGGCTTCTCTTGCTCAGGGAGGAACTGCCTGGCACTTCGCGGCTGGACTGCCTTCTGGTAGGATCAGTATCATGTGTTTTAGGATATTATCTCTCTGTGAAAGGCACTAGTAAGCTAAAAGAGATTGTACCCTGGGTAGGCTCGTTCCTAGTTGAGCGTCTCTGACTACCTCTTTGCATAAAGGAAATGGTGGCACTGGCAGCAGGAGCAGCACGTCTGGAAACAGGCACAACACTAGTGGCTGCAGTTACAGAAATGGTGGCACTGGTAGCAGGGGCAGCACGTCTGGCAACAGGTACAACACTAGTGGCTGCAGGATCAGAAATGGTGGCACTGGCAGCAAGGGCAGCACGTCTTGCAGCAGGCACAGGCAGCTGACCTGTCCTGCTCTCACTATCCTTTTCTCCCTTCCTTCCCATTCCCTGTTCTCCCTTCCTTCTCTTTCCTCCCTTCCTTCCCTTTTCTCCCTTCCTTCCCTTTTCTCCCTCCCATCTTATTAAAGTCCCCAAGATCCCTAGGGGTGATTTAGGGGGACTGGACAATATTGGTTGAGTACTGCTAGTCACTTCCTCCTCCTCAGACTCAGTGGACACATAATAAGGGTCCTTCCGGTTCCTCTTTTTGCTGCTCATAGTGATAGGAGTCACTATGAGCCTTTCCTGCCTCAATTCTTGCTAAATATCACAAGAGAACAACACAGCACATCTATCTCATTTTGTAGCTGCTTCTATTGTGTCTGCCTTCAGCGAAAATGTCATGTTTTTATAACGGAAGTGCGAAAACAATGTAAATCAATGGGCGAAAACTTTTTAGCCATTGAAAAAATTGAGAAAGATTTTGTCACGGTTTTGTAAGAACAAATTAGGTAAGGTTAAGATCAGATTTATTGAAAATAAATAATCAGCATGGAAGTGTATCAACCTTCTCTGGCCCAGATAGGGACAGTACAGTGGTGTTTCCCAAATCTGTCACAGGTCAGGATGAAAACAGAAATAATATGCAAACGATAGACAATACTAAAGGTAAACTAAGTAGTCTTGATCTGTAGTCTGGACACTGGAACAGAGCGAACCACAGCAGTACCAAAGCCGCGGGAGACTAGCAGCAGCTAACTACAGGGCAATTCCCTAGAACACTAGAGAATATAGGAGGCAACTCACAGACAGGCTACCGGCAGGAAACCGGATCCCTAGAACGCTAGGGATATCGGAGGCAACTCACAGTCAGGACACTGACAAGTGACCAGATCCCTAGAACATTAGGGAGATCAGAGGCAAATCACAGACAGGACAAGTGACTGGATCCCTAGAATGCTAGGGAGATCAGAGATAACTCACATACCGTATACTGGCAAGTGACCAGATCCCTAGAACGTTAGGGAGTAGCAGCAAAGGTAACTACTCGTAACTCAGACTCCCAGGTATGCTAGGGAGTAGCAGACAAGATGCTAGGTGCTGTAACAGAAGTTGGTGAATGGTAATGAGAGCGAGAGTTAACAGAGCTCAAGGTACATCCACAGAGGGGTCAGAAGCCAGAATGCCAGATTGGTACACACAAGGGTAGTCAGCCAGGCCCAGTCAGCAACGGAAGCAGTTCTCAACCAAAGCCAGTTCAGTACACACGGTGGTAGTCAGCCAATCCTAGTCAGCAATGGAAGTGGAATCACTCAGTAACAAACAGAAGCGTAGTCAGGCGAGCCGGGTCATACACGGAGCAGGAACATGCAGCAACTCAAACGTTAGGTACAGGTACACCTCGAAAGGGTGCTGAAAGAATGACAGGGCCGGGTGTAAAAGAGCTAGCCCTAGGTGGAGTCAGAACCCAATGACCAATAAGAACCGTGGAGGGTGAAACCCGGAAGTAGCAATGTCGCCATGTAGAAAGGATCACAGGTACCGTGATAGATTTTGTCCAATGGGTGAAAGATGCTAAAATTTTAACCGCTAGTTTTAAAGTGGATCTTCTCTCAAAAAAGTGGATAACAAAGTGGTTTTCGCGAAATTTCTTGTGGTAATATGGCAACAACTTTCGCCCATCCCTAGTGATGACCAAGAAATTGGGTTGGCCAAAGTGTATTTCATTTGTGAGATGTATGCTGTAAATTTCACTAGGAAATTAATATCGTCAATCACTTCTGACACTTAGGAGGAAGGAATTATTCCCAAGCTACTAAGATATGGGAGATCCAGTTTTAAGATATTTGAGAATATCTTGGGGTGGTTCATTTAAGTTAAGAAAGCTACATTCAGAGGAAATGACTGACTTGTCTAAAATTAAGCAGAGGATCTATAACTATATAGCCATTTAACTCACGTTAAACATATATGCACCTAAAGGTTTCTCATGCCCCTGACATCTCATTTGTGAAACAAAGGAATCAAGGAGGACCAATGAAATAATGTGGTGCATAAGTTCTATGCAAATAATAGGAGACGTGGAATGGGAAAGGAGGTCACATTTTTATTAGCTATCATATTAGGAGTGAACCAAGTGTTTTTAAGGTAGCATAAGGACCTTTGTACAAAAAATATAAGAGCATAACTAAGTTCTGTTTGTATCAATGACTTCAAAATGAATTCCATTAATAAAAAAACACAAATAAAACAAAACAGAGAAAGAAGTAGTAGGTTGGGCTTTTCCCATTGCTTATTATAACCTAACTTAGTTATTAAACATAAAAGAATCTTAAAAAGCAACACTGTAAATAGAAATTCCAAGCTAATTTAAAAGTGACAATGGTAGAAATTATATAAAACTGGGGTGTGTGGCCTGGTGCTTAAGCGGAGTGGACGTGTGCTGCTCCTGTCACGCCAAAAGATGCTTACATTGGCCTTTTACCTTGATTCCTCAGCTTAATTTTGCTTATTGAGTGTGGTTTGGGGTGCTACCATGTCCAGAAAACTGCAGAAGACTAAGCAACCGATGGATTTCTTTAAGAACAAGGACACCAGGGCTGGATCATCAAGCCCGTCCAGGGACCTTCCTGATTTACCCCCGCTCTGCACTAAACAGGATATGGAGACCCTACAGGAACTGCTGCTGTCCATTAAGAAAGATCTCTCAGATGAGCTGCAGTCCAGCATACAGCTTCTACACCCTGATATCCAACGCCTTTCATGCCAGACCGAGGCCTTGGAGGACAAAATGGCGGCCACGGAACACTCCTTTGTGGTCTTGCAGGATGAGATGGAGGGCCTTAAATCTCGCCACAGAAGCTTCAAGAAGCAGTGGAAGAACATTTTAATAGGTTTCACAGATCCAGCCTACGACTTCGCAGTGTCTCAGAAGCATTGGAGAACTTACCTGGATTCTTGCACTGGTATTTTTGGTTGCTATATACGCCTGATTCAATGTTGGCTTTAGATCGGGCCCATAGGGCGTTGAGGCCCAAGCCATTGGCTAAAGGTCCCCCGTGGGACGTGATTGTGAAATTTACTTTCTTCCCAACTAAAGAGGCGGTCATGAACGGCGCCAGGAAGGCTACCCCCATAATGGATGACATTACTCCACATTTTTATTCAGATCTGGCTCAATCTACGCTACAGAAAAGGTGCACCTTGTGTCCACTGATGGCCCTGCTGCGATACCATGGCCTACCATATTGTTGGGGTTTCCCCTTTTACCTGCAGGTTTGGAGGAATGGGGTCTTGGCTACATTGAGAGACCCATCCCTGTAAATCGTTTCTGCAACGCTTGGGCCTGGACATGAGCGCTGATGTGAGATCCCTGTATTAGGAGTTTGATCCCCCCTGACCCATTAGATTGTTCCTCTGCGGAACCCACTACTGCTTCCCCTTTACAATCTAGTCTGTTTCCCCAAATGGACTCTCGGTTTTGGGTTGTAATCCACTCTCTACCAGTTTTGTCTCAGCGAGACAGAACTTTTAAGGTCCACTAGTGGACCCCGGTCCTGCTTTGACTGTGCTGGGCTATTGGTTAAGGGTTTTTGCAACATTGCCCCTCATGGACACTGCTGGCCTCCACATTGACTCTGTCCACACCGGTTCTGCCGGCCCTTATGAGGGCTTTAGCCTGGCTGTTGGTGTTATGCTACAGGGGGGAATAAGTCACACCTTATTATTGTTTTATGGGAATGTATGCTTTTGGGGTTTGGGGGGGTGGTTGGGGTTTCTCATGGCACTACCTGTGGGTCCCCCACTTGTGGCATGTTGGGCCTGGTTATTCAATTTGGTCTTGATTCACTTTGGGGCTACCCTCGTGGACTTGCTGGGGCTTGACAGTGGTGGTTTTCAGTAGTTTTTTCATGTATGGCATCCAGTGGGGAATTTCCCTCCTTTACAGGGAGGTACATACCGCCTCTTCGGCTTCGGGTTTCTGAGTTAGCCTTGTGCTGCCCACTCCAGCCGCAGTATTTACCCTTTGGCTTTGTGAGTGGGGGGGTCGGGTGGTTGGCGGTCGGTCTCATTGTTGTCCCTGGGTCCGGCCCGCTGGACAGCCTCCCCCCTCCTGGGACTGTCGTGGCGTGTGGCATTGTCATCGTCCAATTAGGGTTACTCCCCTGTGGAGCTTCTCATGACCCGGGTTTTGATGGCTGGTGTGGAGGGATGTAATACTTGTTAATGGTTCTTGGGGAAAGGCTGTTTGCTTTTAAGGGGTTCATTGTTCTTGATGGTCCTCTCTTGTATGTTTTGGCGGGGGGTCCCCGAGGGGGTCTGGCTCCCAGCGGGTTGGGTGCAGGCCTTTTTACCTGTGTCCGAACCGCTGGGGGGTGGCTCTCCAGGGTTGGTCTCTGTCTCTGGGTTTTCTGGAGGGTCCTTGTTTATTGGGGCTGGGCTGGATACTGCCGAAGTGTCCGCACAGGCACTTCTTTTTGCTCTTTTTGTTTGGGGTTATGATTGTATGGCTTCAGTTGTTTTACCTGTCCACTCTGGGGTGGGGAGGGGGTCAGACTACACCTTTGGGATGCTTTGGGTAATTCATTTCCCGGTTATCTACTGTAAGGGGTATGTAGTGAGGGTTTCTTCCTCATATACCAAATGGGCAGGCATTATGTTATGTTATCATGTTGTTATGTTATGATGATTGCTTTTTACTCTATATGTATTTGATATATCCAAATGTTTACCCGGGGCTGCTTCCCTCATCACTATTGTCTGATATGGCTTTTTCTTTTCCACGCAGGGCATCAGGGATCATGTGGGTGGTTTAGTTGGCGTTATGGCAAAGGTGGATATTTGATTCCCTTGACTGCAACTCCTCCTCCTGATCCATTTTAGGACGGTCACCTTGGCACCTTAGGGTGCCCCCTCTCTGTTCAGATCTCCATTTCGTTCCCAATTTTATCTCCTCTTCTTACTCTTTATTGGGACTCGACTCCCTTCTTTCTTCCTTTTTTTTCACTCTTTCCTTTTCTTCTCCCCCCCCCCATTTTTTTTTCTTTTTCCTCTCTTCCCTTCCCCAGTTATGGCTGTGGCATTGGCCGAGACTGCTCACTGGAAAGTTCTTTCCCACAATGTGAAGTGTTTGAATGCCACCCCTAAACGCAAAGCAATGACGAAATATATCTGACTACATGCTGACATTGTCTTCCTGCAGGAGACCCGTTTCAGATTTGGGATGGAACCAAAGTATTGGAATTGTAGATATTGTTTACATTTTCATTCCTCCGGTCCTAGCAATTAGAATGGTGTCTCTATACTTTTACGTAACTCCCTGGGCTTCCACCTTTTGTGGTCGTCTCGGGATGCAGAAGGGCAGTTCCTCTTGCTACATGGTACGATTCAGGGTTCTCCTCTTACTTTGCTGAATGTTTATGCTCCCACCGAACCTGATCAGGGATTTTATTCTTGTTTATCTGGCCTTTTGGAGCAATACCCAACCTCTCCCATCTTGATAGGAGGGGACTTGAATGCAGTTTTGGATCCTTACTTGGATAGGTCGACAACCCCCCCGGGGGTGTCCGTTCCCTCAAAGTCGAGGCTTCTTGTTGATTTGGTCCGATCCCATAACCTTTTTGATTGTTGGTGACTACAGCACCCTACCATGCATGACTATACCTTCTTCTCCTTTCCTCATAAGCTTTATTCGAAGATTGATTATATTTTTTTATCCCGGACCTTGCTTGGTGATTTGAATCGCTCTAAGATCCATGATCTTATGTGGTCAGACCATGCCATTGTGAAATATGTCTATCTTGATCCTTTGCATTCTGTTTCTTCAATGATAAAATTACTTTGGATCCTGCTGTCAAAGCTGATGTCGGTTGCGCTCTGGAAGACTACTTCACTTTGAATCAGTCTCCTGAGGTTTCCGCCACCCTGCTCTGGACTGCACACAAGGCGGTCGCTAGGGGGAAACTGATGAGTATTGCTTCCCACTTGAAAAAGACCAGGGAGGCGGAACGTTGCTGTCTTTCTTTGCTACTACACACAGCTGAACAGACCCATAAATTAACTCCCACCCCCACTAATCTACTGGCAGTAACCCGCCTCCTTGGGGAATTGAATCTTCTTCTCTCCCAGGAAGTTCTCTGGGCTATGCAGTGGATACACCAGATTTTTTTTGAGAAAGCAAACAAACCAGATGAGATGTTGTCCTCTAAACTGCATTACCAATTGGCTCATAGGTCAATCCAGGCTGTTCGGACTGGTTCTGGGCCTCTCTTAGACCAATCTTCCCAGATTACTACAGCTTTTGTCTTCTTTCATGAAGCGTTATATGATGAGTGTAAAGTACAGCATTCTCTCGCTATTCAGTCTGCACTTTCCTCATTCTTGGAAAAGTATAGACTCCCACGTTTAACTTTGTACTCCTCGCCTTTGTCAGCAGTGGCTGTGTCGCAGACTTTCCCCGTTCGAAATGGGAATCATCAGGGGTGTCCGCTCTCTCCTCTGCTCTTTGCTTTATGCATAGAACCTTTGGCCTGTGCGATTCGCTTACCCGGTTATTAAAGGTATATCACTTGGAGGAGAGGTTTATAAGCTGAATTTTTTTGCAGATGATGTGCTGTTAACTCTTATGTCTCCCTTGACCTCGGTCCTGAATTTATAGTCACTGTTAGCTACATATTCTTTGTTATCCGGCTTTCGCATTAATAACGCCATATGTGAGGCTCTCAATGTCTCCTTATCGGCCGCAATGGAAAAGCTCTTGGCCCTTAAGTTTGACTTTATATGGAACCCAAGATAGATTACTGTTCTGGGAATTAAGGTTACTAAATCCTTGTCTGGTCTCTATCAAGCTAATTACTCACCTTTGTTTAAATCTATACGTGCCAATCTCCATCGATGGGATTCTTTCCATATTTCTTGGTTGGGGCAGATTAGTGCTGTCATGATGAGTCTTCTTCCTAAGCTCCTGTATCTCTTCCTCTCTTTATCTCGATCCACCAAGCTTATCTCCTCCCCCTTACAAAAGCATCTATTTTAAACTCTGGGCCTCTAAACATCTCCGAATTCTCTCATCGATTCTCTGTCAACAGCGATTTGCTGGGGGACTTTTGGTTCCGAATTTATGGATCTCTTACTAGGCCGTACAATTTGCGAAAGTGTGCACAACATGGTTGATTTCCCTTGATGGGTGGAACTGGAACGATGTTCCTATCCGGTGTTTCCCGTGTCCGTGTTGCTGTGGACCCCAGGGTTGAGTTCCTAATGTGACCTTCTGCAGTCCTACATTGTCTCATACCTTACTTCTCTGGCTTAAACATAGTATTAAGGATGATCTGACTGTATCTAAGTCTTTGATGCGCTCTCTTTTTGTAACCCTGATTTTCCTCTGGGTTTCTCCCTTAGCACTTTTGGTTGGTGGATTGGTAAGGGGATCCTTCGAGTGCAAGAAATGCTGCTGTCCTCAGTCTTGATGACATGGAATTCATTTCAAAATCGATATGAGGCCCCCGCTGGGAAGTATTTTCACTTTAGTCAGGTCCGCCATTTTGTCCAGTCCTATTTTGGCCGTTCTCCACCCCCCAGTCGCATTTTATTTGATATCTTGTGCTATTCGATGCCTCGCTGTAAGGGGGCCATCTCCAAAATCTATTCTCATCCTCTGACGGTTACATTTCCTCATGCTCCGGCCTACCGACCGCAGTGGGAGGCCGATCTTGGTGAAACTTTGGATCCTGAGGACTGGAGGGCGATTACTGACAACACTGCTAGCCTGACCCCTTGTACACTGATAAAAGAGAATAGCTACAAAGTATTATCCCGATGGTATCTCTGCCCTACAAGACTGTCTCAGATTTTCCCCTCCTTTTCCTCCCAATGCTTCAGGGAGATGTGGATCCATAGGCACATATAAACATATGTGGTAGGATTGCCCTTCTGTGCTACCAGTCTGGAACTACGCTTTCAGTTGCTTGTGTGCCGCGCTCGGCGTCACCCTTGTACCCGAACCCTGGACTGGCCTCTTAAATAGGCCTTACAAAGCTCGGGACATATCATTTAAGTCCAATAGGCTTATTTACAGGGTTTATGCAGCTATTCGGTGCCATGTTGCCTATCACTGGAAGTTGATACCTCAGGGACTAACCCAGCCGGAATGTAGGATTTGGCAACTCCTAAAGATGGAGAAATTGATGGCTTATGCTCTTAATTCCTCAGCTTCTTCTTTTGGTATTTGGACCCCTTGGGGTGGACAATATCCTGCCTCCTGACTTCTGTCGTGACCTCTTGCTTCATTGAATGTCTTTATTGTACAAGAGTGGGTGTGATCGGTCTGGTGGGTGAGTCCTTTCCCATTCTCATCACCTCTCCCTCCCTACACTGACTCCCCTTTTTTTTCCCCTCTCTTTCTCCCTTCTCTTTTTCTAGTTGTTCCGTTTATTCCTTTTCTAGGGCTGCCTTTTTGTATCATGGACTATTTTGAGCATGTTCTCTCTGTCAAGATTCATGATGCTCTGTGTGGAAATACTAGGGAGACCTGATGCTTGTTGTTCATTGTGCAGGTTGTTGTTACTGCTGAATTGGCCTTTTGAGCTGTTTCATTCTCAGTTCTATTCATTGCTACTGTATCGTCATGTAATTGCTTTTCTATGAAAAGCATAATGAAGTTTGAATGTAAAAAAAAAAGAAATGGTGTAGAACTGCACAGTGGTAGAAATGGTGCCCTCTATTGGCATTAAAAAACATAAAAATAGATTGTTGGTAAATGAAATAAAAATGATGTCCATAAAATTAGAAGGATGTATGAAAGCAACTTTTGCTTCTCTATATACCTCTGGTAATACATGCCTATACATATAAAATAATATACACAGACATAGCTAATTTATGCAGTAGCATACAAAATCAATATGAAAATCAAAGAATGTCAGATAAAATCACAGCATAAATAAATGTTAGGAAAAATGCATGGAAATAAGATAAATAAATAATAATATAACATGAGGACTGCAGATTACATACATCTACCAATGTACAGGGAATAGGATGTATAAAACACTATAGTATGATATATAACAAACAGATCCCCCAAAGTCCAAAAAAGTAAGATGAATGTATTAAAACAGATGCAAACTCTTATTAGCTGTGCCTCCCTCAAGGGTAGATACTTCTAAAATAAACAGCAATTAATGTAAATATATATATACACCTACAATTGCATGAACACCAGCACATACATAAGTATAAGTAGAACTTGAGTACAAATTGTAGAAAAGGGATTATACTATAAACTTATTTCAAGGAACAGACAATATATAATACACTCATTGAAAAAAATAGAAGTAACCATGATTTTCTACAATATATCAAAATGGTAGATGTTTATGGCAGTCCATTGTCATCAGATCAATGCTGCACACTCCCCAGTGGTTGAGTTCCAATAAAAATACAAACTAAAAACAAAAAGACACAAAAGTGGTGCAAAAGATCTTTCTAAGTGTACTATACAATGCTGGAACAGTCCTTCGCCAACATCAAAAGATAGGAAATTACTCAAAATTTTCAGAGGCTAGAACCTGCCTCCTGGTGTATACTCTTGCAAAGGCTCGCACCCCAGTATGTGGTACTTGTTCTGTCAGCTGAGTAGATCACTGCTCATTATCACTACATCTTGGAAAATACATGTAGAATCAGCCACTCAAATAGAGGGTTATAACATACCCACTATAATTCTGGCTGAACATTTATTATTCTTTTAAAATTCCCTTTGACATCAAGAGGGCAGAGCTATCAAGAGCCAGTGACTCTTGCAAAAAAATAGTTAAGTCAATACTTTATTAAAAATACAAATATTTAAAAGAAATTACCGTCAGTTCAAAAGATATAAAATGCCAAGTACAATGTGCTCAAAAGTTGGCTTGACGCATTTTGTGACAATAAGTTCACTTCACCAGAACCCCCATAAAAGAGTAAGTTTAAAAACGCCATCCTTTATATATATATTTATTTATATTTATATATTTATATATATATAACAGTTACAAATAAGAAGCACTCTCGCTCCAAAAGTACATTGCCTGGGTGCTACAATTTCTACCACATTATATATGTACCAATCGAAAAAGCACTCTCAGGACTTCCAATAATGTGAAAAAATGGATTTTATTCTTAGCAGATCAGATCTTAGCAGTTTGTTCACTAGAGGGGATAAATAGAAGGTTGTTTTAATATGTAGACATCCATGATGAAGGTTACTATGTGTTACCCGAAACGTTGATCTGCTAAGAATAAAATCCACTTTTTCACGTTATTGGAAGTCCTGAGAGTGCTTTTTCGATTGGTACATATATATATATGTATATATATATATATATATATATATATATATATATCCAGGTTGACAATGCAGGGATTACAGGGTGTCGCAGATAGGGGTGGAAGAAAAGTGAGACAAATTTCCTGCATGACTTTTTGCAAAAAATTGACAAATTTTCGCTTTTTTCGTGAAAGTTTTCTCTTTCTTTTCTCTTTTTCTCCATTGCAAAATGTTCCTCCTTTTTGCCTATTCCAGCAAATTTTTCACCCATTATTCTCCTATTCTAACACATGTTTTCCCATAGTCTAACACATATTTCTCCTTTTCTAACACATTTTCTCCTATTCCAACAATTTTTTTCCTATTCCAACACATTAATATGGTGCAACATTCCCCAGCACAATATTACTTCTTCTGAGGGCTGTAGTCGAGAAATAAGTAGCTGGAAGTCAAAGTTGTGAGTCCTACAGCAACATATACCTTGACAAATGTGTTAGCATGCAGAGTGCCTTCTTTGCCCACGACACTTACTTCATTTATTTATTTAGAAAACTAGTTTAAAAGCCAGTGTACACGGGCCACAGTGCCACCCAGCAGCCTCAGCTGGTGCCCGGAGCCTCTCTGCTTACCAAGCGGTCCCAGGAAGGTTTGCAGAGAGGACTTTGGATTGAATTCGGAGCTCCCCACTCCATATCAGCCACTGCAATTTCAGGTAGTCTGTACTGCTCATGACTGCAGTGCTGGCAGTCTCTACTGCACATGGCAGCTTCTGACAAACATCCTAACAAATTATTATATAGGATGTTTTACCAGAAAGAATACATTGAGATTTCTCTAATTTTCCTGGATAGTTTTCAGTAAAGTTTTACATATTTACACGAATTGAGAAACATTATATATACATACATACACATATAAATATACATACATATAAAATATTAAAATTATATACAGTTACACACTGTTTTAGATATAAAGAAGCAGTTGGAAGCAGATCTGATTATTTCTGGCAGATTTTTCCAGGCCTTTGGGGCTCTGAAGGAGAAGGCAGATAATCCTGCTTCTTTCTTGTATTGTGGTATACACAGTGAGTTGTTAGAAGTGAAGCAGAGGTTATAGTTAATATGGAGAGCAGGAGTGAGCATACTGCTCAGGTAGTCTGGTAGTCTTCCAGAGAAGTGGTTGTGTACTAAGCAAGAAAGGTGAAGGGCACGGCTAGATTTGAGTGTTAGCCAATTTAGTTCTTTAAGCATAGCACAGTAATTACATTGGAGGATAAAGCGGCATAATGAATTATACAGAGTGTCAAGTTTACTAAGATGGATTTCTGGTGTTGGAGCATATACAACGTCAAAGACAAAAAAAAAATATTTTTCGCTCCACTGTGTCATTAACCTCTTCTTTGCCAAGGAATAAGTCAGCTTCTTAAAATCATCTTTATTTTTGTAATTCACATAAAAATCAAAAACATACCTTGGATTACATAGACAAATTGGTCAGAGGTGATACTGGCAGAGTGTTGGGCACCAGCTGGTTGTTGTGACTGTCTGGGACGTGCCTACTTTGTTGGATGCCCTCAGGTTTCCTTCTTTTAGGCCAATTTCCTCTATCACTTCAATCATGCTCTTCTTGAAAACTGCTTTTTGTTAGCCATTACTTCATCCAGGATAATCTCTGAAATGCTGGCTTTGTTTTTGGAAGACCCCTATGTGGTCTTCTTTATGGACAGCTTTGTCCTAAGGACAGTAAGGGATTTTCTGTCAATGTCAAAGTCATGGGAAACTCAGACAGCATTTACTTTGGATGACATATGTAAGGCATCAACATGGTCTTCTATTTTCATCTTTGTGAAGCACTAGAGTTTGAATGTCCAGTCTGTAAATTGCTCCAGGAAAATGGAGAACTATACTCGCTTAATGTTATTTTCCTTTCCTGGTTAGGAGAAGTACTCCTTCATCTGGTGTTCTCCTCTGTTCTGAGTTTTTTTCTGAAGATGACTGTCAGTTGGGGCAGAAAGAATTGATCACTTTGGGAAGTCCTGTCTATCAGCTGGTAGAGAAGTTAATACTTTGTTGAAGGCTGACTAGTCTGAGCCATGAAAGGAACATAACATTAAGGTAATATAATTTTGCACTTTTTCCTCATTTTACTTATCATTCCTGAAGAACAGTATGGTGAATATAGAAGAAAATGTCTATTGAACTGTAATTTTGAAAAAAAAAAAAAAACATTTTTAGCAATGGGCGTACCCTTGTTTTATTAAACTATGCAATGTATAGTATCTATTTCCATATCATGCAAAACATTTTTTTTAATTCTCAAGATGCATGATTTTTATGTTATATGGAGGAAACAGTAAATATTGTGGGTGATCTTACAGAATTCAATAACATTTATTCTATTACTTTCAAGTCTATACAGTGCCTTTTGAAACAAATTGTATTTTTTCATGAGAACTATTCTTGGTTTTCAAGATCAGCCATTTTTTATGCAATTATAGCATTTATATTTTCTCTCTGAGGTTTTATAAGAAGAAGTTACTTAATGCAAGAATCATATTTCTGTCATTTTCATTTTCCTTTATTATTATGTTTCCACATTTCCTGGAAGTTCTTATTGCTTTTTTCTCCTTTTCATGAAATACTTTTTTTTCTGCAAAAGAGCATACATTCTATTTTGTGTAAATGGATTTCTTCTTTCTTTGTCCTGCTGACTGTCAGGACTGTCACATACATTTTTCCAGAAATGTAACCTCTTGGGTGCCAGAGTGGTTTACATGGCAGAGAAATACTTAAACATTCTATGTAATTTAAAAATGTAAATGAGCAAAATGATTCTATATATTTAGCCTGGAAATCATCAAAATGCATAAAAACACTGTATCTGATATGCTGTTCTTCACCATAATAACTGACAGACACTTTCAGATATTTACTAGTGATTGCCTATATTTCTCTGCCTTGAATACACAACAGAAATGTGCATAAATATCACCATAACTGCAGTATGTGCACATACATACTGTATATAGCATATGTGGTTGCATATGACCACACCTTAGATTATTATGATCCAGAATCTAGAGTATGGACAGGGCTTAGTTACCTGATACATGTTCATAGAAAAATTAGCTAGTACCAGGTATGATACAGCCATTGATACATTTTAGTCAGCCATCATGTGATTTTAGAAGTAAATAACAGAACTGTTTCACCTTACATGCTTGTCATTTAAGTTATAGTGTGTAAGCTATGTTCTTGTATGGAGGTCTGCAGATTTACTACTTGCTTTTGCCAGAATAGTTAGCTGTAACTACATGGGTGCTGATAGTGGTCAAGCCATAAGTGAGAAGAATCAAAAAGAGAGATGAGATTTGCTGGAGTGACAAGCAGTATATGAATGTGTGACTGCGTCTCAATAGCCACTGGTAGCCATAGCTATTCACACAGTTAGTCTGTTAAGCAGAAGGGCTACAACATTGGTTGATACCTTTAATTTTAGCTGGGGTATGAAGCACTAAATCTCCAGTGAAAATCAATTTAATTCTCATAAACTACTTAACTTTATTCCAACATCTGAGTATTTACAGTTTGACACTGAATTAATCAGAACTATGTTTTCTGAGAATTATAAAGCATACTGAAAAATGTATTTAGTAATTGTAAAGTAATTGTAAATTTAATATCTACTTCACTCTTTGAGTGAACACACATATACACCCTGTTCCAGCATCTCAATAGTGAAGTTTCTTTCTGGAGAAATAATACAGTCTTTTGTGCTAATACAGTTTAATTAAAGTTTCAAATGGAATATCCACCTCTAATACACCAGTATTTGTTAGAATTGAGAAGCAACACTGAGTACTTACTGCATCAGTACAAAGTACAGAGATGGTTAGGCTGTCTTTTGAAGGTGTGGTTTATTTATAGAAATAGCTTAGCGAAATGTATATTGGATACTTGCTTTGTGTGCTTTTGTATTTGCAGGATTGAATAAAGAAGACTATCTGGCATTTTATTTCTAAGAAGATATCCTCTTACCACTTAGTGATTTTTATGTTTCTTATTGTGTTTTTTTATTTGTTTGTAATTTTGATTTTCTGTTAGCCGTAACATTTTCACTATCTGAAGCCATCTATTCAGTTCTCTTTAGACACTCCTATTTAGTTTAGTTTGATATAGAAGGTATTATTTACTAGATCCAACTTCATCTATTTAGAGGATTTAGATGGCTTATAAATTAGTGTTCTTGCTTCTGATTATCAATTAGTAGTATTTTAAGGCATTTATGGCTATGAACCATGTAAGATCTAATTTGCTGTTTTTTACTACTGTGCCAGTTATGTGAATGCCTTTATAAAACAGTGCTCAAGAGCAGACAAACTAGCCTCCAACTCCAGATACAATTCAGGATATGAACCAGATGTAACCCACCCAATAGTATGCAAACAAAAATGGCATAATGTTACATTTTCTTCTATGCCTTGTTACTACATCTCATAAACAAGGGGCAGAGGAAAGGAACATTCTGACATGCCTATATAATTCTTCACTCTCCCCCTTTTCATATAAGTGGTGAATTCTATTTATAATTAACTTAGTAAAATTTATGTTAGGCAGGATTACGACTAGAAAATCAATTCCAGTGCCTGGTTTAGCATGGAATTATATTACTAGTACACCCCATTTAAGTTTATATAAGATTCATGTTCAGGTATGATTTTGTTCCAAGGTTTCAAAGCCTGTGGTTGCTATACAGGGGAATCTCAATGACAGTGTGACTGGACATGATACTCACATGCTTTTTTACAAACAGAACATATAGAAACATGCCAAGCTTTTGGAACACGAGTGAAGTATCACCATCCTCAAAATTTTATAGACTGAGGGGTCTGTGACGATGGATAGGCTACAAATTTCACCTCAAAAGTGAAATAGGTGGAAAATGGCACTTCCTGATGAGCTGGAAATTTTTCGTTAAAAGTGATGATTTTCAGATTTTTCTCTCCAAGATCATTGTGTTGAATTCAACGTTAAGACTGAATTTCACCCACCAAGTGGCAAGCATCCCTTCTTTCCCACAGGGGCAGTATAACATCAACAGGTTGCCAGGTTCCTGCAGCATGTTATTCTGTGTTTGTGAGAGATAGAGAAAGTGGTCAGGCCATAAGTGCTAGTTAGGATAGACAAATAAAGAAAAGCTGGAGTATAACTTAAGGAGTTTTGTGAGAAGTGCATTTGTTCTCTTTGTTAGTGGAGTCTGGGAGAATTTGGGGGATGTGAAAGGAGAAAGGAGATTTACCCAAAATACCACAGTGTCTTGGTATACTGAGACAGGCAGTTGTGATTCAAGTTATTTCCTGATTTGGCTGTTTTCTCTGTCTTATAGGAGTCTGGGAATGTATGAAGGGAGCAAAAGGAGATGTATCCCAAATGCTCCCAAATTTGTTGTGACTAACTGGGAAGATACAGATAGCCATGATCCAAGTGCCTTCTTGATGTGGTTGTTATATCTGTGTTAGGGGGGTCTGGGGTGTGTGAAGAGAACAAAGGGGATTTACCCCGAATATTTTTGTGACTGATTGGGAAGACATAGACAGCCGTGATCTAAGTTCCTTCCTGGTGTGGCTATTATCTCTGTGTTAGGACAGTCTGGGGAGTGGATAATTTATACTAAGAGCTTCCAGTTGAAGACTTAATTGTAGTGGTCGAGGAGGCGACTTTGGTGCACCTGATGGTTTGGGCTTGCTCCGGGGCCAAGCACCAGAGTCTCACTTCCATTGCATCATACCTCTGGATAGGGAAGTCGGCTATGACGCAGATAACTTTCCTGGACACTCAGTTGTATACACCTGTAATTTGCCACTGTTGGATTCCATGTAGATTCCTACTTGGCAGTACAGTCCCCTACATATCTACAAGCCAACAAGGCCCAACTGCCACACTGGAGCACAAAGAAGCCGGACCGGCCAAAGAAGGTGAGGAATCGGTCAACTCTAGATCCTCACCTCTGATCCCCCACTCAGTAGGTGTACCCCAAGGCTCTGTTCTGTGACCTCTTCTGTTTTCTCTGTATACCCTGTCCCTGGGGCAACTGATAAAATCCTTTGAGTTTAAATACCATCTCTATGCAGATGATACACAAATATATCTCGCCACACCCTCAATATCACCTGAAATACAGCAACTGGTTTCAGACTGCCTTACTGCTATCTCTTCCTGGATGGCTGAGCTCCTTATCTTGCTTCCTAAATGCTGCACAAAACCTCCATTTTCTATAACAATTTACCCTGTAAACAAGACATGCTGCCTTGGGGTAACTTTGGACTCTTCTCTTTCCTTCACACCCACATTAATGAAATAAAAGAAAGTTTCTTTCTTCAGAATATAGCAAAAATCCAGCCATTCCTCTCTCACTCCATAACAGAAACTCTAATGAATGACTTCTCATAAACTTTGGAACTCCCTACCAACCAGCATTCACCAAGCCTCAACACTCAACAATTTTAAATCCAAGCTAAAAGAGCACCTCTTAAATGTAGCATTATCGTAATAGGGAAACTATCTCATATGTCAAAAACTGCACTTCCTCCTCCTGCTTTTATCTGTATGAGACCGATCCTATATTTAGATAGTAAGATCTACAGGGAAGGGACCTTCTATCCTAATGTATACTCACCTGGTGTTCCCATTAGGCTTCTCTATATAAGCACTTGATCGCTGAACTGTACTGTTTCTATACTAAATGTAAACTGTAAAGTGCCAAGTACACAGGTTGGCGCTATAGAAATAAAAAATATCATACATACATACAAACAGATCCATGGCTAGTTGAGGTGTTTTGTCCCACTGGTGCCTGACACTGTGTCAAAGCTCTGCCTCAGTATACAGCTGCTGAAGCTCCACATAGTTGTGAAATCCTAGATGCTGCTGGGGGGAGGAAGTGTGCACGAGCTGTAAAATAATTTAGAGCAACTAGGCCCAAAGTAGGCCTGAACAGGCCCTGCTACAGAGAAGGCAATTTAATCCCTACTTACAGTTCCTCCTAGAGTTATAGCACCACGGTAAATTAAAGGGAGAGGATAAAAAGGGGAGTGAAAATAGGACAAAGAGGAAAACATGATTATAATTCTTCTTATATATACCCCTATTACTTATGGTATGCTGCTAACTCTCCAGATTTCAGCACTAAATCACTAAATGTGATTTTCCTGTAATACATTTACATCTTACAGGCAAAGAATGTAATCCTAAACTAGTCTCATTTGCATCCTTTATTACCACCCTGAAATCAACCTATGAAATTACACAGCTACCTTGACCTCCTTACTATCCTCCAGTATGGGTAAGAAGTTGAGCGAATATAAAGCCAAGTTTAATACATTTAAGCCAAATTGTGTAAGGTGAGGTTGAGGCAATAATGCAATCCCCATCTATGCCTTTGTTCCAAGCTCATTCTTCTGACCAGGAGGAACCTACTAGCTCGCACTTTGCTGAATTGATGTCTGCCATTGTTACCTGTCAAAATGTCTTAACTTTCAAGATTGTCCAAATGGAGCTGAATCTTCTTTGTGCAGACCAACAGGCTATGAAACAAAAAGTGCTGGATATACAACACAGAGTATCTGCAGTAGAGGATTGTCTTCCACCTATGAATGAATCGTTGGAGTGCCTGAAACATTAGGTTAAAGTTTTCAGAGGAAGGAGGACAACCTTGAAAATAGGTCTAAGAGGTACAACATCTGGATAATTGGCACTCCCGGAAGAAGTGAGAGACACTCTCCTGAAGAATTCCTGGAAAGATGGATAAATTAAATGCTGGGTGATTAAGGTTTATCAAGCACTTTTGTTATTGAAAGGGCACACAGGGTACCACCTACTATACAAAAAATATACTTGACAAAAGGAGCACAACTCATATATACTATATTATAAGGTATAACCATGCATATCATACATGGGGTGCCATAATCCTAATATTACAACACAAGAAAAGAAAAGAAAAAAGAAAATATAGAATAGTATCTATGTAGGCACTCAACCTACATATCCAAATAATTTCCACCATATATAGATATAAAAAAAAATATATATATTTATTGTAACATTTCAAAAATAAACATGTAGAAAAAATGGAACCACCCCATGATATATATATATATATATATATATATATATATATATATATATCCCCCATAACCCGCCAGGCTCAGTTACGTGCATACCAATATATCTGTACATGCTGTTTGATATCAATTTAAGCTTTCACCATCATTTTGTTCATATCCATCATGACTATTGACAGAGGAATACACTAGATACAGTGTGGAATTGTGTTGCTATATCACCGTAAGCCTAATGACATCATGGCAGTAAAGTCCTGGTGAATTGATATTTTGAACAATAATTGATGGACTTCATTTTCCATTTCTCATCATTGTCCTTATCATCATTAATTTATTTCAAGCCTTTTTTACATATTTTTTAAGGCCGAGCTCTGTTAAACTGGTGCCAATGTCTTATAATTATTGTTTTTCTGGAGGGATATAGATATAGGATGGGTTGTGTCTGTCCGGTGTAGGTACTAGGTACTCCATCTTGGGATTGTGCGGTTTTTATGTTACAATAAATATATATATTTTTTATATCTATATACCACCTACTATACCTCTAAACTTCTGAACTTCAGAGATCGGAATGCCATCCTGCAACTGACCCTAATGAAAGGAGGTACAGAATGTAAAAACCAAAGAATCTCCATTTACCTAGACTTCTTCCCTGAAGTCCAGTGGCAACACAGGAAATTTCTATATCTTAAGAGACTGCTGCTGCAAGAGAGGAATAACTTACTCAATGATGTATTCAGCCAAATATCGAGTGGTCCATAATGTCAACACCAATTTCTTCACCTCAGAGGTGGATGCACAGAGGTGGCTGGATTCTTTCAAACATAAAATGAAGAAATAAAGGTGCAATATGGGGTCCTACTGCAAGCTTTCTGAGTCAGTATCACCATGCGAGGTCAAGTAAAGATGGATATGTGTTCAGTCATCCCCTATCATGATGTCCTGGGAAACCAAGTCCGTTACTGCACTGCGACTCATGCCATTAAGAAAGAGAGACATTAAAACAGTCAAAGAACCGGTGTCCTTCATGACCCGAGACAGGGATCCAGCTGAATTTTATAAGAAATAATGCTACTTATTCTACTGCTTCCCCTCCTTCTGGCTCCTGTTCCCTCTCCTCTTACCCCCCCTCTTTTTTTGTATACATGGAGCTAACCCGAGGAGGATGAGATACCCATTTGGTATAAGACAGATAATCAAGGGCTGTACTGTATATTCCCTGGTCCTGGACTCGCTTGACAGTGGAATCTTCAGGTAGGTCTACACATCTTAACTGAAATGCCTGACACCTGCCTGTATTAGAGGACTAGTGAATCACAAACTGTATAGAATGTTCCTCCCACCCCAAGGCAGATGTAAGGCCTGTCTGTCATAACTAAATTATGTGGGAGGTAGGGTATATTTATAGGCCCTGAGTCCAATTGAGGGGGGAGTCTGGAGTGGGCTTCTCCTTTTTTCTCAGGCCTAGTTTAATGACTTACTGTTTCGCTAAATTATGAGAGGGGACATGATGGTCCCGTTACTTACTTGCTCTGATGATATGAAATGGCAGCTGACTCAGATGCACTCAATCACTGTTAAAAAGGACCTTATTCAATATATAAGATGAGGGCTTCTTTTCAATCTCTTTTCATTACCCACAGTATACAGGGTATGAATCAACAGGATGGCTAGGAAGGCTAAAACATCATTGGCAATGCAGGCTAACCTATTCTGTTGCATTGTTGGAAGTAGTCTGGTAATATCAGGGAGCAGTCTGATCATGTTTAAAAGAGGTTCCATTGAGATTACAAAAAGGAGGGGGGAGAGTGGGCATCTCGGCCTAGTTCCACTAATGATAGAGAAGGAATGGGAGAGAAAACCATTAGATGGATCCATCTCTGTAGTAACTATTATGCTTGATATATACAAAACTATTTGAGCACTGAAATGTATGGAGTAGTAACTAAAGCACATACAGGAAAAGCTTAATTCTTTTAACATTTTTTTGTTTTATTTTTCTAATAAAAGTTAAGTTTTATTTTACTTTCTCCTGATTTACATACTAAATTCTATAAGAGAAATAACATTTTGAGTCATTATGCTCCCTCTAAAGTTTACTTTATCCCTGTGTTTCTTTTTTTACAATGTTTTATGACTATTTTGGTTAACTGAGGAGCACAGCCATGAGATTTACATTGATAATCTCAATAAGCAGCTGTGATGACCTGACTGTGTCTGTGCCCCAGTCAAATTTTTTTGTATTCATTTGAGTGCTGCCTGGGGTTCACATTCAAAACCAAATTTTTAAGTGCCACTTGCGCATATATTGTGCATTACTTCTCTGCCTTCCTTCCAGTTTCTCCTTTTAGTATTGTTTTTAAAGCAATACAGGACTGTAGGAAATTGGATTGTCATTTTCTTGATATCTCTATTTGATTATAAGCCAATTTCATTTTAAGAGCAGTGTATATCAACTACTATCCTGTCTTTTCTTCAAATTCAATAATGATTTGTGAAGTCATATATATCTATTGTACCTTATTTTTCTGCCATCCTTTGAATTTCCCTAATTTATATCCAACTTAAGAGTCATACTCTTTATATTTCAATATTTTAAACAACACTTAATGAATAATTTAAAGCTGAGCAGGGAATTTCAGATGCTTTGCTTCCTACTTTTAAAATTCTAGAACAATTTGGGAAGTCCTACATACATTAAAAGTTATTTAAATTATATTTACAATTTATTTTTCTTTATGCATTTTAACATTTTATTAAATTCCAGTCCAACTTGTTGGTGTTTTAGGTAAAACAAGATAGATTCTTGGAAAACTAAAATTCCTATATGATATTCGCCTGTATCCAATTTCTCATTAAAATAAAGAGGTTAATTTCAACTGTGCTGCATGATGTTCAAATTCATTAACAATTTATGAAGTTGTTCATATAATGTGTCTAATCCAAATATATTGTTATTTATGCCCTTTTAAAGGGGAACATTCACATCCCCAAAGATTTTCACTACTGCTTTTAAAATATAAAGCAATATCAGTGCTGGCTTTATTTATTTTCTCCACTGCCTAAGAGTGGAGATATTAATCGTTGAAATGTGGCACTTCCGCATTTTGGGGAACCGTGTAAGAGCAGCAGGACTTCCCACCCCCCTCCCAGAAGCCCCTGGGGTGCACGTTCGCGCTTCTCTTCGGAGCTGCATTTTTCTGGGCTAATGTGACAGCGAGCTCCATTTACCATGCTATTGAGGTTGCAACCTCAGTAGCATGGTAAACGGAGCTTGGTGTCACGTTAGCCCAGAAAAATGCAGCTTCGAAGAGAAGCGCAAATGCGCGCCCCAGGGGCTGCTGGGAGGGAGGTGGGAAGTCCTTCAGCTCCATGCTGCACATGCATGGTGTCGCAGACCCGGAAGTGGCATATTTCAAAGATTAATATCTCCATTCTTAGGTAGTGGAGAAAATTAATAAAGCCAGCACTGATATTGCTTTATATTTTAAAACCAATGGTGAAAATCTTTGGGGATGTGAATGTTCCCCTTTAAATTTTCTTCAATTCCAATTCAACTTGTAAGTGTTGTTGGTAAAACAACATGGATCTTAAAAAAAAATCAGGAAACTGAAACTTCTTTAGATTTCAAAATTTCAAACAATAGTGCAGTTTGAAATAGGATGGTGAATTCCACCCGATGAGCTATCTTTTTTTAAAGTTCAATAGTATTTTAAGAACTGATACATACATTATGCACTGATTTACTTCCTTACAAGTTCTCTAACATAAATCTAACTTAAGTTTAAATGGATTTATATTTTAATATTTCAAATAATATTTCATTTTAAATCAGTGCAATGAATTTCAACTACTGTGCTGCCTACTGTTCAAATTCATTAACAATTTGGGAAGTTGCTCATACATTGTGCCTAATGCAAATTAGACATACAATTTATTTTTCTTTGTGACTTACATTTTCCCTAATTTCAGTCTAACTTGCAGGCATTTTTGGCAAAATTATATAGATACATAGAAATAAAGAAAGTTTAGTTTCTTTATATTTCAATATTTCATACAATATTTTAGTTTAAATTAGAGTAGAGAATTACAGATGTTGCCTGTTGTTCAAATTTAATATAATTTTGTAAAGACTCTCATGTCTTATTTTTCTGCCTTTATTTTAAATTTATATAATTCCAATTCAGCTTCTTAGCTTTATAAAAAAATAATATAGTTCTATAGTAAATTGTAGTTTGCTTTTCTACAGAGCTATATTTATTTGCAAACCAATTTCCATTTATATTGAAGTAATGAAGTTCAACAGATATGCTGCCTGCTGTTAAAATGTAACACTGGACCTTGGTACAATATACTCTTGCTAAAATACACAGGCATCATTATAAGAGCAAATCTAAACGTGTTCTTTATCCATTCCGTAACTTTAAAGGGATAGTAATGTTTCAGAAAAACAGCAGCTCCAATTACACTTCATAGTATTTGGGCCATGGAGAGTGTTATTTCAATACTGTCAGAGTTGTGGTTCAAGAGTAATTGAATGATAACGTTTTCCCATTCCGCCCCTTTTACCTAGTGTAAGCCATATCTTCTCAGATGTGGAATTTAGTTGCTAGACCAGACAGATAACAGCAAGGGACAATCTTCTTCCTATGAGAACAATGAAGACCCTGCCCCCCTTGACAAGTTTTTCAGGTTTTTCCCTTATGTTAATTGAAGATTATCCCTCTCTGCAGTCTACCTGGACACTCCCTTCTGCTCTGGCTATGCAGTGTTACATCAGTAAAAGGGGCGGAAGGAGGATACTTCATCATTCAATTACTCTTGAACTACAACTCTATTGAAATAACACTTTCCAAGGTCCAAATACTATGATGATTAATTAGAGCTGCTTTTATTATGAAACATTACTATCCCTTTAAGTACTATGTCTACTGCAGCAAGTGAAGGAGACATGATTGCTTTTGAAAAAGAAATTAAAAGGTGGGCAGATGTTCTAAACCCAAATTGCATCTTTGTCTTTGTTGCTCCACTGCTAGAAGAAGCATGTCAAACATGTGGCCTTACACATTTTAAATGCCCTGTGGCCCATTATCTTCCCTCATACCTCATCTTCCTCTTACCTCTTTACCTCAGCCCAGGCTTGTCACTGTATGGAGCCCTGAAATACAGACAGAATCATCTGGAAGGTGCAGAGGTGCTTGTGAGTGTAGGTCAGAGCAGCTCATTTGGGGTTATATATTCTCATAGTCTAGAACTGGTGTCTATAGGTAGGGATGGGGGACAAGTCCCATTTTATTCCTATTGGAATTTCAGCAAAAAGTGTACAAATTCATACTTATCGCGTAACCCATACATTTTCTGCCTTTTTTGCTAACACCACTGTCTTTCCCAAGAGGATGATTCCATTTTACATTTATGTTTTAAAGGCCACATAATATAAAATCCTAGAAAATTCCTCCATTCAGCATTTTGTAGGTTAGGCAGAAGAGAAAGTTCAAAAAAGTTCAAGAGACAGAGTGAGAGAGAGTGTGAGAGAGAGTATAAAAATAAAGTTCTGTTTGGGGGTTTACAGAAGTGCAACAATGACTAAAATAAAAAAGAAGATGGATGATTGTTGCTGCTGATGCTGAATCTAAGGTGGAGAAATTCAGCAGCATCAGTAGTGAAGAACGAGCCAGATTCCTGCAGTAGATGTTAGATGTATGCCCCCAACATCCTCCCTAGGTATCTGGGGTAATATATTAAGAACGAGGTTACTAGTTCCTGTGGCTGTGGGCACTGGGCAGTAGTATCATTATATTGTAATTGCTTGCGTTTGCTGCTGTCACTGTACCAGCTGTGATGACAAGTGTGACTACAGGTGCTCCTCTGTCCTAGTGCTAGTGTTTCTGCTGATACTGCTACTCTCTTAACTACATATATATATATATATATATATATATATATATATATATATATATATATATATATATATATATAGTTATATAACTATTTCAACACTTTTGGTAAGCAAGGTAGAGCTCACCAGATTGTTATATATTTTTATGATGTAAAACGTAGCCGTATCTGCAAAAATGTTGTTTGACCAAAATTGCTATTAAAATAATAATTTACTATGAATTAAAGTGAATGTATGATTTCAACAGGGGTACTTATTTAGGATGTAGGACTATGGACAGATTTAAATGCAGGCGATCAGTGTTACAAAAAAATGCCGGCAAAAAAAATTTTATCAGCCGCTATATTAACATGTGTTTTGGCCCACTGAAAAGTAAAAATACGCTACATTCCTGGCTTCTATCCTATCTCTCTCAATGGTCTTTCTCTGTCACATACACTAACACCTCCTCACCTCCGATCCCCCTCTCAGTAGGCGTACCCCAAGGCTCTGTTCTGGGACATCATCTCTTTTCTCTGTATACACTCTCCCTGGGGCAACTGATAAAATCCTTTGGCTTTAACTACCATCTCTATGCAGACGATACACAAATATATCTCTCAGCACCCTCAATATCACCTGAAATACAGCAGCGGGTCTCAGATTGCCTTAACGCTGTCTCTTCCTGGATGGCTCATCGTCACTTAAAACTTAACTTATCCAAGACTGAGCTCCTTATCTTCCCTCCTAAATTCTGCACAACACCTCCATTCTCTATAACTGTCGAAGGCTCCACAATTTACCCTGTAGACAAGGCCCGCTGCCTCGGGGTAACTTTGGACTCTTCTCTTTCCTTCTCCACCCACATTAACAATGTTACCAAAACCTGTCACTTCTTTCTTCGGAACATAGCAAAAATCCGGCCATTCCTCTCTCACTCTACAACAGAAACCCTCATGCATGCTCTTATCCTTACTCGCCTAGACTACTGCAACTCTTTACTTATTGGTCTTCCTACTAACCATATCGCTCCTCTTCAATCAGTTCTTAATTCAGCCACCAGAATATTCTTCCTCTCCTCCAGAACAGTACTCACCCCACCACTCCTAAAATCACTGTCATGGCTTCCCATAAAGCAGCGTATCACATTCAAAATCCTCCTCATCACCTTCAAGGCTTTCCATCACTTGTCCCCGCCTTATATCTCATCTTTGATATCCCGCCATATTCCTGCACGTCCACTACGTAGCACACATGGTGGACGACTCACTGCCCCTTTAACCACTATCGCTGTTTCACGATTGAAAGCTTTCGCACATGCTGCCCCCTACATCTGGAATGCCCTACCACCCAGTATTCGCCAAGCCTCAACCCTCAACAATTTTAAATCTAAACTAAAAGAGCACCTTTTATCTCTAGCAACAGCATAATATGGAAACATTATCATTATTATCATAAGCCAAACACTGCACTTCCTCCTCTACCAGCTTGTATCTGTATGTCACCCATCCTATACTTAGATTGTAAGCTCTACGGGGCAGGGACCTCTTATCCTAATGTATACTCACCTGTCGTTCCCCTTATGACTGCCTATATAAGCACTTAATCACCGCACTTATTGTACCCCTGCTATATTAAATGTAATCTGTAAAGTGCCAAGTACACCGGGTTGGCACTATATAAATAAAAATATACAATACAATACAATACAATATACAATACAAGTTGCCATTTAATGGACTGTGTTAGCTGATAAGATCTGATAAGGGACTCACTCTGTCGCATAAAATTTAAGACCCAGTTTTCTTCAGACTAAAGTCCCTTATCGGATCTTAGCCGATGCAGCTTTTAAAAGGCAAAAAAAAACACAGTGGATGTATTGATATGGGGCCCGAAGCCCCAAATCATTACATTGAAAGTGCCTAAAAAGTGTCCAAAGTTAGTAGAATTAACCCTATGGGTGCCAGTGGGGTATAATTACCCCACTGGCATACATGGGGTTAACCCAAATAAGTAAAGCAACATCGCATTACAAATAACACCATTAATTCTGATGTCCAGCGGAGTCCTCAGCACCCTGGTCTTCTTCTATCCTTCTTTTTTCTCTTCAGTCTTCTTGCTGTAAAAGAAAAGACAGGTATAAGTATAATGCAGAAATATCTGGTTTCACCTCGAGTGCCACAGGGGTACACAACGCATTGCAAAGCAATGCGTTGAGTACCTCTCTGGTGCTCAAAAGGGTTAAAACATGTATTATTGTGCTTTTTGTGACTATGCCTCCATTTAAGCAAATATGTCCAATTTGTTAAAAATGCTATAAATGCCATGAGTAAAATGCTATAAATAGCTGTCTGCTATAAAACAAAATATGTGGATTAAACTATTCATGTCTCCGCCACTGTTTACTTAACACACAAGTGGACATTTAGCCACAAGACCATTTCTGTGACCTAACGTCTGTTGTGCTTTTAGCTGATAGGGCCTTTAAGTACCGGGTTAGACATTTTGTAATGTTGGCCGGTATTCATTTTGGCCCTACTGGCTATTTTAATGCAAAATTTAAAATCTGGCCCTATGTATCATATTAAATAAAATAAAAATAACCATCAATTCAAATATCTATCTCTTTATCAGAGAACAGTTAACAAATTGCAGGATGCAAAGCATTACTGAATATATATATATATATATATATATATATATATATATATATATATATAACTGCATTTCAGATCCGGTTATAAAAATATCCTAATTCATTTTATATGGTTATCATCTAAAGACTCTGGCTTAAACTTCAATAATGTATTAAATAACAAAACAAATGTGTTATGTATAATTAAAGCAGTCATATTTGTCCATGGTTTGGTTTCTAAATAAGAGATGAAATATTAAATTACATGCTGAAATGTAGTAATGTATGTGTTTAGAACAAACATTATAAACAAATGTCAGAGTCTATTTGTTTTAAGTTATGATGCACATTTCTTTTACATAAATCTTATGGCCTTTAAACCATTTTAAATGAACTGCATTAATGTAATCTAATCTGGAAACTGCACACAGCATTTCAGTTTGAATTATCTTGAATCTATGATCCATTTTATTACTTGCAAAGCACTTTCTACATTTATGGTAATGGCTAAACCTTGTTCTGTTATTTAAATCCCATTTCAGACAGGATATTATTTAAAATAAAAACAATTTTTTTGGTAGTAAAATACAAATAAAGTAAAAGTCAATGCGCAGGAAGGCCTTTAACAAAGCAAACAATGGGGATTTTTATGACATTAGCAAATGATAAAGAAGAGGACTGACATTTACAGTTGATGAAATGTTACGTTGAAAGTAAAGGAAAAATGGTCTTAAATGAAATACTGTCTTTTAGAAAATTGTTAGCGTAGCTGGCAAAAATACCTGCTGCTTTTGAAGTGACTGTTTTAGAATATATTTGATTATATGTCAGACACATACAGTATCACACCAATGGAAGAATAACTGATAACATAGTCTCTAAATCTAACCTGTGAAAAATGGAGTACTAAGGTGTTAAACTGGTATTCGTGTGTGTGTGTGTGTGTGTGTGTGTGTGTGTGTGTGTGTTGTGTGTGTATTTCATAAAGTTGGCAGGTCTCACACCAGTACAGAAAGGAAAGTAATAAAGTAATATATCCTACATAATCCCCACTTATCTTAAAGGGATAGTAATACTTTGTTTTAACTTTATTTTATTTTGTAGGCATTAAAAAAGCATGAAGAACGATATAAGCCTTATCTCTCAAACCGTTATGGTTTAAGAGATATTCACAAGCAAAGTTTCCCCTCCCGCCCTTTTACCCAGTGTAAGCCATCTCTTCTCAGATGTGGAATGCAGTCCATAGACCAGACACATAACAGCAGGGGACAATCTTCTGTCTATAAAAACAATGAAAGCCCTGCCCCCCTTGACAAGCTTTTCAGGTTTTTTCCTTATCTTAATTGAAGATTGTCCCTCTCTGCAATCTACCTGGGCACCTCCCTACTGCTCTGCCTGAGCAGTGTTACATCAGTAAAAGGGACGGGAGAGGGACACTTTGTCATTGAATTACTCCTGAACTACAACTCTGACAGAATTGAAATAACACTCTCCAAAGTCCAAATACTATGATGATTAATTAGAGCTGCTTTTATTATGAAACATTACTATCCCTTTAATATAGGCAAATAATCCTTATGTCTCCTCTGTATTTTTCCTTTCTCCTTAATCAAGAAAGAGCATTGCCAATCAGTCCTATATGTTAAGTTGAGCAGGTGGACATGACAGTTGCTAGCAGGACTCCAGGACATACTCCTCTCACTTTTAATAAAAATCTTAACCCTTTAATGACCAGTGGTATGTGCAAAAGCATTGGTCCGCAATGCGTTGCTCATCCACTTGCTTCTTAAATGGTTAAGCAGACACAAGCACTCTGAGAAAACTGCCAGCAATTGTAATTTCCTCCTCCTCCATAGACATGACATCCAGGGCAGATAGAAAATGTTATCTCTTGATCTATAGTTGCCATCTGGAATTTCTAGACATAGTTTGGTAAATGGGGTAATTATTAGGAAGTGTTACTTTCCCTTTAAATCAACATTTCAGTTGGCCATGCAACTCTTTTCAAGTGAATGCAGCCTGCTTCATAAACTGTAAGTATGACATTCTCATGAATACATTAAGTCCATGATTCTCTTTGGAGATAAGTAACCTTTACAAGCAAAAAGGGGTGACATTTTGCAAATATTTAACTTTGCACTGTTTCTAATGGGATTATGCACCTAGAAAGAGACATATTTTTGTTAGCCTTTTGTTTATCTGCTCCTATTCCTTTCAAGGGCATAAACAGTTACTTTACTTTACATTCATGCTGGATACCCTTTCATTTTTGTATTTAATACAGCTTTGTTCACTTTTTAGTAATCTCACAATTATCAGACCATTTGACTAATTTTGTAACTTTGTATGTCTTATACTGAACACACACACAATTCATATTTACTATTTTCCTACAACTCACACTAAAAAGTGTTAAAACAGGAATATAAAAGGAAAGTAGCCAATGCTGAATGTTAAATGTTGACCATGGACTAGTTTCACAATCACCCTCTCCCCACCCTTCTAAACACTATTAAAACTAATGCTAAAAGTACCCTCCACCACCCAATAGTCCTAACACTACCAATAAAGTACTCTGCCCCCTTCACTAGACCTAACACTATCATGAATATATATCCCATGCCCCCTTACCATGTAAATCACTTACTTTGATGTTGGACGTCCAATAGTGTCCGCAGCACTCTGGTACTCCTCAAAAGACATAAAAAAGTATTACCCTTCTACTATAGTTGCTGAAGCTGTCATCACTAACAGATCATCTCCCCCAGGCATGATTAACCCATTGCCCCAGTCAAAATGAGAAAAAAATGAACAAAGATTGGCTTTATGTGGCCAGACCTTGTTCAAATTCTTTCTCATGCTCCCATTGGGAACGAAATGTGCTCTTGAGTAATCACTCCTTCCTGCCAATCAGCATCCAGATGGAGGGGTCACACATGTGTGTAACTTCACCCATTCATCCAATCATTGACTAGATGGCAACTGCATAAGTGGGACTAAGGAGGGGGATTTTTTTTCTCTTAGCGATGATGGTTGCGTTATAGGGTTAATTTTTTTTTTCTTTAATTTTAATTTTGAAGAAGATGCTGGTGGACCATGGTGTCGAGGACTAGGGATGGAGAAAATTTTCGCCTCAAATTGAAATCCTTGAAAAAATGGCACTTTCCACTTGCCAAAAAATTTCCAGTGAAAAGTGCCATTTTTCCTGCTTTTTTTGGCTAGCTCATTGCATTGAAATCAATAGGTAGAAACATTTTTCTCCACCTCACAAAAGTTTTCTACTGCCATATAAAAAGCTCTTAGGCTCTCATAGCATGCACTTCTGTGTTTATGAGAGGAGAGAGCATCATGTTTTTGAGCAACTAAAGGGAAATTGAAGCTTAGTTTTAGGGAGTCATTTAGATAGGACATTTGTTGTCTGTAGTAGGGGAGGCTGGGGCACAATGGGGAGAAGAAGGGAGGAAGGAGGTTGACCCAAAATACCCCAAAATTTGGTGTGACTGACTGGCAAGACACAGGCAGCTAGGGTCCAAATTGCTTGTTGATTTTACTTTTATTGTCTCTGCGCTGGGGAAGTCTGGGGAAAGAAGTTGCTGAATTTGCTTTTTAGGTATTTTTGTGGGACTAACTGTGATAAGATAAGGTGAACAACTTAAAAATAAATAAATAAAAACTAAAAAAAAAATAATAATTAAACAAATAAATATATTAGACAGCTGACTGGGAGATCTTTGACTGAGGCAGACTTGATACACAGCAGACGACACTGAGAATTTTGTTGAGGGCCGAGGCAAGACATCACACTCCATCAGTTGTGTACTGTAGAGAGTAAAAACACACAAAGTAGTTGAGTAATGTCTAGCAAATGCACAAGTGAGAGGGGGAAAGCCCCTAGGCCCTATATCAATATATCCCAGCTAAGAAGAGGGCCTCATATCAATACATCCAAGCTAATAAAAAACCTAAGTGAAAATCAAAAATATTAACCCTTTGAATGCTAGTGAGGTATGCAATGCATAGAACAGAGTTGTATGACAGATGAAGAAAAGAAGATAAGAATTTACAGAAGAACAAGGAAAGAGGAAGACCAGGGTGCAGGAGACCCTGATGGATATCAGACATCCAGGTAAATGTTACAGCTATGGGGTATGGGTGATAGGATAGTGTTAGGGCTACTAATTGTACACTTTATTGTTAATATTAGGGGTAGTATAGAGTCAAGATTAGGTTTGGTGTTTGGGAGGGTGACTGTGTTTTTTAGTTCACACTCAGTGTTTGACACTGTGACAAATACCAATCGTTAGCTGGTTTCCTTTGATGTTTCCATTTCTCATACTCTTTCTACACTTATATCATTTGGAATATTGCTTTTTGATCTTGAATGCAGCACCCAGGCCACTGGACATTATTAAGCATGAGTGCTTCCCACTTTCTAGATATCTGTATTAGATCTGACCTTATTTTTTGGATTGCACCCGCATCAGTATTGGATTTCAAAGATCCCTATTTACCTCTTTCCTCATCTTACACATACCAGACACTTTCACCGTCACAGCACCAGCACGAGTATGGAAGCAGGTCTCACAGCACATCTACAAGCCACTGCAGAGGAGAATTGAGTACAATTTTCTACAGAAGACATTGACAGTATTCTATTTGTCCCTTCCCCTGATGAACTAACTACTGGTGAGTCTCCTTTAAGTTTATACCATCAACTGCTTAAGTTAAGAAAATGTGAAACTGACTTTTACTTGCATGGATTGTATCTTTCTAACTATCATCGTAGTGGCCAATTGCCTAGAGGATTCAGGGTCAAGAATATCCCAACTTTGGGTAGGACAAACATTGAATTCTGTAGGCACTGGTGCGTAATCCTCAACAAATGTTCTTTTGATTTGTTGGTCTTAGTAGTGGAAGAAGTAGGTAGAATTTTGAAACAAGTGAGGCTTGAACTGGTTAACTTTGAAGATTTACACAAACTAACACTTGAGACAGATTCCTCCACTGACTGGTACAATAAATTAAGCACCACAATAGATAAATATAAACACTAATTGATCAACTTTAAAAATGACAAATTAAGGAAAGTCCAGAATGATTACAAGGACAATAGAGTCTATTACTGGTTGTTAACCACAGTTGACAACAGTTCAGGCAATTCCTCACAGTTAGAGTCTGAGGAACCCTTTACTGTTAATCAACAAGGTAATAGCATTTCCTGTGTCTCTGGTACTGAAGCACCTTTTTTAGGTATTTGTACTAGATCAAACAAAAAAAACACGGGAGCCGCAGAAGGCCCCACACAAGGAGGGGGGGGGGTAAGCACCAGAGGCACAGGCAAACCACCTGTGATACCCAAAGCATTGTCTTCAACTTGAGTAACTATCCACTAACATCACCTTAAATCTCACTGCTCAGTAGACTTTTGTCCTTCATTCCCACAACATAGGCCAACTCATTTGACTTCACAGTAGATACATACAAATTTCAACGTAACCTTAATTTAAAACATTATTTAAAATATCAAAAAACAGAAATACACAGTTCTCTGTGCCCAAAGAGCAAATTTGATCCACCAGATATGGATCCGTCCATTAAATGTTTACACGCAAATTGCTCTATGATTATCAACAGGTCAAATTCTCTACTAAATATCAAAATCTTTCCAAAGCAGAAAGAGAAGCTCTAATAAATCTAAAAAAGAATAATAAAATTACTATCAGACCAGCCGACAAAGGTGGTGCTGTGGTTGTTCTAGACACCTTTGATTATAGGAATTAAATGTCTCAACTGGCAGATGAGACTACCTACAAAAAACTCACCTACAATCCAACTATGTATTTTTAAAAAACTTATAGACACTACCCTTGACCATGCTTTACATAATGGATGGATTACTGAACAATTGCAACAATTTCTCACCGTAACATGTCCTGTGTGCCCTATTTTATACTATTTGCCAAAAATCCATAAAGACCCAGTTAAGCCACCAGGAAGGCCAATTATTTTGGCAAGGGGGTCTTTACTACAAACTATGGCTACATTTCTTGATTCAGTACTACAACCCATTGTTGTAAGCATGCTCTCATATTTAAAGGACACTACAGACTTTACTAATGCCATCAAAGATCTTGATGACTTGTCTACCTCGGACCTTTTGGTAACTATGGATGTGAACAGCCTGTATACCGCCATCCCACACGAGGAGGTTGTTCAGGCTGTCCGCAATGTCATTCTCACGTTTCCAGAATGACCAAGCTTTCCAATTGAATTTATTTGTGAAGTTTTGCACCTCACACTTACGAAAAATGTCTTTAGGTTTGAACAAACCTATCACTTACAAACAATCGGTACATAAATGGCTCAAATGTCGCCCCTGTCTACGCCAACATTTTTATGTGGCAATATGAGGAATGGTAACTCAATCATCCCAACATCAAGTTCTATAAAATATATATAGACTATCTCTTTTTAGTATGGCATGGCAACATTGAGGAACTCACTGACTGGATCTCAGATTTAAACAAATTGCCCACAACAATAAGATTCAAACACACTTCAAGCTTAACCTCTGTAAACTTTCTTGACATCCAGCTGTATAGGACACAAAATGGTTTAGGCACTACGTTATTCACTAAATCTACTGACTGTAATATAATTCTGCATGCTAGCAGCTGTCACTCACCTTCACTTAAGGATAGTATTCCATATTCCCAGTTCATCAGGGTAATCTGCAATAATGACAATATAGCCAATACAGAAAATCATCATAAAAATATAAAAGTACATTTCTTGAGAGAGGATACACCAAAAATTATTAAGAAATATCAAGAAGCAAACAACTCACTCAGAAGGATCTTCTCACAAAGGCCAAAGAGAAAAAACATACCAACAGAATTGTGTTTTCCACAAATTATTTTCCTGGATGTGAGACTTCGGCACATAGTATCAGGAAACACTGGAAGACTCTTAACACTGACCCTGAACTTCCCTTTTACAACATGCAACCACCTATGATTGCATATAAAAGAGTTAAAACTCTGAGATACTTACTTATGAGACCGGATCTACAATCACCAAAGACTAAAGAACCTACAAACACCAATTGGTTAACAAGAAAAGAAAAGAAAGTGGGTTGTGTCAGATGTAGCAACTGTACCACTTGTAACTCTATAATATATACTACAAAATTCAAACACCCACATAATAACAAGACTTATAACATCAAGCACAAACTAACATGCACAACTGAGCATGTCTTATATATATTAATATGTCCCTGTGGAAAATATTACATAGGGAAAACTGAAACTACAGTTAGAGAACAGAGGGCCAGTCACCACTCAACCATACGTCAAGCGATAACAACGGGACAATCAGACAAACCGGTGGCCAAGCATTTTAGGGATCATAAACACCCGATATCCTCATTACATACCATACTTAGAGATCATATACCAACTTTACCAAGAGGGGGTGATAGAGGAAACAGATTATTACAAAGGGAGGTGTTTTGGATTCACACACTTCACATTCTTGCACCCAAAGGACTCAATGAGAAATTGAGTTTCCTTCCATTTTATTGAATAAAGATATAGAGAGGATTGGACCCACTTACTTACAGTTGTGTACTTAAAAAATCAGTGAACATACCTATATCATTTGCTTTTCTCCAGTGTCACCCTCAATGGATTTCTATACGTCATTACTGATGAACTACAACACCTACAAAAAGTGCACAACTGGGGATAAAATCTAGCACCTAGATGATTACTAGGTAACTCTCAACTCTCTGGACTACCAGAATGATTGGAAGGACCATGGATAAGTGCATAATAGGACTAGATTCCAGCACCAGCATCATATGAGTTTGCGAGTTGCCACATTCTTATGGGTTGACACGTTGTATGCTAATATGGATATTGAACCTGCAAAACACATTGGAAGTAATCAGCATATGGAGCTAACACAGACTTTTCAAAAAAAACAACAGTGTTTTAGCCAGCTGATATGATCTGTTGGATGACGAAGTTTGAATTATCCATAAGTTTCTTGTGAATCTTGAACACATATTGCCACTTAGATAAGCATTTCCCTCTTTTCTTCTATGTACTTTCAACTTTATAACATATACCCCTCTTGATGATATATGGTACAGAGAAAATCTCATGAGGTTTGACTATTATCACCGGACCCTGGTTTATGACATGAATGATTGACAATACAGTTCATAATTGGCTTCTTGATTAAAGAAATCATATTTGTTCATAAGGACCTCTAAGCTATCAATTTGGATGTTTCTACAGTAGCAATCTAGATACTGTTAGTATATATTGTACACGCATATTATGTGTTTTTCTGCTTCTCATTGGTTCTGACTAACATTTGCTAAATTAATCTAGATTATTTAACTATAGGCTCCCCATATGTTAACCCATGATTCCATTTATAAGAACGGGAGATGTAGCTCCCTGTGGAGCCTCTAACACGGCCACATGATTTAATCTGATGGATACTCTATGGATTCCGGATTGCTGAAAAGAACACAGACAACATTGCAATTTTCATTGCACTCCACTGCACTTAATGTTTTAATGTAATGCAATCCGTTCCACTGAGACCACTGGATCAAAACTCGGGGAGCGGTGTTTACTGAACCTGCAGGCACACCACTGCTTTAGAAAGCACGTATTGATAATGCGGATCAATTGAGATATCTCTGTAAGATGCTTTGCCCATAACAATGTACGGGAACAACAGTGTTTAACACAATGCACGATTATATGATACATTATAAGTCCATTACAACCAGATATTACCATACCTATTGGAGGCCTTATTTAAAGATATTGAGTTATCTAATATAAGCGGATGGTCATTAATGGGACAGATTAGGTATAATGGCAATGATGCTTCTATTTATCGCGCAACGAATAAAACACAGGATATGTTGTAACCCATAAAATCATGAATTTTAAGCCCTACACACATTCTCCTTTACAAATAGACTGCAGATATGGGACACAATGTTCGTATTTTTATTGTACTAATTAAATAACAGATACACAGATGTTTCACTGTAAATCTGATTGGGTGACATCACAGCACCACGAGGACGCCAACTCGGGAGTCTTCTCACGCTGAGGGTATTTAAGATGGGAATTTTGCCATTGTTTTCATCTTGAGGAAGGCTATGTAATATAGCCGAAACGTTGAACATTAAATTTTAATTGTTTGCACCTAAGTCCTGAGAGTTCTTTCTACATTTATATCGTTTGGAATATTGCTTTTTGGTCTTGAATGCAGCACCCAGGCCACTGGACAATATTAAGTGTGAGTGCTTCCCACTTTCTACACACACACACATATATATATATATATATATATATATATATAAAATGTTCAATTGAAGCCTCTGCCTTTTCAGTCCAGGATGCCACTATACTTAGGAGGCTTTCTTACTCCTCCATAATGTGCACATCTTGCAATGGTGACTTTTGAAACCTTCCTACCTTTAGAAGCTAAAAAATAAGATGACAAAGAGTAAGAAACTCTTATAGTAAAAAAGTTTTGTCAAGATGGTGCTCTGGACCACTGGTAGTCAACCTTGGGCTTCAAGAGCTACCAACAGTGAACGTTTTCAAGATATCCCAGAATAAGCTCAGGTAGACCAATTAAAGTTACTGAGCTGCATATTAGTCTACCTGTTCTCCAGCTGGGAGATCCTGAAACCAGGCATGATTGGTAGCTCTGTAGACTAGGATTGGCTACCCCTGCTTTAGCCAAGAATGCAATAATCCATCACATATTAAAATTGCCTTATATGTGACATCTTGTTGAAGGGAAGCTAGGCCATAGAGGAGCTGCATGCCAATGAGATTTCTGGTGCATACAACACTAAACCAGATGTTTGATTACTTACAATGACTGAAACATTTCTGAGCCAAATACAAAGATGTTCCTAGGAAGCAACAGGCTCGAATAACCAGAAAACAAAAAATGGAGTCCAGCGAAGCTCATACAGGAAACTGACAATGGCTAAGAGGTATATTCTCATACCATGTATTTTCTCAGTTGGATTCACCATGGGTTGCCAATTGGGAAAAAGAAAAAAAACTGGGTTTGGTGGGAGTGGGAGGTCATTTTAAACTTGTTTCTTACCCAAAATAGGTTGGTAAATCTATCTCAGTTTGTGGAAACAAGGAGACCCCGAAGGAAACAATTCATGTTTGTACTTAGCAATATATAAAAAATTCCAGTCTAGGTAATGCCTGGTCTAAGACAGAGTAAAGAATAAATTAAAAGACTGTTAGTAGATTCTAAAAAAGGACAGGAGAAAATATGTTTTTAATGGAATTGCAATTCTATGATATTGATCAAATGTCCCTATCCCAGTGGGCACTGGAAAAAAACATCTTTCATTTTTAACTAAACAACACTTGAATCATGTTATCCAATATTTGTTAATCACAAGACTTCCATTCCAAATGATAACATGGTCTAACCTCATATACAAAACTTTCAATATTCCTGCTTATCTGTTCCCAACCACATGTTTTGTTTTTTTATACCGTTTCTGTACCAGCTACTAATTCTGTCTCCCCTTATCAACTGTCATTCCTGTATCTGTCGACACACTGAAATTGACCAAGTTCCTATATGTACGCATTATCAGCCTTGCCTAAAATACTGATCATGTTCTGATCTACCAGTCTGTCTTTTTATTATAACCATTTGAGGTGGCTCCTACAGACAGCTGAAAATTAATTTCAATAATATTACCATCAATGGATTTCCTTTTACTTTCCTTTAGTAACACTTGAAAAAATATCAAACCAAAGGACATGCCACTTTGCTTGGAACTTGTCTGACATTTATTTAGAGAAGAAGACTGTAGACTACTTAGGAAGGGAAAGTGTTATGAAGCTTGAATTAGTAAGTATATAGCCTGTTAGTGTATTATTTCTTGGGGATACATCTTGGCGATGTGACATTCAAAAGAGTTTATGTATTGGATTGCGGCTAATGCAATACTGCTTTTGGTGGTAAGTGGTAAACTGTATTGTGGGATGACAAAAGCTCATGAGAATCCCTAAATCTAGATTTTCGCATTAAAAAATATGTACTGTGGGGCGTGGCCTGGCGGCCTAACATGGCGGACGCTTAACTTCACTTCTCTGCACCCTTCTGGAGGATAAAGCTTCCTATAGCATTAAAAATCACGATTTTTCTGTTTATCTTGATGGGAACTTTCACTATTGATGAGAGGCAGGAGAAAAAAAGCACTTAAAACCAACCCCTCAGTGCTACCTTTCTTACAACCATGATTAGAATTCCCGTAATCAACTGTGCACCACTCTACTCAAGAGGCGCCATCTTATATCCCTCAAAGTAAAGGAACTGGACCAGAGATGCCTCTTACAAAAAAACTGTTTTGAGCCTTTAACTCAACAGCTGGACTCAGCCACCACCCCAGAACCCTCACTACTGGACATACAGAGAATTCTTCAGGACATTTCCTCAAAGAATGACTACAGGTCTCTAGCTGAGGAAATGAAGACTACTCTCAGGGCCGAGGTGGCCTCACTGCGTGCAGAATTGGCTCAACTAACCCAGAGAGTTTTGTTTATCGAAGATAGGAACAACTTATCAGCAGATCATGTTGCGAGCCTAGAGAGGGCAACGAGATACTATCTTTGACCTCCAAAGTAACATTGAGGATCTTGACAACAGAGGCAAACGTTGTAATATACCGATCAAGAATTTCCCTGAGTTTGTACCTCAATTAGACTTGAAAACTGCTTTTATAAAACTCTTCACATCTATTCTGGGCCCGGATTCTTCAGCTAACATCCAGATAGAGAGACCACATAGGGCTCTTCGACCTAAAGACAACGGGGCCCTAAGAGACGTGATCAACAACTCTACACAGACAAGCAGGCACTGGAAAATCAACTGCTTATTAATTTCCACTCCAATAGTGTGGTGCACTCCAGGTTTAAAATATCTAATCAAACAAACCAGTTCTCCCTGGAAAGAAAAAAGAAACAAGAGACTAAAAGAAAATCCCTCTATATCTTTCCAGAGGAAACCAAAAAAGAAACCTAATTAAGGAGGCACTCAAAAATAAGCAAATAATAAACAATTACAAATTTTACTGATACAAATACAGATACAATCAACAAAATTAAAAACAATTAAAAAACACATATATTGAGAGGATCAAGGATTGCTCCGGTAATTATACCAAAAAAATATAATACATCATAAACACATCACTTATTTATGACCCTTCATATCAATAATCAATACTCCTCTGGATGGAAAAATAATCCCAATAAGGATGATAGTATACTACAGTATTAAAGTGACCAAGTGCATAACCTCCTAACAAAAATAATGCCTAGCATATTTTCAAAGATTCAACACTTAAAGTGTATCTAAAAGTGAAATAATTTATTCAAGAAGTATACTCATCCTCCAAGTATAAAACGGGATCCCATCCAGATAAAGGCTGAAAAGAATAAAGTCCGAGCAAATTCAAAAAACCCCTCAACCATTCATCCCTACGCGTGTCGCCGTAAACGGCTTCATCAGGGGATACAAACCAGGTAACGGCTGCCAATATTTGAATGTAACAGGAACCAATGGGAGATGCTCTCATCAAACACCTGATCCTATACAGCGCATGCGCCGTACTCGTAAGATCTCAAAAAAATGAGACTTATGCACAGGAACCATTATCAGGCACCCACGTAATCCCAAGCATAAATATGATCCTCATACCAAAATATATATATAATGGAAGAAGAAACATAAATAAATAAATAATATGCAACGGCGCATACGCCATATACCAAACATATCATTGTTCATACGTAAGCACAGTGTTTTATATTCATCCCCCACATGTATAATAGCGCATGCGCCATAACGTTGCTTATGCGCAAGTGCAGTATTTTATATTCATCTCCTATGCAATACCAGATATGACGAGCCATGTTATGAATATTCATCAGCACATGAGCCTTATTGTCGTTTACACGCAAGCGCAGTATCGAGAATTCATATTCCACACAATACCGGATATGACAAACCGCCAGTGATATGTAAAAGCGCGCCTGCGCCATATTCAACCATTATACGCAGGCACACATTTACTCTTTATATTCCACATGATATATAAAGGTAAGTACAAATCCACAGCATGACAAAACGTATATTTATCATCTTTTAGTTGGACCTACTATTAAAGAAGATCACATAAATGTACAATGCTTGCTAACATCCCCATACATATACATAAAGGATCAGACCACATTACTGGCAATAACTCCCATTGGCACCTGTACACCCAAATATATAAATACATCATATAATTGTTCCTCAATACAAATACTTTCACAGAAATACTAACCAAGGTATTTAAACTTGAAAATACTATTCAAAATATGTTAACCCATCAACGAGGATACACTTATTTCCAATCATATGTTATTAAACACTTAATATCGATCAAAAATTACATTAAATTCCTATTATGATCCAATCTCACTTGAACCAATATAGTCTATGGAGAAAACTTTTTTTAGGAATGGAGTCCTCTATAAATAGGAAAAATCTCTCTATTTTCTTTAAAGCCAAAGTCCTCCATAAATGAGAGAAGATCCTTTAAACTCCATCAAGCTCAATAGATGTCATCCGTCACTTCTGATATCTTCTTCACAAATTCCTTCTATTTGAAATCCTCTCAAAGGAAAAACTTTATCGAAACATATTTCCACTTCACAGGAAAAACTCAAATCCAAAGATGAACATATTGCCACTTCACAAGAAAAACTCTAATCCAAAAAATAGACCAATCGTTATTGATGGCTCCTAAATTGTCCGCCCTTATCAACCTAAAAAAAAAAAAAAAAAAAAGAGAGAACAATCAGTGATGGTCTGCCTCCTTTGTTTTGAAGTAAAGGACTTACTGATGCGCAGAAGCAGGGAGAAAGGCCAGATTACATATGCAGGTACTACCGTTCAGCTGTACAACGATCTCTCTCCAAACACCCTTAGTCAAAGAAGAGCAGCTAAACCCCTGACGGAACATTTAAGACAGCTGCAGATACAGTATAGATGGGGGTTCCCATTCTCTTTAGAAACCACCCTAAATGGTACTACTGCAACCCTGTATTCACCGGATGACATCCAGGCATTCTGCTTAACCTTGTGTATATCTCTTCCCCCTGACCCGGCTCACCCCTCTACCCCGCAAGCTTAGAAACCTCCATGGAAAGCAGACTGGTCACCTGGAACATCTTCCTCCTTGAAAAAGAAGCAGAGGAAACTGGATATGGAAACCTCTCTCCCCTCTACTTCATCTTCAGATTGGACTTGAGGGCTGAACTGCTTCATCTTCATGATTCCACTCACTGTGGTGTCCTTTAATGGCAGCCCTCTGCTAACCTTGTGAACACTAACCTTCTCTGTAGGACTTGAGTACAGTAACCTTGAATTACTTCATAAGTGTTTCTGTTTCTGACTCGGCTCTTCACCTATTTCCCTGTCTTTTCCCTCTACTTCCCCATTCATATTTATAAAGCACCCAGAATCGAGGGACTCATCCGGCATCTCTTACATCTCACACCCTTTTTTATTACTACCCTAGATCTCATTTCCATGCCATAAACACGGCATTAGGTCCAGTATACTGCGGGTTCACCTTCCACATATGTTGCCATACTGCCATCATTTCTCCACATACCATGACTCCCTCTGACTTTCTTAGCTGCTGATCCTTTTGCCCATACCAACGCTACTGACCTTCTCGGAATATCTTCCCTCTGTACTTATACTTCTTCTGTCCTTTCTCTTTATATTGAGGCTCACCAAAGAATAATGGTGGTGTCTGCTATAAGCTTTTAGGTTGTATAAATCCTGCCTAGATTTATGTCTGATTCAACCGGGTTATTCCTTTCTTATGTAATGGTATCTCTGCCATGTCAGGTATTTCTAGATGATATAGAGTAATAATTTCACAGTCTTTTCAAGGATGTTTTTCTTGAATAAACTGATTGAATCATGAGAGTATAGTTTATTAATGATCCCTCATGCCTCCGAATACTCCCCCTCAAGTTATTGGGACATCTCTTCCACATGGTTGTTTTTTTTTGTCTCTTCAAGTTTTAAGAGACTCACACTGCTCTCCTTTTCTTTCTTTCATTTTACTTCGTAGTTGTATGAGCTTGCCACCAGGGAGAATTTGACCTAGGGGAAGAGATGCTGTGTAATGCAAGAGTATTTTTATTCCACTTTCACATCCTGACTCATTTATGGTTCTCTTCGCATATGTTGATATTTTGTCACTTGGTGCCCTACTCACTACCATGAGTCTAACGCTTCATTGTTGTGGGTAGTGGCCAGATACCCTGAGTACAAAACAAGAAGTAAGCTGTTTGTGACCTTCTGGGGTTGTTCTCCATGTGTGGCTAGCCCCAATTACAATATAAACCCCTATACTATCTTAGTGTACTCCCTGTTGACATGCTTATTTAATTTATAGTTTTAATTTATAGTATTAGTGGTCCCTGCTCATATTGTTACAGCTTTATCATAAGGGGGGGAGAAAAGGAGGAAAAAGTAAAGAAAAGGGGGAGGAAGACTGAAAAGGGAAGAAAAGGAGAAAAAGAGACAAAAAAGGAAAAAGGGAGAAAACTGGGAGAAGATAGAATGGAAGGGGGTAAGGCAAAGGAGAGAAAAAGAAAGAGGAGGAAAAAAAAGAGAAAAGAAAGGGAAGGGGAAAGAAGGGAAAAGAAAAGGAGAGAGGAAAAAAGGAAAGAAAAGGAAAAAAAGAAAGAAAAAAGGGTAAAACAGAGAATAAAGAGAAGGGAAAAAAGGGGGAAGAAAAGAGGAAAAGAGAAGGTATAAGTAAAGAAAGTAAGAGAGAAAACAGAGAGAAAGAAAAAAAAAGGGAATGGGCAGAGTTAGATAATCCTTAACATATACAGTAGGTCGACTACTATGGGTGAGTACTGGGCCTCGATCCCCTGAGACTCTGGAGCGGTGAACGGCATATGTGCCGTGGACCGGTCGGTGCTCGGAGGGTCGATGCTACAAACTTCAAAATGCGCATTTATGCTTTAGTTTGCCCTCATGTTTCACAGTTAGTATATGCCTATCACTTCTGTGATAGAAAGTTAAACCGGTTCTGGAGAGATCGCCTTACTGTTGTAGATTGGGTGATCCCTCTTGTGTTTATCTTCAATTATATTCAATAGCCATGTTACTCTATGCTGGCCATAAGATCTTATTTACACCATGCTCTAGGTTACTGTTTACTTTAGGTAGGTAGGAAGTTCTATATTCCTGTTAAGCTTCGAGGCATTCATGCTTACTTTTTATATTATTGGTCTAATTCATTAATAAGCCTATCAACTGAGGTTCCGCTTGCTCACCTCACATTATTATAATATCACATATCATCCCCCTTCTCCCAGCTTACCTGCACATCACATTCATCAAGAAATCACTCCCCCCTCATACAGCAATCTGGATCTCCTTCACCTCCAATATATTTTGAGGGTTACGGTCCCTCACACACGTTTTGAGCTCAACAAGGATTTATGTTCCTCTCAAACACTTACTAAATTCCCTATAGGTTCCCCATACACTCTGATGCTTTATGACTTGATTTTTCCTTCTTTTGAGGATACTTAAATTTCTAGTTCAACATCAGTCTTTTCCTCCCCATATTCATTGTTATACTTCAGATTATTTCTCATACATTATTTTTCACTCTAATTTACCATTTACAGGCTCAACTCAACAGTCCCCTCTACCAATTATTCTTATTATTTTTTTTTTATGACACTCACTTTCCTCCAGAGGGGTGCAACAATACTTATGTATCCCACTCCCTCCACCTAATTCCCTCCTATCCTTCCCTTCTCTTTTCTTTTTTTTTCTCCACCTTGGGACGACTTTCCTGCTGCATTGCTTAATTCTTAGGGTTTTAACTCGCCTGGTAAGCGCTCTCTGGTGCTCAGAGAATTAGGCAATCGGTAGATATTGTTTTCATACAAGAGACGCACTTTCATTCAGCCTCTCCCCCTAACTTTTCTAACCCTAAATATCTTCACAGTTACTTCTCCCATAGCCCTGAAAAACGTAAGGGGGTCGCCAGACTTATACGTGCAGGTTAGTTCTGGACCCACTTGGAACACTTAACAGACAATGATGGGTGCCTAATTATACTAAAAGGTCTCATACATAACAGACTCTTTACTCTCATTAACACATTCGGCCCTAACACTAAACAAATAGCCCACCTCCACAAGGTTCATCAATTGTCAAATCGCTGAAGGGAGCATTATTTTTGGTGGAGACCTTAATTTGCCTCTTGACCAAACAATGGACTCAACTACAGGTATATCACCTTTCAAACTCTCTCACCTTCGTGCTATACGTAAAAGATTCCACAACCTCCACCTGCTCGATTCTTGGAGTTTGTCTAACCTGTCAACTCGTGACTACACATTCTATTCTCATCCCCATTCCTCTTACAGTAGATTGGACTACCTATTTGTTTCTCAAAATCTTCTGTCCTTGCTGACCAAAACGTCAATTGATCCCACTGTATGGACTGATCATTCTGCTGTCACCCTTAAATTGCACACCAACGCTCCTACACCACAGACTTGGAGATTGAATGATCCACAACACAAAGAAAAATGTGGGGTACTCCTAGAGAAGTACTTCGAGCTCAACAATAGTCCAACTTACCATCCCCCCTGATTTGGGAGGCCCACAAATGTGTGATGCGGGGTCATTTCATCAGATTTGGTTCTCAGAAAAAGAGGGAGAAATGGAAATTGATCCTTTCAAAACTGGACACTATCAACTCACTTGAAACACTTCATAAAAGATCAGACCCAGAGGACCTTGTGAGGCTAACTGATGCCAAAAAGGACTTGCAGAAATACTTACAGGAACAATCCCTGAAATCATACATGTGGTACAAATATCACCATTTCTTTGACAGTAATAAGTGTGGCAAGAAACTTGCAAATTATGTCAAGGCTCGTAAATGTAAAACGGGTGTCGCCCAAATCAAAGATACATCAGGCAAACTCACTAAATTATACCCATCAATTGCGGAAGCTTTCAAAACCTTCTACCACTCTATATACAATTTAAAGCCCACTCCCTCCCAGCCTTGTCCGGACACTCTTCGCAAAAATAGAAATTTTCTTATAAATGCCAAATGTCCTAAACTTAAACGGCAGTTTGGCACCTCTTTAGAAAAGGTTATCACGACATCTGAAATTGAGAATATTATTAAATGAATGCCCTTAGGAAAAGCCCCGGACCTGATGGCCTCACTAAACGACCAGAATTTTCCTACCCAGTCCTTGCTAGCTCACATAGTTGTCTTACCTAAATCAGATAAGGATCTGACCCAGTGTAGCAGCTATCATCCAATATCCCTCTTGAACTTGGATGTTAAAATATTCGATAAAATTCTTGCTTACAGACTGGGACCTTTCCTCCCAGACCTTATATACCCAAATCAGAATGGTTTCGTTCCACACAGAGAAATACGCCACAATAAAGCTCTGACAATCTCCCTCCTCCATCACGCTTCTCGCACTAATTCTCCTACTGTTTTTCTGTCAACTGACTCGGAGAAAGTTTTTGACAGAGTCGATTGGTCCTACTTATTTGAAACACTCTGCTATGTTGGTTTGGGCCCCTGCATGCTTAGCGGGATTTTAAGCTTATACTCATCCTCCTCCACTTCAGTCCTAGTTAATGGTACTCTTTCTCCAACCTTTCCAATAACTAACGGTACCAGGCAGGGCTGTCCTCTTTACCCCTTGCTTTTCATTCTTGTCCTAGAACCCCTTCTTCAAACAATCAGGAACGACCCATCAATCAATGGCATCAAATTAGATACACACCACTATAAACTCTCAGCATTTGCCGATGACGTGCTGTTTTATTTAACGTCCCCTGACACTTCAGTTCCACAACTGACCCAAAGTCTGGAGGATTACTCTTCCCTCTCACAAGCACGCATCAATTATGACAAATCAGAGATTGTAAACATAAACCTAAAACTGAATCATGCTGCTAAACTGAAAAGTCTTTATACATTCAGTTGGGCTGATCAGTCTATCAAATACTTAAAGGGATAGTAATACTTCGTTTTATCTTTATTTTATTTTGTAGGCATTAAAAAAACATGATAAATGATATAAGTCTTATCTCTCAAACCTTTATGGTTTAAGAGATATTCACAAGCAAAGTATCCCCCCCCTGTTCAGCCAAAGCAGAAGGGAGGTGCCCAGGTAGACTGCAGAGAGGGACAATCTTCAATTAAGATAAGGGAAAAAGCTGAAAAACTTGTCAAGGGGGGAAGGGCTTCCATTCTTTTCATACAAAGAAGATTGTCCCCTGCTGTTATCTGTCTGGTCTTACAACCAGATTCACATCTGAGAAGAGATGGCTTACACTAGGAAAAAGGGGCTGGAGGGGGAAACTTTGCTTGTGAATATCTCTTAAACCATAAAGGTTTGAGAGATAAGACTTATATCATTCTTCATGTTTTTTTAATGCCTACAAAATAAAATAAAGTTACATAGAAACATAGAAGATTGACGGCAGAAAAAGACCACCTGGTCCATCTAGTCTGCCCTTTAGTATTCCTTTATTGTTATCTTAGGATAGATACATGTTTATCCCAGGCATGTTTAAACTGTGTTACTGTGGATTTATCAACCACCTCTGCTGGAAGTTTGTTCCAAGTTTCTACTACTCTTTCAGTGAAATAATATTTTCTAATGTTTTTCTTGATTTTTCCTCCAACTAGCCTCAGATTGTGCCCCCTTGTTCTTGTATTCAGATTCTTATTAATCACACTTCCCTCCTGAACCTTGTTCAGTCCTTTAACATATTTAAAGGTTTCAATCATGTCCCCCCTTTCTCTTCTTTCCTCCAGACTATACATATTTAGATCTCTGAGTCGTTCTTGATAAGTTCTATGCTTTAGACCTTCCACCATTTTTGTAGCTCTTCTTTGAACCCGCTCACTTTTAGTTATATCCTTTTGCAGATGAGGCCTCCAGAACTGTACACAGTATTCCAGATGTGGTCTCACTAGAGCTCTATACAGAGGGATCACAATCTCCCTCTTCCTGCTTGTTATACCTCTAGCTATGCAGCCAAGCATACGATTTGCTTTCCCCACCGCCTGGTTGCATTGGTTACTCATCTTGAGGCTGTCAGAGATGACCACCCCCAAATCCTTCTCTTCTGAAGTCTTTGCTACCACAGAACTGCCAATACGATAGTCAGATTGAGGGTTTCTTTTCCCCAAGTGCATTATTTTACATTTGGAAACATTGAACTGAAGTTTCCATTGTTTTGACCACTTATCTAATAGTGCCAAATCATTCTCCATATTACAGACACCTCCTGGAACATCAACCCTATTACACACTTTTGTGTCATCAGCAAACAAGCAAACCTTCCCTGCCAAGCCTTCCCTTATGTCACTTACAAATATGTTGAACAGAACAGGGCCCAGAACAGATCCTTGTGGCACTCCACTTGTAACCAGTCTCTGCTCAGAATACACTCCATTAACAACAACCCTCTGGTTTCTGTCCTTCAGCCAACTGCAGATCCACTGAACTATCCAGGGGTTAAGTCCAATTCTTGATAATTTATCTATCAGCTCTTTATGGGGAACTGTATCGAAAGCTTTACTGAAATCCAGGTAGGCGATATCCACAGCACCACCTTCATCCAGCACTTTAGTTACATAGTCAAAGAAATCAATGAGATTAGTCTGACAGGATCGGCCCTCAGTGAAGCCATGCTGGTTTGGGTCCATCAGGTTGTTTTTTGTTAGATGGTCAATTATCTTCTTCTTTAGAAGAGTCTCCATCATTTTTACCACTACAGATGTCAGGCTGACTGGCCTGTAGTTACTAGCTTCTTCTTTACTACCCTTCTTGTGAATGGGTACAACATTGGCCATTCTCCAATCATCAGGAACTTCTCCCGTAAGAAGGGACTGGTTATACAGATTAGTCAGGGGGCCAACTATGACAGATCGGAGTTCTTTAAGAACTCTAGGGTGGATTCCATCCGGACCCATCGCTTTATTTGACTTTAGCCGGACAAGTTCCTCTAGAACATCGGCCTCTGAAAACACTGGGGCTAAAATTATACAACTAGAGGCAATGCTGTGTTCAGCCATTTTCTGATTATGAGGGCCGCTGTCTGAAAAAACTGAGCAGAAGTAGTTATTCAGATGGTCAGCGACCGCCTTTTCCTCTTCTATATACTGATTTTTTCCGTTGTTAATTTTTGTAATCCCGCAGTTTTTCTTCTTCCTGTCACTGATATATCTGAAGAAGGTTTTATTCCCCTTCTTAACAGATTTGGCCATTTCTTCCTCTTTTGAGGCTTTAGCAGCATTTATCATCTGTTTAGTCTTCTTCTGTATAGTTTTATACCCTTCTCTGTCCGCTTCACTTCCAGTCTCTTTATATCTCTTATAGGCAGACTTTTTATCTTTCACTATAGCTCTTACCTCTCTAGTAAACCATAGTGGATTTCTCTTTCTTTTCCTCTTGCTAATTTGTCTAACATGTAATCTTGTTGCCTTTAAGAGGACTTCTTTGAGTGTCTTCCACTGAGTACTCACTCTCGGTGTTTTATCCCACCCTTTTAATTCTTTCTTTACATATTCTCCCATATCCTCAAACTTCGTCTTCCTAAAGTCCAATACTTTGGTTGCAGAATGGGATTTCTCGTAGTCAGTCTGGATTCCGAACCACAAACATTGGTGGTCACTGGAACCTAGATTTTCTCCCACCTTCACCTCAGATACCAGGTCTCCATTTGTGAATACTAAGTCTAGGATATTGTCCCCTCTAGTTGGCGCCTTCACCAGCTGTTTTAGGGACATCCCCGTCAGGGCTTCTACGATGCTCCTACTTCTACATGTGGACGCACAAGGGATATTCCAATCAACATCAGGCATGTTGAAGTCTCCCATAACTACTATATCTCCCTTTACTGCCATTTGGGTAATCTCGTCCACTAGCATGTTGTCTTGCTCTTCAGATTGCCCCGGAGGCCTGTAGACTGCACCTATTCTTGTAACTGATCCCTTTTTATTCTGCAGACAGATCCAGAGAGTCTCCAACTCTTTACATGAATTCTGGATCGCTGTGGATTTTATGCTATCTTTAACATAAATGGCTACCCCACCCCCTCTTCTCTCAGCCCTATCTTTCCTATACAACGTGTATCCCGGAATGGCTATTTCCCAGTCATTACAGTCCCTGAACCATGTCTCTGTTATTACAAACAAGTCCAAGTCATCTCTACAAACTATTGATATTAGCTCGCTGAGCTTGTTGCCTAAGCTGCGAGCATTAGTACACATTACACGAAGAACATTACATTTATCACCAACAACAACTCTATCTACCGCACCATCATCTACCTCACCAACATCTGTATGTAAAGCACCAGCAACTTCCTGTGCACCAACATCTGTATCTATCACACTAACAAACTCAGAACCCTGGTTCACCAAAACTGTTCGGGGACAGAAATCAATCTTCTCAATGAAATTCCTGCCCCCTCCATCTAGTTTAAATGCCTCTAGTTAAAGCGAAGTATTACTATCCCTTTAAGTATCATGCCCCCTAATGACTTCTCACTTCTGCCAAATTATAACTTTGACACTCTTGTCACATTGATCAAAACTGACTTGCTTAAATGGAATCAACTTCAGATTTCATGGCTGGGTAGAATGAATGTCATAAAAATGATGATTCTTCCTAAAATCCTATACTTATTTAAAGACCAAAAATCCGACAAGGGATTCTAACCGAACCTGTCGAAAGGGGTGGTTTAGCCTTCATTAACATTAGCCATTACTATCATGCAACAGCATTGGTAAAAGTCTTTGACTTCATTAACACCCCACCCACATACTGGACTTCCAGCTTGTCCTTAAATCTGAAACCTTACACGTTGGATCAACTCCTGTGGGCATCTGAAAAATCTTTCCCTACACAAATAGATTCCCAACCCATACTTTGTCATATCTTCCATTCAAGGAAATTTCTTAATGGTTCTTTCCACTTGACCCTGTATCCTTCTCCTCTTAAAGCGCTCATAAGGAACCCTGATTTCCCCCCCTGGGCTGAAGGACTCAAAACTCCAGAGGCTGGCAAACAAAAATTGTGCCATGATTTACTCCATCACCAGGACTGAAGTGAGAATAGACTCCATTTCGGAACAATCTGCAGTTAGTGAAATGAACTTGAATTGGCTAACTTCCTTGCAGATCCAACATTGGATCAACTCTGAGAAATCTTACGGCTCTCTGACCAGACCTCTAACGCCATTAAAAAAAAATATTCACCTCCAACCTCTGAATTTTCAACCCCTCTCCTTCTGTCATAGACTGCTTAGCATTTCTCTTCCTTTAAAGAAACCATATTATGTTCTTTACTGGGAAAAAGAATTTAACTTCACTCTAGACGCAGCTGATTGGTCAGTATATTTAGTCTTAACTTTAAAATGGCTTCAGATATCGCCACCAGGGAATTGAATGATAAAATCTTAACGGGTTGGTATATGACCCCAGCTAAACTTGCGCAGTTCTACCCATCACATTCTTCTGCTTGTTGGAGATGTTCTCTACACAAGAGTTCTCTGTCACATATTTGGTGGTCATGCCCTGTCCCCCAACTGTACTTGGCTTCCATAATCACACAAATCAACCTCCTTATTTCCCTCTCCTTGTCACATGACCCTGTTATATGCCTTTTCTCTTATTTTGCACACCTCCCCACTCCCATTTCCACCATACATAAAAAAAAGTTTATACACTCTGCTTAATGCGGCTAAGACCCTCGTTCCTCTCAAATGGAAGTCCCCTATCTCACCTTCCTCTAAGGACTGGTTGACTAAAGTCCAAACTGTACTTCAATATGAGCACACACGTGCAGTACTTACAGATACTTTACATAGGTATGACCTCCTCTGGTCCACAGTAGACTTCTCCCTCATTGTCAAGCACTATCCCACCCTTGGCATTGACATATGACTGTGTTGTTTGACATTACATATTTCTTTATTATTACTCACTGGAGTCTGTCCCGTGGTGAGTTGGGTAGTCCGACGGGGTCCCTATCTTCCCACATCCCCCCCCCCTATTTTTTTTACTCATTTACCTTTTCCCCTCCATTACCTTTTAATTCCACTCTTTCTATACTCTTCATGAATATTCCCTAGAGCTACCTAAAGGGGATGTTTTCCTGTTTCATGTTAAATCATCATGTAAGTTCATGTATTCTACCTTCATTCTGTATTACTTTGATACTACTTCACTTGTATGTATCTATATTCTATTGATTGTTATGATTTTATCACTCTTCTTTATTGTACTGTAATTTCATTTTTTCCTTAATAAAGTCTTTTAAAAGAAAAAAAAATATGTACTGTTATTTAGAGTATAGATATTCAATTCAAAATGTAAAACCTAAAGAAGCATGGAACTGCATAAAAATACGTGTGCAAAAAGGTAAATTTTTGCACCTTTTATCATAACTAAATCTAATGCAAGAGTTATATTATTTTGAACATTATAAAATAATATTCTGCTATTTTGCTGAAAATGGAATATGACAATTTCTATATTACGTTTTTTTTTCTTCATGAGATATTTCACAGAAAAGCAAGGTTACAATTATCCTGTAATATTCATTGTATTTGGTTTTTTATTGCTTTTTAGATGAATATTTCAGCTGTCCCTTTTCTCATCATTTATTATGTTGTTCGTAAAATAATAAAATAATCTGTTTATTATGTGCAAAATGCTTTTGATCAGCCAACTGAAAAACTAATTTCATTTTCTCATTACACTGCCTCAGGCATCTTTTAACGTCAATTTTTATTACAGACAAAGCAAGAAAATTAAAATGGCCATTTACAGGGCATAAGGCAATATCTGTCTCTTCAAAAAAAAAATAGAAATAATATGCACTGAGCCCAATGCTTTTCTCAGAAATAAAAATTAATGTACAAATATAGATTATATTCCTTTTGGATTGTTATGATTTCTTTATATCATATACATTTTAAGTGGTTGTAAAACTGAATTTGAAAACTATATTATATCTTATCAGTAAAGAGACCACAGACTAAAATGGATTATATTACAGGTGCCAGGTAAAGAGAGCACAGACTACACTGGATTCTATTACAGGTGCCAGGTTAGCCTAGTTCTTTTCTTAAAGCTTTTTAAAAAAATCAACTGTCATTTTTCAACTTCAAATACATTGTAAGCTTTATGCAAAAACAGCAGCTACTCAAAATGTTGAGTCTCATTACTTCAAACCTCTCCTCTTTTCTTCTCTGATGAGGCCCAAACAAGGCTGGTTAGCTGGTAATTCTCACACACAGTGGTACTGCCTGTCATTTTGGAATAGGGCCACCCTTTGAGTGGGATTAGTCTAATATGTGTACGAAAATTACTCCTTTGTAACAGCACTAGAGAGCTACAATATAATGCTTCTGAGAGATGACTAGCTGCAGAACAGGCAATATCACTTTTGTTAATTCTCAGAGCCACTAACATACTTTGCCATGTTTTTTGAAAACTGTTAGGGTGCCTCCCCAAGAGTCAAGAGTAATCCAAACATGGATCCCCTGCACTCAGTGCAATATGTTTATGGAAACATCTCCTTTGTAATAGAGCTAGCCCATGAAAATATAACGCTTCTCAATGGACAGGCCACAGAACAGATAAAGTTGCATTTGTTCATTCTCAGGACCTTTCACACATATTACCATTCATATGAAAACTCTTAGGGTATCTCCCTAAGAATTAAGGTTAATCCAAATATGGACCCCTTGGTCACAGTGTCTAGGAAACCAGTTGCACCCCACTTATGAGACCCAAACAAGAAAGAAACATATGTCTGGGGTTAGCTGATATTTTCTGAGCAGAGGGGACTTTGTGGAAACATCTCCTTTGTAATAGAGCTAGCCCATGAAAATATAATTCTTCTCAATGGACAGGCCACAGAACAGATAAAATTGCATTTGTTCATTCTCAGGACCTCTCACACATATTACCATTCATATGAAAACTCTTAGGGTATCTCCCTAAGAATTAAGGTTAATCCAAATATGGACCCCTTGGTCGCAGTATCTAGGAAACCAGCTGCACCCCACTTATGAGACCCAAACAAGAAAGAAACATATGTCTGGGGTTAGCTGGTATTTTCTGAGCAGAGGGGACTTGCCATCATTTTGGAACTAGACCTCAGTTTTGGACTTCATTAGTCTAATATGTACTTGAAAATGTCCTCCTATTAATGGTACTAGAAAGCTAAAATGTGATGCTTCTGAGAAGGGATGGACACCAATTGATTTTGCACCATTTTGCTAACACCACACAGTTTCCTGTGAGAAAAATTCCATTTCTGGCCTATGTTTTTAAATGGTTGAGAAATTTTCCCCCTCCATACTGTACAAACACAGCATTTTCCAACATTCAGCATGGTGTAGCTTAGGAGAGAAAAAGACAAAAAGCAGACTGACAGAGGGGCAGAGAAAAACATAAAAATATAAGTTAAAATAAAATTTACGTGCTGGCTATCACTATGAGAAGCAGGAGAGGCTTGTGGACAATGATGCTGCTGATACAGAGGGAGAAGAGGATGTCAGCAGCACCAAAAGTAAAGGGAGCCTGCATACCCCTGACCCAAGGGAGGAACTGGCTAGCAGTATGAGCAGTAGCAAATGTCAGCTGCCTGTGCCTGCTGCTACTGCTGCCAGTGTGCCTTCTTCTGAGGTGATAGCAAGTGTGACAGCAGGGGACTCTCTGTCACACTTGTCAGCCCCAACCATTTCCTAAGATAAGCTAGAGACTGGTGGTGGTGGTGAGGGTGATGGTGGACCAGCTAGTATAGAGGAGACTATGAGAATGCTTTTGGTAGAAAGCAATACAAAAATGGAGAAAGAGATGCAAATGGGATGGGCATCACTGCTACCACCAGCAGTGAAATTCAGGAGTTTGTTGCTGCTGTAATTCCTACTGCTGAGTTGTCAGAGGCAGATATTCATCTGTCACAGCAGCAGGAGGATGATGAGAGGGCTTGTGTGCCACATACCAGAGTGGCCACCATGGGACTGGTTTCTTAAAGCAGTGATATGGGACCAGGACCTGCTCTACTTGCCACCAATACTCCAATACTCCTAGTCCAAGCTCCAGTGATGATGCTGAGGAAGCAGCAGCACCTGTCCTAGCCAGTGAGGTTGATTATGGAGAAGAAGGTCATTTTTCTTCACCTATCCCCTTTCTGAAATCATGGGTGTAGAAATATTTTCCCTTTCAGCAGGCACAGTGCAGTCACCAGTAAGTGCACTGTGCACTATGTCTGATACAGTAGTGAACCACTGTCTTTCAGCTAATTTTCTGGCCATGTCATAATCTCTCTCTCACTTTGAACTTCATTTGTATCTGAAGTAGAGGAGCATGCTGGAAAGATATAGTCTAGATCAACTCTATAATTTGTAATTATGCCATCCTCATCATTGCACGTCACTTCTCCCCCACTACTATTATATTCCTCTAGGCTTTTTAAGTCTCAAACTATTTTTATTTATTTATTTTAAATCAACTGTTCCTATCACTATCATCGTCAACAAAAAGAAAAAAAAATGCAACAGCTTAACCGCAGGCTCTCCTAACACATCGATAATAGCCAGATCAGGAAGGAAACTGGATCACAGCTGCATGTCCCAGTCAACCAAGATTTTGGCATATTTTGGGTAAACCTCTTTTCTCCCTTCATACTCCACTGACCAGGGTGACTTCATACTCCCCAAACACAGAAAACAAATTTTCTGCCTACAAAACTCCTTAAAAGACATTCCAACTTTGCTTTATTTGCCTTCCCTAACTAGCTAAACAATTGTGCTGCTTTCTATCTTGCTAACAAACACAACATGGAATGTTGCAGGAACGTGACACCCCTTTTTGTGTGGTGGTGGTGGTGGTGAAATTCAGTCTTACCATTGATTTCAATGCAATGAGCTAGGCAGGAAAAAGGGTGAAATTTGCACTATTTACAAAACATTTCCAGCTAATTCCTAAAATTGTTTAGTCAATAACTGGTCCACTAATAAATGGCACATAAATATAAAGACATATTCCAGCATCTGATCAGCCACAGTAATATACTGAACTAAGGAGAAAAAAATATATTAACTAAATAATTAGCAATTTAACTGGGGTATGAACCATGCATCTATCAGTGCTTACTTCTTAATTTTCAAAGGCTATTTAAAGTTTTGCCCCCCTACTAATCTCTAAATTGCTGAGTAAATAGCTGGTCCACTCATCAAATGCAGAGAAACATAAAGGCTTGAACCACCATCTATAATCATTGTTATTTAATCAATTAAATACAATAAATATTATACCCTTTTTTATTAACAACTTACTTTTGAACTATTGCACTCTCCTGAACTGCAAAGCAATACAAAGGTCAATGTCAAAATGTCAATTTCAGCATTTGAATTGACACAGTAATTAACTCAGTTAAACAGAATAATAGTTTAATTTACATAAGCTTCACTGCTTTTCACTGCTTAAATATGATAAACCTGACCCCAATATATTTTATAACTTATAATTACCAATAGATTGTGGAGAACCCAAAGACTGAACCCTAACAGTTCATAGCAGCCACAGAATCTAGCAGTAACACATAGTAGAAGCCCCATATTTATAAAATGTAGATAAAAAGCAATTCATCTTGAACATCATAATGATGAACTCTGAGTGGATGATGAAAATTCTGAAGAAGTGATAGAGAAAAATGGGACAGTCTATCCCAGTCTCCCAAATACGATGTTAATGATAATGATGATGACAATAATGAAGTTGTGGGGTGGTGATAGTGGAAAAGTCCACTGATGTTCAAGGCATTTTATGTAGGGATGGACAAAAAATTATGCTGCAATTCTTGAATAATTAATCCTATGAAAGGAAATAAAAATCGAAGGAGGAAATTACATAACAATAAGTATCAAATTATGGCCACTCAATTACTGTATACCATAATATTATACAAGTACACCTTCTGACATAAGCTGCTACTGGGGTGGGCTGATGTGACAGATGTGACAGAGTATTTTGTAGAGGATGATTTGTTAGATTTGTTGTCAGAGGCCCAAGCCCTGAGGAAACATTGATTTGTAGGACTTAGGCTTATTAGTCTAGGCCCAAGCCTTGAAGAAACATTGATTTGTGGGACTTAAGGTTGTTTGGCACAAGCCCTAAGGAAATATTGATTTGTAGGATGTAGGCTTGTTAGAAACAAACCCCCAAAAATAGTTTATTTGATTTGTAGGCCTATGTTTTTGTTTTTTTTATTAAAGCACAAGCCCTGAAAAAAATGTCCTAATGGCCTAGTGCCAGAAAGTGCCCTGATAAAACTGAGGAATTTGCAACTGCTGTTCTTGCTGCTGCTGAGTTGTTTAAACAGCAGGATGATTAGGCAGCTCAAAGGGAATGGGATCAACAACAGCAATAACATGGGTGATGGATGATGAAGGTTCCACTTGCCATGACTAGCTCCAGTGATGCACCTGAAGCAGTAGCAGCACAATAAGCAGCCCCCAGTCTATGTGGAGAAAAGAAGAAGTTGGCCAATAATTCTTCTCCAGCTGCCCCTCCTCCAAAATCATGGGTGTGTTGTTATTAGAATAGAATGTTTTCGCTTGAGTGCAGGAACTGTGGCTCTCATCAACAACTGCAATGTGCACAGTGTGTGGTAAATAACATCTGGTGGGGCACAACTGTACCTAAACACCATGACAACAAAACCCAAGTACTGCCACTGTCACTATACTCCTTTTTCAGACCCTGCTAAGGACACATTACAACTTGCTGACAGTTTAATAGTAATGATGAACCCTCCCTGCCAGCATCTTAGCATATTCTGTGAGATGTAATCTCCTCAGTTGTAGCTTGATGCCCTGCTTGCGATTTTCCTCAACCACATTGGCATGTGTGGTCAGTGCACCACACAGTGTGCAATGGGTGGAGACAAACTGCCACATTCTAACATCAACAGAGTGGCTATCATTTAGCAGGGGAGGTAACAATGAACGAGGTGGATTGACAGAAGATGTAGTTACCCTAGAGGAAGAAGATGATGGTGATGACGAGCTAGTTGTTTCGCTCATCATGGACCCTCAAGTCTCTGCCTGGGTTTCTCTGCTCTTCCTCCTCTTTGACCTCCACCTCGCCTCTTGTTGCTTTTCTGCAGAGTTGTGGGTGCAGTAACAGTGTGCTTGATTTCTGTGGTGGGTGTTTTTTCTTTAACATTTTTGAAAGAAATGTCATGGTGTCTGTTTTTCATGTATGATATAAGGGTGATTGTGCAAAGGCACATTCCCTCCTTTCCCCTTCTCACTGACTTGTCATAAATTGTGCACAGTGCCGTTTGTGATGACTGCACTGTGCCTGCCCCAACAGAAAAATAGTTCCACACCCTTGACTTCAGGGGATAGGGATAGGGAACAGGTGGAGAAGAATTGCCTCTTTCTTCTTGTCCTCCACATTCCGTTTTACTGTCTGTGGCAGAGGATGATGTTGTTGCTGTTGCTGCTACTGCCACAGAATCAGCACTGCATCTAGGACCAGGACTCTGGAACCTGTCCTAGTCCCACATAACTTGTTGACCCCATTACCGCTGTCCCCATGGTATCTGTGGCACACTATCTTTCTCTTCAACATCCTGCTGCCCTTGTAACTCAGCACCAGAAGGAATTAGAGCAGTTGCAAATTCTGCAAATTCCAAAATCTCTGCTAGTTGTGATGTTGGTGGTGATGCCCATCCTCATCCCTGTCTCCCATTCCTTCTCAGTTTCTCCTAAGAAGGCCATCAATGTCTCTTCCACCCCAGCTTCTCCAGCATCATCATCACCACTTCTACTAGTCCCTATGTGCTGTTGCTGCCCTATTACAGACATCTCATGCTGCTTGGAGAAGGTGACGAGCAATGTGACAGAGGGTCCCGTAACGCCACACTTGGCATTTCTTTTTGACCTGAAGAAGGCAGACTGGAAGCAGTAGCAGCAGGCACAGGCAACTGATCTGTGCTCCTGTTGGTGGTGGTGGTATTAAGTCTGCACCTGCTCTCCCTCAACACCAGTTCTGGCCTCCTCAGGATCATGTTCCACTTGGACACTGTAGTGAAGGGAAGGGCTCCCAGAGCCATAGGAATGGTGTGGGCTCCCTTGACCGCTAGTCTGGATGCACTCAAATGCTTCCCCTACCACTTCCTTAACACTAGTACCACCGGCTGCTTCACCATTACTGTTAATACTACTCTCGTCAAGTTCAGAGTCTGGTTGGAGCAGGGGCAGTACATCTGACAGCAGGCACAGTATTGGCAGCAGCAGGTTCAGCACTGGCAGCAGGCACAACACTGGTTGCAACAGGGGAAGCACATCTGGCAGCAGACACAGTATTGGTGGCAGCAGGTTCAGCACTGGCAGCAGGCACAGCACTATTGGCAGCAGGGGCAGCAATGGTGGCAGCAGGGGCAGCACATCTAGCAGCAGGCGCAGGCAACTGACCTGACCTGCTCTCACTAGTACTACCCTTTTCTCCCTCCGTTCTCATTAAATTCCCCAAGATCCCTAGGGGTGATTTAGGGGGACTGGACAGAATTGGTTCAGTTGCTCACTTCCTCCACCTCTTCAGACTCAGTGGACACCTAAGGGTCCATCCAGTTCCTCCTTTTAGTAGTTTTAAACTTGCTCATAGTGATAGGAGTCACTATGAGTCTCTCCTCCCTCAATTTTTCCAAAAGATCACATCACAATAGAACAACATGTCAACCTCGCTCTGTAGCTGCTTCTATTGTGTTTCACTTCTGCAAATACTTCATGTTTTTATAGCAAAAGGAGAAACCCACGTAAAACAATCGGCGGAAACTTTATAGCCATTGACAAAAATGGCAAACAATTTTGGCCAATGGCCGAAAAATGCGAAGATTTTAATCACTGGTTTTGAAGCAGATTTTCCCACGAAAAAGCAGACAACAACGTGGTTTTTGCTGAGTTTTTTGCAGGAATACAGCAAGAGCTTTCACCCACCCCTAGTGGTGGGACCAGTGAAAGTAGATGTACAGGTTGAAGAGGAGAAAAAGAGAGGCAGAGCCCAAAGATCATAATGTTCTGGGTCAGACTCAGGCTCTGCAGCACATTTCAGACACAAAAAACATAATTTCCTCCTCCTGCTCCTCCTGCACTGAAGTCCTGGGTGTGGAAGTATTTCTCCCTAGGTTCTGGAACAAGCCACAGTAAAGAGAGGAAATGAGGGATCCCACCTTGGAACCTCTAAATTAATGAAGCATGTGAAACTAGCTAGTACATCCACCACACAAAACAGCATTCACACAACATGTGCTACCTGTCTCACCATGTCACTCACATTCCACAGGTGATGCTGGCTAGGGATGCAAATCCTGGCTACTGACCCTAGTCGCCAATCCCCAAACAGATGCCAAGGAGATATACAACCAAGCTCATGGCAGAACTCATGTCATTGAGCGGTCTTTCGGCCTCCTCAAGTCCAGATTCAGATGCCTGGACCACTCAGGGGAGCACTCCAGTATGTACCTGGAAAGGTGTGTGACATCACAATAGCGTGTGCAATACTGCACAATATCGCAGTGGACACCAGGCTGATGGATCATATCCAGGACCCCCCCATAACTGAAGTGCAAATAGCCATCGGCCATGTTGAGGAGACTCTGAGAGGGGTGCAGATCAGAGACAAGCTCATCATGGACCATTTTACCTGTGAGTATAACATACCCATTCAAACAATCCATGCAAGTCCCCCATCAGTCCTGTGAATTGGTGCCAACTCACTAACTACCCCGCGCATGATGTTCTTTTCCACCCCAAAGGATCACTGACACAGCACTGCGCTGGCAGCAGTATGGCTCCAAACATCATACATACCATGGACGTGGCAGATTGTGTGTGGGGATTACAAAACCATCTTCCATTCCCTTCTCCACGTTAATATACATACCTCAAGGATATCAAGCACACCCCCAGGAGAAACAAGGTACAACACATAACCCATGTTCATCACCTTACAGGGCTTGATTGACTGCAACTAACTTGATTTGCCATGATCATAGCTAGAGCAACCATGGTAGCCTTGTAGCGAAAGAATGTTATCCAATGCAATGCATTGGATAACACTCTGTCACATCAGCGGTTAAAAGGCCATTAGAGTCAACATGGGACCTGTAGTTTGTTAGAGATAAGAAGAGCAGCAGAGGGATGGATCTATAGTGGTATAGTTACACAAGGCAGATGTCATGAAACGTGGATAAGATCTCCAGAGACATCATGCTGACCTGTGAGTGCCCTAGTAGTTCCATGAAACAAATCAAATTGGGCTACCACTGACACTCACACAGTGGCAGCCCAAATTCATTAGTTTCATGGAGCTCTCAGAACATACTTGTTGATGTGTGTATTCATGTCAGGGGCACATATCTCGAGGGTGGGTTCACATTTCCTTATTTCTCTACATAATGGGTTACAGACGAGTACACAACACATTACAAAGCAAAGGTTTGTGTACTCACCTGTAACAAAAAAGATTGAGGGGATTATGAAGTTGAAATTGCTGTTGCTTGATGAACAGATTGAGGCTGCTGCTCCAAATCCTGTCCTCTTGTCCCACAGGCATCCATAGCATGATCCATCCTTGGACAGAAGAACTTCCATGTGACTGGACTGGTGTTTTGACAACACTTCTATGAAGTTCACCCCTTTGTGTTTCAAGTGTTTGTGTTGGTGATGCAATGTTTGACCTGATGTTCACAGCAACATCTACTGGAACATTCTCATACAGACACAGAAAACGCAAATTCGTGTGTGTACTAACATCCAGGTATCAAACCTGTACAGTTAGAATGCTCATCTACAAAGTTGTCAAACCTTGTGGACAACACATGAGCAGGACAGTAGTGTTTCTGAAGTATTAAGATTAAGTTTCAAAGTACATTTAATGTGCTTATACAATTGTCTAATGCATATAGACAATATACTCAGAAAACACATGTATGTTCTAATGTACTTTGAGACACAATAAAGAAGAACCATCACTATTCAATCTGTGTCTGTATGAAGAAATGTTGGATTACACATTTGTCAATGCGTAACCACACTCAAGGCTAGAGTATCCCCCATACAAGAGAAGGCATGACCCACATCACAGGAGTCCACTACTTGTTTGGCCATGAGTGGACTCTGTGATGTATTCATGCAAACAGATGATTGCAGTGATACACTAATGTGTGTTGGGAGTGATACAGAGGTGATACAGGGGACATACTTCCACAGTGACTTCATGTCCACGGTTTCTGTGTTGCTCAATATAATCAATGTTCTGAGATTGCTGTAGTTTGACATATCTCAGTACATGGGCTACATCAACAAACAACCAGACTAAGTGGATAAGTGTTATCACTGGTGAAGTCTGTTACAACAACATAACTTCCTAGATAACTCAATGCTCACCCCAGGATTTCAATGTGTGTGCTACACATTGAAATTCTATGATGAACATTGGGTTCCCCAATAAGTTAGGCTGTGATTCACACTGTTATTGTGCAACTGACTTACTGGAGAATCCAATGCTCACCCTAGGATCACAATGTGTACCACACACATTGAAATCCTAGGGTGAACATTGGGTTCCCCGGTAAGTCAGTTGCACAATAAGAGTTTGAATCAAAGACTATATTGATGCATGTTCCATCTGTCCTGCTTGTTATTTCACTGTTAAGTCACATAGCTGCTTGTTTGGTTATCCCCTTAAAGGGATAGTAAAAAAAAAAGGCAGCTCTAATTAATCATCATAGTATTTGGACTTTGGAGAGTGTTATTTCAATTCTGTCAGAGTTGTAATTCAAGAGTAATTAAATGACAAAGTATCCCCCTCCTGCCCCTTTTACTGATGTAACAGCCAGAGCAGAAGGGATGTGCCCAGGTAGATTGCAGAGAGGGACAACCTTCAATTAAGATAAGGGAAAAACCTGAAAACTTGTCAAGGGGGACAGGGCTTTCATTGTTCTCACAGGGAGAATATTGTCCCCTGCTGTTATCTGTCTGGTCTATGAACTGCATTCCACATCTGAGAAGAGATAGCTTACACTGGTAAAAGGGGCAGGAGGGGGAAACTTTGCTTGTGAATATCGCTCAACCCACATCATGGCCATATAACATGACAGGGATGGATTGCCAGTTGAATTTGGACAACTGTGTATGTGTGAACCCATGTTGTAACATCCCACAAACATTTTACATAGGCAGAAGTTGTGTTCACTGCATTGTTTGGCAATGCATCAGAGACAACTCAGCCACCCAATCTCTAACTAAATACAAAGCAGATCAGACAGGATTCAAAAGCACAATGTTATTCAGGGGGAAGAGAACAAGTTGGGCATTTTATTTCTTTTTTTTTGGCGGGGGGACCTTAGACTGGGTGCCAGAGGTGGATGCCCTGGCTGATTGCCTGGTCACCCTTTGCCCCCTAGGTGTGGCTTCAGGGGTCTCACTTGAGGGAGTGGTGGGGGCAATGAAGCCCTCTGTGGAACGCAGGTTCTCCCTCTCTACATGTAGGTTCTCTCTGCGGTTTTCTCCACTCCACCAGTTCCTGTGCAAACATGTTCATCATTCCCGTGTGGAGCTGATGGAGTTGAGTGTTGATACTTGTGACCTCCAACTCCAGGGCATGGATCCTTGCCTCTATCCTGTTGGTGTTCCTCCAGGATTCCCTCCGGCTCCTTGTGATATTTTCATTTGTGCTGTGGCTTGACCAGAGTAGTCTCCTTTGTAGGGCCATACACTCCGCCTCCATCCCTGTGGGGCGTTCACTGCTGGAGATGGTTGTGCCCGGTGACTCTGCTGCTGCGTCCACTGAAGCTGCTGCATTCTCAGCTGCTGCTGCATCCTCAGCTGGTGCTGTGTGTGCTGTGGCTGCGTCATATGGGTATATGCCCACCACATCAATCGACTCACTGCTGCCCACTGATATCTGTGCTGGTGGAGATGGTGGAGTAAACAGGTCCCTCTGTATAGGGAGCTGGGTTCCCCAAGCAGGCCCAGGTGTTGGTAGTCTAGTGGCCAAGGGTCATACCTTGGCCATTGGTAGGTGCTTGGCCGCCACCTGGGATCATACCTGGGGCCATGCTGGGGAGCCATCCAGGAGGGTAGGTCCATCTGGGACAAATATGGGCCATATTGGGTGGTGGCCACATTCCCGGGCAGCCATTGCCTCCCTGGTGGTGGTGGGGGTGCTGTTGCTGCTGCTGCTGGAGGGTAGTAACTCCTGGAGGTGGTGGGATGCATCTACCTCTCCTCCTGTTGCATCCAGCCACTGTAATGGGGTGGTGCAGCCAGTTGTTGGGCAGCCAATGGTGGTGACAGTGGTGTTGCAGCCAGTCGTTGGGCAAACAGTGGTTATGCAGCCAGTTGGGGAGGAGGTGTAGATGCTGGGTACGGTGCCCACTGGCTGGTCCCCTCCTCCGTATACTCCTCACTGGGTGGTGAGGTAGGCTCCTCCATGGGCTCCTGCTGTGCTGGAGGCCCATAAGCTGTGTGGAGAATTGAGATTGTGTGATTAGAAAACATAGCCATGATAGGATTAAAGGGATATTAATACTTGAAATGTGGAAAGGGAAATATATGTTGTAGGGTTTATCCCCCTGAGTGAAACAAGGGTACTCCCACAGCTGAAGGGTGTTTTATTCAAAAAGTATCACAGCTCAAGGTTGAATTCCTTTGGTGCCACATCCCAGTGGCCTGAAATTGTACATTGGTGCTGTTGCTACATCATCCTATGGGGATTTATAGTACCGGAACCAGAGCTGTCCATAGGATAGTCTAGCAACATCACAACTGTATAATTTCAGGCCACTGTGATGTTGCCCCTGAAATATTCAACTCTGAGCTGTGATATTTTTTGAATAAAACACCTTTCAGCAGTGGAAATACCCTTGTTTTACTCAGGGGATAAACCCTACAACATATATTTTTCTTTTCACATTTTAGGTATTACTATCCCTTTAACGGGATAGCAATGGTTAATTTCACCTTGATGTCATATTGTAGGCATTGTGAAAAAGATTTGGATCAATGTTAGTCCTATCCCTTCAACCCTCATGGTTAGACAGATATTGCTCTATGTAACAGCTGGAGATTTCAGTCATTTGACCACACGGAGGCTCTTCAGCAGAGCCAAAATTGCCCCATTCAGAGAATAATACTTCTTTGGAATGGTCTATAAAGTGTGCCTGGTTTGCAAGCACACTCTGTGGACCATTCCAATGAAGTATTCATCTCTGTAATTAATCCGACGGCAGATTTGGTTCCATGTGACCTTCCTCCTCTCAGCCAGGCCAGGGACCTCTCCCTCGGGAAGAGGATGGTCTCCCTCTATTCTCTTTCTCCATATAGCGAGGATCCCTGATCCTGTCCTCCTCCACTCCAGATTGCGAAGAGTCGGAACCAGAGTGACCTGCCTGCACTGTCCCTGCCTGTGTGTGGTGGTCCCTACCATGTACCCCTCGTCCCACTGCAGGTTCTGTCCCTGTCCTCTGTGTTCCTGCTCTCCTGGGCCGGCTCCCCTCTGCACAGCAGATCTCCCTCTCTGACCCCTACTCTGCTCAGGGCTGCCCTCCTGACCTTCCTCCTCCTCCTCCACTACTCTCCCCATCCCTCTCTCCTGTCCTCCTCTCCCCGCCATCATTCACCTAACCACACCCAGGCACTCCCACAGGCCCTCACAGACACACTCGATCCCACTCATCCTCTGTCACACTCTTTCATTCACAGATTCACACTGTAAAAATAAAATTTAAGATATGCGTAAAGTGTTATAAAAAAAAGACTGTGTATATATGTGTATGTGTTTGTGTTTCTATGGGTGTATGTGATCTGTGCAAAAGTGTGATATGTATTTATTTAAGTGTAATGCTCTTCTCTCTCTAAACTCCAAAAACCCCTTCTACCTCCAATGTCTGCACCTCTCTCCCTCGCTCTAAATGCTATCCTCCGCTCCTGGGTCCTGTGATCTAGCTTGCCAAAACTCGAAACACAGACAAGTTGTGACCATTATTTTGGGGGTATATATAGGTGTATTTGAACATTTTTGCTACTTTGGGGCCTTGGGATTGGCTGTAGGTTTGAATTTTGTTTGTACATCTATCAGGATTGCTAGCCAACGCCAGCCGTAATGTTACATTTTGATTTAAGTTGTGTTTTAACGGGTGTTTGGGATGCATGGTGATGCGAAAACAGGTGCGACGCAGGTTTTTGTGATATGTGTTTTTGTTGTGCCTACGCTCAATAGCTATTCTTGTAGAGTTACTTTTAAATCCACCGTAAATCATGTATTATTTGCGGCCGAGGTGCCTTTTTTACTTAGCGGCTGCTTTATCGGCTGCCTTTAAATCTACCCCAGAGTGTCTTGTTCTATGGTATGATGGCCTCGCAAATGTGCTACAAGTCATGTTTTTAACTCCCATGTGCCATTGCAGAGAGGAAATTTTCATATCAAAAAATGATAAATTAATTCTGCTCAAAAAAGTGCCAGTGTTCATTAAAAAATAAGTGGGGCAGCTATCAAGATACAACACAATACTACCACCAAAATGTGCTAAAAAAAATCCAAAAACGAAAATACAATGTATATATCCAAGTGTACAGAAAAAACGACTCCTCCATATTACTAATAACGGATGTGGGGAGAAGAAGACCAGAAGTTAAGGAGCTTTATCTTCTTACAGGCAATTTATACCTAGGAGAAATAATTCAACTTCATATATTCATAAAATACCTAATCAAAAGTTTTAATCAAATTCTGCCAACTATATGTGGAAAAAGCCCCACAATTTGAACAATCGAAAAGGTTATTTAACTATATGCGAAAAAAAATCCCATTAGAACAATATAATAAACTTATTCAGTACTAAGTACACTGGGATTCTATCTCTGCAAAGAAATCATATACCAGAATACCATACAATAACACCAGACAATAATAATATATACATTGTATTTTCAAATTTCTGTATCAGACTGGTTCTGTCCACAGTCAGTTCAGCTACTAAATATCAGGCATATCCTTTCTGCATGAGAGAGAGACAGCAAAAGCACAACCATACGTTTCTGCCTATGTGGGGCTCATTGGTGTGGTGAAGTTGACTCATGCTTGGCACATGGAAGCATGGGCCTATGCTTGGGAGATACAGAGTGAAAGTCAGAGATGCTCAACTCGGCTCATGCCGAGCTTGCAGTAGTATGCAAAATGCTCACTGGGACTGTGTCCTCGCACCCACAAATGCCATACACAGAGAATAAATATTCTGAAGCATATCATACAGGTCCTGCCAAAATGACAGTCCAGCCATGAAATGCCAGACAATTCTTCTATAAACAAAGGAAACAGCTAACCCCAGACATATGTTTCGGCCTTATTGGGTTTCGTCTGTGAGGTGCAGTTGATCCTTCTAAGCACTTGAGATGCTCACTAGAGATACTGAGCTTGGCTCATGAGCATGCAAGGGTATGCAAAAAGCTCACTAGGACTGTGCCCTCGCACCCAGAGGGCAATCTCTTTTAGCTCACAAATGCCATACACAGAGAAGAAGTATTCTGAAGCATAACATACAGGGCCTAGTGAGTTCTTTGCATATCCTTGCAAGCTCTTGAGCTTAGTTGAGGCATCTCTGACTTCTTCCAATGCCTGGGATACCCTTATACTTAGGGAGACCTACATCAAACAAATTGACAAGCACTCATAAAGCACAAACATGATAAAATGTCTTATTCAAAGACATAGCGGCCTCTCAGTGATGCAACAAGTCACATTTTTCACTCCCATGTGCAATTTCAGAAATCTCCATCTCCATCTCCATCTCCATCTCCATCTCCATCTCCATCTCCATCTCCATCTCCATCTCCAGTGCTGCCCACATACAGTCCAGCTCTGAGCTGACTACCTCTAGCCACATGGAAGCAAGGACCCATGCATGGGACACCATTATACTTAGGGAGACCTACAATTTCCATATCAGAGCAGTCAAGCACACAGAAAATCCTGCTGTAAAATGTCAGGCAAATTCTCTCTTCATGAGAGAGACAGCAAAACCACAATTTTATATTTAACCCTGCATGGACCTCATGAGTGTAGTGCCACTGATACCCTCTAGGCACAGGGAAGACAAAGTCACATGCCTATGATATCCTTATACTTAGGGAGACCTACAACAAACAAATGTGACAAGCACACATCAAGAATGAACAAGATAGAGTGTCTTGTTCTAAAGCATGGCAGCCTCTTAATGGTGCTACAAATCACATTTTTCACTCCCATGTGCCATATTAAACTGGTCCTGCACACAGACAGTCTCGCTCCAAAATATCAGGCAAATACATGAGGGAAACAGCAAAGTCACAGACATATGTTTAAGCTTATATGTGTCTTGTCAGTGTAGTACAGCTGACTCCCTCTGGCCAAATTGAAGCAAGAGCCCATGACTGGGATACCCTTATACTTAGGGAGACTTATAACAAACAAATGTGACAAGCCCCCATCAAGGATGAACAAAATAAAATATCTTGTTCTAAGCATTGGTGGCCTCTCAATATCTATATCTATATCCATATCCATATCATACTAGTCCTGCCCACAGACAGACTAGTTCCATAATGTCAGGCAAATCCTCTCTGCATGAGAAAGACAGCAAAAAAAACAACACACGTATTTTGACCTATGCAGGTATTGTTGTTGTGGTATAGCTGAGTGCCGCTATGCGGCTGGAAGCAAGGGTTCATGCCTGAGATTCCTTAATACTTAGGGAGACCTACAATAAACAAATGTGACGAGCACCCATCAAGCACAACCAAGGTAAAGTGTCATGTTCTAAGGTATGGTGGACTCTCAGTGGCGCTACATATCACATTTTTCACTCCCATGTACCATTGCAGAGAAGAAATTTTCATATCAAAGGCAGACCATTTCCAAAATGTCTGACAAATCCTCTCTGCATGAGAGAGACAGCAAAATCACACAGGTACATTTTGACCAATGCAGGCATCATTGCTGTGGTGTAGCTGAGTCCCGCTAGGTGCGTGCAAGCAAGGGTTCATGCCTGCAATACCTTTATACTTGGTGAGACCTACAATAAACAAATGTGATGAGCATCCATCAAGCACAAACAAGATAAAGTGTCATGTCACTAAGGCATGGTGGACTCTCCATGGCGCTACACATCACATTTTTCACTGCCATGCGCGATTGCAGAGAAGAAATTTCCATATCCGTATCAGACTGGTCCTGCCCTCAGACATTCCAGCTCGGAGGTGAATACCTCTAGGCACATGGAAGCAAGGGCCCATGCATAACATACCATTATACTTAATGAGATCAACAATAAATAAATATGACAAACAACCATCAAATATAAACAGGATAAAGTGTCTTGTTCTAAGACATGGTGGACTCTCAATGGTGCTACACATCACATTTTTCACTGTCATGTGCCACTGCATATGTGGAGAAACATCCACATCCACATCCACATCCACATCCACATCCACATCCACATCCACATCCACATCCACATCCACATCCACATCCACATCCACATCCACATCCACATCCACATCCACATCCACATCCACATCCACATCCACATCCACAGTCCAGCTCCAAGCTGACTACCTCAAAGCACATGGAAGCGAGGGCCCATGAATGTGATACCCTTATACTTAAGGAGACCTACAGCAAAGAAATGTGATGAGCAACCATCAAGCACAAACAAGATAAAGTGTCTTGTTCTAAGGAATGGTTACCTCTCAATGGTGCTACAAGTCACATTTTACACTTACATGTGACATTGCAGAGAGGAACTTTCCATATCAGACCAGTCCTGCTCACAGACAGTCTTGCTCCAAAATGTCAGTCATGCCATGCCATGCCATGCCATGCCATGCCATGCCATGCCATGTCTCCACAAGAGAGAGAGATATAGCAAAGCCACATATGTACATTTTAGCTTACATGGGCCAAGTAGGTGTGTTGCAGCTGATACCCTCTAGGCCCATGGCAGAAAGAGCCCATGCTGGGATACACTTATACTTAGGGAGACCTACAACAAACAAATGTGACAAGCACACATCAAGTACAAACAAGATAACGTGACTTTTTCTAAAGCATGGGAGTCTCTCAATGGTGCCCTATTAGTCTGGCCCTGCACACAGACAGTCCAGCTACAAAATATCTGACAAATGAGAGAAACAGCAAAGCCACAGACATATGTTTGAGCCTATGTGTACCTCATTAGCATGATGCAGCTGACTCCCCCTACTCAAATGGAAGCAAGGACCCTTATACTTAGGGAGACCTTAAAAAAAAAAAAAAAAAAAAATGTGATGAGCACCAATCAAGGACAAACAAAATAAAGTATTTTGTTCTAAGGCATTGTAGCCTCTCAATGGTGCTGCAAATCATGTTTTTCACTCCCATTTGCCATTGCAGAGAGGACATGTCTATATTAGAATAGCCCTGCTCAATGAAAGTCCAGAACTGAAAATGATTATTATTATTATTATTATTATTATTATTATTATTAATTAATATATAGAGAAATATATATATATATATATATATATATAATTTTTTTTTTCTGTCTGTCACCTAATATATTTAGTTGTTTGTTTATTTCTTCATTATTTATTTTATTTCTTATTATTTTTTTTAAGTTGTCCACCCTGTCTTATAACAGTCTATCAAAAACAAAATTATAACTGAAAAGCAAACTCAACAACTTCTTTCCCCAGACTTCCCTAGCACAGAGACAATAACAGCAAGATCAGAAAGCAAAACAGGTACCCAGCTGCCTATGTCTTGCCAGTCAGTTACATGGAATTTTGGGGGATTCAGGGTCAACCGCCTTTCTTCCTTCTTCTCCCCAGAATGCCCCCAGACAGAGAACAAATGTCCTATCTAAAAGACTCCCTAAACTAAACTTCAATTACACTATCTTTTCTAGCTAAAAACGTGCTGTTTTCTCCTCTTACAAACACAGAATGACATGCTGTGAGAGCCCGACACCCTTCTATACGGTTGTAGAAAAGTAGAGACAACTCTCGTGTGGTGTGAAAAATTTTTCTTCCAATTGATTTCAATGCAATAAGCTAGACAAAAGAAAGTGGAGGAAAAGTGGAAAAACTGCACTTTTCGCAGAAAAGTATTCGCCAAGCAGGAATTGCCATTATTCACTGATTTCAGTTTAAGGTGAATATTTTTGCCCATCCCTAGTGACAAGCACCCATCAAGGATAAACAAGATAAAGTATCTTGTTCTAAGGCATGGTGACCTCTCATTGGTGGTACAAGTTACATTTTTCACTCCTATGCTCCAAACATCAGTCAAATCCTCTCCACATGAGAGAACCAGCAAAATCACAGACATACTTTCCAGCTTATGTGGGCCTCATTGGTGTGGTGCCACTGAATCCCTCTATGCACATGGAAACAAGGTCCCATGCCTGGCATACCCTTATACTTCAGGAGACCTACAGCAAAGAAATGCAATGAGCAACCATCAAACACAAACAAGAAAAAGTGTCTTGTTTTAAGGCATGGTGATCAATGATGCTATAAGTAATGATTTTCACTCCCATGTGCCACTGCAGAGAGAAATTTCCATATCAGACTGGTCCAGCACACAGAAAATCCAGCTCCAAAATGTCAGGCAAATCTCCTCATGAAAGACACAGCAAAACCATAGATTTATATTTAACCCTGCATGGACCTCATCAGTGTAGTGCCACAGATACTCTCTAGGCATAGGGAAGCAAAGTCACATGCCTGTGATATACTTAGGGAGACCTACAACAAACAAATGTGACAAGCACACACCAAGTACAAACAAGATAAAGTGTCTTGTTTTAAAGCATGATAGCCTCTCAATGGTGCTACAAATCAAATTTTTCACTCCAATTGCTATTGCAGAGAGAAAATATCCATAGTAGACTGGTCCTGCTCACAGACAGTCCAGTTCCAAAATGTCAGGCAAATCCTCTCCACACAAGTGAGATGGCAAAACCACAGATGTTTCGGCCTATGTGTGCTATGTCAGTGTGGTGCAGCTGACTACATCAAAGAACTACATCAATGTTCTGGTATTTTGGAGCTGGTCTGTGTGTTGATGGGACCAGTCTGATATGAACACGGAGATTTCTTCTCTGCAATGTTCCATGAGAATGAAAAATGTGACTTGCTGCACATTTGCTAGGCCGCTGCGCTTTAGAACAAACCACTTCATTTTGTTTGGTTTTAGTGAGTGCTCATCACAATTTTTCTTTGTATGTCTCCCTAAGTTGGAAAGATATCCCTGGCATTTGCCTTTACTTTCGATGTGCCCAGATGGAATCAGCTGTACTACACCAATGAAACCTGCATAAAATAAAAAGTGTGGCTCTGGTGATATTTTTTTTTTTTGTTTTTTTTTTGTTTTTTTGTGCAGAGAGAACTTCTCTGGCATTTCAGAGCTGGTCTGTCTGTAGCTGGGGCCAGTCTGATATGAACATGGAAATTTATTTTCTGCAATGTCATATGAGTTTGAAAAACATGACACGCAGCACATTTGAGACATTGCTATGCTTTAGAACAAAGTACTTCATTTTGTTTGGTTTTAGTGAGTTGTGCTTATTTTCTCATGCTCTGAGGAATTGCCTGAAATTTCAGAGCTGGATTTCATGCGGGTGAGACCAGTCTGATATGGACATGGAGATTTCCTCCCTGTTATGACACATGGGAGTGAAAAATATAACTTGTAGAACCTCTGAATGGCCACCATGCCTTAGAACAAAACACTTTGTTTTGTTCCTTCTCAGTGAATGCTCAGCACACACTTTCTTTTTATGTCTTTATTGTTTACAGATGGCACATATATACATATGCCATATCACCCCTGTTGGGACAGAGGAAAGCAAAAAAAGCCCTTTAAAGCTATTTCCGATTAGTTAATCAATGATCTTAGCAGTGACCCAACAGTCATTTTTTTTTTTTTTACTTATTTAGTTTTAACTGTCCATATCACTGTCAACAAAAAACAAAAAGCACATTCCCTGTTCAAATGCTTCCTTTCCCAGACTCCCCTAACACAGACATAATAACAGCCAGATGAGGAAGAATCTTTGATCATGGCTGCCTGTGTCTTCCCAGTCAGTTACACGGAATTTAGGGGTGTATGGGTTAAATCTTGTTTGTCCCTCAGATTACCCTGACTTGGATATAACACTCAGATCAGGAAGGAACTTTGATAACAGTTGTCTGCGTCTTCCTTGTCAGTTACACAAACCTTTGAAATATTTGAGGTAAATCTCATTGCTTGCTTCTCACACCTCCAGACTTCCCTAGTGCAGAAGATGACAGCCAAATATCAGAAAGGAAGTTGGACCACAGCTGCCTATGTTTTTCAAATCAGTCATGCTGAAATGCGGGGTATTTGGGGTAAATTTCCTTTGCTCTCTTCATACACCCTAGACTACCCTTACATAGTGATAACAGCCAGACCAGGAAGGAACATGAATCACAACTGTTTGTGTCTTCTTAATCAGCCTGACACAATTTTGGGATATTTGGGGTAAATCTCCTTTGTTCCCTTCTCATACCCCAGGACTCCTGTAAAACAGAGATAATAGCAAGACTAACAAGGAACTCGGATCACATCTGCCTGTGTCTTCCCAGTCGGTCACACAGAGTTTTGGGGTATTTGGGGTAAATCTACTTCACTTCTCCCATCATAGATTCCTTAACATGGAGATAATAGACTGATCGGGAAAAATATGGATGCCTGTGTCTACCCAGTCAGTCACACAAAATGTGGGGTATTTGAGGTAAATCTCCTTTGTTCCCTTCTTGCACCACCAGACTCCCCTGAAACACATCAGAAAAAAGGCTTGGAGAACTGCAGCCAGATAAGAAAGGAACTTGGATAACAGCTGCCTGTATTGCCCCAGTCAGTCACGCAATATTTGAGGCCATTTGGGGTACATCTCCTCTGCTCCCTTCTCTCACCGTCAGACTCTCCTAGCACAGAGATAACAGCCAGATCAGGAAGAAATTTGAATCACGGCTGCCTGTGTATTCCCAATCATTCTCACAAGATTTTGAGGTATTAGGGGGTAAATCTCATTTGTTCCCTTCACACACACCCAGACACCCCTAACATAGTGATAACAGCCAGGTCAGGAAGACAAAATGATCACAGCTGCCTGTGTCTTCCCAATCAGCCCCACAAGATTTTGGGATATTGGAGTAAATCTCCTTTGCTCCCTTCACCCCCCCACCCCAGACTCCTGTAACACAGAGATAACAGCCAAATCAGGAAGGAACTTGGATCATGGCTGCATTTGACTACCCAGTCAGTCACACAGAATTTTGGTGTTTTTTGGGTAAATTTCCATTGCTCCCTTCTCATACCTCCAGACTCCTCTGGCACAGGACTAACAGCTAAATCAGGAAGGAACTTGGATCACAGCTTCCTGTCTGAGTCAACCAAGATTTTGCAGTATTTTGGGTCAACTTCCTTTCTCCGTTCACTGTCCCCCAGACTCACCTAACACACATAAAAAATGTCCTGCCTACAAAACTCCCTAAACTTCACTTCAATTTTAACTTATTTGCCTACCCTAACTAACTGCTTAGTTGTGCTTCTTTCTCTGCCTCTCACAAACACAGAAATTACATGCGGCAAGAACCTGACACCCCTTTTATACTATGCCTGCGAAGAAGAGAAAATTGCCACATGGTGGGGGAAATTCAGTCTTCTATGCAATGAGCTAGGTGGGAAAAAGCAGAAAATCTAAAATTTCCTACAAGATGGGAAGTGCCATTTTCTCCTTTTGAGGCAAATCGTTTTGCAAATCCCTAACCATGAGCTGTGACTGAGGCAAACTGTTATAGATACTAGAGACAGAAAAGTATATAATATAGTATTTTGTGAAAGGCAAAATATCACACACAAAGAGTTCTGCTGTGTACTTTACTGTTAAAATCCAGACTACTTTAATTATGTCTATGCCCCTCTTCCACAATGTCCCCCTTCATCTCCGCTATGCCCCTCTTCCACAATGTCCCCCTTCATCTCCTCTATGGCATAGGAGATGAAGGGGGACATTGTGGAAGAGGGGCATAGCGGAGATGAAGGGGGACATTGACCAGGCACCCTCCGCTCATCAGAGCAGGGGGTGCCTGGTTTAATGCTCGAGTGCTCCCATGCTTTTCAATGGGGCTCGGGTGCTCGGCCGAGCACTCGAGCCTCAGGGGGTGCTCGGTCAGAGCACCCGAGCACCCGAGCATCGGGGTGCTCGCTCATCATTAATATGCTGCCTTCTTCTTTTGTAGAAAACAGAGGTTTTATAGAACCAATGTCTTCTTTTGCACCTTGCTGGCATATCCCAAGCCAGTTATTTTTCAAGGATGGCTATACAAGAACTGTATAAGCAGGTGGTTATTGTAGTAGACAAATGGCTGGAAACCTCATACAGCAAGAAAATTCACCTGATAACAGAATAAGATAAGGGTGAAATCCCGGAGTGTTTGAGAGAAGGTGGTGGTTTTAAGGTCTGATCATTCATGGACGGGGCGGACTGAGCAGTTGGGCATTCGGTCATGGACCGAGGGTCCGCTACCAGGGGAGGCCCGCTCATCAGGGCTTGCCTTGCAATAAATTATCAGAGGGTGAATGGGTCCTCAAGCAGGCCTGGCTTTAGTGAGTGCCTGCTACTTCAGTGGCCCCACAACCTCTTGACGGTTGGGAAGAATCTTATTCCCTTCCCTCACTTGACGATACAGGTCTGTGCCTTCTCCGACCGACACAGACTTCTACATTCAGCTTCTGCATGCTCAAATAATGCAGTGCGCTAGGCTATGATGTCATATCCTGGCGCGCTGTATTACTGGGCACATCGAGGAGCATGAAGATGTTGGATGTAGAGGTCTGTGTCGAAGGAGGCACAGATCCCTTGTTTAAAAAAAACAAACAAACACTGTTGGACCACCAGGGTTCATGGCAATACCCTCTTCCTGAGTCTTAAAGTAGGCAAGAGGGAGGAGGGGGACTGGGAGGGAAAGTGTTTGTGTATATACACATATATGTTTAACTCTTTGAGTGCCAGAGGGGTACAGGACACATTGTAAACAATGCGTTCCATAGCCCTCTGGCACTCAAAGGGTTAAGTAATTTGTAAGGGAGATGTCAAATATTTTAATTGTGTTTGGGGGGTTCCCCCCAAAAAAACAGGCCCAAAACTTATTCTGTACCTGGCACCACAGGTATCTTGGGGTCAGTATGTGCAGTTCTATGACTACCAGTGAATTAGTACAATTTTATGGGGTCAGTGTGTGTGGGTCTGTGGCTAACATTGCAGTGGCACAATGCTGAGGCATAACTAGGCTGCCAGTGAGGCCAAGGAGCTTTACTGTATGTAATGCAAAATTCAGCAATTCAGGAGCAAACTAACTGCAATATAGTGGACAAATAAATCTTCTCAAAATGCCCATTAATATAAATGGGGTGTTTCACCCCTTCAGTTCTACTGGGGTCTCCTAAGTGTAACCCTGCATCATGAGTTAATTAGGCATTTTAACCCTTTTAGCTTTACAATACACTGGAAACCCTCTAGCGTTCAAAGGATTAAAATCCCAATTTAAACCAAGGTGTTGGCTTTTATTTCCCATTCTAATGCAGTAGATTTTCTCCAGAAAAGCATTAATTTGACATAAGACCTTAAGGGATTTATTCATGATGCTATAGAATTGCAATTCTGGAGCAAACCAATGGCACCATAGGGTTAAATTAATATTTCCACTAATTTAAATGCTGTTTAACATTCTTTTATGCTAGTGAGGTCTCCGGCACATTGATTTGCATTGGGTTGGAGATCTGTAGCATTCAAATGGTTAAACCTCCATTTAAATTAATGGAAATATACAGAATTTCAACTTTATGAATAAGTGCACTAATGGCAGAAAAGCCTATAGATCTAGCAGGTGGCAATGTCTGAATTTGCCAGCCGCGTGATGTATTGGTTTATAGTACCTTACAACTGAATTGGAACTAAATGATACCACAGCTTACTATTTAAATGATGCTATATAAGTGATACAACAGAGCTTACAATTGAATTAGAGCTACACAAGTGATATGATTGAGCTTACAATTAAAATGGAGCTACAGTAGAACTGTAGCTCCATTTCAGTTGTAAGCTCTGTGCTATCAAAACTGTAGCTCCATTTCAACTGTAAGCTCTATGGTATTACTTTTGGTGCTCCATTTCATTTGTAAACTCGAAGATATAACTTGTGTAGCTTCATATCAGTTGTAAGCTCTGTGGTTTCATTAATGTAGGTACATTTCAGTAGCAAGCTATATCATATTGCAATTGAAATAGAGCTACACAAGTGATACCAAAGAGTTTACAGTCAAACTGGAGCTACACTAGAACTGAAGTTCAATTTCAATTGTAAGCTTGGTGGTATTTCTAGTGTAGCTACATTTCAATTGTAAGCTCTGAGGTATCACTTGCTTTATCTTAGAACATTAATGCCAGTTATAAAATTGGCAAAAGGGGATGGGCTGTAGTGTTACCTTGGGGGGCATAAATGTGGATAAGGTGTAACAAGGGGCAGGGTAAAGGGGGCCCATGACCTCCAATTGCCCAGGGGCCCTAGGTGCTGTCAGTCCGCCCCCCGTTGATGGACTTGTAAATCTCTATTAGAAACTCCAGCTCTGTTTGTGGTTCAATCACAGCTTATTCGTAAGAACTATATGTGTGGCATCCTGCAAGTGCTCAATAGTAATTGAACTACATTGGTTATAGTGTGCAACACAGATAAAGAGGACAGATGTCCTGAAGAATCACGTTTGACACGGTAGCTGTGTGGAGACTCAGAGAACGGATAGAAGTCCCCTGGTGTACAATGTGTCATCAATGGCTGGAATTTGCTGTACTTATGCAGTTCTCATTGGTCACCATGAGTAAACAATGCTGTTTTTGACCACTCCATCAGAACTAACACTCCGTTCATCTGTGTTACTAATATTACATTCATGGGATGTTATTTCATTACATTTCAGTCATGTCCATGAAATCATCTGCTCATCATCATACATGTTGTGTGAAATCTGCTTGCAAGTAGCTATATCTCTGTCTTGCTATGGACCCCATGTGCACATTCCCATGAGCATTAACCCTTTTTTACTGGTACCAGTTACATCTCTCTCTTCCCCTTTTTGGCACTCCAGTCCAGGGATAGTTTTTAGATTTATTTTTTATGTTGTGACTGGTGATTATTTATCTGATTGTGTTTATTGTAGTGGGGATGATTAGGGGCTTGGGGGAAATTCAGAATTAGAGTCCATTTTTCATTGCCATTTGTCTATTGTTCATATTAAATACATTTATTATTTTTATACATTTCCTATTACAGTATATGTTTTTCATACTATGGCTGAGTTCCATTTGAAAATCTCTGTATATGCTTCTTTTGTTACTAAATATCTGTTTTTTGAGGGATTGGTGCTCCCTGCATATGATAGTAGTTATTGCCATATGATTGATTATTGTAGAAGTGCTCCTTGAATTTTTTAATTTTTTTGTGTTTCCTCCTTTCCCATTTTCAATACCAACTATCTATCAAGGTGTCTGTGTATTGCTGACGACATTTTGACAGCATTGTTTCCTTGCTCCTTCTTATTGGCTAGCGTGATGTTGCTCCACCCAGTGGTAGCCTTTAAGTACTGAGCCCTGTCACTTCTGCAGGGCCCTTTCGTGGTGTTACCGTTGCTTAGTGCTTGCTGTCTATATCGTGTGAATCCTATGTATGACCCGGACTGCCTGACTACTCTGCCTGATTCCGTTCCTGCTCTGTGTACCTACCTAGCCTGGCTGATGTTCCTGCTCCGTGTACCAACCCATATTGGCTGACGTTCTTTCACTGTGTACAGACCCGGCCTGGCTGACGTTCCTGCACTGTGTACCGACCCGGCCTGGCAGACGTTCCTGCTCTGTGTACCAACCCGGATTGGCTGACGCTCCTGCTCTGTGTATAGACCCGGATTTGCTGACGTTCCTGCCCTGTGTACCGACCCGGTATGAAGGACGTTCCTGCTCTGTGTACCGACCTGGATTGGTTGAGACTCCTGCTCTGTGTATCTCAGGCCTGGTTCACTACCTCGTCCGGTTATCCGGCTGGGGGAACTCTCCGGTGCTCTGTCCAGGTCTTGTTAAGACATGGTTGGTTGCCTCGATTGCTGCTCTATCTGTTCAGCTACTGCGACCCATTTACGCTACTGTGCCTTGTATCTCCATACCCCAGGGTAGGAGCTATTCCCGGCTGCAGACTGTACCCTTGGCTTGTTACTGCACTCCTACTGAGGTTGGTCTCCTGGGCACCTCAGTTTGTCTCTACCACCTGGCAGTTGCCATCGAGCCTGAGCGTCCGTTAACCCTTGCTGTCTGGTGCCGTTATCCTTGGGTCGCAGTTCCTGCTGGTTTGGTTTGGCGTTACACTGTTCCTCTGGTTACAGTGACACTGTGTTGTCTGGTAGTCCGTTATTGCTTCACCCGCTCACCCATTGTGGCAAAGTCTCTACTGTGTCACTCTCTGCGTAGAGTGTTTCTTGGGCCTTCCACTATTAGGGCCTATCAGCCTCCCAGCCTAATAGCACCTTCCTGTCGTTGTCTCACTGATTCACACAAACTGCAACCTGACCTGTGTCAGTAATATATATTTTGCTCTCAGATATATGTGCTGGACTCATGTGGGTTAATGTTAACTCTGTAACCTGTCCTGTGTCAGTATTACGTGTTCACTATTGCTGGACCCGCAAGGGTTACTTTATTCTGTCTGGTTTCAATAAAACTGTGTTTTACCAAACAACCTGCCTCTGAGTGTACTGAAAACCGTTACACTATCATATTGTGCACAGCACAGTTGCCAATGATTGCACTGTACCATACCTGCCCCATGGGAAAAATTGACCCACACCCATGTTTCTAGTGGGGGTGGGAGGGTGGAGAAGAATGGCCACTGTGGTAAATGATACACTAGCCTTGTCATCAGTCTACTGCTGTCATAGATGTGCATCTGTTTCTGATGATTCAGCAGCAGCAATTAAATTAGCAGCAAATACCATAATGTCACTGCCCATATGCCTCTCTTTCTTCCATTTTTGTCACTTTCTGCCAAGAATGGTCTCATACACTCTTCATCTTGCCTGTTTCAACACCCTCACTCTCATCACCACCCCCAGCAGTCCCTTGCTTCTCTTTATGACTACTTGGTGCTGACAAATTTGATGGAGGGTCACCAGCTGTTTGTAAGAATCAGGTCCGGAAAGTCCTGCTCTGCTCTTATCTGCCGCTCTGCCTTTTTACCTGGACACACCCACTCCATTCACTTCAGATCTGCTGTTTCCTGTCTTCCAGTCTATCTCCAGTACCCACCCTCTAAGGCCTATATCAAGCAGCCTTACAGACACATCCACGCACCTGTATAGTGTCTTACTAAGTGTACCAATGCTGAGATTCCTGCTTCTTGTGTATGACTTTGGCTTTGTTCATGCTTGATTGCAACCTGTCCTGACTGTTGCTTTGCTTAAGACCTGATTCTTTTTGCTGATTTGGATCTTGCATCCTAGTTTGTTTGTGTGTTCCTGGTCCTGTATTCATCTGTGTGAGCTATTTGCAGTTTACACCGCTCCCTAGCTTCACATACTAGCTTCGCTCTCTAACAGCTCTCAGCAGCAGCAGCCTTGTGAGATAGTTTTGTATGCCTACCTATGGCCACCCATCATCCAGCTTTATCTGCAACTGAGTTATACTTTTCATTTTATATTTTCAAGTACTCAGTGGCTGTTACAAGTTGTTGTTTCAGCATCTGTTCTGCCTAGTAGCCCAGTTCTGCCCTCCAGGTTTGGGTCCTGTCCTATTTGTCATCATTTCAGAAAGCGATGACAGCTGTAGAAGCAGGAACAGGCAGCCGATCTATACTGCTACTGATACCGCTATCCAGTGACACCATTTTTATAAGTTCCCAGGGGAAGATGTTGGAGGACTGTGGCTCACTTGGACAGAGGAATGTGGGCTCCCTTCACACTGCTGCTGCTGCAGTATTCCTCCACTACAGATTCAGCAGCATCAGCAGTCCTCCAGCTCATCCTGTTGATTATAATGGGCTATCAACACTGATAACAATAAGGTAGTGAAAAGGGGAAAGTGGGTTTGCTACTTTGGAACATCTGTTCTCATTAAACCCTTTACTTTATGTTAAGAATCTGAAACCCTCCGCCAAAAAAGGAAACAGAGTGCTGCTGACACTGTGCCCATTGTCCCTCCCCAAGGGCACAAAGAAAGTGGAGGAAAAGCACTTACAAAGACAAGGGATACCTCTCATCAGCTTAGAAGTTCAATGACTATGGGAATACTTGAGTCATCAGCTTCTTATGCTAGGGTTCCAGTGCTTTAAAATATTCCCATTGCCCTTCCAGGACTCTAAGTGTCCTTTTATTCTTTGGCAATACCGCTATTGATTCCGTTACCACCACTATCAGCTGATAGCAAATCTTCAAATGGGAGGATCAGTCAGTTTCTCCACAACTGCCACCTCCACACACAGCTACGGAGAAATATAACAGAACAATGATATTATTATTTCAAATAATGAGGATATTTTAAGAAACATAGGTGCAATTTATTCATAACTTGGGGCATGTAATGTGCTATTTAACACTTATACATAGTTTAACCCTTTGAGCCCCAGAGAGGTACACAAAGCATTTTTTTACAGCTACAAGAAAAGAAAAAACAAGAAGAAAGAAGATACAAGAGAGAAGAAAGAAGATGGACAGTAGCTGAACAGGATGCTGAAGACTTCGCTGGACATCAGGATTAACGGTAAGCATTACTTTGCAGGGGCTGTTGCTTTGTTACTTAGTCGGGTTACCCTATGAGTGCTGACGGGATAATTATACCCAACTGGCACTAATATGGTTAATTCTACTAACACTGAACACTTTTTAGGTACTTTGGATGTACTGATATGTGGCTTAGGGCCCCATATCAATACATCCACTGGCGACTTAGGTTTTTCGTTTGCTTTCAGTTGCTGCATCGGCTGATTAAAGATCTGATAAGGAACTTTAGTTAGAAAAAAACTGGGTCTTAAATTTAAGTAATAAAGTGAGTCGCTTATCGGATCTTAATGGCTAACGCGGTCTATTGAATTTTAACTTGTGGCCTTTTTTATTTTTAATGGGCTAAAATACATCTGTCTTTAGTGGCCGGCAAGGATTCTTTTTGTCTGCATTTTTCATAGCACAGGTAATTGAATCACTAACCATGCTTGAAAAAATGACGTTGCCTGTTTTTTTTTTTTTGGTGTCGGAGGTTATTGAATTGAGCCAATAATGTCTGATTCCAAGCATTCTATTGTCAATAGCAATTAACTGCCAGCAGCTGATTGATGTATCCTGCTACCATAGGCTGTAGCTTTCTGCTCATCACTGTGACACCCAATCCAGACTTCTGTTCCAGCTGACAACAAATCCTTTTATCAACTAATTTTCTTCAATTCAAATTTAGTGCAATTGCTTTTCCTAAAATGCATATGTCTCATTATGAACATAATGCTTACAGTTTCTTTAATTTTAATACTGTTCTTGCTAAAGCTTTATAACAATGTAGCAGTAAGAAATTATTTGCAGTCTCTGTTATAATTCAGTCTAAAGTTGAATCATTTGAAATAAGACATGTGAATTTGAACTGCTATAATGCCACTTACCTTGGACGTAATAAATACCATTTTTTCCTACATTCATAGAATTTGTTTATTTATATATTTCTGTATGTTAGAGTTCTTGCTAAAGCTGTATAGGTCTGTAGAGGTAGCAAAGAAATACAATCACTGTACTATATTTTTATATATGAACTTAAAGGGATAGTAATATTTTACAAAAACAGCAGCTCCAATTAATCTTCAGAGTATTTGAGCCATGGAGAGTGTTATTTCAATACTGTCAGAGTTGTAGTTCAAGAGTAATTGAATGATAAAGTATCCCCCTCTGGCCCCTTTTACCTAGTGTAAGCAGCCTCCCCTCAGATGTGGAATCTGGTCCCTTGACCAGACAGATCACAGCAAGGGACACTCTTCTTACTGTGAACAAAAGGAAACCCTGCCCCCCTTGACAGATTTTTCAGGATTTTCCTTATGCTAACTGAAGATTGTCCCTCACTGCGATCCATCCGGACAGTCTTGCTGCTCTGAGGTGAGCAGTGTTACATCAGTAAAAGAAATGGGAGTGGAATACTTTATCATTCAATTACTCTTGAACTACAACTCTGACAGTATTGAAATAACACTTTCCATGGACTAAATACTATGAAGATTAATTGGAGCTGCTTCTATTCTGAAACATTACTATCTCTTTAAATAGTTTGCAAAACCAGACCAGTGAATTTCAACACCCTCTACTCCCTGGGATTCAACATCAGTAACAGTTCATGAAGTACTTATTTTTTATGCCTAATCTAAAACAGAGACATACATTTTTTGCCTTTATAAATTATTATGAATTATCACTTTTTATGTTCATTTTCTGTTAAATGACTGTATAGATGCTGATTTCAAAAAGTGTTATAAAGTATTCCTGTGAAACTCCAAATATACTCAATATATCCAAAAGAAGGGTGCGCATTGTTTTAGAAAAAAATGTATAAACAAATTTCTGCAAGGCAACATAACATTTATTAATATATTCATGAGCAGAGCATGTAATCTAGCAGAGGCCTTGTACTCCTTTGTGAAATTAATTTTAATACTACATTTTGACACGATTTTTAATGCTGCCTTTGAGCAAACAGCATTTATTCTGTGTCTTCTCAACAGAATTAATTGCATTGAGACAATGAAGTAAAATGTATTTCTTCATTACACAAAACTCTGATAATAGAAAGCTAATCTATCAAAAAATTGTTAAATACTTAAAACTAATATGCTGTCAATTAAAAAAAGAAATTATGACACACACATGGACATATTCCTAGAAAACAAATTGTTCTCTAAAACATGTTTTTACATTACAAGTTCATTTAACACTGTATGATTTTTCAAAATTTTTTTTATTTTATTTTTTGTATTTTAAGATATCCCCAGAGAAAATGGCCTTGCAGCACAAATAATCAAGGCTAGGCATTTTAGTTATGTATGCTGAATGTTTGAGAGTTATAGGTCAATGGTCAAATTCATGAAATTAGATTTTTAACAGAACAACTGCTGATGCTGATCTTTCTTTAAATCATAATGTAGCAGACTAGATATTAAAGTAAAGGTTAAGCTATATGATCATCTAAACATTGCTCTGTTGCTTTTGCATTTTCTTGTATATATGTGCATAACAAAAGTAATTCCTTTAACTCAAAAGCTAGGTAAAAATATTAAAAAGAGGCAAATTTGGTGTGTGGTTTGTCAGCACAACTGGATGGACTTGTTAAGTAAGAACTCCACGTACCATCAGGCCTACAGCCTCACTGCACATATAAAAAGTACACTATTTGTTTCTTCCAAAACGCACAGATTTGCGATTACATTTTGGGATGAAAACTCAGTAACCCAAGCCTCCACCAATGCATATATTAGTCATAAGCCTAAAGCATTGAGTCCCTCTCAGAATAACTGCATTACACACCACTCTTCTTCTCCTAATTATTCATCGTCTGATGACATTACTTCGTGGTATCTTCAGGGTAGAATGAAAGATTTGTTAATCTCCTTTTGTGGCACCTTACAACACAACTTCTAACAGATCTTCTCACAGTAAAAGGAACACACATCTCTTTTATAAGACAAGATGGAGTATTTTGCTAAAGCCTTGAGTGTTGGTTGACAATATGAGCACCTTTAATAAAAAAGGAGGAGAAGGCAGGACCCTGATGTGTCCACTGACACAGAGGAGGAGGTAGATGTTCTCACCACCAACACTAAAGGGACTGTGACCCCACATCCCCCAGACCCAATGATACCCAGCTGCCCAACATCATTACTTGGCACCTGATGGGAAATTATGATGAAGGCAAATCTGACTAGCAGTGTGAGCAGAACAGATCAGCTGTCTGTGCCTACTGCTACTGCTGCCAGTGCACCTTCTAATTGTGAGGAGGAGATTGCAAGTGTGACAGCAGGAGACTCGAAGTCATGCTTGTCATCCTCAAGTAGTCCCACTACCATACAGCAGCTAGAGACTGATAGGGGTGGGATGATAGAGCAGCTGCAGGGCCTAGCTATATGGACCCTTATTCTGTGTCATTGTCCCTCTGGGATATAATGATGAAGACGGTAGAACAGGCTAGCAGTATGAGCAACAGCAGACATCAGCTGCCTGTGCCTGCTGCTAGTGCTGCCAGGGTGCCTTCTTCATCTGAAGATATGGCAAGTGTGAAAGTAGTGGACCATCTGTTTTGGTCACCAACCAGTTCCACTCACATACAGCAGCATCATCATGAGACTGGTGATGAGAGTGATGGTGATGGTGTAGCAGCTGGTGTGGAGGAGTGAATAAGGACCTTTTTAGCTGAAAGCAAAAATGAATGGGAGGCAGAGATGCACTTACTGGTGAGCAAATAAGGGTTTACATGGCGGTACGTGTCAGTGCTGGCCACATGCTTTGTTTTGTTTGTCATTAGCCCATGGGTTTATCATTTCTGCTGAAAACATAGCTATCCCACATGTATAATGAAACATCTCACATGCATTGTATCCACTCCTAGGAGCTACACCCTTTTTTAAGAATGAGAATGTGATGCTTTGGTTGATTTTGCTGCTCCTGCTGCTGCTGGTGTAAACTCTTTGCTGCCTTCCTTTTCATTATGGTTTCTATAATTTTCTTTTTTACCCCAACTTTCTCCCTCTCATCCTCTACAATTAAACCCTTCACTCGATCAATAAGCATATCTTTATATTCCTTGTGTTTAAATCAGAGGTCCAGCAAAGTGGCAAGAATATATTCCTCATTTCTTTTAACAGACAGTATGTGATGATCTTTCTCAAAGCACGCTAACGTGACCTTGACCAGATGGTGCATGTAATACATTATGGTAAGATTCCTCAGCCATGCTTCTCATTTTTTTCTGCAATAATAAATGAGTGGAAGAATTTAGCTAATTCTTACCCCTATGTGACTAACTAGCTTGGTTGCCTCCTCAAAAGGTTTCAGCAGCTCACATATATCCCACATCAGTTATCATTGCCCAGGTGGCAAATAGGCACCCTCCAAAGCCTTCTAGTTTTGCTTTTGTGTACTCAGTAATGGCCTTATTCTGCTTGGACAAATGCTCTACAAACTGGAATTCCACCTAGTAGGGACCTCCATTTTTCAACTGGTAAAAGGGGCAGGTTGTTACTCTCTTGAATGTAATATAATGCATTGCGTGCAATATAGGAGCGGCTAAAATGGGTACTGATTTTGTGTTCAAGATTCAGCATCCTTCTGAGGGTTTCAGATTCTGCCAAGAATCTGGTTACAACTAAATTTAGCACATGGGCAATGCAGGGTACATGCACCATATCACCTGTTCTCAATCCAGCTATTATATTGGAGTCATTATCAGCAGGCACAAAACCAGCTTTCAATGAGTGGGGTACAAGCCATTTCTCTATTCCCTGCTCTAGTTTACTTAATACATTTATGGCTTTATAGGACTGTCTCTCAAAACTCTGCATGCACAAGGTGGCATGCCAATGATATGAGCTATCCTTCCGCTGCTTTTTAATCATACTGCCAGAATCAGAAGCAAGATTACTGGCTGTCATCTGATGATGTAAGCTAATGTTGCCTACTGGTGGTGGTAGAGAAACCCATTGAGCAGTCACAGTCATAAAGTCTGTTCTCTGCCTACTTGTCCATATATCTGTTGCCAGGTGGATGTTTTTGCCATATGAGCTTTGCAGCCCTTTTCCCATCATGCCAATCACCTGCTTGTACAATTCTGGCGCAGCCATCCTGGAAAAAATAACTGTGGCATAGGGATATGCCAAAGAGGAGCTACACATCACTTCAGTTTTTGAATTCCTTGGTTTTCAACAAAAGAATACGGCAGCATATCCAATTTCAACATCTTGGTAACCTCACCATTCCATAGGCGTACTTTGGGATTGTTTTTGTGAATTTTTCACTCCTTCCCAATTAAGTGTTGGTTGGCAGTTTATGGCAGAAGAATCCTGCAACATCATTGCTTTAACAACATGACTAGAGGCAGTGATGGCATGTGTGGGCAGTCTACTGCCATCTCCTAAAGCTAACTCAGAGAATCATCATACTCCTCTGCAGCAGGAGCCATAGGAGCTGTTTTAAATGAACAAACTAGCCTTGGCACACTTTCTGACACATCAACATCACTACTTCTCTTATGTGCCTCAGAGTCCCAGGAATGTTTTGGAGTACTTCTGCTGCTTCTATTTGTGGCACCTCTGACATGTTACTGGTGTGTCTGCCAGTCAGATGTGGTTGTGCTTCATGTGTGATCTCATTAACGTGGTGCCTACGTGTGAGCTTGCTTTCCCCCTGCTCACATTATTTTGACAAAGCCAATTAAGCTTTTGAATAATGAGTAAAGTATCTCCATACTGTGGACATAATTGACTGAGGGGCTGCTACTACTACTGGGCATAGATGTAAATGCTGCAATTGTACTACTATTAAGTGTCACAGGTGCTGAACTTCCAGCTGAGTCACTTTCCATAGCTAAGGTTGTGGATGTTGATAATCTGTATTGTTGCTGCTGGTTACTCAACACTAGTAGTGTGTGTGTGTGTGGCTGAGTGAGACTTGGAACCGGTGACAATACTGATGATGACTGACAGGATGACTTTGAATTTTTGGGCATCTCTGCTTGTCCAGGGTCAGACTTTCCAATTATGGACAGGCACAGTGCTTCGTTTCAGTGGTGGAAGAATGAGCCTTTGCCTTTCAGCTAAATGGCCATGTAATCATCTCTCTCACACTCATCTGCATCTGAAGAAGAGGAGGATGCTGAAGTGATATATTCTAGATCTACATCATCATCAGTCAATAGGTCATCCTTAGCATCGCCTGCTATTTCTTCCCCACTACTTTCATATGTCTCTCAACTTTTAGAGTTCTCAAACTATTTTTTTTTTAGTTTACCCCTTTGAGGAATTTTCACAACTTTGGCCTCTACTTTCAGAACAGGTGGTTTTGTGCTTGTTTGCCTCGCCATCAGATGCAGTAGTTTGTTGAGCTGCTACCCTTCCTTCCACTATGCCATCAGCACTAGAATGTGACTCATTGTTGTCTTCAGTGTTTTTAGATGTTTTATTTATAGTACTGGTGCTGGAGGTAGTGGTGGAACTTTGGGTGAGACTTTGATAAACTGCATACTCGGGAGGAGAGGGATCATCATCATTTTTTGCACACACGGTTCTTGGTCTACCACTTTACTCATATGTCACTGCACTACTCCCCTAACACAGAGATAACAGCCAGGTCAGGAAGGAACTTGGATCACTGCTGCATGTGTCTTCCCAGTCAGTAACACAGAAGTTTTGAGTTTTTGCGGTAAATCTCCTTTGTTCCCTTCTCACACCCACAGACTTCCCTAACACAGAGAACTGCCAACAGAAAGGAACTTTGATCCCGATTGCCTGTGGGGTATTTGAGGTAAATATCCTTTGCTCCCTTCACACATACACCCATACTCTTCAAACAGAGAGTTAACAGCCATATCAGGAAGGAACTTGGATCATGGTGTCCTTTGTCTTCCCAGTCAGCCACACAAGATTTTGGCCTATTTGGGGTCAACTTCCTTTCTTCTATCCTGTTCCCCAGAGAGCCCCCAGACTTCCTCAATTCAGAAAACAAATGTCCTGTATAAAAGACTCCCTAAACTAAGCTTCAACTCCATTTTATTAGCCTCTTAACTTCTGTAGCTCAAAAACTTGCTGCTTTCTTTTCTTCTCACAAACATAGAATTGTATGCTGTGGGAAGGTGACATCCCTTGTATACTATGCCTATGGGAAAATAAGGGAAACGTGCAACGTAGTGCAGAGAAATTCAGTCTTACCATTTCAATACAATGATTTAGGCAGAAAAGCAGAAAAACTGCACTTTAAGCAAAATAATTCCTGCTGATCAGCGAAAAGTGGTGTTTTTCTCCTGTTTTGCATTTGAGGTGAAATCTTTCACTCATCCCTAATTTTTATTTGATATTTATAATATATTTATTAAGTGTGATCTTTTTAATGCTTAACTGGATTTAATAAACCATTTAATTTTGTATTGTTTGTCATTTTTCTCTGCCCGAATATATCTTCATCCAGAGCTTGTAATTTGGAATGTGCCAACCATCAGTAAGATTTAAAAGGGAAAACCTGTATATAACTCTCTCCATATTCTGTATAACTAGAATTTATGTCGGAATTGATGTGAGTACAATACTTGAATGAACACATTTATTGTTCTTTATATGGCATGTTGGGGATTTTGGTTCTGTTTCAATTTGAGTGTCTCCAGCAGGAAGGATTCAGTGTGAAGGAGCCACTTAATGAATTATCATCTTTGTGGGAGCAGTACAATATCTCACACAAGCGATTAGTTACTAGGTTTTATCCAGTAGCACTGGTAATGAGTACAAACCTTTTATTTTAGTTTATTTTATTATCTTCAGATGTATTATGGAGATATTTTTTGTGGGTTAATCTTTAAATTAATTCTAGAGTGAGATCCAGATTGGAGACTTCAAATATTATGCTGAACCAATAGTGTGAGGCAAGCTCAGTTGACTCAATTGATACTAATTGTCATTCATTTGGTTATCTAACAGCAGGCTTCATTAATGGAAATGATAGCCTCCTGTGGAAACAATTGGATGATTATTAAATGCACTGAGGGTTTTTACTTGATATTTGTATAATATATTTATTAAGTGCAATTTATTTTAATCCTTAATTGCATGTAATAAACCAGTACTGAGGTCTAGACAGGGAAGACCTGTATATAACTCTCTCCATACCCTGTATGATTGGTTGTTAGAATGTATGCTGGTCATAAGCATTGATATTTGAAGGAACATATCTATTGTTCTTTGTATGGAATTTTGTGAGAGCTCCCCTGATTTGGTTTTGTTTCATTTTGAGTGTCTTGTGCAGGAAGGATTCAGTGTGAAGGAATGAATTATCATGTGTGTGGGAGCAGTGCAAATTCTCACACAAGCGATTTTAGCTACTAGGTTTTATCCAGTAGCAGTGGGAAATGTGAGTATAATTATGATACATTTTGAATAAAGTTATGCCTCACATCAGTATGCTACATTATAAGCTGCTCCCTCTCACTTTTTTTTCCTGTACCACCTATGTTAGACTGAGCTGCCCTTGAGAAACCAGAATGGCTTTGTGTGATAAAGGTATAATGTATTCTCCTACTTTTTGGGATGATGTTGTTTCTGTTGAGGGTATAAATCTTTTTCTGACTTCTAGTTTTATCTCTTTTTACTCTCATAATTTTCTGTGCTCTTGACCATATTTTGGAACCAGTTCAAACACTATAAGCTGAAAGAGGTGATCTAGCAATGCAGGAGGAATGCATTTCTGATTGTTTTTATAGACACAATTCTAGCATTCTGTGTAAAGAATGATGGCATATTGACACCAGCTGGTTCATATCTGTGTTATTATGACCAGAATATCAACCATCCTCTATAGTATTTTCTTCAATAAATAAATAAGGGAAGGTACTCAGTTACCCCTGCAACAGCACAACTAACCAGCTAGGTGGAATCTCAAAAGGCTTCAGGACCTCACAGAGGTCTAAATTAAGCTGCTATGGACCAGGTGACAAGGACACCACCTCCAAAGCCTTACAGTTAAATATTGTATATTCACTAATTGCCTTGTTCTGCTCCTACAGATGTTATGCTATGTAAAATGTGGAACTCTACATAGTAGGGACCTCCATTTTTAGCAAGTGATGGGGCAGGGGTTACATTCTTGTATGGACTATAATACATTGTCAGCACAGCATGTCCAGCTAAAACTTGCACATTTTGCAAGTGATAGTCAACATTTCTCTGAGATTTTCAGTTTCTGATGCAAAGAGAGTGACTACTAGGTTGAGAACATGGCAAAGTAGTATATATGAACCATACCTGCCATTCTTAGGACAGCTATGATGCTGTATCCATTGTCAACAGCCATTTTGAGTTAGGAAAGAATTTTTACACTCTTGAGGCTTAATTGGAGATGCCTTCTTCTGGATCAACAGTGGTGATTTGGCATGGGCTGAACTCGATGGACACATATCTATATTCAGTCTCATCAACTATGTTACTATACTAAAGCCAACTAGATAAAGTGGTATGTCAATGGCAAGGGGATTTTACTATTACTGCCAGAGGTGAAGGTCATGTTGCTGCTTCATGCCGCTGCATACTGATGGTAAGGATACCCAATGAGTATTCACAGTCATGTATTCTGTACTCTGCCCATTTATCCACATATCTGTGGTCAAGTAAACTTTCTTGCCATTTGCCCACCATACTATCCTCTACCTTGTGTAACATTGGAACAGTCATCCTTGAAAAATTATTTCTGCTTGTGATATTCCAGTGGGGTGCAACATATAACATCAGTTATAAAGAATAATGTTAGCATGTCAGCTGCTAACATTTTGTTGAGTTTGGGATTATTTTTATGTAATACTCTTTATGAACTTGGTAACTGTTGATTGGCTACACGTAGATGAAGTACTCTATAACCTGTTGTTTACAAATAACTAGTAGTGGTGGAAGTGCTGCTGGTGGTGGCAGCAGCTGGCACACAATGACTCTTGCCAACTCCTACTACTAACTCTGACTCAACCTCCTCCATACTTCACACTTTCATAAAACACTACCAAGAGATGCCCCTTGGAGCATTCCACATGTAGTTGTGTTTCCGATGCTCCTAGTTGTGACCTTCTGATGTGTCACTGGTGTTCCTCCCAATAACATCTGTGGTTGTACTTTAAATGGGATCTCAATGAGAAGGTGCCTAGATGGGATTCTGAATTCCCCTTGGTATATTGCATCATACATAAACTATCTTCAGATTGGAGATTTCATAGACTGAGGCTTTCCTGACAGACTGCTGCAACAACTAAAGAGGCTAAACGTTAAAACGGTGATAGCAGTAGGCTTTACACTTTTACACTTTCAGCAGCAACAGAAACATGCCTAGCTGGGGATGATCCTGACCTACGGTGTTGCTTACTTAATATTACCAACAATATGATTATGGTTGCTTGTAGGTTGCACTTACAGGTGGGAATGCTGATGGTGATGACTGAGGCTGTTTTTTCACATTGCTTACTTGGCTGGACTTTGCACATAATCTCTCAAACAGTTTATAAACAGTCTTACTGCTCCTTTTCAGTTGTGGAAGACTAAGGGCTCGATTCAATAAGGCATGGTAAAACATACAGTAAGCGGAAAACCAATTCTGAACATTAGTCATGCCGGTGTACCGCAGCTATTCAATAAGCCATCTACCAGAATGATTAACAAGCGTAGGCCGGGCAAATCCACATAGCATGATAACCTCGTTTTTTTTTTACCTTACCGTGTATTAATTTCATTCGCTAAATAACACCAGATATGCCAACTATCAAGTCCATTCAAGTAAGTGTATATATACCCCAAAATAACTGACACACACACACTGCCTGTGTTTGGAGGTTCTCAGATCTACAGCACAGGGCCCAGGAGTGAAGGATAGACATAACAACAGGGAAAGACAGGAGCACACATTGAAGACAAGTAGACTTGGAGTGGGCAGCGGAGATAATTGCATACAAAAAAATAGATAATACACTTTGGCACATTTTGCACACATCGCATGCACACACACAAACACACACATTTTTTGTTTTGGACACACAGCACATTTATTATTTCTATTTTATACAGTGTGATTCAGTGAGTGGAATGGAGTGCCAAAGAGTGATTCTGACTGTGCGCCTCTGTGAGTGACTGGGTGTGAGAGGGTGTGTGAGGAAGGCAAGAGAGAGGTATTGAGATGGCAGGGAGTTTAATGAAGGATGGAGGGATGGAGAGAGATGCAGGAGAAGAGGAAAGAGATCTGGGAATCCCCTGTCAAGGATGAAGGGGGAGAGCGAGACCAGGGGAATGGAGGGGCACCCAACAACAGGCAAGTACACAACGTCCAGGGACTGACTCGGCAGTGGGAAGCACAGAGGATGTGACAGAGGTGCACACACATCCAGGAACAGTGCAAGCAGGGCCTGACAACCAAACGGGGACACACTCTGCACATCCATCCAACACTGCAGTGGAGGAAGACAGGCTGCGGGCCCCAAGAAAAGTCAGGAACAAGATGGGAGAACTGTCCTTGCATGCAAAAGGCACCAGCGATGGTCCACCAGTAAACATCACCTTCAATGCATTGGAGGAGATGCTCCAACAAAACCTGTTCACAACGGCAGTTGAGGGGAGCCAATGTGGTTGTGACACAGGAGATGACTGCAGCCTCCCGGTAAGTAACATCATACATAACTGTCCATCACACAAACCCTCTTAGCTAGTACTGCACAGCACAGTGGTAGCTGAACACATGGGCATCAGTGAACCCTCGAAGACGACCAATACAGTTCTGATAGGGTTCAAACAAGGAGATAATGGTGTACAGACAAAAGGAAATCTGATGCAGTAAGCAGGCCAAATAATTTCAAAAGATTAAGACCCTCAGAGCTGCGTTGCTCAAACATACTCGCCTCACACAAACAATGATTGTCATCACGTTGTTATAAGAACATCTGTTATATTCTTGAACAATGTTAAACATGTTGCCACAGGGATGTCAGCACTTTACAGTGGAAAAACGCAGTACACCAGTGTCATGTTGGCACATTCCTGAGAGTTGAACAAACACAAACTGCTTGCATGTCCAACACATATGCCGCGTGCACACTACCCCCATGGCCTCAACAGACACATTTGAACTTGTGCCACAACATAACACAAAAGTTGAGACAATGGCAATACCACACACAGGCAAAGCAAGTCTAAAATCAGATATTAACGTGGCAACACGGCAAGCCAAGCAGCTGGAGAACACGTTTCCCCCAGTAGGATTACAATTTCAAACACACATTCAAAATGTCAAAAACAATCAATCTAGGGTTAGCCAGATTGGCGAACCATATCCATAGGGAACCACAGCACGCACTTATCCAAAGATGACTAGCCCTGGCTTATTGCCAGGAAGGTATCCCATGCATTGCAACACGCATTGGATACCATTCTGTCACTCAAGGGGTTAGATGTAAATGTCAACGTATTGCATTCCTCTTGTCATTGTCTAGGTTAATAATCACACAATTTCATTTTCCCCAAACAGCATCCATGCCTGCAGCAGAGCAGAAGGACAGTGGTGAGGAGGAAGACCACACAATGAGCCCCAGTGAAACTAGACCCCCATCTAGATGCTAAAAAGCCAGTTTGTCATGTCTTCCCACACTTTCTAACAAGATCAGTGCCAGAGATGTCTCCAATGCATTGCAAAGCAATGCACTGAACACAAATCTTGCACATTTTACTTGGTGGGAAAGTGTTTGAGAAGTGGCAACCAAAGACAGCACATCTACTGTTGTCCAATTTCAACTCACAATACACCTAACAGAGCAAAAATCTGGAATATGTTGCCTGGGTATGATTTGAGTTGAAGTTTAACAATAGCAGATGGGAGACATTTCACAATCAAGAGTATGGTCCCAAATAACATAACTGTTACCACACAGGGACATTAGCACTCAAACACAAAGGTACACCTCCTTAACATGGGATTATGTCAGGCATGTGGCAGAGAGAGATCACACTGTGCAAACTCAACTCTCACAATACATGGTGTTTGAGACACAAACATATCCCTTTCAGCAACAAGTGTGCATCCTCTAGAGTCTGTGTTCATCAGGGCGGTGCTTGTGGGAGGAGTCTTAAGGGACTCTTGGGATGACAGAGGGGCACACAATGCATCACACATATTTGTGTTGTGTACCCCCTGGCATTCCAAAATACAGGCTGGTTGAACATATAAAGGGTCCACATGTTGCACTGATGAAAGAACTGGTCAAACTTCACTGTTGTACTGTCTTCAGGATGGCTTCCTTCACAATTACACTAACATGAGAAGGTGCATGTCATGGCTTTCCAATGTTACAAACAGGGGAGGTGTATGGATTTCCCTTAAGCTTTAAGTGGGTCCTCAATACTTTGCTCCTCATGGTGTGGATGACCTCTGAGACATTTACTTTATTTCAAAGCCAACACATATCAATGGCCCATTGGGGATTTGCCATACCTCTCCTTTATTTCATTGCACAAAAACAGATATACCCTGTTCAAGTCCTACCATATTGCTCATGACATTGATATGACATTTTGCTATAAGGTATTAACATTCAGTAGCACTAAGAAGCAGCAGGAGGAGCACTGTGGGGAAGGGGAGTCAGTGTTTCACCAGAGTAACATGGACATCCCTCTGTTCCATGATGAGATTTTGGACAGTTGTGAAGAGCCATGATTTGCACCCATATCTTGTGGAAAAGAAGTGACATTGTGACACATGTTCCACATGGTTATGTGGATGATGTTGTGTAATGGGCCATACTTATTGTGTCTAATGACCATGCTAAGATAGGGATTTTATTAATTGTGTGAGGAGCTCTGTGTATGTTTTGTGATGGGATGGGAACATTGGTCACTCACCCAACAGCCATCCTCCTTGGTAGATGGAGGAGTGCCTAAAAATGCAGTAGTCATGAAAACTGCCAGAGTATGAAGCACAAACACGTATGATCCTCATGTTGTCATCACAAACACCATCTGAGCGTTGATGGAGTGGAAATATTCTTTATTTATAAAAACATGTCCCTCATGAGGTGGAGCTCTTATGAGGACATGTGTGCAATCAATGACACCCATTACTCTGAATATGCCTCCCCTTGGGTAAAACTCCTGCTTCACACGTGCCCACTCCATCTGTGTGGAGGGAAAGTGGATGTACCTTCTGGCCATCATCTTCAGGGCTGTCAGCACCTGACCAAACAAGCTGGAACATGTAGCCTGGGACATCCCAGATATACTGCATATCCCTTTGGTGGACTGGAATGATCCAGTTGCCATGAAATGGATGGCACACAGCAGCTTCTCCCTTGCTGGATAGGGCATGACTGGTGCTGGCTATGGGGTCGACGTCATCTTTTATCACCTCATATAGCTCAATGATGCTGTGTGATGTCAACCTGTACCTCAGCCTCTGCCACTTTGAAGAGACTGACCCTTGTCCAGTATATCCTTGCACTTGGTGGGCATCTGCCTGCCCTGTGCTGCTCCACAGGTCCCTGTAACATCTGTGGCTGAGGGAGAGCCAGTTGAGGCAGCTCAGGTGCTGCTGCTGCCTGGTGTGGTCCTTCACATGGAGATGGCCTTTTGGCTGGTTCTTCAGATGAAGCATCAGACCTTGCAACAGCAGATGTTCAGGTGTGTTTGGGGGACACTAGGGCTCCCTACCCTTGCATGCCCCCTATTTTGATGTCTTCACAGGTATTGCAGTGGAAACATGATGCTCGTACTTACTATCTGAGTGTACTCACTGTAAACACCCCACGTTCCAGGACAGAGGGATGTCCCTTTAAGACCGAGATGGGGTGTTGGTCAGATGTGGTCATCGAGTAACAATGGACCAGTGGGAACAAGGGTGTTGTCCAGGGGAGTGTATGCCGGTGTGGCTGTTGTTGTTCAAGTGTGTCTGGTGTGATTGTTGTTTACCTTTCAGCTGCATGTGTGATGTTGTCCGTTGTGGTTGATAATGGTGGAGCAGCTTGGTTCTCCACTGGCTGCTGATCTTGCACTCCCAGGCTTAAGTTGCTTTGCGAATGACAGGTGTGCATATTGTCTTGTCTGATGTGCTGAGGGGAACATGCCAAGGATTTCCAAGGAGTGTGCTGAGGATTGCTTGACGTTGATTTGCCCATCCCTCAGGGGGTTGATGGGTTAATGCTGGATGTCCAGATCTGTGTGGAAAGCAAGTGCATTTGAAGGGTGCTTCCTTGGTACCTCAGGGGTTATTTTTGCAGTTGGTCTAATTGTGATACCTCTTAACTATTGTGTGATCTGTTTGTTCCCTATTTTTTGTTGATCAATGGGGGGTTTTAACCTTCATTCTGTGTTGTACACCTAGGAAAGTAACTACTGAATTATTGTGAGTTAATGTATCTCTTTACCATGTGTTAGAACTGACCGCACACAATTGAATGGCACATGGCTTGAGCTGTTCCATTGATGTGAATGGGCAAAATCATACACAATCATGCCATTGTTATTTTTTACTGTTAGTTAGCAGGTCACAACATGGGTAACAGAATAGCAACTGGGCTTGCAAAACTACAGGGTCTGGATTCTATTGCAGGTTCTAATTTTATCTCTGCATTTATCTCTTGGTTTCCCCATAGACTTTAACATTTTTAACTTTTTAACTTTTATCACCTACAATAGAATCCAGCCCCAGTTGACTAGTTTTTCTTTTTTAACCCCTTAAGGATCCATGATGTGCTGTGGGTGAACTTCCCTTAAGGACCCATGATGGTCCTGGCACATCAAGGGTTAAATGATAGCAGTGTGCCTCAGTGCTTGCTGCTATCATGCTGAGGAGAAAGAGCAAATTATTTAATTATACAGACTAACTTACCAAATTAGTTTTAAACAAACATTAATGGGAGTTTTAATGTTGTGGAGCAATACACTTATACACACCAATACACTTATACACACCACACAGTCTTAAGTTAAAAAAGTGGGAAACTAGGGGAAAGAGGGACATGGGGATTTTCACCCCAGATAGACAGTGTCCCCCTAAAACTGCAAATTTTGTAGGCATGAATGACCAGTCATACCTTTCATGTGGTTTCCATAAAAAATTAACCCAACTGTCCCAAATGATCACAAGAGAACCAATACAAACTGTGCTTTATTACATTTTTTTCATTGTTTTCTTTATTTTTCATAAAATAAATGGGGGGGGGGGTATCAATATAAGCATGGTGCCAAAAGAAAGCCCTAGTTTTGTTTAAAAAAACTGTGTATAAAATAAAATACTTAGAGGGAAAACACTGTTGAACAAAGACATAGTCAAAAAGATAAAAATTGTTCCAGTCCTTAAGTGCAAACCATCCCAGATTTTTCCAATCCTTAAAGGAGCAATAAACTTTTTTTTATAGATTTCCTTCTGAATAAAACAAGGTCACTCCCACTGCTCTCAGATGTTTTATTCAAAATGTATAACAGTTCAAATAACCAGGAAGTGAATTTACTGTGTTTACTTCCTGATTGTTCTGACAGGAAGTGACAGGCAGTTTCTATCACATTCTATGGAGAACTGTATATCACTGACTTTCCTGACTTTCCTCTCCATTAGAATGTAACAGGAAAAAATAATTAGAATTTGACCACTAGAGGACACTGCTAATGTAAGAAAATATAGGTTTAAACTGTAATGACTCTTGAAATATGAATCTCTTGGCAGTGGAAGTACCCTTATTTTACTCAGTAGGAAAATCCCTACAATATATATTTTTCCATAAAAAAATGTTTAATGCTCCTTTGAGGTGTTAACAGAGGCAATTGAATTGAGCCCTAAGCCTTTTCCTTTCATATAATTGCTGCATCAGTTCATCATTACACTCACTCTCTACTGGATCTGTATTGGAACAAAAAGGAGTTGACAGTGAAGGGACATATTGTAAACCACCATCATCAGCCTCATGATTAATAATTAAGTTATCATCATTGGCATTATTCACAACCCCTCACCATTCTGCCTGATACCCCATCCACATAGCATTCATATTCTTTTAGTTTTTGTGGACTAATATTTTGTCCCTCTATTATATGATCTATATCTCACTATTACAGTCAGTTTCTGTCAAGAAAAATCCTGCATGTCTCTATCACACAAAGTAATTTTTATGTTTTTTATTTATTTATTTATTTATTTTTTATTTATATTTTAATTGTCCCTGTCTGTTACAGTCACATAACTCGCAGTCTCACATGTACTCCCTACAACTGCAAGCAAAGAGGCTCTCCTCTCTGCCTCTAGAATAATAGTGTTACACTACTCTTCCTCCTGCAACTGCAGTGGTATTTTACAGTACTGTAAATTATGCACTTGTGTTGGCTTCAGAAAACACAATTTCTACAACCTGCAGTAAAATAACAAAGCACAAAGTAATTAATGATTTGTCAATGCAGAAGCACACCTCAGTATATCCCGCACCCACCCACAAACAAACAGGTAATATTATTGTGTTCTTAATGTGGCAAATGTCTCAAAAAATCACAGTATGCACCTTTCTCTCTCACTTATAAGCATAGGCTGGCAATCTGTGGGACACTGACACCCTTGTATACTAGCACTGAGGGAATGTTCACAGCATTCGGGGGGAATTTAGTTCTACCATTGATTTTAATATAATACATAGGTGAAAAAAGCAGAAAATCTGCACATTTTGTGAATGTTTTTGCATGGTGGAAAGTGGCATTTTTTTCTCCTATTTTGCTTTTGAGGCAAAATGTTTTACCCATCCCTAATTCTACACCCTCTTGAAACTGTGCTGCCAACCCATTTTGCTCTCCCATGCTCATCCACCCACATTCTCCCTTCCTACCTTAATATTCATTCTATATTGATTTTTCAGGGACTGCAGTCCTCCATATCAGTCAGTAAAACAAATCATGAATGTTTAGCTCATCCTTAGATACCACTGACTAAGTTGGGCATGAGTCAGAAAAAAACAAGAGGCCAACCATAACTCTAAAAAGGTGGAGAGTCCACAGCTATGATGAGAGAAAATGTCCATGAGACAACTGTCACCTCCACTATATGAAATAGTGCTCAGAATAAATCAATTGTTTTAAAAAAAATCACATTTGTATTTTGCCAAAATGCAACCATGTGGAAAAAGCTCTCTTTTCTCATGAGACCATCACCCTGAAAACACCATTCCCATAGTACAGCATGATGATGAGAGAATCATGTTGTGGAGATGATATTCATTGCCAGGAACTGAGAAAGTTGTCAGAATTGAGGGCAAGATGGCTGGAGACAAATACAGGGCAATTACAGATGAAAACCTGTTTCAGTCTGGAAGGAACCTGAGACTAGGATGGAGGATCACCTCCCAGCAGACAAAACTCATTGCCAGGGATACACTGAAGTAGTTTAAAAATGAGAACCTGAATGTCTTAGAATAGTCCAGTCAAAGCCCAGACCTCAATCCAACTGAGAATCCGTGGCAAAACTTGAATATTTCATTTTACCAGTGGTCCCAGCCAACCTGACAAAAAGTGAGTAATATTGTCATAAAGAATGAACAAAAATTGCAGGATCCAGATATGCCAAGCTGGTAGCAACTTACCCAACTTACTCACAGAGGGAATTGCTGCCAAATGTGGTGTACCAAGTACTGACTCGGGGGGGGGGGTTAATACTTATACAACCAACAAAAACCAACAAAGGGTTTTTTTTTCTGTTTAATGTCACAATAAAATATTTTGCACCGTCAAGTCTTTTGTGTAAATCAAATGACAAAAATTCCATTTACATCTATTTTAATTTCAGGTTGTAAAACAAGAAAATGTGGAAAAGCCAAATGAGTCTGAATACTTCTGCAAGGCACTGCAGATATGACATAATAGTTGCCGTACTAGACGCCTCCACAGGTTTTTTAAGTGCTGCCTTTACTTCTGTTTTATATCATTTTAGACATGCAGCTCAAAGTCAGCTTTTCCACACTTATATTTTCCAAGTATAAGTGTGATTCTCCCAAAGAGTGAATAGCTATATTCAGCTTCTACACGGTGGACACTTGCCTAGGTAAGTCATTCTTTTAAATCCCTTAATCCTATTTTAAATAAAGAGGGTAGAAACATTTGACTACTGGACCTCAGTAATTAAATCTATAAATAAATCCTCCAACACATATAAAAGTATCAAATATTATGTATCCAGGGCCGGATTTACATCTCAGGAGCCTGTAGGCACAGAAATCTGAAGACTCATCTTCCCCCATCTCCACTATGCTCCAAATCTCTGTATTGCCCTCACATTGCCCCCATCAGCTCCACATTGCCCCCATCATCTCCATATTGCCCTCACATTGCCCCCCATCATCTCAACATTGCCATCAGCTCCACATTGCCCTCACATTGCCCCCATCATTTCCACATTGCCCCCCATCAGCTCCATCTTGCCCCCCATCACCCCCATTTTGCCCTCACATTGCCCCCATCATCTCCACATTAAGCCTCACAGTCCCCCCACCTTATCCGTTTCCTACCTCCCTGGTGGTCCAGCGGCAGGAGAGGTCTGTGCTTCTGCACAGACCTGTAGCTGCTGGAGCTCCTGTGCAGTCTTCTCTTTAGTAATGCAGAGCACTGGGAGATGATGTCATCTCCCAGCGCTCTGCATTACTAAAGAGCCGGGGGAGCTCAGCAGCTACAGGTCTGTGGCGAAGAAGACACAGACCTTACCATTGGCGGGCGTCATGGCACGCCAATTTAAAAATAAATAAATAAAAAATAAATAGAAAAAAAATATATATATCGAATCCAATGGCAGCCGCCCCTCTGTGGGGTGCACCTGTAGGCAGATGCCTACTCTGCCTTATGGCAAATCCGGCCCAGTCTCAGAGGCGAGTACGGTAGTTGTAAGTAGTTCCTTGTTCCTATCCACCACACCAGAACATCTGGCTATATATGTATGTTTAGCTGTTGCACATTATGGAACAATTACATAGACACTATTTCAGTTAACTTTATACATTTGCTAGGATACTTCTGTTTTTCTAAACTGTATAACAGACACAATATGATTTAATATTACATTGCAGTACCTTGGGGTGTCAGTTTTAAAATAGAGCATCTAAAGGTAGAGTGAAGTAATTTTTTCTGTATTCTGGAAACAGTTCTAATGCTTTGTATATTTGTGCCCATGAAATGGAAAAATATTCATAAGGACACAAAGAACTTGGTGAATCATGAAAAACATTAATATAAGCAGGGATGGTGTGCTCTTTTCTGCATACATTGAATTGGAATAGTATATTACAATTCTTATCTTTCTTGAAAATAAAAGAAGCACAAATGCAGAATTTATTTTACTGCTTAACAAATCCACCATTACATCCTCTTTCCAAAACTGGCCTTCATTACATATCTTGCACAGTGTTTTTACTATAACTGATCTGTTAGCAATAAGATGGAGTATCACCTGTGATTATATAATGAATCAAACTGTTGCCATTTTGCTTAAGGAGGAGAAAGAAAATACACCACAGACAATTCAGCAGATAATGACCTTTTTGTACAATTTTGCTACAGAGATTATTTTATAAGACATCCAAGTTATTTGCCATTAATCAGGAATGACAGTCTTTATTCTTTTATATTTGACTTCAAGCTGCTTAATGCTCAGCTTCAATAGATCAGGATAGATTACTAAACTATAGTACTTTCTCACAATGACAATGATTAATGATGATGTAGAGATCATGAACAGAAGAGGGACGTTGAGGTAAACAAGAAAAAGGACAACAATTTTCATTTAAAACAAACAGTATCTGTAGACTGAACAAATTGCCCTATATATTCCTACTTGCCATTAGTTAGACTAATTAATCAGCTAATGTTTGAGTCAGCTGAACAGTGTTATGTTCTTAGTTTATGACTGTATACACATATATAGTATATTCAAAAAAAAAGTAAAAGCATAGCTGTAACAAACATTAATGCACCTTTTTTGTATATTACCACATTCTGCATTGTTGAGATGAACAAAATTGTTATGGTTCAGTTTGGTTCATTTACTCCATCTGGTCAAAAATCCAGATGTCAGCAACATTACAGTGAAAACCCACTCACAGAGAACCATATTTCAGATAAACTGCAGTTCTTGCATTGTGATAAATAATTTACATTCATCTATGCCTAAAATTATCTGCAGTACTGCTTTTTATCAGACCACACCCTCCTGACTTAGTTAAAACAACTTTGCAAGCACTTCCTTACTCTTGCATGGAGTCTTTCATGCTTGACTTTTTCACTTTAGTCTTAGCTTCATTCATGAAGATGTGTTCTGTTGTTCATCACTCCTGCCTGATTTTGTCTATCTTCCATTAGTGAGGGAGGGGAATTCAGAATTCACACCACAGTACCAGGGTGCCTGTGAACCACATGTTACTTCCAACACCTGTGATATAGATGACTGACACACACATAGCTGTGTAGTTTTTGAGGGATGCATCTAGCACCCCAGATGTTGATTACCTGTGGCATGACACTAATACATTGTTACATATGTCCTCCCCTGTGGTACTATTGATGTATGTCTGTATGTATAGTGTTTCAGGCTTCACATGTTATGTTAGTCACACCAACAAAAAAGCACAACTTTTTGCATGTGTGGTAACCATTTCATGCCGGTGACTGGGTACCTGCATAAAGTTGAGGGGGATGTGATCATGATGTGATGTGATCTACTGTCATGTCCTCAAAGGTGTAAGGATCTGCAGATATCTGTAAGGGCACATCATATGTCAGTACCATTGACACATGTGTTTACAACCATGTGTTGTTTTTGTCAATCTCTGGTCCCACAGCTCTTGGCATATGAAGGGGGTTGTAGTCCCTAGCAGCTGTGTGAATCACCTATGAGGAGCCAAGTTACATGGCAGTGTGTAACCAATGCCATTGTTAATGGCCTCTGTATGTTTTGGAAAAGAGTATTACCTGTTGACAGATATGGAAGGGTCTCTGCATTCATTTAATCCATTGAGGGCTGGGTATCAGGGTTATTGCATCAAGCATGTTGAGCAGTGGTGTTGGAGGCTGTTGACAATTTGCATATATCTCACTGTGTGTGTTTGTGTGTTTTATGGTTTTGGGATATATCATAAGTACAGATGACTTTGTCCAATGTCTCAGCATCTCAATGGGTCTCCTCATCCAGATGTTGCAGCATAGTGACCTGCATGACAGGGTCCAGTTCAATGTTGCCTAATAAATGTGTATCCATTGCAATATTGTGGAAAATAGCATATGCTAGAATAATGCTCCACACTTTAAAGGGTTATATTGAATCAGGTAGACACCCAAATCTGGTCTTGAGAAGGCCAAAGGTGTGTTCAGTCACATTCCTTGTCTTTATGTGAACCTTGTTTAAGCTATGCCTTGCAGGTATACATCACTTGGGCACAGGTGTGAGGAGCCACGTTTTGCAGCCATATTCCGCATCTCCTGTGATGTATGGGAGAAACAGAGTAACTCTTTTAATTCCCAATGCAGCGACATAATGTGGATCACAAATGATATACTAGGAAACAGGGAACCATGGTAACTAATGTCAATATTGTGTGCTAGTTAACATTGATAACTTACCCAACAACCATCTTCTGGTGAGGGTTCTATTCTCAAAATCCCAGAAGACAGATGATTGTCGTAGGATGTATGAGTCATGGCTGCTTCTGAGAAAACATGCACATGCATGAAGTTGTCACTGCAGACAATCTATACGTTAATGGAGTGAACGTTCTTCCTTGAGTGTCGGAGATCTGATGACCAAGTGTGTGTAGATAATGTCTTCCATCACTCTGAACATACCTTTGCTCCTGTAAAATCCCTGCTTGTCCCTTTCCCATTGCATGTCAGTGGAGGAAAAGTGAATGTACCTCCTGGCCGTCCTCTTCAGCACCATCATCACTTGAGAATATTCCCTTTAGCATGTAGGCTGAGACATTCAGTTTAATTGCTTCTATGACTTGAAGGATCCAGATGCCATGAGATGAATGGCACACAGCAGCTTCTCCATGCCAGTGAGCATATGGTTGGTAAAGACTATGAGCTGGAAGTATTCTTTAATGACCTCAAAGAGGTCAAGGATGCTGTGGGATGTGACCCTATAACAGTCTATGACCTCTTCCTTCCTTGATTTTTTACAGTACCTAATAGAATCAAGCCCCTGGAATTTAATTAAAATATATGTACAACCCCAATAACCATTCGCACAACTATAAAAAAGGTAACAAAACACTACAGTGTCCTATATACTAATAGCAACACAGTACTAAGAAACTTACACTGAACATTCTCTGGCACCTTGCTACTTCTCCAACAATACTGTTGCATTCAAATTCCTACCAGTTCTAGTTAGTGATATAGCTGAGCACCTCCTCAGCCAAAATATGAAATCACAATCTGAGTCCGACCAACTGCCAATGATGTTACTAAAGTTCAGTGTTTTGGTCCCTTCCCATTATCTGCCTAATTAATGCTTCCTTTTCATCTAGTTATAAACCCAAGAGCTGGAAACTGGCTAGAGTTGTACCTATCCACAGTGGTAAAATGTGGCATCAAATTGAAGACTGATATCTTTACTTCCTACATTATTTTAAGTTCTTGAAAAATGTGGCCACATGCGACTGTGCAAATATTATCATCTGTCCAACTTTGTCACCCTACTTCAATCTAGCTTTCATCCAAATCACTCCTAAAAGTATTCAATGATAAACAGAGTTGCATGGGACATGGTGAACTTAATGTAGCTATTTTTGTATATTTTCCAAAGGCCCTCTATGCAGTAGACCTTAAAATTCTGATAAATAAGCTAAAAAAATCCAGACTTAGGCGATCATTCTCTGAATAGTTTCTGAGAGGGCACTCAGAGGTGGAGATTTCTGGAGGACAACCAGACCCTCTCCCCATCCTAGTAGGAGGGTGCGTGTAGGTGTTTACGATTGACCTGGAGCTCCTGGGATTGTTGTGAGCATCGCAACAACTCTTGGACCTGCACCCATGTAGAACGGATTCGCTGGAGATGATCTTCCAATGCCAGAATCCCCTGGGGAAAGAATGAATCTGGAATCCTGGAGGGTTGATACCCATAATTCACCATGAAGGAGGAGAACCGGGTAGAAGCCGAGACAGCACTGTCATGAGCAAACTCCATCCAAGGTAGCAGGTCCGACCAATTATTATGATGGTCTGAGATGTAACACCGCAGGAATTTCTCCAAAGCCTGATTAGCCCTTTCCATGGCCCCATTCTACTGCGGGTGATAGGCCGAGGAGAAGGATAGTTGGATATCTATTTGAGCACAGAAGGCCCTCCAGAATCTTGAGACAAACTGGCTGCCCCGGTCGGAAACTATGACTTTGGGAACCCCATGTAGCCAATAGACCTCATTGACAAAGACCGTAGCCAACTCTTTAGCGGATGGAAGTTTTTTGAAAGGTATGCAATGAATCATCTTAGAAAATCGGTCAACGACCATGAGGATGACTGTGTTACCACTAGACAAAGGGAGGTCGACTATGAAGTCCATGGCAAGGTGTGACCATGGCTTCTCCCCATTGGGTATGGGTTGGAGAAGGCCCACTGGAAGGTGACGAGGTGATTTTGTCTGTGCACAGACTGGACAGGCAGCGACAAAGGCAGAGGGAGTCTCAGCAGGTGCATCTACTTTGGCGGCCCATACTCTCTCACCAAGGGGTAGGTATGGTGGTCAGTACTTTGTCCTGAGGAATAATAGGACTAGGAAGACTCTCCTCTTTAGCACCTGAGAACTGTCTAAACAGGGCATCAGCCCGGACATTTTTGATACCCTGCAGGTATTAGACCACATAATTAAAACGAGACAAAAATAAGGCCCATCTGGCCTGCCTCGGAGACAAGAGCTTAACTTCAGACAAGTAGGTGAGGATTTTATGATCCATGAGGATTACAACTGGCATGGAAGTTCCCCCGAGCAAATGCCTCCATTCTTTGAGAGTCAGTATTATCGCCAGCAGCTCATGGTCACCAATTTCATAGCTGCACTCTGCAGGACTTAGCTTTTTGGGGAAATATTGACACGGGTGCAACTGGCTTTCAGGAGTAGGATATTGAGACAGGAGGGCGCCTACTCCTGTCTCAGACGTATTGACCTCAAGTACGAATGGAAGCTCTGGTTTTGGGTGTGCCAAAATGGGTGCTGTGGCAAAAGCGGCTTTAAGTGACTCAAATGTACTGATGGCTCCCGTGGACCAGTGAGTGGAGTTACCATCTTTTTTCGATATGTTGGTAAGGGGTTTTACAATAGAGGAAAAATTGCGGATAAATTTCCTATGGTAGTTAGTGAACCCGAGGAAACGTTGAAGAGAAAGGAGACGTACGGGTTGCGGCCACTAGGGAACAGCTGAGAGTTTCTCAGGGTCTATAGCAAAATTGACCTCTGAAATTATGTACCCCAAGAAGGTGACCTGTTTGCGGTGGAACTCACACTTCTCTAATTTGCATAATAGGTTATTTTCTCTTAATCTTTGCAGAACTCTGATTACATCTGAGTGGTGCCTTTCCATGGAGAAGGAATGGATCAGAACGTCGTCTAAGTATACCACCACGCATTGTTGGAGCGTGTCCCGGAGGACATCATTTAGGAATTTTTGGAAAACCACAGGAGCATTGCAGAGACCGATGGGAATTATGAGGTATTTGTAATGCCCGCTCCTGGTGTTAAATGAGCTTTTCCATTCGTGGCCCTCCTTTATCCATACCAAATTGTATGCCCGTTGCAGGTCAAGCTTAGTAAATACCTTAGACCCTTTCAATCAAGTGAATAGCTCAGTAAGCAGTGGAATAGGGTAGGCGTTTTTAACTGTGATATGATTGAGCTCCCTGTAATCAATACAGGGTCTAAGTTCACCACTCTTTTTCTTCACGAAGAAGAATCCGGCCCCAGCAGGAGAGGAGGACTTGCAGATGAACCACCGGGACAGCACACCCACAACATACTCCTCCATGGCCTTATTCGCCATACAGAAAGAGGGAAACTCGACCTTAAGGAGGTATGGCACCCGTTTGTAGTTCAATGGTAGAATCGTATGGGCAGTGAGGCGGGAGCTCACCAGCCAGGCCATTATCAAATACATAATGGAACTCTTGGTGTCTTCAGGCAGCAAAGAGACCTGGGATGTGGTTAGCTCCCACTTTTACTAGGCATGTTTTGGAACAGTTGGGTGACCATGCCATGACTTCATGACTTCAACGCTGAGACACCACCTAAGGCCTGTCCCCTATAGGACCTTAGGTGCGGTCGTTTCCCGGACATGTGGGGCAAGTTCGCAGTAGGTGCCCTGCCTTACCGCAGTAAAGGCACAGGCCCTCCCTCGTCCTCAAGGCCCTTTCCACAACTGAAAGGTGAATGAACCCAAGCTGAATGGGCTCCACATCACCTGAGGTTTCAAGACTAGGAGGTGCAGGAGGAGAGGGAGGCATGGGTGGGGATGAAAAGCTCAGAGTTAAATGGATGGGATGCCTCCGCAGGTGCTCCCTAAAGGAAGGTCTCTCATGGATTTGGGAATCAATCAGGATACAATTCCTCTAAATCTCTGTGGAGGTCCCGGGCTGCAATCTCATCTTTAACCATAACCGAGAGCCCATTAGAGAATGCAGCCATGAGAGCCTCATTATTCCAACCAACCTCAGCTGCCAGGGTACGAAACTCTATGGCATAATCCGAAACCATCCTAGTACCCTGCTGGATGGAAATTAGTTGCTTGGCAGCCGAGGTGGAGCAGCCCGGTACATCAAATACACTTTTAAAGGATCCCACAAACTCAGGGTAATTGTATACTATTGGTTTCTGTGTCTCCCAAAGAGGATTAGCCCATGCCAAGGCCCTGTCAGTGTAAGGAAATCACTCCTATCAGACGGAAAGGACTGTGGTACCATCTCTAGATAGATACCAATCTGGTTCTGGAAACCTCTGCACTGGTTAGGGTCGCCCCCATAGCGCTGGGGAAGTGAGGCGGACCCTGTCATGCCTCTGGCAACTTTGGAATCATCATTGACAGTGGGAGCTGCAGCAGCATTAGGAACAGCCTGTGCCGGGGGCCACTGAGGCGTTGGAACCAGATCCTCAGTATGGAGCAACAAAGCCTGGAGGGCTGCAGCAAACTGGTCCATGCGCTGGTCTTACTGGTCCAGCCTGAAAAAAATATTTGGTGGATTTCCTGAGCCTCCCGAGTTCATGGTCCCTTGTATACTGTTAGGGACCAGGAACCAGTCAGACACAAAAAATATAAAATGCAAAACACCTTTATTAAAGTAACAAAATATAAACAAAACAGAATTGTGGTCCAGGAACATAAACCAATGACAAGCCAGGGTCAGGAACCAAGACAGTTACTCAAGCAAGCCAGAGTCAGGAACACAGAAGTCTGCGATGTCAGGAACAAGCCAGAAGTCAGGAGCACAGATGTTAGGAATGTCAGGAACAAGCCAGGGGTCTGGAACCAGAAGGATCATCAGAGGAAGCCAGATCTTACATTGATAAACAGGAGCTTAGTAGAATCCACTCTGGCATTTTGCTAAGCTGCCTTTTGTATCCTTTTTGTATACTTTCATGGGGTTAACCATTGCACTGCTGAAATATACAAATAAAATTACAGTGAGCAAGTCAAACCAGACTAGCGGACAGGGTAAACTGGCTCTGGTGGTTATGCTAGGTAGTGGACACCTTGTTCCGAGATCACCTCACAATGATCAAACGTATTGTCTCTACTTTTGCCAGTTCTAGTCTTGTGCCCAACCCTTCTTTCTCCCATTTGTTAACATGAGGACCTTGACCCCACAGATTCAGTGAGTTATGCCCTCCCCATGTCAAATACTCACCCATATCCATTTCACCTCATGCCTTGTACAAACCCATCTTACCCAATTTCCCCTTTACTACCCTCAAATGATCCAACCAGTCCATAACCCTATTACCTATAAACCATATCCCATTCCCCTTTTATTCCTATGCTGATGACCTCCCTAAATCCAATGTCCCATTCACTTCCCATGTCCAATAAGCCTCCTAAATCCCATACCCTTTTTGCTTCTCATGTCATCACTCCCCACATCCCATGCCCATTTCACCTGCTGTGTTATGTGCTCTCCTCTCATCCCATGACCCCATGTCCTCCCATGTCCCTTCAATCCCCTTGAATGATCAGTTCAGATCTTCTTCTTACTGTCACTGTCATCTTTTTACCCTCTTGTCTTTGTTATAGCATGACTCATACTGTGGGTTCCATTGCTCTCAGGAAAGCTCAGCCTGCAAGCCCCTCCATAAGGGAGGGGCTAAAGGTAACACTCCCATATTAATCGACCCCAGGCCATGAAATGGAACCTACCATTCCTCCCATTGTGCCTTTTTGACATGGGTAACATTTTTCAGTCGTCATTTTGACACGGGCAGCATTTTTATACCGTTCTTTTGATGTGGGAGATATTGGAATGTAGCATGCAGGCAATGCCATTCCAATAGGATACTATCTATCAGTAACCCTAATTATTTTTCCAACAAGGATTCTCCAATTATTTACACAATTAGTATATATGTAATTTGCTTTTTTCTGCATTTAAATATATTAAATTTAATCTGCCAGTTTTCTTCCATTCAGTCAGTTTATCCAAATATTCCTAAAAAGCAAAGAACTCCCTTCTTTGTACATATTTTCTTACACAGTTTAGTGTTGCCAAAATGAGACAAGATTGAGACACTACTTTCAATACCCACTTCAATATGATTAATGAATAAATTAAAATGCATTGGACCCAGGACTGAGCCCTGAGGCACTCCACTTCTTCATAAAACCATGCTGACTGACTAATAGTGCTGTTGGTCATCACAGACTTCAGAACTCTGTATGGGCTCGATTCAGTTTTGTCCATTAAAACATGACATACTGCCAGGAGGCAAAAATTTAGTAAAGTTGATACCTTTATTGGCTAATTAAACAGATTTAAAATGCAAGCTTTCAAGACTTCATAGGTCTCTTCCTCAGGCTTGCTATACAGATAAATATGAAAACTTCTCTCTTAAATAAAAGCACACATTACATTGTTTATAATGGAAATCAGATAAGAATGGTAGTCCAGATACTGATTATTTGATCAGTCAGTGGTAGAGGATGTGATTCAAATTGTATTCTTCCTCTGAGGAGTCCAGGTATTTATGATCCCAGAGGGGCTGTTGTAAAAGTTAATTCACAATGTGGTAATGTGACAGAAACTCTCTGTCTCTATTCAGCCCATAAGTCAAAGAATCAAATTGTAGCATTAATTTTACCTCCCATAATTTTCTGTCCCTCTGAGTGTGAAATTGTCCCATCAGTGTCAAGGCGCAGGTTAACTCGAGGACTGGTTGGGTAACTGGAGATAGTCCAGCCCCTAGACCCCAGGTTGTAGAGAGGCGAAAACTAACCTGAGATCACCAGAAATGGATGTGCCAATCCACCAACGGCCACCACCAAAAGGAGATGGATGCCGCAGATGGAAAGGCAGTGAGAAAGCCACCGAGGAGCGGGAGGCCCACCTTGGTCTATGGAGGGGTGTACAAACGGGAGGCCACACTTCAGTGGGATTCCAAGAAGAACCCCTCTAAGATAGGGAGAGGGCAAGAAACTAGAAGGGAGAAAAGCCCCTGTCCCATTTAGTAGGGCAACCTGAGTGAGGTCAGCAGCACCTCCACCCTCCACTGAGAAACCTAAGGAACCCAGCAGGAGTAGAAGCACCCCCAGAACCTTCCCCCACCGTGACCCCTACCACCAGAGAGAAGAGGGAAGACAAACTCAGCCAGTGGATCACTTACCCACAGAATGCCACAGAGGCCACAGAGGCCCAGGAACGGCAGACCAAATGGCCCCAGGAACAGCTGGAAGGGAGAGACACAGAAGGCTGCAAGGCAAGGGACCCACACCCCAGCCAGGGACAAGCTAGCGACGGTCTGGGAAAGGTTCAGCCCAACCCAAGGAAGGAAGAGGAAGGACTGCCTATCCCAGCCGCTGCCGTCGGCCAGCCAGAAGGGACAATAGCTATGGCCCAGAGCCTATCAGAGGGAGCAAGGGGCGCGCACTGCTAGGCCACCGAGATAACACACCAACCCACCCAGCCCGGACAAAGGTGCTGGCGGGATGGCAAATCAAGGACCCACAGTGGCTGCCTCTGCACCGCCCCCCAGTCCCACCGGAGACAGGAACCCAATAGGCGTCCCTTGACAAGCTGGAGAGCAATCCGAATAGCCGAATCCATCCGGTCAGAGGCAGGTAGGTAGCAGGGAGGCAGACGCCCGCCATGGCACAGAACAGGCACGGAAACTGTTAAAACTGAGGCGGCAAGCCGCCAGCAGAGAGGAAACCACTGGAACAGCTCAGCACCGGAAGACATCCAGGATCCGGAAGCAAACCAGACTGGAGACCTCAATAATCGGGCAGTGCACGGTTGGATTTCCCACTCTTAAATAGGGAGGAGATACAAAAGGAATGAGGGCGTGACAATCAGTACAGTCAGTCTAATGTCCCTGGCACTGTGTCCACTTTGGCAAAAATGTTCTCCCACTGGTGTCTCTGTCTTTTTGTTGTTAATGCTGGATCTGTGGGAATTAAACCTCTTATGTAATACCTGTCCCGTTTCCCCCACATAAAGAGCTGTTGGGCATTTTGCATACGTGATGAGGTATATTACATTGGATGATTTGCAGGTGAAATTACCATTGATCTTATGGTGTAACTGGGTGTTCGGTATGAGTATCTTGTCTGTGGTGTATATGTGTGCACAGGTTTTACACCTACTTTGTAGGCAGGGTAATGTGCCATTTTTCTCAAATTCCACAAAAATTACAATGCATTCCGCCCCAGTATCAATCTAACACTCAGTTACTCATGCACAAACATTAACTTCCTAGGCGCGACTATCCGTATTCAGAACAACTCCATCCATATAACCCTGTACCGTAAACCAACTGACAGACCAACCTACCTGAAAAATGATAGCTTTCACCCAAAACACACAAAGAACTCCATCATATTTAGCCAGGCCATCAGATACAATTGCATCTGTTCTGACATGGCGGACTGTGACAAGCACCTCCAGAAACTAAGAGGAGACTTTTTAAGACAGGGTTACAGTGCAAGGATTATTGACAGTCAGATACAGAAAGCTACTCACATACCAAGAAAAGATCTGTTGAGCTACAAAGAACAGCATAAGGGAAACTGTGTGCCATTTGTTGTCACTTACCCCCAGGTTCAAGCTCTGCGCAACATATCAAGAGAACTTCAAGCAACCTTACATACAGATGAAAGACTTAAGAAAATATTCCCACAGCCTCCCTTACTCTACTTCAGACAGTCTCCCAATTTAAAACAACTGATGGTAAGGAGTGCCCTGAACTAAAATACAAAAAAAGGCACATTACTCTGCCTACAAAGTAGGTGTAAAACCTGTGCACACATTTACACCACAGACAAGATACCCATACCAAACACCCAGTTACACCATAAGATGAACGGTAATTTCACCTGCAAATCATCCAATGTAATATACCGCATCATGTATGCAAAATGCCCAGCAGCTCTTTATGTGGGGGAAATGGGACAGGTATTACATAAGAAGTTTAATTCCCAAAGATCCAGAATTAACAACAAAAGACAGAGACACCAGTGGGAGAACATTTTTGCCAAAGTGGACACAGTATCAGAGACATTAGACTGACTGTACTGATGGGACAATTTCGCACTCAGAGGGACAGAAAATTATGAGAGGTAAAATTAATGCTACAATTTGATTCTTTGACTTATGGGCTGAATAGAGACAGAGAGTTTCTGTCACATTACCACATTGTGAATTAACTTTTACGACAGCCGCTCTGGCATCATAAATACTTGGACTCCTCAGAGGAAGAATGCAATTTAAATCACGTCCTCTACCATTGACTGATCAAAGAATCAGTATCTGGACTACCGTTCTTATCTGATTTCCATTATAAACAATTTAATGTGTTCTTATATTTAAGAGAAAAGTTTTCATATTTCTCTGTATAACATGCCTGAAGAAGAGACCTAAGAAGTCTTGAAAGCGTGCATTTTAAATCTGTTTAGTTAGCCAATAAAGGTATCAACTTTACTAAATTTTTGCCTCCTGCATTTCTACGGCTAACACGATACCAACTCTTATCTATGACATACTGTCAAACACCGATCGTTAGCACAAACTCAGTCACCCTCCCAAACACTAACCCTACACTAACCCTAACAGTAAGCACTTTACAATACTACCCCTAACACTAGCCTAACATCCAGATCTGTGTTACAGTTACCTGTCATCCACTGTCCTTCTTCAATCTTCCTTCTTCTGTTCTCTGTAATCTTCTTTCTGCTCATCTCTGTTTTCTCCTTCTCTGTAAAGTAAAATAAAATGTCAATGCAAGTTTTAATTAATAAAAAAATGCCCCCAAGATATGCCATAGTTAACCCATTGTGTGCTGGGGGGATACCCCTCCAATGCAAAAAGGGTTAAATGCAGTATTGCATATCCTTTAAAAATAATATTCAGTCAGTACTTTTACAATAAATAAGTAATATCTATCTCATGCTTAAAGAAAATTCCATTGCCTCTGGATCCGCAACAATGTTTACTGGCACAGACCCTACCCTCCATACATACCAGGCAATTGTCCGAGGCCAAGTGAGTGAATTTTGAACAAAGACTGGCATTTTATATGGCCAGCCTCTGTTCAAAATGGTATTCCAGCCTCCAATTGGCTGGGATTTGTGCTTACGCACCTCCCAGCCAATCAGCTTCTAGCGAGTTTTGCCTCCCCCCCCCGAAGCACACATCCCAGCCAACTGGAGGCTGGAATCCATTTGGAACAGAGACTGGCCATATAAAAAGCCGGTCTCTGTTCAAAATTCCCTCATTAAGACATATCTGCCACCACCAGTGGAGCCAGCTGAATTTTCTTTAAGCATGGGAATTCGTTTTTTGAATAATGGAAAAAACATATATTACTTATTTATTGTAAAAGGAATGACCGAATATTATTTTTAAAGGATATGCAACACTGCATTTAACCCTTTGAGTTCCAGAGGGGTACCCCCCCCCCCGCTGCATTCATAGGGATAACTATGGCATTTCTTGGGGGAAATAAGAAGAAAGAAGATTAGAGAGAACAGAAGAAGGAAAATTGAAGAAGAAGACAGACAATGGATGACCAGGAAGCTGAAGACTCTGCTGGACATCAGGATTACTGGTAAGTGTTTATTTTCAATTGCTGTTTTTTTTTTTAACTTAGTTGAATTAACCCTGTGAGTACCAGTGAGGTATGCATACCCCACTGGCACTCAAAGGGTTAATTCTACTAACATTTGACACCTTTTTTCAGTACTTTGGATGTACTGATATGGGGCTTATCCACTGGTGGCTTTTTTTTAACTTTCAATTCTGGTGTCGGCATTTTGGGAATCTGTTAAGGGACTCTGTGCCCAAAAAAGTGGTACAGATTTTCACATGATAAAGCGGGTCCCTGGACAGATCTTAGTACCTAATACATAGAATTGAATTGCATATTGTAGCGTTTTTTGTTTTTTCAATGGGCAAAAACACACACACATTCATCACCCAAAGTGGATTTTTTATCCAGTATTTTTTTCACAGCACAGGTAATTGAATAGCTTACCTTGCTAGAAAAAATATAGTCAGCTGTTTGTTTGTTTTTTTTTGGCATCGGGGGAATTGATTAGAGCCCCATGTTGGTCACCCTTCTAATACCTTACCAATTATGGAACTCAAGCTCACTACTTAGAGATTTAAATCTTGCATCTTTTTTGAACAACAGTACTATATTTGCTTCCCTCTAATCACAGAGCACTAAGCCTGATGAATGAATAAACATACAGAGTGTGAGAGGCTTCTGGGAATGAACAACAGCACAATAGCCTCTCTAGTACCATTACAGAGGAGAAATTACCACATACATATTAGGCTAATCCCACCCAAAAGAGCAGTCCAGTTCCAAAATGACAGACAAGACGCCCCCTGTACAAAAAAACAAACATTTTGGCCTAGGTGGGCCTCATCAGGAGACTGCAGCTGGATTTCCTAGGCACTGACAGCTAGGGGTCCACGTCTGGATTACCCATCACTCTTAGGGACAGACCCAAAGAGTATTCAAAATAAACATACAGAAAGTGAGAGGCTTCTGGGAATGAACAACAGCACAATGGCCTGTTCTACAGCTAGTCACAACCCAGCAGCATCACATTTTAGCTCTCTAGTGCCATTACAAAGGAGAAATTTCTACATACATATTAAACTAATCAAAACCAAAATAACAGGAAAGTCCCCCCTGCGCGGGAACACCAGCTAACCCCCGACGGCCTTGTCAGGAGGGCGCAGATGGATTTCCTAGGCACTGAGAGCAAGGGGTCCACGTCTGGAGAGCCCCTAAGTGTATTCAAAATAAACATACAGAATGTGAGAGGCTTCTGGAAATGAACAACAGCACAATGGCCTGTTCTACGGCTAGTCACTGTCAGAAAAGAATCACGTTTTAGTTCTCTAGTGCCCTTACAGGAGACAAATTCCCACATACATATTATACTAAGCCCACCCAAAAGGGCAGTCAGGTTCCTAAATGACAAGCAAGTGCCCCCTGCACAGGAACACCAACTAATCCCCAACGAACATTTCAGCCTAGGTAGACCTTGTCAGGGAAGCACAGCTGATTTTCCTAGACACTGAGAGCAAGGGGTCCACATCTGGATAACCCTTCACTCTTAGGGAGAGCGCCATCTGGGAATGAACAGCACAATGGCCTGTTCTACAGCTAGTCGCCGCCTAGAAGCATCACGTTTTAGCTCTCTAGTGCCCTTACAGAAGAGAAATTTCCACATACATATTAAACTAATCCCGCCCAAAAGGGTGGTCTAGTTCCAAAATGACAGGCAAGTACCCCGCTGCATGGGAAAACCAGCTTAGCCCTGACATACGATTCAGCCTAGCTGGGGTTCATCAGGGGAGCGTAGCTGGATTTCCTAGACACTGAGAGCAAGGGGTCCACATCTGGATTACCCTTCACTCTTAGGAAGAGCCCCTAAGAGTATTCAAAATAAACATACAGAATGTGAGAGGCTTCTGGGAATGAACAACAGCACAATGGCCTGGTCTACGGCTAGTCACCACCCAGAAACATCTCTTTTTAGCTCTCTAGTGCCATTACAGAAAAGAAATTTCCACATACATATTAAACTAATCCCACCCAAAAGGGCGATCTAGTTCCAAAATGACAGGCAAGTACCCCCTGCACGGGAACACCAACTAACCCCCGACATACGTTTTGGGCTAGTTTTGGCCTTATCAGGATAGCGCAGCTAGATTTCGCTGGCACTGAGAGTAATAGGTCCACATCTGGATTACCCTTCACTCTTAGGGAGAGCCCCTAAGAGTATTGAAAATAAAAATACAGAGTGTGAGAGACTTCTAGGAATAAACAGCAGCACAATGGCCTGTTTTATGGCTAGTCACCACTCAGACACATCACAAAGAAGAAATTTCTACATACATATTAGACTAATCCCACCCACAAGGGCAGTACAGTTCCAAAAAGACAGGCAAATCCTCCTTACACTAAACCACCAGCTAACCCCCGATATTTGTTTCTGCCTAGTTAGGCAGGTGCAGCTGGATTCTCTAGGCACTGAAAGCAAGGGGTCCACATCTGGGTTACCCTTCACTCTTAGGGAGAGCCCCTAAGAGTATTCAAAATAAACATACAGAATGTGAGAGGCTTCTAGGAATGAACAACAGCACAGTGGCCTGTCCAACGGCTACTTACCGCCCAGAAGCATCATGCTTAAGCTCTCTAGTGCCATTATAGAGAAGAAATTTCCACATACATATTAAACTAATCCCACCCAAAACAGTGGTCCCCCTCCCTGCACAGGAACACCAGCTAACCACCGACATATGTTTTGGCCTAGTTGGGCCTCGTCAGGAGAATGCAGCGGGATTCCCTAAGTACTGAGAGGAAGAGGTCCATGTCTGGATTACCCTTCTCTCTTTGGGAGAGCCTCTAAGAGTATTCAAAATAAACACAGAGAAAGTGAGAGGTTTCTGGGAATGAACAACAGCACAATGGCCTGTTCTACAGCTAGTCACCAGCCAGAAGCATCACATTTTAGCTCTCTAGTGCCATTATAGAGGTGAAGTTTCTACATACATATTAGACTAAACCCACCCAAAATGACAGGCAAGTCCTTGCTGCACTGAAACACCAGCTAACGTATGTTTCTATGTAGCTGGATTCCCTAGGCACCGAGAGCTAGGGGTCCACGTCTGGATTACCCTTCACTCTTAGGGAGAGCCCTTAAGAGTATTCAAACTAAACATACAAAATGTGAGAGGCTTCTGGGAATGAACAACATCACAACGGCCTGTTTTACAGCTCATTACTACCCAGAAGCATCACGTTTTAGCTCTCTAGTGTCATTACAGAGGAGAAATTTCCACATGCATATTAGACTAATCCTGCACAAAAAAAGCAGTCCAGTTCCAAAACGATGGGCAAGCCCCCCCTGCATGGGAACACCAGCTAACCACCAACGTACATTTTTGCCTATGCAGGATTTATCAAGCAAGCACAGCTGGATTTCCTATGCACAGAGAGCAAGGGGTCCACGTCTGGAATACCCTTCACTCTTAGGGAGAGCCCCTAAGAGTATTCAAAATAAACATACAGAATGTGAGAGGCTTCTGGGAATGAACAACAGTACAATGGCCTGTTCTACAGCTAGTCACCGCCCAGAAGCGTCACATTTTAGCTCTCTAGTGCCATCAGAGAGGAGAAATTTCGACATACATATTAGACTAATCCCACCCAAAAGGGCAGCCCAGTTCCAAAAGAACGGGTAAGCAACCCCCGACATATGTTTTGGCAAAGTTGGGCCTCATCAGGAGAGTGCAGCTGGATTCCCTAAGCACTGAGAGCAAGGGGTCCACATCTAGATTACCTTTCACTCTTAGGGAATGCCCCTAAGAGTATTCAAAATAAACATACAGAATGTGAGAGGCTTATGGGAATGAACAACAGCACAATGGCCTGTTCTACAGCTAGTCACCGCCCAGAAGCGTCACATTTTTGTGACGGCCCAGCAGGGTCCTTGGGTATTTGCAAAACAGGAGCCCAGGTGCAGCGGACAGCGGGTAGAGGCACCGGAGTAATCCAGCAGGATAAGACAGAGGCAGGACTGTAGATGGGTCAGAGGTCAGGGCAGGCGGCAGCACAAGCAGAGTCAGAGACAAGCCAAAGGTCAGGGCAGGCGGCAACACAAGCGGAGTCAGAGACGAGCCAAAGGTCAGGGCAGGCGGCAACACAAGCGAAGTCAGGAAACGAAGCAGGATCAGGAACCAGGCTATCAGACAGGACTGTAAGACGCAGGTAAGCGCAGCAAGGCTACAGAACAACTGAGCAAAGACTGGAGGGAGAGAGCAGACTTAAAAAGGGAACAGACAGTCACATGACCTGGGGAGCACCACTAGTGGAAAAGACACTCCTACTCTACCATAAGCCTGCCCACCAGCTCATTCATTAGCCTCAGTGGACACAGCTGACATGTCTCCCGCATGTGGGGAACCACTGGAGGCATCAGAGGGCGGTGAAGGGACCCAGGATGGAGGTTGCATAGCCGGCCAACCGTGCATGCGCCGAGAGGCAAGGACCGCGGCGCTTAGAACCCGGAAGCGCCGCGGCCGCCTTGATCCCAGCGTGGAAGCCAGCCGACTCTGCAGACGCCGTGGGTGCCTGGACCGGGTAGGAGACCGTCGGCCATCGTGACAGAGCCCCCGCTGCAGACGCGACCCCAGGGCGCGACCCGGGGATGGACGACCAGGATGACGTCTGTGAAAAGCCCTGACTTTAGCAGGGGCGTGTACGTCCCTGGCCGGCTCCCAGGACCATTCCTCTGGGCCGTAACCCTTCCAGTGTATCAGATATTCTAACCTGCCGTAACTCCTCCTGGAGTCTAAGATCTCTTGGACTTCGTACTCCTCAGACCCATTGACCATGATCGGGTCAGGAGGGGGAGCGGTGTCCTGTCGAGCGAAACGGGAGGCTCTCCAAGGTTTAAGCAAAGACACATGGAATACTGGATGCAGCCTATAATGAAGAGGAAGATCCAAGCGGACTGTCACAGGATTAATAACCTTGGAGACGGGAAATGGGCCAATATAGCGAGGCCCTAGCTTCTTGGAAGGGTAGGACGTTCACAAATACTGTGTGGACAGCCAGACTTTCTCCCCTGGCACATAGGTCGGTGCCTGAGATCTTTTTTTATCGGCTTGTCCTTTGTAGCGTTGTTGAGCTGCTACTAGGGAGTGCTGCAGGGTACGTCTCAGCTGGTATAGGGTGTTGAGTCGTTGGGCAACATCAGGCACTGTAGTAGGACAGGGAAGATCCGGAAGGGCGAGTGGGTGGTAACCATAGTTGGCGTAAAATGGGGTGAGTTTGCTGGAGTTGTGGATGTGGTTGTTATAGGAGAATTCCGCAGTGGGAAGCAATGAGAACCAGTTGTCTTGGAGGTAGGAGGTATAGCAACGGAGGTATTGTTCGAGTGTTTGGTTGGTCCGTTCTGTTTGCCCGTTGGTTTGGGGATGATAGGCTGAGGACAAACAACGTTGGATATTCAAATGCCGGCAGAAGTGAGTCCAGAATCGAGAAGTAAACTGAGTACCACGGTCAGTGATTATTGACCGGGGTAGACCATGGAGGCGGTAGATCTCCTGCAGAAAAATCATGGCGGTCTTGGCTGCAGAGGGTAACCCAATTGTGGGGATAAAGTGTGCCATTTTGGTGAGACGGTCCACGACCACCAGGAGGGTGTCGTGTTTGTGTGATGGTGGTAGCTCCACAATAAAGTCCATTGCAATATCTGACCATGGGCTGGAAGGAACCGGGTTGGGTTGAAGGAGGCCTGCGGGTCTGGTCTTAGGTGATTTGGCCCGGGCACAAACCTCACAGGTGGATACATAATCCTTGGTATCCTGTGTCAGGGTTGGCCACCAGAAATAGCGACGGATATTCTCACTAGTACTGGTCACCCCGCCGTGGCCTGCTGACAGAGTGTCATGGAACAATTTCAAAACGTCAGGGCGGATAGCCGGAGGGACATAGACCTGAGCTCCATGGTGCCATAGGCCTTGCTGCAGCGTTAGTGGGGGTTCCATGAGTGGGGGACGGTTAATGGAGGTGCGTATTTGATCCAGCAGTGACACTTGGGTGGCCAAAAAATGTTGCAGAGGTATGATGGTGTCGGTTGTATCTGTATCCTGGGCCAAGTCCTCATACATTCGGGATAAGGCGTCGGCCTTCTGGTTCTTGGTTCCAGGCCGATATGTAATCAGTAGATTAAAGCGGGAGAAAAAGAGAGACCACCTGGCCTGGCGAGGACGAAGTCGTTTAGCGGACTTCAAGTATTCAAGGTTACGGTGGTCCGTATACACTGTAACGGGTAGAGAAGCCCCCTCCAGAAGATGGCGCCACTCCCCTAGGGCACATTTGATAGCGAGCAGTTCCCTCTCTCCGATGTCGTAATTTTTTTCTGCTGATGATAGTTTGCGTGAATAGAATGCTACCGGGTGGAGGCGGTCATCTTTATCACCTCTTTGAGACAAAACCCCACCCAGGGCCAATTCCGAGGCGTCAACTTCCAAGTAAAAGGCTTTGGAAACGTCTGGTTGCACCAAGATAGGGGCTTGGGTAAACAGACCCTTAAGTCTGTCAAAGGCCGATTGTGCCAGAGGTGTCCAGGAGAATTTTTCACATGTCTTAGTGAGTGACGTAATCGGAGCACCGACTCGGGAGAAGTCCCGTATGAACTTTCGGTAGAAGTTTGCAAACCCCATGAAGCGTTGGACGGCTTTCCGATCTTTGGGGATAGACCACTCCAAGACTGCCTTCACCTTCCGGGGATCCATTTGAATGTGGCCTGGCGCAAGTATATAACCTAGGAATTCAACGGTGGTAGTATCAAAGACGCATTTTTCAAGCTTGGCGTATAGGCCGTGCTCCCGAAGACGCTGAAGGACCTGGCTGACATGACAAGTGTGTTGGTCCGGGGAATCGGAGAAGACCAGAATATCATCTAGATAGATCACTATGAAGGTGTCAAGAATATCCCGGAAGACGTCGTTCAAGAAGTGTTGAAAAGAGGCGGGTGCGTTACACAGCCCAAAGGGCATGACTAGATATTCAAAATGCCCATACCGGCTCCTGAAGGCTGTCTTCCACTCATCCCCATCTCGGATGCGCACCAAGTTATAGGCTCCTCGAAGGTCAATTTTAGTGAAGATAGCGGCACCTCTCAACCTGTCAAGCAATTCCGGGATCAACGGGAGTGGATATCGATTTTTGATGGTTATGTTGTTAAGGGCTCTGTAATCTACGCAGGGGCGTAGACCCCCGTCTTTCTTGCCAACGAAGAAAATGCCCGCTCCGGCCGGTGAAGTAGAAGGCCTGATGAAGCCTTTGGCCAAGTTGTCAGAGATGTATTCTTTCAAGTACTTGAGTTCAGACTCTGTGAGTGGGAATATACGCCCAAACGGAATCGGAGCCCCAGGAAGTAGGTCGATGGGGCAGTCGTAAGGACGTCTAGGAGGTAGTTTGTCCGCATTTCTCTTGTTAAAGACATCCCTGAAGGCTTCGTACTTGGATGGTAGTGCAGGAACAGAAGTGACGGACAAATGAGGGACTGAATGGGTTACCTGAACCCCAGAGGAGGCAGTGAATGTGAGAGTACCCTTGCTCCAATCAATGGCGGGGTTATGGGTGCGGAGCCAGGGCAGACCGAGAATAAGTGGAAAGAGGGGAGAAGGTACCAGGTCCAGACAGAGCACCTCTTCATGCCGGTCACCAATGAGGAGACGAACCGGAGCTGTTTCATGAAGGATAGGACCGGTCTTTATCGGTGTGCCATCCACTAGGTATAACAGCAAGGGGTATGGCTTTTTTTGGGTTGGAATGTTCCATTTCTGGGCCAGGGCTTGGTCCAAGAAACACCCGCTGGCTCCGGAGTCGATGACGGCTGAGGCGGTGTGGAGCTCATCGTCCCACTGCAGAGAAAGAGAAACAGATAAGTAAGTTGTGAGCGTAGGGGTGGCCATGTTCCAGATGTGATGTGTAACAGGTTTCTTACCCGGAGGCGTAGAAGGACGTACTGGACATGTCCGCAGCATGTGACCGGGCTTTCCGCAGTATAGACAGAGGCCTTGGGAACGACGTCTCATACGTTCTTCTTTGGTAAGGGGGCGTCGGACGAGGCCTATCTGCATTGGTTCGTCAGTCAGGGAAGCAGGAGTAGAAGAGGTAGCAGCCTCTGGTGGGGCAGAAAACCGGCTGGATGTGTGAAGCCTCTCCAGCCTCCTCTCGCGGAACCTACGATCAAGTTGAGTGACTAGTAGGATCAGTTCTTCTAGAGAGGGAGGCATACCCACCCGGGCTAACTCGTCCTTGAGGTGTTCTGAGAGTCCTAGGCGAAATTGTTCTATCAATCTGGTCTCATTGAGTCCAGTATCGGGAGCGAGTTCACGGTATTCTGTAATGTAATCCTCTACAGGTCTTCTCCCTTGATGCAGGGAGCGTATAGCTGTCCGGGCCGCGGAGGACCTCAAGGGGTCATCGTACAGGATTCGCATAGCATCGGTAAAGCGAACCCAAGAGTCTAACTGAGGGCTGTTGGAATGCAGTAGCTGATGTGCCCAGACCTGTGGTGGCCCTGATAGCAGCGCGATGGCTGTCCGGACCCTGATGAAGTCATTTGGATAAGTACGAGGCTTCAGGGAAAAGAGCAATTCACAGGCGGTGATGAATGTCCTGAAGTCAGATCTCTTGCCTGTGAACTTGTCGGGCATAGGAATGGCTGGTTCGGGTGCCGGAAACATCTGAGGGCGCGCTGCAGGTGGAGGTGATGGTGGGAGGGGTACAGTCTCCGCTCTTTGTCTCTCATGGAGCATAGTGGCATGACTGGCCTGAAGTTCTTGGAAAGACTGCGTAAGAACGGTCACCTGGTGTGTTAGCGCAGTGAGCGCTTCCGCTATCTCTGCGGGCTCCATATATAGGGCTCAGTTGTTATGTGACGGCCCGGCAGGGTCCTTGGGTATTTGCAAAACAGGAGCCCAGGTGCAGCGGACAGCGGGTAGAGGCACCGGAGTAATCCAGCAGGATAAGACAGAGGCAGGACTGTAGATGGGTCAGAGGTCAGGGCAGGCGGCAGCACAAGCAGAGTCAGAGACAAGCCAAAGGTCAGGGCAGGCGGCAACACAAGCGAAGTCAGAGACGAGCCAAAGGTCAGGGCAGGCGGCAACATAAGCGAAGTCAGGAAACGAAGCAGGATCAGGAACCAGGCTATCAGACAGGACTGTAAGACACAGGTAAGCGCAGCAAGGCTACAGAACAACTGAGCAAAGACTGGAGGGAGAGAGCAGACTTAAAAAGGGAACAGACAGTCACATGACCTGGGGAGCACCACTAGTGGAAAAGACACTCCTACTCTACCATAAGCCTGCCCACCAGTTCATTCATTAGCCTCAGTGGACACAGCTGACATGTCTCCCGCATGTGGGGAACCACTGGAGGCATCAGAGGGCGGTGAAGGGACCCAGGATAGAGGTTGCATAGCCGGCCAACCGTGCATGCGCCGAGAGGCAAGGACCGCGGCGCTTAGAACCCGGAAGCGCCGCGGCCGCCTTGATCCCAGCGTGGAAGCCAGCCGACTCTGCAGACGCCGTGGGTGCCTGGACCGGGTAGGAGACCGTCGGCCATCGTGACACATTTTAGCTCTCTAGTGCCATCAGAGAGGAAAAATTTCGACATACATATTAGACTAATCCCACCCAAAAGGGCAGTCCAGTTCCAAAAGAACGGGTAAGCAACCCCCGACATATGTTTTGGCCTAGTTGGGCCTCATCAGGAGAGTGCAGCTGGATTCCCTAAGCACTGAGAGCAAGGGGTCCACATCTAGATTACCTTTCACTCTTAGGGAATGCCCCTAAGAGTATTCAAAATAAACATACAGAATGTGAGAGGCTTATGGGAATGAACAACAGCACAATGGCCTGGTCTACGGCTAGTCACCGCCCAGAAGCATCTCTTTTTAGCTCTCTAGTGCCATTACAGAAAAGAAATTTCCACATGCATATTAAACTAATCCCACCCAAAAGGGCAATCTAGTTCCAAAATGACAGGCAAGTACTCCATGCACAGGAACACCAACTAACCCCCAACATATGTTTTGGGCTAGTTTGGGCCTTCTCAGGATAGCGCAGCTAGATTTTGTTGGCACTGAGAGTAAGGGGTCCACATCTGGATTACCCTTCACTTTTAGGGAGAGCCCCTAAGAGTATTCAAAATAAACATACAGAATGTGAGAGGCTTCTGGGAATGAACAACAGTACAATGGCCTGTTCTACAGCTAGTCACCGACCAGAAGCGTTACATTTTAGCTCTCTAGTGCCATCAGAGAGGAGAAATTTCGACATACATATTAGACTAATCCCACCCAAAAGGGCAGTCCAGTTCCAAAAGAACGGGTAAGCAACCCCCGACATATGTTTTGGCCTAGTTGGGCCTCATCAGGAGAGTGCAGCTGGATTCCCTAAGCACTGAGAGCAAGGGGTCCACATCTAGATTACCTTTCACTCTTAGGGAATGCCCCTAAGAGTATTCAAAATAAACATACAGAATGTGAGAGGCTTATGGGAATGAACAACAGCACAATGGCCTGGTCTACGGCTAGTCACCGCCCAGAAGCATCTCTTTTTAGCTCTCTAGTGCCATTACAGAAAAGAAATTTCCACATGCATATTAAACTAATCCCACCCAAAATGACAGGCAAGTACCCCCTGCACGGGAACACCAACTAACCCCCGACATATGTTTTGTGCTAGTTTGGGTCTTATCAGGATAGCGCAGCTAGATTTTGCTGGCACTGAGAGTAAGGGGTCCACATCTGGATTACCCTTCACTTTTAGGGAGAGCCCCTAAGAGTATTCAAAATAAACATACAGAATGTGAGAGGCTTCTGGGAATGAACAACAGTACAATGGCCTGTTCTACAGCTAGTCACCGACCAGAAGCGTTACATTTTAGCTCTTTAGTGCCATCAGAGAGGAGAAATTTCGACATACATATTAGACTAATCCCACCCAAAAGAGCAGTCCAGTTCCAAAAGAACGGGTAAGCAACCCCCGACATATGTTTTGGCCTAGTTGGGCCTCATGAGGAGAGTGCAGCTGGATTCCCTAAGCACTGAGAGCAAGGGGTCCACATCTAGATTACCTTTCACTCTTAGGGAATGCCCCTAAGAGTATTCAAAATAAACATACAGAATGTGAGAGGCTTATGGGAATGAACAACAGCACAATGGCCTGGTCTACAGCTAGTCACCGCCCAGAAGCATCTCTTTTTAGCTCTCTAGTGCCATTACAGAAAAGAAATTTCCACATGCATATTAAACTAATCCCACCCAAAAGGGCAATCTAGTTCAAAAATGACAGGCAAGTACCCCCTGCACGCGAACACCAACTAACCCCCGACATATGTTTTGGGCTAGTGTGGGCCTTATCAGGATAGCGCAGCTAGATTTCGTTGGCATTGAGAGTAAGGGGTCCACATCTGGATTACCCTTCACTTTTAGGGAGAGCCCCTAAGAGTATTCAAAATAAACATACAGAATGTGAGAGGCTTCTGGGAATGAACAACAGTACAATGGCCTGTTCTACAGCTAGTCACCGCCCAGAAGCGTCACATTTTAGCTCTCTAGTGCCATCAGAGAGGAGAAATTTCGACATACATATTAGACTAATCCCACCCAAAAGGGCAGCCCAGTTCCAAAAGAACGGGTAAGCAACCCCTGACATATGTTTTGGCCTAGTTGGGCCTCATCAGGAGATTGCAGCTGGATTCCCTAAGCACTGAGAGCAAGGGGTCCACATCTAGATTACCTTTCACTCTTAGGGAATGCCCCTAAGAGTATTCAAAATAAACATACAGAATGTGAGAGGCTTATGGGAAGGAACAACAGCACAATGGCCTGGTCTACGGCTAGTCACCGCCCAGAAACATCTCTTTTTAGCTCTCTAGTGCCATTACAGAAAAGAAATTTCCACATGCATATTAAACTAATCCCACCCAAAAGGGCAATCTAGTTCCAAAATGACAGGCAAGTACTCCCTGCACGGGAACACCAACTAACCCCCAACATATGTTTTGGGCTAGTTTGGGCCTTCTCATGATAGCGCAGCTAGATTTCGTTGGCACTGAGAGCAAGGGGTCCACATCTGGATTACCCTTCACTCTTAGGGAGAGCCCCTAAGAGTATTCAAAATAAACATACAGAATGTGAGAGGCTTCTAGGAATGAACAACAGCACAATGGCCTGTTTTATGGCTAGTCACCACCCAGACACATCACATTTTAGCTTTCTAGTGCCATCACAGAGAAGAAATTTCTACATACATATTAGACTAATCCCACCCACAATGGCAGTACAGTTCCAGAAGGACAGGCAAGTCCCCCTTGCACTAAAACACCAGCTAATCCCCAACATTTGTTTCTGCCTAGTTAGGCAGTTGCAGCTGGATTCTCTAGGCACTGAGAGCCACGGGTCCACATCTGTATTACTCTTCACTCTTAGGGAGAGCCCCTAAGAGTATTCAAAATAAACATACAGAAGGTGAGACGCTTCTGGGAATGAACAACTGCAGAATGGACTGGGCTACAGCTAATCATTGCATTATATTTTAGCTCGCTAGTGCCATTACAGAGGAGAAATTTCCACAAACATATTAGACTAATCCCACCCAAAAGGGCAGTCCAGCTCCAAAATGATTGCAAGTCCTCCCTGCATGGGAACACCAGCTATACCCCAACATACATTTCAGCCTAGTTGATCCACATCAGGAGAGTGCAACTGGATCCCTTAGGCACTGAGAGCGAGGAGTCCACGTCTGGATAACCCTTCACTCTTAGGGAGAGCCCCTAAGAGTATTCAAAATAAACATACAGAATGTGAGAGGCTTCTGGTAATGAACAAAAGCACAATGGCTTGTTCTATAGCTAGTCACCACCCAGAAGCATCACATTTTAGCTCTCTAATGTCATAACAGAAGAGAAATTTCTACATACATGTTAGACTAATCCCACCCAAAAGGACAGACCAGTTCCAAAAGGGCATGCAATACCTCCTGCACTAAAACATCAGCTGAAGGCTGTGCTTGCAATTCTTGTCCTCTCTTGCTTTATGTCATAAATAAAGGAATTATTGTTGTATCATATGTGCAAAACTGGGCCCTAAAGGGTTAAACAGGAATCCTGACAGGTTCAAAGAGCATTCATGAACAAGGCAATCTTTACTAATAATATGCGTACATTTGTTGGATGGTATATGTTAAATGTAACAGGCGTGCAAAGGTTTGCATTTTTTCAGTAAAAAGGGGGGTATTCGAGGTTTGGTGGGAACCAAAATGCTGGGATCTCCTAAGTGCAAGTTTTCAGACTTATTTCAGAAACTATATATATATATATATATACACATACAGATCAGTTACACCACACCAGTCCCTCACCACTGCCACCACCAAACACATCTGCCGCATTGTAGGTTGTGCTTTTTTTTTAAATATATTTTGACATCATCATAAATATTTCCAGATTAGTGTTGTGGGCAAATGACAAAGGCACTCTGCACACTAAAAAAAATTTAAAGGCATATGTTGCTGTGGGGCTCAGAACTTTGACTTTCAGATACTTATTTCTTCACTAAAGCTCTCACAAATAATATTTTGGTGGAAAATGTTGCACCATAGGATACATAGAAAAAAAATTGTTGGCATTGGAGAAAAAGGAGGAAATTTGGCATTGGCGAAAAAGAGAAAAATCATCCTTTTTTTGTGAAAAGTCATGCGGGAAATTTTTCTGACTTCGCCCACCACTGTCCACATTCTCAAAATGGTCAATGGTCAAGCAATTTCTTTTTACTTTCTCATAAGATTAATATCTAACACCTAGTGGTATAACCATGTAAAGAAAATTGGGTGTGTGCAATCTCTGAAATTAAGAAGTCAAGATTTAAGCAATTCATCATTTCTCAAATGTCATTACAGGGTTTGCGTCATGTCCTTTCCTGTCTTTCTGGGTTTTTCTGGCATTTCTTGCTAGACATTCTATTTATTCCTCTGTTCACTTTCCCCTCCTTGTTGTGTGACGCTCTTGCTGAGCCTTTATCAAGCACCAGCACCTTGTGTCCGTTCGTGATCAAAGTGTTCCTGTCATGACCAAGTTCTGCAGTGTTCCTGTTTTTTCCTGTGATTCCAGTGTTTGACACGGCTTTCCTTCAACTTCATTTATGTCGACTATTCTTCTGTCTCATCCGTGTTGCCTGACTGTTACTGACCCGGCTTGTCGACTATTCTCCCTTCAACTCCAGAGGTTCTACTGCACCCACCTCCTTGAGCTCGACTTTGTCTACCACCTTGTCAAGTTCGACTTTGTCGACCACCTTGTTCAGTCTGACTTTTGTCGACCAGCTATTGTCGAGTGCCATTCATCCACCTCCCGTTGAGTTCAACCGAGCCCCTGAATTTATGACTGGCTGTTCCTGGTTCTTCCTATTCCAGTAGTTCAACAGAGACAGTTGTACTGCTGGTAGGTTATTTATTCTGATTGTTGTCTCGGTGGGGACCTGTCTGTGTCTGGGGTTGTCATTCTGCTATCTGGCTTCAAGGCCAGAAACCTTTAACATGGCCTAGGCTGCTGCAAGGTTTCCCTAGTGCAGCCCCCACCAGCCAGCCATGCTCTCCAACAGGCGCACTATAGCATCTGGCCCACTGAGACCTACTAAACAGTGTATTTGTATTGTTGTCTGTTGTATTGTTCATAGTATACTCTTTGTGGAGATTCCACTCTGCAAAGCATAACCCAGGCAGCTTAAAACTAGTCTGATCATCACAGTTTGTTAGATTTTAATGTTGTGTTTGTGTGTGTTTTTAACTGTTTCTGAATACATTTTTCCACTTTCCATTGGATATATATTGTTGTCTCGTGTTATTATATAATCTTTAATTCATTATTAATAAATCTAGTACACTAGCCTTTTTTCTCACCTTGCAAGGGTGTTGTTCTAGTCTACATTGTCATATGAGCTATATGAGTACATATCTGTATTTCTAATGTAGGACATAAGAGGGTTTGAGTATTACAGAGGATTATTCTTTCTTTCTTTCTTTCTTTCTTTCTTTCTTTCTTTCTTTCTTTCTTTCTTTCTTGTTATTGTACAATAACCTATAGTATATTTCAAAAGACTGAGCAGGCACCAGGGAGAAAATAACAGGTCTTGCTACAATATAACGCCATATAGTGGAGTGGTGCACTCTTAGACCTCAACTACAAACACAAAATAAAAAAAGAAAAGAGAAAAAGAGAAAATGAGAGGGAAAAAGAAAAACCACTCTCTCCCACTCCCCAGAGTAGTGGTGTTCTTTTTCCCTCTCCCTTTCTATTGTACAATAACCTGTCATAGGTATTCTCAATTTAAAAACAACCATACATTAAACTTTATTGCTCTATCTACAGCAGTGGACCAAGGCAACACTAGCATACAGTCTGTAGATCTCAGGGCATATCTGGTTTTTAAATAATATTTATCATGGGAATAATGAAAGGTTCAAATACAAAAATATATTGTTATTCATAGTTATCACAATCACAATGACAGAAATTAGCGTATTATGAATAATACATTCCATAAATATTCATTTAAAATGCAAGATTTCGATTTTTATCTAAATATTCATAGGACAGAGGCACCCTAAGCTAGTACCCATGCACACCTGATATATAGACTCAAATATCTATGAGAGGAGAGTGGAGAGCACAATATATTGCTTTACTAACTTTAAGAACTTTATACTAAGCTATTTTAGGCCTCTTTCACACAGTGGCAAAACTTTTTTTAGCCCCCTGGAAGAGTTTGGTCAATTGTGCTGTTTTACTTGCCTTTCTCCTGCATTCCACCACTGACACATGAAAAGGAGTGTCCACCTGTCAGCGCAGGTTCGTGACAGTTAACATTACTTAGCTGGAACCCATGTGTGTTGGCTATTCTTTACAGATTGCAATGAGTATTGCAACCTCCAACACAGCTAATATGTAACATCAGCTGGCAGCCCCATAAGTTGCCACACAGACCTTGCTTACTGCAAGATTACTGCGTTCCTGAGCTGAATGCTGTTAAGTATCAAAATGGTAGGCATTTGTGTGATCACACAAGGCAATAGTTGCCAATATGAAAGGCATCATAGTCCAGAATATTCCTTTCACTACAGGCAACAGACAATGCAACATTGCTGCATTAGTGTCACCCATGTAAAAGGGGCCTTCAACTATACAGTGAGTACCCTTAAAGGTACTTGCATTTGAAGGAAGATACTCTTCTATTTCAAGTGAGAATAGTCTTGTACCAATAGGAAATAAGGTGTAGAGATGGGGCTCTATTATATCCCAACAGCCATCTCCCTTCCTTTAATGAAAACACAGGTGATTCACTGGAGGAAATCACTTTATGCCTCTGGGTACTCATATGGTGTGTTCAACCTGAAGATCCATTCAGGTGATTACAAACTAGCATTCTCATGTAAAGTCTGGGAGGTATTCTATGAGGAGAGCTGCAGATGTCTCCAAGGCTTTATTTGTAGCCATAGAGAATGTGCACTAGTTCTGTTTACAAAACTTTCTTAGATACTGTTTTGAGAATGGTGGATGTTTTGTTCTATTTTTATATATTTGTGAAGTAACCTGATTATAAGGGGATCCCATCACCTAATACCAGCTTTAGGGAGTTCAAAAGAGCTTTCAGAATTACCTGTATGTTGTAATAGACAATTTTTATTTGAGAAATAGTTTTTGAGTTATTTCAATGTATATATTAGGCTACTTAAGGCCTACTGTGCAGGCACTTCATGTATTAGTCCTATATTACCTCCCCCACTCACTGACACTTAACTCTTTCAGTGATAAGTGAGGTAGGTAATATATTGCTGAACATTGGCAGTTGATGGGAGAGGTAATGTGAGACTAAGGCAGGAAGCTCTTGCACCAAATGCCTGGATTAGCATGTTCTTTAGGTGATAGTGTTCCTTTAACAATGATTGTGGCATACCTACCTACTTATGCATTTGGTTCAGTTTTATGCATCTCCTATGCACTCCACCCAGTAAAAGGTTGCAGAGATAAATACATATATTCCTCATGCAAAGAAACAGAACAGAAGACTAGTCTACGCAACCAGATATTTTAATGCAACTTATAAAATGTGTATTTTTTTTCAGCCTAATTAGGATGATAAAAAGCTAGCATTTTATACATACATTTTTAATTTGTGTAGTAAGAGGAAAAAGAAAAGGATTTGAAAAGAAAATGTCCTGATCATTTTCTCAATGTCCAAACATGACATTAAAAGTAGATTCAATCAAGGTAGAAGATACTTTAAAATGTCAAAGGAACATATTTCTCTCTGCAATCTCTATCCACGGCAAGGTTTTTGTGACTGTTAGATGAGCAAAGTTTTGAAGTATATCACCCCAAAAAAATGCCCAGGTTGACAGATTAAGTCATTAATAAGTAAACTCTCTGCCTTCCATCAGATGCCATGGCAGCTAAGCTAAAATATATGTGTTTTACGTCTTACTGAAAACCATGTAGTCGTTTTCAATTTCAAATGAGAATCCATGTGAACTATTCAGAAAATATATCATTTATCTGAAAAGGCTTTGAAAATGAGTTAATAAATTCATTTGTGTGACTCCCCAATGAGACAAGCACATATTATAAAGATAAAAGACAAAACACATCCAAAGGCCTTTTGCTAGGGTGCCCCTTAAAATTAGTTATAGTATTTATTTTTTCACCTTATTATCACAATGAAGGCTATCAAATAAAAATGCAATATGAATACTTTACAGTTAGTGGGTTAAAGGGCATCTATCATATGATAAATGCTGTAGCGGCAGATCTTGAGCTCAATACTATTACCACCTGTAAAACCGACGGTAATAGTAAAAACACTAACTCTTAAAAACCTCACACTTGTACATCAGCTATTCTATTGCTGGTGAGGTACATGGCAAAATGAGTGTTGGTGGCCAAAACTCACATTTTGGCAAAATGCTCGTTGTTTGTTTTTGTTCCCACGAGTGCTAAATAGTGCGAACTGTGGGAGCATTAAAGGAAAAAAGCAAACTCTCCTTGTTTTATAGTGTCAGAAATGTAACACTTACCTGTCATCCACTGTCCTTCTTCTTCATTAATCTTCCCTTCTTTCTTCTGTCTTCTCCTCTGTCTTCTTTTCTTCAGTCTTCTTTCTTGTTTAAAAAAAAAAAAGACTGACTAGCCCTCTGGCACTCAAAGGGTTAAGATGGGTTGCATCTTAATGTCCACTGAAGATATAAAATCAAATGTTTCCAAAATTGCAAATTAATATTTCAATGTCAAATGTCTTAGCCCCCTTTGCCTCAAACGTTGTCTCCGCTGGCAGCAGAAGGCGTTTTGACCTGCACAGACCTCCCTTGCCACCACTTGGAAAAGTCAGACTTCTGTGATTTTGGACCGAGACTGGCTTTTATATTTATTTTATATAAATTGGCAGCCTCCTATTGGCAGAGAAATGCTTATGCAGCTCCCAGCCAATCCGTTTCTAGCGGGGTTCATCATCCCCCTGCTAGAAACTGTGGTGTCAAACACACCACCGCTGGTTTTGAAAAATACCGATGGTAATAGTATCGAGCCCCTGATCCTTTGGGAACAGATATGCAGATTAAACTGGGGGGGGTGTATTGTGAGGAGCAGCCTACCAACAAAATAGAGGTCTGAACGTAGATTTCTACTGCTCAACCTGTGTATCTATGTTTCATCTCACATAGCGATGGGCAAAAGTAAAAATTCTTTCCCATATAAATGTTCAGGAAATAAACATTAAATTCCCACTTTTTATGCAAAATATAGCTCCCATAGAAAACACAAAAAAGTCACCTTTTCAGTTTTAACCAATGCCAATTCATTTTCCCGGAGAACTTTTACATTTTTTTCACTATACTCTCTATGACTGCATATACTCTCTATGACTGCAAGTAGGAATGGGTAAAAAGTTCTGTTTTGTTCACTCAAGAAATTTTGTGAAAACAACATGGCTTTCTAATTTTTTCAAGAGAAATTTTGCCCACAGGGAGATCATTAGATTTTCCACCATTTCACTTAGACCTAAAATATTTAGCATAAATGATTCCATTTGTCGCCTATGACTTTCAGTGGGGTTAAACTTCCTGCCCACATACTATAAAAACCTCAAATTTTTTCGCCAAGCAGTATGCTGTAAATAAGAAGGAAAGCGATAGAGAGGGGGTGAAAAAATGAGATAAAAGGAAATCCTATATAATAATTCGATAAAACATGTGTAACGATGCAGAAATTATAACGAAGAATGTAATGGCAATGAAACTGAAGGAATGAATATATTTGAACTCCTAAAAGTTCTCCAATCGTAGTCCAAACTCCAACAATATTACAACAATATTACATCAATATTAAAAAAGTAGTTTTAGAGTCATTTAACTGCTGCAAGGACCTAATCCCCTGATAACAACAACAATCTGGAAGGAAGGATAGCACAAGAAAAAATCTAAAAGCACTATTTATTAGCACATAAACATGACACTTAAAAACATGTTGAACTCACCGATCCTTCTAATATATATATGTATACCTCCCATTCTACACTCTACCAACAAATGCCTTGCCGCACAACTTCCTTATTCAGCCAATCAATACAGATGGGAAGTCAGTGACACCAGTTGTTACAGACTTCTCTCTCTTTCCCCAATTGTTCCTCTTTTCAAACAGTGGTACTCAACTCCCAGTATATATAGATGAACTCAGAGAGAAGCTGAGGTGGGAGTCCTTGATGTCCTTGTTCACTGGATCATGAGCCTCTGGCTAGGGGTGGTAATGGGAGGGACTAACAATCTGAGGAGCTCCAGTGATTTTCACCCTACGCATATTGTGGCTTACTCCTAGCCACTTCTTTTGAAACCCCTGGGAGGACACATTTGTTAAAAACCTTTCACTTGAGGCATAGTTGTAAATTTGTCTTAAAGACAGTACTACTAAGTTTTCCAAATGTTTTCCACCTCAATTTTATTTGTCACTCAATTTCCATCATGTTGTTTTCATCTGTCAACAGATAAACAGGTAAACAACTTCTAGTTCTTATGTGTCTATGTATCTATGTTCCGTGGAGAGGACCGAAACGTTGCTGCTGCTATTTGTTTGTGCAATATGTAATTTAATATATATATTTTTTCACTATTTGCCGTGAGTGCATTATTTTTCCTGAATATATATATATATATATATATATATATATATATATATATATATATATATATATTAACCATGATTCCTGCAGCAAATCGGTATTATCATCTTTGAGTGTAATGTAACTTTACATAATGTCTCAGCATCTTGACACTCATTATTCAGTGGCCATAGCAGTGGTCCTAGCTGGTGGAAACCCTTTATATCTCTCCTCCTGATCCTCATATGTGCCTTGGCTTTCCCTGTCATGTGTGGATTTGTCCAGTTCTGCTACCTGATACTCAGATGGTATTACATGTTGGTTCAGTTTTAGAAATGTAGAAATGTTAGTCTCCCAACACTGCTGCTTGGTAGCTTTGTCCTGTGGTCATTTACAATATAACCAGCTGCACTGAAAACCCACTCAGATTCAATGCTTGCTGGTGGGTTTCCATGGTTGTTCATTTCAGGGTTAGCCACACACACACACACACATTGTTTTGTTTTCCAGTAGCCCATGTGGTAATCCTTTCTGCCAAAAACATAGCTGTCCTGCAAGTATGCTTGCAGTGGGGGCACTTCTAGGACTACACAGTGTTCCTGTGAATCAGTTACCAATTCATACTCAGGGATCCTGTCAAATAGAGATGTGCCACCACCAGTGCCACCACCACCACAATTACCACATATGTTTGATTACCATCCCTCAGACCCATGAATCACCTTGTGACGATCACGTGTTCAGAAATATGTTGGTGGTGAGATGTTATGGTTGATGTGCTGCTTCTTCTGCTGCTGATATAAACACATTGCTGACTTCATTTTCACTATGCTTTCTAGCAGTTTTTATATTCCTAACTTTCTCATTCTCATCCTCCTCAATGCAACTCTCCACTCAGTCTATAAGCATATATTTATATTACTTGAATTCTATTCCTCAGGGAAATGCTGCTGACCATGACTCCATGTTGTGATAAACTGATCACACTTTCACAGAAATTTGGCAGAAATGTTGTGTTTAAAGCAGAGTTCCAGCAAAGTGGAAATAATGTAGTTGTCATTGTTTTTAATGGAAACTATGTGAGGATCTTTCTCAATGCATGCTAACATGTCCTTGACCAGCTGATGCATGTCTGTTTTGTCATTATGGTAAGATTCTTCAGCCATGCTCCTCTGTTTTATCAGTGTAAAAATGTAGCTAATTCTTGCCCCTTCATGACTAACCAGCATGGCTCCTCAAAAGTTTTCAGCAGCTCACATATATCTCACATTAGTATACATTGTCCAGGTGACAAAGAGGCCCCTCCAAAGCCTTACAGTTTTGCACTGCTTATTTGCTAATGGTTTTCTTCTGTTGGTACAAAAGCTCTTGCATGTACGCTCTTGTATGGAATGGAATGTGTTTTGTGCACTGTAGGAGCAGCTAAAATTGGCACAGATTTTACAGGTTATTTTCAGCATCTCTCTGCCAGGAATCTGGTCACAAATAAATTTAGCACATGGGCAAAGCAGGATAGGTGTACCATATCACTTATTCTCAACACAGTATTATATTGGGGCCATTATCAGCAGACACAAAACCAGTCCTAAAGAAGCGGGGTACAAGCAATCTCTATCACTTGCTCTAGGTTACTTAACAGCTATGGCTTTGTCTCTCAAAACCCAGCATGCACAAGGTGGTGTGTCAATGGTATGGGCTATCCTGCTGTTGCTTTTTAATCATACTGCCAGAAACAGAGGCAAGATTACTGGCTGTCACCTGATGCTGTAAGCTAGTGTTGCCCAATGGTGGTGGTAGGGAAACAGTCTGTGCTCTGCCCACTATCCACATATCTGTTTTGACGTGGATATACTTGCCGTATGAGCTTTCCAGCCCTTTGCCCACCATACTAACCACCTGCAGGTATATCCTGGAAACATAACTGTGGCTTGAGATGTGCCAGTGGAGGGCTACACATACATCATTTCTCTAAATCCTGGGTTTTCAACAAAATAACACTATAGAATGTCCATTGCCAACATCCTGGCAACCTTTCCATAACACAGGTGTAGGTTGAGATTATTTTTCTGATGTTTTTGACTCCTAAGAGCTCAGTAATTGTGGGTTGACAGTACATGGTAGCAGAATACTGCACCTTGATTGCTTTAACAACATAACTAGAGGAGGTGGTAGAGGTGTATCCAGCATGTGTGGACAGTCTATGATGCTTGCCATTAGTTATCTTCTCTGCAGAAATAGCCATAGGTGGTATTTTGAATGAACAAACTCTTGGCACACTCTCTGACACATCAACATCACTACCTCTATTATGTGCCCAAGAGCCCTGTGAACATTTGGGAGTGTTTCTGCAAGTTTTGGACATCCAATATATTGATGGTGTGTCTTCCAGTCAGACCTGTGATTGTGCTTCCCCCCTACTCACATGCTTTTTACACATTCAACAGATAGCAACATGCTTAGCGTTTTGATCATTAGTGAAATATCTCCATACTGTGGAGTTCATTGACTGAGGGGATTCTACTAAAACTGGGGCAGATGTTGTTGCAATTGCACTATTACTGGGTGTCACAGGTACTGCTCTTCCAACAGCAGCAGAGGCACTCATCATAGTTAAGGTTGTGGATGTTGATAACCAGTGTTGTTGCTGGTTACTCAACACTAGTATTGTGAGTGGCTTAGTAGTGTGTGGTGCATGACAATGCTGATGATAACTGACAGGACTGTGTGCCATTTTTGCTTGTCCAGGGTCATACTTAAACACCTTATAGACAGGCACAGTGCTCTTTTTAAGTGGTAGAAGATTTATATTTTGCCTTTTTGCTCTTTATGGCCATGTCATCATCTCTCTCACTAACTTCATGCGTACCTGAAGAAAAGGAAGGATATATTCTAGATCTCCATCATCAACCGTAATGATTGGGTCATCCTCAGCATCATCCACAGCTTCTTACCCAGTACTTTTATTCACCAAGACTTTTAGAGATCTCAAACATTTTCTTTTTGCTTTCCCTTTAGAGCGATTTTCACATTTGGTAATACTTCCAGGACAGATGTATTAGTGCTTGTTTGTCTCACTGTCAGATGCAGCAGTTGGTTGAACTGCTACACCTTTGTGCCTTATGCCATCAACACTGAAATGTGATTTGTTGTCAACTTTAGTGATTTCAGATGGTTTTTAATAGTATTGGGGCTGGTGATGGTGGTGTTGGAACCTTTGGTGCAACTTTTATAAGCTGCATCCTACTTGGGAGGAGAGGGATCACCATAATTTATTGCACACACTGCACACGTTTCTGTACGACCACTTTACTCACATGTCCCTGGACTTCTCCTGATCCTTCCACTCTCCCCCACCCCTTGTGCATTTGTGGGATATCGCACAACTACTGTGCGTATGTGTTTTTTACTGTAAGGTACACAATAAAACTCTATCTTTTCCAGTATCAGTCTACCTTAGTAACGTAACAGATTACATCAGGGTCACTCTCCCTGTGTGTGTTTTTTTTTTAGGAACTGTTCCTATCATTTATGGTCAACAAAAACCATTATCCCTGTTCAACTGCTTCTTTCACCAGACTCCCCTAGCACAAATATAAGAGCCAGATCAGGAAGAACCTTGGGTCACCTTTGCCTGTGTCTTACCAGTATGTCACACAGAATTTTGGATATTTGGGGTAATTCTCCTTTTCTTCCTTCTCATGCCCCCAGACTTCCCTGATATAGAGATAGCAGCCAGATTAGGAAGGAACTTGAATCACAGCTGCCTGTGTCTACTTGATCATACATAATTTGGAAGAATTTTAGGATGAACCTCCTTTGCTCCTTTCTCACACCCCCAGACTCCCCTAGGACAGAGATAACATACAGATGAGGAAGAACTCACACTCCACACACACACACACAGAATAGCTTGGCTAATGCCAAGTCTCCTGTAAATCATCTCCAGATCCTGTCTATTCTAGCATCAATATCCATCTGCTTTCTGTCCCTCTCCCAAACACAGAATTTGCATTTGCATTTATTTAACTTCTATTTGTACATCAATAACGGATATAGTGGTTCATTTTGTTGGTTGTATAATTCTTCTTCAATGTCTTATATACTACTATTTATTGATTTATTGTGTGGTAGTGTGAACTCTCCAAATTCACATACTGCAAAAGTTTTTGTTGCAGCTGTCCTGTCCTATTGAGTTTTTATTCTTACAAATAAAGAAACTAGATCAGAAGCTGGAATTTATTAATGGGCTTCTTTGAACCCTGCAGCAGAAGGCGGTCTCCACTTTTGCTTCAGCTGCTCCAACTACACAGCTTCTTCCTGGTGGTTCACTTTTTAATTGTTGCCCACTAATCGGTGACCAACAAAACGGCTCAATAAAAATGTCACCTCATTGAAAAGGGCAGCATTCTGATGCTGAGGCATCAGAATGTCGAGTAAACATGTGACATAGCTGTATGCAATGTGGCAGAGAAGTGAAGGGGTTAAGAAAAAATTAGCTGCTTTTTTGGTTGCCCAATTAACAAGACCTGGCACTTGAAAATCTTGAGCACCAGAGCAGTATACTTTAGTCTCGCTCCTGTTACACCTACCTATAGCAGCCCTGCAACCTGAATTTTGATACCCATCGCAGGCAAAGTGCTGCAAAAACTGCTATTATGCACACTGGCATATTATATTTTTTTTGGGGGGGGGTTACTGGGGGGCAGTTCATAAAAAATAAATCCTAAATGCAATTTAAAAAAAACCCTTAAGACATGGTATAAAAGGGGTCTGAGGAGGGTGCTTGTGTTAGTGGGTGGAGTCTGGGGAAGAAATCAGTTGAACAGGGAATTTGTTTTTGGGGGTTCTTAACTGGTACTGGGGGAACAGTTAATAAAAAAATAAAATTTTCTTATATTTGCTATAAGTGTATTATGTAGTGAAACACTAAACTATCTTTGGTATGGTTAGATATTTCATATATCTTAAGATGTTTTATCTGTGATAGATATACAGCTGTGACACAAGGTTAAATATAGTATGTGCTATGTTTATGAGATATCTATACATTGTGGCCACTTATTAGAGACATATGTAGCTTAAGCATGTGTTGACTGACCATTTGGGTGTTCTCATTTACCATTCTGTTTTGGTATTTAGTGTTTCTACTTGCATGCCACTTTGGGTTATTTAATATTGTGTAGATGGTGAGCAGATGCAGACTGTAGTCTTTATCATGATCCCTGAATGGTTCTGACTGGGGTCTTGGGTGCGCTCTCTGAGTCCCAGTCGATACCTAAATAAAGGAAGGTGCATCTGGTACATGAGTCATATGGACTGGTGAATAGCAGGGATGCTTTTGGACCTCAGTGTGTGCTTTTGTGGTAAGATAATATATTATTTTCTGACAAACCGTATAGCAAGGCATTGAATTATTGTATGCTTTTAATATTAGATGATGAATATTTATTAACATATAACATGATATTGAATTATTTGATGTTACATTAAAGTTTCTTCTTTTTGAAATCAGTGGTAAGATTAAAATTTCAATTAATACATAATTCCTGTGTCTCGGATTCTATATTACATTTATTATTTATTTGAGGTTTCTTTTTGGCATCTTTATACAAATTTGCTATCTCTTCAGTTAGTTCTTTTGGTTTCAACCACCCAGGAAACAGAGAGTACATATACTATTGGTGGCCTCCCTGTCCCTGTTCGACCAGTTGTTGCCCGGGATCTCTAGCCCTGAAGTAGCCACACCCTCTACTGTTCTGAAGTTCCTGTCATGGAATTCTCTCTGCCTTCATTTTCTAGCATTTTTTTGTTTGCTCTGTTAACCTCTGTCATTGCTCCCCAGTTTCTGTAATATCACTGCATTTTGTTTGTTTAGTTCATATTTTATTTGAGCAATCTTTGGTAGACGCTGTTCTCTATCCACTGCTTCTGTACATACTATATTTGTTGCCTTTTCCCTATGCTCTCTAAGTGCCTCCTAACCTTTCAGTTCTTTCAGTGTCCTGGCAAACTTCTCAGTGCTTTCAGTTGGCCCTGCAGTTTATCAATCAGGAGCCAGACCCATGGTTCGCTGGTCATTTGTGTATGTATCCCTTTCTCTGCTGACATTTGGGTTATTCTCCCAGCCTGATCGGTCAGCCTTGACAAAATGGGAACAAAACCTTTAATATCATTTGTTTCTTAGAAGGACTTGCTTAGGAACCTGTTATTCATACAGCAGTAATGTACCTATTGACTTTTTTTTAATATGTACTCTGTTGCAGTCTGTAACTAAACAGGGACATAGTGGTACCTTAAGAATGTTTGCAAGGTGCACTGGAATCATGGATAGGGCCCTTGTTTTATGACTAACAACATTCAGACTGTTTTTAATTTTATGTAGGTGAAAATAAATGCAGAGATAAAATGGTACATACAAAATACAGGCAAATACAAACAATATGAAAAATACATAAATAGGTATACCTGATTGCTATATGAAAAACACCGACCTAAGTAAGTGTTTTGTTAAACTTATTAAGAACCATGTATTCCTATATGTGTGAGTTTCCATTAATGCATATATTTTAAATCCATCAATATAAGAAAGAAGCAATGTATCAGCCTATCAGCCCAAATGAAATAACACAAAACAGTAGAATACCCATGAGAAGTTGCTTTAGCATGCATTTTACCAGATGGTGCTGGTTACATAGATACACAATCCCTGCTGTTTTAAGACCAAAAATCAGTCTAGTGTTTAATTTTCAGTCTCTAAGCTAAATCAGTAGTGATGAATCCTCTTTAAAAATAAGCAAGGCAATTTTTGAGCATATCATTTCATAGAATAATAAATGAATGAACCCTATATAATGAATACAATATACAGAACAAAGTTACTTTTTTGCACTTAACATTCACATATCTGCCACTTCTGTAGTACAACTCTCTTATTGGGATCAATGGAGTACACGTAGGGCACAAGACATATAATAATTAAAACAGTCTAGAATATAAGGAAAATAATAATGAGAAATGGCAGAGGTAGCAAATAAATGGGTGTATCACATCTTAATGGACAATTTTCTGTTTTCTAAATGACAATAACTGTCTTTTGTACAGTGTACAACAGAAAGATATAGATGGTTTCCTTTCAGTTGATATAATTTAGTTTGTTTAGAGAATATATACTTGTGTTGAGTCCACATATGTATGTGGTCTTTGCATAACCTTATACAAGTATCCATATTTATGGGACTTTTTTAAGTAGGAGAGATAGAAGCATATGTGATTTGCTATTTACCATGATCGTTGACAAATACCAGTCACTTATTTGTAAGTGACTGAGCTTGGTCTTCGTGTACAAAAGATTATAAAAGACAGGAAAATACACTAAGGGAGAATGGGGGGATTCATGGAGAAGTAAATGGTTGAATGCAAAACATATAATTTCCTTGCACAGTAGCCATTTTCTGATTCATTAATAGCCAGATCTGACAATCATTCATCTATTAGCAAGTAATAGATCATCTAATTCCTTCCACCATATTCAGGCTGGTAGATCCTATAGAAATATATCTATGGGGCAGACACATGCATACACTTATGATGTATATGTGTATCACAGGATGGCAGCATTTTTGCCATTTTTTAATTGCATTGCCCTGTCTCACATATATAAAGCAGGGAATACTCTGCTGTTACCACAGCTTGATGAATTCTGGCCTAAGTATTCTATGTTATAGTGGACTCATCCCTCTAAAGTAAGTTTACCAAACATTAAAGATAATTAAGAACTGTCTATATTGCTAGCCATTTATTTGTAATATAGACAGTTTTTTAATAAATGAGCATTTATTTGCTGGTGGTACAGTCCAGCACTTCACGCTAATTAGGTTCTGTGCTGGTACAATATTACCATACACTATACCAAGTAATGAATCTAGGCAGAACCTACACATCAGGGGCATTGAAAGAACACAACAAGTATTTTGTTTGATCAGGAACAGAACTAATTAGCCTAGCCTAATGTACCACCCCATGAATGTAAAACATAAACATCCCCTTCCCTAAAACAATTTATGTTACAGAAAAAGTAGCTAGTACAACATATAGGTCGATATTCATTTCTGTAAAACAAAATAAACGTGTCTTAGGGTATCAGGCCCACATGGAAAGTCCTGCTTTACAAGGAATACATACACATATTAGGCCTTACATACAAAAGCAAAAAGGATATAGTTTATTAGCCTAGTGCTGACTTCCCTCCTACAAAGGACAACCCTGAAGCGAGGAATAAAAATAAATAAAGCAGTACCTAAATAATGACCAAATTCTAAACGATGAAATAAAATAATATTATAATAAACCCAAAGAAAATATTTAAAATGCCACTTTATTAAAGGACACATAAAGGATTTATAAATATATACCAACAAATTAAGTGAACAACGTATCATCAAAGGAACATTTTTGGGAAGGTTAACAAACCGTAAAAGGTCAAAATAAACCGAAACCTAATAAAACTGATGGAGCTGACATCCCAATCCAAAAATACTAAACTCAGGTGTATACCTCAAGATTGTATAAATATATGATGAATAAAATTATTGATGGCTACAAGTGTACCAATTCAAATACAGAAGCCACATCGTTATGAATATACATCAATATCAAAATTACATAAAAACAAAAAAATACAACTATTAATTTACATATGGCAAAATGGCATAATGCCATACATCCAGTAAGACTCTCCTGGCCAAGAAGAAATAATATTCCTCTGAAACGCGTTTCACACCCAGAGGTGCTTTCTCAAGCAGATAATGTCTGCAAAAATGGAGCAATTCCAGACCAAACCAACTGCACCATTGGGGAAAAATAAATATTTCCAAATCTCTTATTAATTTAAATGGGGCTTAATGCAAGAGAGGACTCTACAATGCATTGAAACCTCAGCTTTCAGGGGGTAAAAAATGCCTTTAACCTTTGAATACCAAAGGAGGATTCAAGGCATTGCAAAAGCAATGCATTGCATACCCTCTGGCACTCAAAGGGTTGAATCAACAGGAAGTTGCATTAGTCCCCATGCAGTGCAGTTGGCTTTCTCCTTTTTGTATATAAGGCTCATTTGCCTCTATTTATAAAACTGAAGTTATTCCGGAGTAAACCAATTGCACATTAGGTGACAAAATTCCTGTTGCGTTAAATTGGGCGTTTTACCCCTTGAATGCTAGAGAGGTCTCGCAATGAACTGGAGATCTCTCTAGCATTCAAGGAGTTAATAAGCTCTATTCAAGTGCATAGGAATTTAGGAATTTTTATTTGTCCCCTATGGTGCAGTAGATTTACTCCAGAATAACTCCATTGTATACTATGATGAACTGGAGCAATTCAGAAGCAAACCAACTGCACTAAAAGAGCCAAATAAATACTCCCAAATGTCCCATTTATTTAATTGGGGGTTTTAACCCTTTGAGTGCCAGAGGGGTACGTAACGCATTGCTTTGTAATGTGTTGTGTACCCCTCTGGCACTCAAAGGGTTAATTGCTTGAATGCTAGACAGGTCTCCAATACATTGCTTTGTAATGCGTCAGTGACCTCATTTGCATTCAAGGGGTTTAAAGCACATTTTAACTAAATTTAATTAGCATTTTTCCCTATGATGTAATTTGTTTTTCCTATATTTCCCCACATTCTTCTTAGTACATCAGCTTCACTGTGTATATTCACTGAACTCAGTCCTAACAGTCCATTAACAGGCCAAGATGCTATAAAAGATAAGGGGTTAATCACTAGCTCAGAGATTTTAATTATGCACCACTGTAGATGCAGAAGCTCATTCTGTTAGTGGCTCACAATTACTAGATTTGAGATGCAGTGGCCTCAATCATAAGAAGCATTTCATTTGACCTGAATTTATATTAAAAACATGTTTTATTGTTTTATTTATTATTATTGTTATTAACCCTTTGAGTGCTAGAATGGGCATGCAATGCATTGCTTTCCTCTCTGGCACTCAGTGGGTTAAAAATATTAAGCTTTTTTTATTAAGAAACATTGTGAAAAATGTGGATTGAAATCCACCCTTTAGCTAAAGTATGATTTTTAAATATACTGGTCATAAAATTATACTATACAAATTAAGAATAAAAAAACAGTTTTAAAATTAACAATCCCACAAGTATATTCTGTAAAAATGCAACTATAAAATGTTTCTATTTTGCTTGTTCCTACTTAGCCCTTCTAATGTATGCCATTACTGATTATGTGTTTCTATGGCAGCAAGGCCTATAAACTGTACCAGGAGACTGCCATGATAGATTATACATACATGCTGTGTCATTTCCAATTAACTCAAATTGACTGTGTACTACATTATGCTGTCAGTGTAGAGAGGATCAATAAATATGTACAAAATTCAGTGGGTCTCTCTTCTTTTCCCATCCGATTCTAGAAGGTCTCGGGCAGATCATGCTACCATGATGTTTAATGCTGCTGCTAAGGGGGCAGGTGGTGTATAGACACCATTCAGACTTAGCCTATTCAATCCAAAGACTCCTAACTCTCCATTCATGCATAGCAAAACACCATCTGGTCTTGTTTTGCCTCCAGCAACCACAGCTGACCAAAAAAATGATAATAACAGCTGTTGCAACACAAAAGCCAAACAAAGAAAGGGAGGGAAAGGTTAGAATTAAGTCTGATGCTAAGATAGTGAAGAGGGGAAGGGACAGGCAGTTAATTCAAAAGACTGAGAAACCTCCATTTAATTAAACCAGATGAAAAGTTTGCTTAAACCTGAGAAATGTAATCTCTCTGCAGTGGTGTAAAAAAACATTAAGTACATCACTTAATGTTCTCTATACACAGAGGTTATTAAAACCATTGCAAAGTCAATACGCTAACAGTGAATTACACTGCTTTGTTTGTTATGGCAAATCCGCAGATTGGGAAAGAACACATACACACACACACACACACACACACACACACACACACATACACATACACACACACACACACACTACTACTACTACCACCATCACATAACATGTTGTTTTTAACAAGTAGAAAATGTTTAACCAAAGTCATAAAACACCTGTCGTAAGTTCCAGAAGGAACTCCATTAAGGTGGCACTAATGCCTATATTTAAGCAGCAAATGTATCAGAGATGGGCAATTTGAGGCCTTCGAGCTGCTGCCAAACTACTTCCATTGTTCCCCACCAGCAGTAGGCCCACCCATGTACAAAACTTTTCACATTAAAAATGGCTGTTTATGTGCCACTTGTGACATTGTTGTAGTTTACAAGTGTTTATAGGTGTTACATTCCTCTGTTCCATGTTTTATACTGTTCTGAGGAAATCAGTACAATATGTATCAATGTTCCTGTGTGTGTGTGTGCTATAAGAAAGAGATAAATGCTTTATTAATTACTCAAAGTGCTGTACAAAAATAAAGGTGTAGCATTTTAAAACTTACAAATAATCTCATAATAATCTTATGCAAATTCATTTCCTGCTGCGCTGGTGGGGGGTTAGACTCAGTAGTGTGTTTCTATGGCTACCAGTACAGAGGTACGCATAGGGTTGCCACCTTTTCCTCAAAAAAATACCGGCCTTGGCATTCCCTCCATAGACTTAACATTGGACAGAAGCCAATTTTTTACCGGCCTGCCGGTAAAATACCGGCTGGGTGGCAACCCTAGGTACGCAGCAGGGAGTCAGAAGTGCAGTTGTAAGACTACCATGGATGGAACAATGCTGGGGGGATCAGTATGTGTGGTTCTATGGTTTAGGTGGGACAAAACTGGGGGACACAGTAGATCCATGGATGACATGGGGCAATGCTGGGGTGACAGTGTGCAGTTCTATGGATAATGTTAAGGCAAGGCTGGGCAGGCAGTGTGTGGTTCTGTGGATAATGAGAGTCAACACTGGGATGACAGTGTGTGGTTCTATGAATAATGTGAGGCAAGGCTGGGGGGGACAATGTGTGGTTCTATTGATATGTGAGTCAAAGCTGGTGGGACAGTGTGTGGCTCTATATTTAACCCATTGCGTGCCAGAGGGGTACGCAATGCATTGCTTTGCAATGCATTGCGTACCCCTCTGGCACACAAAGGGTTAATGTTGGACAATGCTGGGGAACAGTATGTAGTTCTATGGATAACATGAAGCAAGGCTGGGGGAAAGTGTATGTTTCTATGGATAACATGGGACAAACCTGGGGGACACTGTGTGTTTCAATGGATAATGGGGCATTGCTGGGGGGGAAATGTGTGGCTTTGTGGTTAATATGGTACAAAGGGGTACAGTGTGTGGTTCTATAGTTACCTTGGGTTGTGGAGAAAAAAAGCAGGAAAAATTGTACTTTTCATGGGAATTCCTATCAAAGAAATATTTCACCCATCCTTACTTTTAACTGCAATGCTCCAAAATTGCCCCACTTTTCTTTAGTACAATAACCTTAATATGTATACTAATTATGGATGTGGTGAAAGTTCATTTTAATTTGTGTTGAATTTGCATGGAATGCAATCCTTTCTGCAGAAATTCCCATGTCAAGGAAATTAGAAGAAATGCAAGAAATGCACGTGGAGACAGATAAGCCCATTGATTTCAATGGGGGAAACCTTCCAGTGCTGCATTCCATTGTTCATATTGTTCCTATAACACATCTCTGCATTTATCAGCATACATCATCACAAACATGTATAATCATGATGCAGGAACACATCATCATGTACACACATGCATGAGCACACACCCCTGTTCCCTGCACTGAAGATGCTGGAAGAAAGGGCCCCCTTACAGTTATTCCCATGATGGATGGAAGACATAATTTTCCAGTTCATTTCTTCCTGTGTTGAAAAGTCCCTAGCAATACTAATCAGCTCTGTCTTGGGCCCAGTGCTCTTAAAACAATGCTGATCAAAAATGGTATGTGTAAAGCAGCATTGGCTGCTTTGTTTATTGAGATAATACATGGAAGAACTGTCTTCTGTCTATTAGGTGGCAGACAATACTATCATTGTATAGTGAATAACTGCCTGACTGAACTTCTGGACATGCACCTACTTCCTGCACCACCTGCGGAAATGCTGACACTGAAATGTTCAAAGAGACCAGAAGCATCTGAGATACTTCAGAGGTCACAAAGGTCATTTATGTCCCCTGGAATCGACAGGAGGTCCTTTTACATATTGCCCTAAGGTACAATAAGATAGTCTAGAAAAAATAGCAAGATAAAAGTGTAAAAAAATAATACATAGTCAGGATAAAGGAACTTCGCTTGTGCTATTAAAGCACAATACTCAAATAAGATAATCCAATATAATAATTTGCCAATGTATGTTTGTCAGCAGCCATCATGCGTTGTAGAGAAGGCTGCCCGTGCTGCAGTCTTTCACAGTAGAGACTGCCCACTCCGCAGCTGATATGGAGCGGGGCGCTCCGACTTCAGACCAGAGACCTCTCTGCACACCTTCCTGGGACCAAGCAGTCCCAGGAAGGTGCGCAGAGAGGACTACAGTCTGAATTTGGAGCGCCTCCCTCCGTATCAGCCGCGGCACGGGCAGTCTCTACTGCGTATGACTGCAGCGCCTCCACTGACACTGGCAGTGTGGCACAGTGGCCCGTGTACACGGGCTTTTCAACTAGTTTTTAAATAAAAATGAATATCAAAGCTCCAATTAAACATATACTTAGATTAGTTTTGAAAAGTAATTTTAAGTTACTTCATGAAAGGTGTTAACCCTTTGAGTGCCAAAGGGTACGCAATACAGATCTTGGATTTATCAAATCATTTAAGTAGTACGATCACACAGTCACAAATTGTTGAAATAAAACATCTGTTTTTAAAGTTAAGACAGGTTAAGTTTGTTTGACAGAGAATTCAAATCTGCCTATACTTTGTACAATCCATTTCTCTATAAAATATATATTTTTTGTTTTAGAAATCAAACTTTGTTCTTTGGTGGTTCTTTGTGGCACTTTATTTTAATTCCATGAACAGTATGCTAATTAGTACTGTTGGGGGCCAAACTCACCACTCACTGAGCTATTAAAAATATCCCTAGAGTCTGAGCTCTGCATAGATTCATTGATATTGCCCCAGTGCAGAAATTCATTAGCATAAAGTAACTGACTCTACCACCACCGAAAAAGGTTACTTTCTCAAAAAATGTATTTATTTCAAACAAACAGCTAGAAAAGTATATCAGAATTTTTTTAATTCTCTTTAAAATGAACTAAAGGTAAACAGACGTGTCCAGTTTATTATTTTGCCAAATACAATTTAACCAATGTCACAAAACTGATAATCCAGTCATTTTATTGATGCAGTTCAATGCTGACAGTGCGATGTGATTTATCAAACAGCACATCCATATACTTTATATTCATTGCCACTCAATACACTGTACAATAATAGAACATATTTATTAATTATTAAGTGACCAATTCATTATTAATAATATACTATACCAATTCTATTCTGGATTACAAGCTTGCTTTTCATGGATCCAACACAATGTAATTGTTTGTAAATTAGGATTCCAGTCAGGCCTGTTATTTTGTTGTTTTTAATTTTCATTTTATCATAAGCAGTTTAAGATTGTTGCCAGCAGTAATTTGCAATTTTTATCAAGACCTCTTCATTATAGCTTGTGACAGGACAGATGCTGTAATTAATCTTGCAAGACAACTGGGGAATTGTGTCCGTAACACTCTCTATATTGCAGGAAAAAGAGAGAGAGAGAAAGATGGCATTAAATGAACCTACTTTGTTCTAAAATGTAAACAAGAACAAACAGATCTGACATTATCCCTCTGCTGTATTCCTGAGCAACCAGGTATCTGTCATGTCACATAAAAGATCATAAGCACAGCACCTTCAGCTCCTGAGCTCTGGTAAAACAGTATCCTAGTGGTTTAAACAAAGAAATGAAATGCAGCTGGCCTACTGGTTAATATTTAATCAAACATGACTAAGGTTGCAAGATGGATTTGCTTGCTTTGGTGATTTGTGCACTTGCCATTAGAAAATTATTGGCATCGATTATAAAGTCATTGTGAGTGTGGAAATTATTTAACAGCAGTGACTAAATGGGGATGTTTGAAAGCAAATACTTTTAATCACAAATACAGCTTCTCTCATAAAAACTCCTTCAATCACAAGTTGACAAATTAAGGGTAACATTACGTGCAAAGAGGCATATGGATCAGGGAAAAAATTAGAACAATTCAGAGGAAAACATCTATGCAATATTCATAAAATCAAAGTTGTTTGATCCATGGACATGTTTATTTGTTATATATTTTGCAGTTTTGCCCCAGAATTGCTCCATATAAAGTATGTGTATAAATATATATACATATATAAGATACAATAAGATGGTCATTTTTTTGTTCGGGAATGTTAGTACATGGAACATCAGCATGAACTCAAATACAAGGTGGATGTTGAAGGATTCCAGAAGAGGTGGACTGGAAATGCATTCTCTCAACAGTACTGGATCAGTATCAACATCATAATTGTGCCTTTTTTTTTTTTACCATGTTCTAAAAATAAATAAATAAAAAATAACGGTGTATAGGGCAAGATTAAGAGAGCATGTGCATTTTTTAAAAATATACACACAATTGCTCCCATGCAAATTGTGGGGCATCGTGCCAAATGGGGAAGCATTGTAAGGCATCATGTCAAAAAGGAGAATCATTATTGGCCAGCATGTCAAATGGGGAAGCTTTGAGGGTTAGTATGTCGAATGGGGAAGCATTGTGGGTCAGCATGCCGATCATATTCATTATGGATGGCAACACGTCAGACATATTGATTGTGGGGGGGGGGGATGCATGTCGAACATAATTAGTGTGGTGGAGAATGGTGAGCATCACCATTATGTGTTAGCCCCATATACACTGACACCATCAAGCCTTGTTCACACTCAGGCAGTGTCCATGAGGATTTGTGGCTACCAGTAGTCAAGGTAACAAGGTTGTGGAGGCAGACAAAGTAAATGGGGATCTGTGGCTACAAGTGTGCAAGGGAAGTAGTCTGGTGGGGGGTCAGACAGTGTAAATGGGGATCTATGGCTACCAGTGGGCAAAGGAACAAGGTTGAGGGGGCAACTGGTAGCTAAAAATCCCCATGGATTCTGCCTGATACCCCAGCCTTGTTCCCTTGAGAGTGCTCAACATATATTACTAAGAAAAATGATACAGAGCTGAGGGGATGGATGTGGACTGGTTGTTGTACTTTTCTTACCCTTTTAGTGCCACAGGGGTGTGCAATGTACAACCCTATGACACTCAAAGGGTTAAGGAAATTATGCTGTTCGTGGTGCTGAAAAGATCCTCTCCACTCCCCTATTGACCAAGTGGGGAAGCAGAGAGAATGCTCTCTGACTTCAGAGTTGTCTACTGCTGGTGATGTATAAGGAAGGTCATCTCTTCCTCGTTGCCAGCAATTGAACTACCCTGTATGTTAATGGGGAAGTTCTCCTCTCCTGTTCTTGCATCCCTAAATTTTAGTGCATTTGGCAATGGGTGTCTACATCAAAAAGGTGAAGTCTTTTACACACACTGACAAAATCATATCACCACAGCATCGACCTTTAGTGCATCTCCCCCTAAGAGAGTGACAGATACTTCACAGCCATAAATTAATTATACATTCAAGAAAAAGAAGGAGAAACATATACTGATGTGCGTGTGGTGTACTTTTTCCTTTAGAGCAAGCAACTAATTATGAAGCAGCAGGTCAATCCTTATCCTATACTGTACAGTCCAAATTAACATAGCAGTCAAGTTCAGAGACAAAAATGTTGCTGAGCTTTTTTACACTAGACACTTGTAGACCCCACCAGGCAAAGACAGGGATCGGGAGTTGTTTTAAGTTACAGGGAGGGTGGCTCTGCTTATTTCTTTATAGACAGTGACAGACTGAGGCAGTCAAAAAAAAGTAACCGTTTGATAGGTGACAGAGACAGGCAAGAGAGCCTTCATTTGAGCTGTGACTGAGGCTGATAGTGACACATACTAGAGGCAAAGGCATCACTCCACGTGTTAACAGTTCTGTCATATACTTTACTATAAAAATCAACACTACTTTCATTATGTGCACCAAACTTGTTAGGGATAGGGGCAAGGGGAAAGGAGTAGAACGAGTGTGGAGATGGTTACTAGTCAAGTTACACAGTCCTTCTAAGTGCTGTGTCACAGGAACCACTGGGCCTGGACTGGAAGCGGCCATTTGGCCATACAGAATCATGGGCAAAACTATAAAATGGAGAAGGTTGTCAGCCAGACTCCAGGGTGGCACTAGGCCTGAGACCCTATTATGTATTTGGGGTGGGGCAGTGACTACCTGGGACAGTATCTGGAGACTGGGAGTCAAATGTCCTATTGCCTCACCCATTGTGTGCTGTGTTATTGTTTAAATGCAAAGTAGGTTTCCTGGGGTTATGTGGTTCCATTTGTTGGTTTGTGAAACTGATTGTATTATGTCAGTCACTGATGTAATTACCTGAGCAGACCTGATAGAGGGCTGTGTGTTTTGTATTCTATTGTGTGTTAATGTATTTAAGTCTCAGCAAGACTGGTGGTGTTGTGAATCTTATTTGCTATTGGTTGACTGTGATCACAAACCTGTATATAAACCTTGTTTGTGTCCAAATAAAGCAGTTCTTGTTTTAACCTACACAAGTGTTGTCTGGTGAGGTTAAGCTGCTGGTATGCTGGGAGAGTTCTTGTTATCCTGACACTAGTCCTGCCTGGCGATTGGGATACCTTGGGAGAAGCTGGTGGAGTTTTCCTGTTCCACAGCGAGGTAAGCGGCGACTAACGGAGTCACCCAAGGCTGGGTGGCAGCGGTATCCGTTACATTGGTTGGCAGCGGTGGGATGCTTCCCAGTTGCTTTTTGGAACATACAAGTCAGCACCACCAGGATCGTTTCGCCTGAAACTGATAAAGCCAAGGAACGAAACTGAGACCAGTATCCAGGGGGAGATATAGCCGCCTGGCTTGACCCCGGACTCAGCAGCGCAGGGAGATCAGCATCCAGGGGGAGATATAGCCACCTGGCTTGACCCCGGTCTCAGAGGTGCAGGGAGACCAGCATCCAGGGGGAGATATAGTCACCTGGCTTGACCCCGGTCTCCACAGCTCAGCAACATTGTAGGGGAGCAGTGGAAGCAACGGCTGACTCACCAGACCGAAGCAGCAGCTCTCCACCGGCAGGCTCCAGCATGTCAGAGACTGAGACAGAGGCTATGCTTTGCCAAGCTCTATCCAGCTATGAACAACGGCGGGCCACACTAGAGACAGGGGGATACTCCTTCTCCTCCAAGGGCTTCATCCCTTATGCAGAGAGGCATGAGAGGGAGAAACAGCAGTGGAGCTCCTGCATCCTCGGGCCGAGTCCGGACCGCAGGGCAAGCGAGGTACTGGCATCCTGGATTGAAGATGTTATTTTCCTGGATCTCCAGTACGGCGCTTTCTGCGACAGGACAGGATTTGAATGGTTCGGGTTCCCCAAAACTCCTCTCCCGTGCCGTGGCTTCGCCTACAGGGGTCCCAGCTCATTGTGGCATGCCAGGGCTGAGGAGTCGGACTTTGGCAGTCGCAGTGAAAGCCGTTTATGGGAGATCCGTGACAGGAGAGCCGTGCAGCTGGGTGTGTCAGAAATACCTGAAGTATGGAGAGAGCTGGGGGATCTTGTAACCCAGGAGTGGGGACTGGAGATTGAGTGTCGGGATCTCCAGGAAGAGGTGACTCACACCTATCCCCCACAGCAACTTTGTATGGATGTTGAAGGTGCCGCGGAGGAGACTATGGTCACCGCAAGCACTCTACAAGTGGAAGAGGGGGCACCCCCGGCCCTCCCTAAGGCTGACTCCAGCGACCTGGTATGGTCTAGTCAGCGGGTAGCAGGCGAAGCTACGGCCACCGCTACCCCTTTCCTTATGGAGGCCCCCACTGCCTTGAGCTGGATGTTGGGATTGGATGAGGTTGGCATCACTCCCCAGTGGGTGTTTGTGTTACAGGGAGAGGAGGGAGACGACCCCTCTCCCCAGCGGCAGATGGCATGTGCAACTGGGGGTGGCATGGAGGAGACTGCGGTCGCCACGAGCACCCTACCCGGAGAAGAATGGGCTCTTCCTAAGGCTGACTCCAGCGACCTGTTATTGTCTAGTCAGCGGGTAGCAGGCGAAGCTACGGCCGCCGCTAACCCTTGCATTATGGAGGTTTCCACAACCAGGTACGGTTCTCCAGGGGTTGGTGCCATCACCCCCTCATAGCAGCAGGCATGCCTGGTCCCAGGAGCCGAGGTGGCTGAGATCACCCCCCAGAGGGAAATTTGTGTTCTCAGAGGGGAGGTAGTCGACCCCCCTCCGCAGCGGCAGCATGAGGACCCAGGGGTGGAAGCTATTGTACCCCCCCTCCAGCTAACGTTTGTGTCTCCAGGAGTGGAGGCAGTCGGCATCACTCCCCAGCAGCTATTTGAGCTACCGGGAGAGAAGGTAGTGAACCTCTCTTCCCAGCGGCAGATTAAAGCACCCAAGGTGCCACCGGGAGACGAATACCCAGTGGAAGAGCTGGCAACAGGGCAGATCGCTGCTGGCTTCTGCCCGTCTGAGCAATTGCCCCAGGGAGCGGGTGCTGGCTGCACCACTGCCCTATAGCAGAACGAGATCCAGGAGGAGATGGAGTGTTGTGTACTCTCACCCCAGAATCCACAGCAACTCTACTACCCACTCTCATCATCCTCAACCAGCAGTGGAGATTCCGGTAATGTGCTGACTGGGAGGGCACTGTTGTTTGGGCGGGGGTTTTTACTGGGTCATAGACTCCTGTGTACCGAATCCTGGGCTGGATGGCCTCTCTGGCTCAAGGCATCTTATGTCTAAGTCACCCTGTACCTGGAGGTGCAGGGTGCAAAGCTGGACAGACCCCAGGACTATAGGGGCTAGCTGGGGACAAGTACTGTGCGGACATTGCACTAGCAGACTATGTGTCCACTCCAGACTGCAGCGAGATGACCCGTGTGGATCATGCTGTGGCTGTCGGAGGTGGACAAGGGGGAGAAATGTCACAGGAAGCACTGGGCCTGGACTGGAAACGGCCATTTGGCCATACAGAATCATGGGCCAAACTACAAAATGGAGAAGGGTGTCAGCCAGACTCCAGGGTGGCACTAGGCCAGAGACACTATTATGTATTGGGGGTGGGGCAGTGACTACCTGGGACAGTATCTGGAGACTGGGAGTCAAATGTCCTATTGCCTCACCCATTGTGTGCTGTGTTATTGTTTAAATGCAAAGTAGGTTTCCTGGGGTTATGTGGTTCCATTTGTTGGTTTGTGAAACTGATTGTATTATGTCAGTCACTGATGTAATTACCTGAGCAGACCTGATAGAAGGCTGTGTGTTTTGTATTCTATTGTGTATTAATGTATTTAAGTCTCAGCAAGACTGGTGGTGTTGTGAATCTTATTTGCTATTGGTTGACTGTGATCACAAACCTGTATATAAACCTTGTTTGTGTCCAAATAAAGCAGTTCTTGTTTTAACCTACACAAGTGTTGTCTGGTGAGGTTAAGCTGCTGGTATGCTGGGAAAGTTCTTGTTATCCTGACACTAGTCCTGCCTGGCGATTGGGATACCTTGGGAGAAGCTGGTGGAGTTTTCCTGTTCCAGAGCGAGGGAAGCGGCGACTAACGGAGTCACCCAAGGCTGGGTGGCAGCGGTATCCGTTACATGCTGCTAACCTACACTTTTTTTTATTAATAAAAAATGACACCTGTTGAATGGCAAGCTTGCCATAATGTTGGTGGTTGACATTATGCCCTGATGCCATATGTTGCAACCCACTAGAATGTCCCAAACAGAAGTTATTATGCCAGTGTTATACAAGCAGTAGATTGTACCATGGGCAAAGTGCTGGAAATATCACACATCAAGAAAGCTCACCTGACCAGAGACATGTGGAAAGTGGTCAGAAACTATATGATTGTCACTGCTCATGTACTTTAGTGTAAAAATTAACCTTGTTATCATTTGTCCACCAAACTTGGTAGAAACCAAAAAAAACACCTGCTACCTTTATTACAATGTACAACTATTGAACTTTCACACGCATCAGAGAATGATACCTGTTTCCTTTGCTTTGTGGTGAACACAAAGGTTAGCAGTGGTTCCAGTGATGAACAACCCAAAAGTCAGGATTTGGTAAAGTACTTCCTGGAGATGGAAGGGTATAGAGGAACAAGTGGCAGAAAATGGAAATGTAAATAAGGAAATGTATCAATGAAAGAGAGTGTGAGTGAGTGAGTGAGTGTGTGTGTGTGTGTGTGTGTGTGTGTGTGTGTGTGTGTGTGTGTGTGTGTGTGTGTGTGTGTGTGTGTGTGTGTGTGTGTGTGTGTGTGTGTGTGTGTGTGTGTGTGTGTGTGTGTGTGTGTGTGTGTGTGTGTGTGTGTGTGTGTGTGTGTGTGTGTGTGTGTGTGTGTGTGTGTGTGTGTGTGTGTGTGTGTGTGTGTCCGCCCTCCTGGACACATGATTCCTCCATATATTTCCCTATGGGCAACTATACACAATCTTCTAGAAGCATGTATGTAAAACCAAATTTTGCTTTTGTGTCCTTCACCCCCATATTCCTTTCCTCTCTTGGTAATATTTAGAATCTAGCAAGAGTGATCTCTGATCACTCACCCTTTACATTATCCCTCCAGAGGCTATTGTTTAACCCTAAGAAGCACTGGCACTTTATGGTCCTTTATGGTTTTCCAACACCCAGGTTAATACACTGAATGTGGAAAGAGGGTTTAATGGTTTAAAGCTTGATTGTGCATTTAAAGGTCATGGAAAGGATGCCTGTATGTCCTAATTAGTTAATTATAGAAAGGCAGCGGTCTCTGAATTGGAAATTGAATTCTTAGAGTTGGAGCATGAAAATCAGTACACCTAAAGAGTGACCACCTGGATAATTTTCTTTGAACTCATGAGCAGATAGTTAAATATCCTGCTTTTGTATTAGAAAAGGAAAAAAAACTAATATAAAAAAACTTGAACATGGAGACAATAAGGAAAATCTCTTTTTTTTCCATGTTGGGAAGAAACCTTCACCATCATTTGCATAAACCACTTTGTTGGTTCTTTGAGCCATCACTGAATAGAAATCAATTATGCTTTCACAAAAATCTATAAAAAACTACATTCTTCTGAAGTGTAGCACAAGCAAACTGTCTTAGAGCATATGAAACAAATGTTGTGATGAGCACCCATCGAGAACTAACAAGATAAAGTGTCTTGTTCTTGGGCATAGTGGCCCCTCAATGGTGCTACAACTCATATGTTTCACTCCCATGTGCCATTGCAGAGAGGAAATTTCCATATTCACATCAGACTGGTCCCAACCTCAGATAGTCCAGCTCTGAAATGTCAGGCAAAACTCTCCACATGAAAGAATCAGCAAAATCACAGATGTACGTTTCAGCCAATGTGGGCTTTGTTGATGTGGTGCAGCTGATTCCCTCTAGGCACATGGAAGCAAGGGCCCATGCCTAGGATGCCCTTATACTTTGGGAGACAAACCAATTGTGAGAAGCACCCATCAAGCACGAACAAGGCAGCTCACATTTTTCACTCCCATCTACCATTGCTGAGAGAAAATTTCCATATACACATTAGACTGGTCCCACCCTCAAGCACTCCCACTTCCACTTGTCAGGCAACACCACTGATGTATGCCTATGTGGGCCACATTGGTGTGGTACAACTGATTCCTTCTAGGCACATGGAAGCAAGGGCCCATGCCTGGGATGCCCTTATACTTTGGGAGACAAAGCAATTGTGAGGCTACCATGCCTAGAACAAGGCACTTTACCTTGTCCTCACTTGATGGGTGCCCCTTACAATTGTTTTGTCTCCCAAAGTATAAGGGCATCCCAGGCATGGGCCCTTGCTTCCATGTGTGTAGAGGGAATCCACTGCACCACACCGATGAGACCCACATAGGCCAAAACTTACTTCTGTGGTTTTGCTGGATTTGCCTGACATTTTGGAGCTGGATTGTCTGAGGGCAGGACCAGCTTGATGTGAATATGGACATTTTCTCTCTGCAATGGCACATGGGAGTGAAAACCATGAGTTATAGCACTATTGAGAGGCTACCATGCCTAGAACAAGGCACTTTACCTTGTTCACGCTTAATGGGTGCTCCTCACAATTGATTTGTCTTAGAGCATATATTGCTGATCCTCTTTCCCAATGTTTCTAATTATATGAAGGTTTCTCTGGATGATCATATTCTGTTCCAAGAGGTTATTGATGCAGTTTCCTCCTATCCTTCAAAAAGACCCTGGGTCTTGGTAGCCTACTAGATGAGTTGTATAGGTCTTTTATGAATTGACTAGTTTTAAAGCCTGTGTACACGGGCCTACACTGGCAGCGTTGCAGTCATGTGCAGTGCTGACTGGCCGAATGCTCAGCGGCTGATACGGAGTGAGGCGCTCCGAATTCAGAGGTCCCAGGAAGGTGCGCAGAGAGAACTCCGGTCTGAATTCAGAGTGCCCCTCTCCGTATCAGCTGCGGCACGGGCAGTCTGTACTGCACATGACTGCAGCACGCGCAGTCGTCTCTACTGCGCATGATGGTTTCTGACAAACATCCTTAGCAAATATATTTTATAGGATAAGTTACACCAGAACCTCTAGGTGGTGTTTGTGACCAACTCCATTCCAACGTCATTAATTATGTACTTATTAGGTATGGAAGAAAATTCTGATTTTTTTCCCATGGGAAACTCTGCAAAAAATATTTTTCACTACGCACTCTGGAAAAGTTATTTTTTTTTCTACCTTGTCCTATATAGTTTGAAATGCTCTAATGTAACTTTTTTTTATGGGGCAGAATTTCCCACCATCATAGAATCAAATACCAGAACTTCCACCTTTGCTCAACAATGTTGAGAATACTATAGCACAATTTCAAGAGAGAAAAAAAAAAATGAACATTCTTAAAAAATACTGCACTGCAAGTCAAGTCTTTAATATCAGTAGTACAGATGTATCAGCCCTTTCCTGATGTCTTTTTGAGTTAAGCCATTTTGATGTGAAAAGCAACTTCCATTAATTTTAATGGGATCTTTGTTTGTTTGTTTGTTTTTTAATAGCATGTTTATTAGAGACATTTTCAAAATACATAGAATGGCAAAATATTTCATTATCAGACTGGATAAGTATCAATCATGTCAATACTCAATACATATTATGAACAATTATTTGCAAACAGTGATAATTGAAGCGTCCATTTTTAGTATAAATTCCACCAACAATACGAAGAAGAAAAAAATTGCCTCTCCCCTCAAGTGAACCCCCACAACAATCAAAGTTCATGTGAGCCACAGATCCATTAGTCAAACATCAATGGGTCAACTAGTCCCTCAAACAATTAATTGGGGTAAAAACAAAATGTCCATAACAGTACTGGAGGATTAGAGGGTGAGGGGAAGCAGCCAATAGTGTCACACTGTGACATGATGGTCTAGTCCCCATCCCCTCCCCCTCTGGCCCATCAGGGTTACCTGTCTTTCCAAAACTGATGGATCCATAACCCTCAGGTCACATCCAATTTTTGTGGGGTTCCCCGTGGGTATAAACTAATTGGTAATATGGGATATCAGGTTGACCTACTGAGCATGTGAAGGTGAAGAAGTGGATATCCACACCATGGCAACTATCTTATGAGATATAAACAGAATCTCACAGAGTAAGCCCTAAGCAGTGGCAGAGTCATGCTCATCAGGGAAGATTGACAGTATATAGAGTGGGAATCAGAGATGCTCATCTAGGAACAAGTCTGTAGAAGAATTTTGCAGGATCTCTGGGAGTAGTGTCCTACCCAGGGTGCAGTCTCATTTAGCCCATTATTGCCATTCACAGAAAGAAAATTCCTAAAGCACATCCTACTGGCCCTGCCAAAACAGCAGCCCAGCCATGAAATGCCAGGCCATTTGTATCCAAACAATAGAAGCAACCAACACCAGACATATGTTTCAGCCTTGTTGGGCCTCATCAGTTGGATGTACTGATCTCTCTAGGCACTGTGAGCAAGGGATTCACTGCTGGATTCCCCTATTACTCTTGGGGTGACTAATCCCAAGGATAATTTGTATATGTAAAGTGGGAGTCAGAGACACTCAACTAAGAATGAGCCTGCAAAAGAAATTTGCAGGCTTTCTAGGAGTGGTGCCTTACCCAGGGTGCAGTCTCGTTTAGCCCACTAGTGCTATTCACAGTGAGGAAATATCCTAAAGCACATCATACTGATCCTGCCAAAACAGCAGTACAGCTGCAAAGTGGCAGGCAATTCCTCAATGAACAAGAGAAGTAGCCAACCCCAGACATATGTTCCGGTCTTCTGGTTTTAACTAAATGGGCAATCATCTTTCCTGTTTTATTGCCGTTCTCAAAGATGTTCTGCCTGCTATGGAATAATTTAGCATAGTTTAAGTCAGATATACATAACTTCAAGTTTAGTCTGGCAGACATAATTGAATCATAGCTGGCTATATGTTCGTTCTCTGTATAAGCGTGCTCAGCCCTTCACACTCCCCCCTCTAGCTCAAGGATCCTAGCAGACTTCTCTCTCTTATAGGCAGATGTGAGGGAGATGTAGGAGCCACTATCATTGGCCTTGGCCACCTCCCAAATCACTTCCTCCCTGGCAGTCCCAATGTTAGATTCAAAATATTAAGTTATGACTTTAGAGTCCTGATTGGCAACTGAACCAACAGCTATACAGGATGGCCTCAGCATCCATTAATGTCCAGCTGGGGCATATTAACAAGAGTGGTGAGTGATCAGATGCCACTCTAGGACATTACTCACACTTCAAGATGTTATTGTTAATATGATCAGAGATGATGGCATAATCAATACGCAAGAGGGTACGGCTGTACAGGTGCAAGATCCGCCAAATATCAATTAGGCCAATGAAGGTCGTAAGAACTCTGTGACTGGTCTGCGTTACTCTCCGCAAGCAGCCAAGGTCTCTGTCCATGGCAATGTTAAAATCACCTATGCTTATCACCTGATGATCTGGCCTGGAAGAAAAAGTATACAAACTGAAGTCCACTGCACAATGCCTTACACATTTGTTAGCATAAAACAATATTTTGTTTCAAAAATCAATATAAAATGTAATACTTATCAACATCAATGACTCATATACAGATCACCTCAGTTGTCCAAAGGCACTTGAAAACATCAATGCGTTTCGAGTATTCACCACTTATTCATGATGACAAAGTCTGGGAGGTTAGAGTTCAAATTCACTGCACCCAATAGTATCAGGAACTCATCGAGTCACGTAGTACGGATGCAGCTTGCAGCCAAATTCACAAATTCGCATCCAGCTCTTGTTAAACAAATGAAAAAGTTAACCCTAGAATACCTCTCTTAATCCTGCATAATACCAGGACATATAGCATAAAGACGAAGGCCAACCCTCATATTGTTCCTACAGTTAAAGAGCCGCATCCATACAGGTAGACATCCAAGAGGTCCAAAACGAAAAATGGTGCAATGAATAAATAAAGAAAATGAATTCTAATAAACGCCCTCTAATAGACCATTTATCAAAAAAATGGACTAAACCAGATAAACAGACCATTTGTGACACTCATATCTAAATAAAGTCATAACAAAAATAAAAAAAACAAAATCACAGTGTCACTATCAAGTCCCGACACCAACATACAGAAAGAAAACCTTTAAAAGTTATATAACTTAAAACATATCACATGTAAAGCTGTGCTATTTACAAATGCTTTCTAAGATGGTCTCAAAAATTGTGTCAATCATAAAAGTAAAAATTAGCACCATTTAAATTCATATATTTGTATCATGTGAACAAAGCATAACCAAAACTAGAGGGAGGTAAAAATTGTAAAATAAATAAACTGAAAAATAAATATTCTTACTAATAAATTCAAAGATAGGCTATTATCACCCAGGGGTCACTTTAGGTAGATCCCTCTTCAAATATCAGAAGACCCAAAAGATTACATATGTATATACAATTCTTCATTAGAAACTGTCATTTGTATAAAGATTAAACAAGTCGAACAATAAAGGGATAGGTGGATAAACATCAATCTTAACCACTCAAAAACTCAGAATAATATGGGGGATATCAAAATGCAAATTACGTCATATAGAAAGATCTTCAAAGAACATCATCCAAAAGTTATTACACATAACACGAGACATCATATTCCCGATTCATACCAGATAGAAACCTAGTTTTAAGTCAAAAGATCCAAAAAACTTCTCTTTTTGAGAGAAGACCCTCAAGATCTCCACCTCTCACTCCCAAATAAACTCTTTCAATTCCTTGGATCCTTAATGAATCACTGCTCTTACTATGATGAATCTCGAAATGATTTGCCACTGTTGATTTAAATGCTCCACATGGTATATCACTCAGGTGTTTATTAATTTGTTCCCTCAAAGGACTACTGGTCTTACGGACATATTGCTTATTACAAATCACACACGTTAACAGATAGATAACATTTCTAGTGTTGCAATTTATATATTGTCTTATGTCATATGTACGACCAGTAGCACTTGAGCTGAAGCTCTTGGAGACAACAATCTTGGAGCATAATTTACATGTTATTCCCCCACATTTAGTCATACCCACAACATCAAGCCAGTATGGCTCTCTTCTGAATAACTTCCCCTATATAAACTAGGGGACAACAGCTTACCAATTGTACCTGCTTTCCTTGGTACATATTTTATGCCTTTTTCCACCACTCCCTGGAGTTTCTCATCAGCAGCCAACATGGGTACATGTCTCTGTATAATTTTCTTGACTCAGCAGAAGTCACCACTATATTTAGTGGAGAAAACAACCTTGTCTTCTGACTTTTTCTTAAAACCCACCCATGTTGATACTGGTAGAAAGCTCCAAAAGGTCAATCTTCTTTCTACCCCTTGCCTTATCCAATGCACAATCCAATACTGTCCTCGAATAGCCTCTGTCCAAAAACCTCCTATAAAGTTCTCCCGCTTGAGTTTCAAATGAACTCTCCATAGAATAGTTCCTTCTCAGGCGGATGAACTGTCCATAGGGTATACCTTTTATTACATGAGGTGGGTGACAACTTTCTGACCTCAATAAGGCGTTCACTGAGGTTGGTTTACGGTAAACTTCTGTCACCACTCCTCCCATTCCTGCAGAAAGAGTGAGGTCTAAAAATGAGATACTTACAGTCTGATGTTCAAAAGTAAAGCCTAAATTTAAGTCCTTCCCCAGCGCCAGACTATGAGCAGATCATCAATATATCTCCTGTATTCAGCAATATCTCCTCGATAGGGGTTTCTATCCCCAAAGATGTGGACCTCCTCTCACCAACCCATATACAGGTTGGCAAAAGAGGGGGCAAATTTTGCCCCCATTGAGATACCACATCTCTGGAGTTAGAAAGCCCCATCGAAAAGAAAATAATTATGTGTCAATATATAAACTATTACTTCAATAATATAAGATTTTAAAAAGCTGTTATACTTACTATAACAAACTAGATGCTAACTGATCGCATTAATTTCCAATTCATGCGGAATACAGGAGTATAGGGAACTGTCTTCAGCTTAAGTGCTACTGGTTGTACATATGACATAAGACAATATATAAACTGCAACATTAGAAATGTTATCTATGTGTTAACTGTTGACTCTCGTATGTTATCTGGTCTTTTTGACATTTAAGACAGCATCACACTCTTTGTAATTCAGGACCTTTGCAATAAAAGGCCTTGGTGGGGCACCAGGAGGCTGTGGTACAGATGGCATCCTGTGAGCTCTCTCAATAACAAAGTAGCTAGAGAGACCAGGTTTCAAGAAACACTTCAGACCCACATTTCGTATATATTACACCTGCGGAACCTATTTCCAAGGTAGTACACTTTAGTGTCAGTTCTTCCACTTGCTGTTTCAGGTTTTGCACCTCCTCCTGTGCACGTGGCACCATGTCTTCCACTGCCGTGAATTTTCTCTGCATCTTTGTAACACTTTCTCTCATGGCCTGCTGATCTGCTCTAATAAATTCAATTCCACTTGAATAGTATTAGTCTTGGTGGTAAGGACTGACTGACAATTAGCAATGACAGTAATGAGTTCTGTGAAATGTGACTTAGTACAATCGTCCATTGTCCATTATACCTTCCATTTCTTCCTCTGTAATCTGCTGTCTAGCAAATTTGCTTCCAGTTGGACTTGTATTCACCAGATTTTTTTTACCCATGCTCACCCTAGATAATATATGCAATATGGGAGAACACCAATGTGGGATATGAGGTGAGAACAGCAGTTGGCCCTTGTTGTTTTACAGGATATTAACGACACATGACTTCAGTAATGCACAACCTGGGGGGTCAACCACACAAGATTACAAGGGGGCAACCTGGGGGGTCAACCACACAAGAACCAGAGGACATTGGAGTGTTGTCAATCGCGCCAAGTCTCCCTGTCTCTGCCCACTGCATAGTCCACTGCTCAAGACAGTGGCCATGTATGATCCCCAAAGTGACCAGATACAGATCAGTGAATGGTGTTGCAGTGTATATTAATTACTTTATGTGTATGGTACAGGACTTAAGTTAGAAGAGATGGAGCAAAACAGGAATGTGCCCTCTCAGTACCTCATAGCACAGTGTTACAACTCTTTGCCCTTTGTTTAGCCTGCTCACCTCCCACAACTGTATGCTGACTCAAGCCCCTTCAGAAGCAACTCAATTGTAGGACTTATAATGGGCCAATTCCCTTGGGATTTGCTCTAGGGCTCTTATTAATAGGAACCCCTGTCTCAGGAGAGTGATGATGCCGTGGTGAGCTCAGTGTGTAAAGGAGGTAGAGGAGTAGAGCTTTGACATAGGTGCACTTCAGTACATTTTCATAACAAGATGTTATTGTAGTCAGAGTTCCAACTCACTAGGCATGTTTTCTGTGTTTACAAGAGAGAGAGAGAGAGAGAGAGAGAGAGAGAGAAATAGAGAGAGAGCAGTACCAGGGAAGACAGACAAACATAGTGGAGCTGGCGTTTAGTTTATGGAGTCTTTGGTGTACATAATTTGTTATCTGTGTTAGGGGAGTTTGAGGAGTCAGGGAGATAGTGAAGGGGGCATGGGTATTTACCCAAAATACACTAGATTTTTGTTTGACTGAGAGAAGACAGGAAGGTAATCCAAGTTCCTTTAAATCATGAGCTGGCTGAGCCTCTGGGTTAGGGACTGTGAAGGGAGAAAGGAGATTTACCCAAAATCTTGTTTGATTGAGTACAGACAGGCAGGTATTCCAAGTGCTTTCCTGGTCTGGCTGAGCCTCTGACTGACTGACTGAGAATAATTTGCAGACTGACCCCCCATGAGACAGACAAATACAACTGCCAGACTCCTACAAAAGTCAGAAGAGGGCAGCATATTGAGTAAGGTCTATCGCATCCTCTTTTGTAAAAAAAAAAAAAAAAAAAAAAAAAAAAAAAAAGTAAGATTACAGTGGTATTGGGAGAGAAAGCTGCTGCTGAAATCCACTTGACATTAGCTACGGGTAAAAGGGGAATAAGCATTTACTCAGGGAGGTTTTTTTTTTTTTTTAGACAGTGACATATATTTTGACTGATATGTGAAAATGCCAGAGACCCTGATATGAGCTGTGTCTGAGGCTGACAGATACTAGAGACAGAGACTTATATGACACATTATTTTCAAAAGGGCAAGACATCACACAGAAACAGTTCTAATGTGTACGTTACTGTTAAAATCCACACTTTGATAATGTCCAGCAAACATACTGGGGTCATGGTAGGAGAAGAAGTAGGAGCAGCGCAAAGACATGTTAGCAAAGTAGTAGTCCACAAACTGACTGTGTGGTTGCTGCAGAGTGTGCAATAAAAGATGACGAATGATGATCCTTCTCCTCCTGAGGAAGCTGTTAGTGAATGAGAAGAATGTTCCTCCACCAAGAGTATTAATAAACCATTTAAAAACACTGCAGATAACAAAAAGTTACATTCTAGTGTTGATGGCATAGCTGAGGAGGATGTGGCAATTTAACCATCTGCTATGCCTGACAGGGAAAGTAAAAGCACCAGTCCTCAAAGTTGGTAAGAATGTTCTGAAACTCTCTGTAAGTGGAAAAGTAAAAAGAAATATTGAGATTTCAAAAAGCCTAGAACAATATGAGTGTAGCAAAGAAGCAAAGCACAAAGCCGAGGATGACCTAATTATTGATGATGATGATGTTGATCTAGACTATATCCTCCAGCCTGCTCCTCTTATTCAGACACAAATGAAGCAAAAGTGAGAGATGATAACCTGGCCATAAAGTTAGCTGAAAGAAAAAGGCTCAGTCTGACACCACAGAACAGGCACACTGTGACTATTTCTAACTCTGTCTGTCACCTGGTCAGTGGTAACTAATGTGTGATCTCTGTGAACTACTAAACCTTTTGAGCAGGCCACCTTACTGGTTAGTCATGTTGGAAAAGGAATTAGTGAGATTTGTCCACTGATAAATTTACTGCAATAAAAACTGAGGCGCACAGGTAATGAATCTTACATTAATGGAAAAACAGACATGAACCAGCTAGTGAATTCAATATTAGCGTGCTTTGAGCAGGATTCTCATATCTGCAAGTGACTGACTGCCCATCTAAGTAATACAATCAAATAATGTAGATAATCTATTATCATGTACACTGGTGATGTCCCTTGAGCAGGGGCATAGAGTGGGAAAGATGCATATTTCAGTCCTCTTTGAATATGAGAGCAGTGATGAACAATTCCCCAGCAAATCAAGTACTGCTGTCACTATAGCCTTTGTCCCCTCCACTAAGAAGAAGTGAAAACATAGACACAAGAAAAATAATAAATCCACCTTGCCACCAGCTTACCTTATTAAGTGGGATAGAATGACAGCATAAGCTCCTTGATACCCTGCATTCAATTGCTCTCTACAACATTGCCATGTGTGGTCAGTGCACCACACAATATGCAATGGATGGAGGCAAAATGCTAGAATCTCAAATCTACAGATTTTCTATCATCTGGTGGGGGAGGTAACAGAGGTAAAGACAGCACTGCAGAAGGAGAAATAGGACCTTGAAGGTGCTGGGGTGTGGAAAATGGATACATTTTCCTGCACCCGGACCCTAGCCTAAGAAAATTATGATGACGCAAGTGTTACAGTCATCATTGAACAGGCTGATGGAAGGTTTCTCTTGTCTCCTCCAGTTTGTGCCTTTGGGGAGGGACAAGGGGCACAGTGACAGATGCATGTAATTTCCTATTTTGGGGGTTTGAGTTTCACATGATTAACAGATGTCAGGGTGTTTGTTACATGGGTTTAGTAATGATGTTTATGCTAAGGTGTGTCCCCTCCTATCCCCTTTTTATTACCTTATCACACATAGTGCACTGTGAACTAACTGATGGTTGCACTCTGTGCAATGAAAAAACAAATTCCCACTCCCATGAATAGTGAGGAGAGAGGTGGAGAACAATGGCTTTCTTTTTCTCCAGAAGCACAATCAACTAGGGCAGAATCTGCTGCTGCCTCAGTATCAGCACTAGAGCTAGGACCAGGAGTAGTGATGGGAAGAACCACATCTATGTGTCCTAGTTCTATATCACTGCTTGCTGTACCCAATCCCAAGGTGGCCACTGTAGTCTGTGGCATACTCTCCAGCTGATCATCATACTGCTGCTGTGACAGATGAATGTCTGTCTCTAACAACTCAGCAAAGGGAATTACAGATGCAATATAGGTCAATATGTCAATACTGTTATATTTTTGTTAGAGTCCCATTGGCTACTTGTTGCTTTAAGACACACTCACTCCTTACCTATGCTCAATCTTCGATCATCCAACCCAACTTCCATGCATTTTGTTTTCTGAGCCTATGACCTTGTCAGTCTCCAGGCCATCCACCTTCATGCTGTCCTGATTTTGACTAATCCTTCCAACCTTCCCTTTTGATTACTGGTTTTGTGCCTCACTGGAACTGAAACCTCAGGGACATTGCTTCAGAACATCTAGCTGAAGAAACATCGCTTCCAGTAGACTCCCATTCCATTGCCCCTTTCATCAGTCCAGAGACTTTGCTGCAGCTATCCTTAGCTCCACCTCCAGTTTCAGGGACATCACTCTAGTTATCCTTCACTCCACAGTCCTGTTCTCCAGTTCAGGGACTTCACACCTTCCTTTGCTCCTCCATCCTGACAGCTACCTTTGCTCCTTTATTCTGTTCTTTTATTTTAGGTGAACCTAATATTTGATTTTGGAACTGGTTTCAGATTTGCCCATCAGTGCAGATTAGCTTCTTCCATCACCTCCTAGTGGAGCCTAGAGTCCTGCATTCTCAGTTCCATTGGAGCTTTGCTTACTCCCTTACTGAGAGAAAGCTCTGGACTATCTAAACTAGATCTTCTAGTCTCCTAGATACTATTCTGTTCTACAGTGTCTGGAGTGTCCATCCTGATCTGTTTCCTAGCTCAGCTGGGACACAGATCTGGCCTTGTAACTTGCACCTTTACTTCTGTTTTGACCACAGCAAGGTCAAACCCAAGCAAAACACCTTAACAGCATACTCTAGGCTCTCACAGAAAACACTAGTGCCCTGTATTACAAAGGCCAGCTGCTCAAACACCCTTATGCTCATCACCACTACCAGTCTCTTGCTGCTCTGTAGGACTGGTTGTTGATGACCAATGTGATTGAAGGTCCCCTGCTGTCTCACTTGCCATAACCTCAGAAGGTGGCACACTGACAGCAGCATGCACAGATCCCTATGGATGCAGTTGGAACAATAGAGATAATTTGGGCAGACAGAAATGAGCTCCATTCACTGCCACTGCTGGATTACACCACCACTGACTCAGCAATGGAACTCCAGCTTCACCTACTGCTCATTGTGCTAGCCAGCACTCCAAACAACTCTATTTATAACACTCTTATTTTCTCTTATTCTATAACATGCCGCACGGCAGGAGGATACAAGATTTAATAGTATATACCATTGAAAACAGAATATGGATCTGTTCTTGAATATAAAATCCAAATTCCTCAATGGGCAGGAATTCCTGAGGAAAAACATCATTTTTTTCATGAAAATTCCCACAGGAACAAGAAGGTACTTTTTGAGCATCCCTATTGGAGAGGGTTTGGGCTTTTGACTGTTACCACCACTTGAAGCTCCTTCTTGATATCACAGTCTCCCTTAAAGGCCTAAGTTATCCTGTGCTTCTTTCCTCTGTGGTGTGTTGGCCAGCATGATTGCGGCTACTTCCGCATTGCTGATGTCATGAAACAGGCACTAGCACAGACGCCTGTTTATGGGCCTATTCTGTTTTGTCTAATTGGTCCTGCCTTCTTCTGCTCCTTTATAAACCTCCTTGGGCCTAGGAGTCATTGTCCTTAGGTGATGTTTCTGCTAGTTTCTCTTGCGCTCCATTGTGACCTGTGCCCACCTGAATATCCATTCCGTGTATGACCCCGGCTTGCCTGACTACCCACATTGGTTTTGACCTGTGGCTCTGGCTGACTACTCGCTCCGTGTATACCCCGGCTTGCCCGACTACCCACATTGGTTCTGACATGTGGCTCTGGATACTAACTCGCTCAGTGTAGTCCCCGGCTTGTCTGACCTGTGGCTCTGGCTGCCTACTCGCTCCGTGCACTCCTAGCTTGCCTGACCTGTAGTCTCCATGTTCTGGCTCTGGCCTGCTTTCACTCCTGTGAGACCAAAGTGGGACTTACACATATTATACTGTTCCTACTGGTGTTCCACTCAAGCCTCTTTCCTAGTCTCGGTAGCTTGAAGTAGTGCAATGCACAGCACAGAGTGCAGCTCAGGAGAGGTGCCTGGGTCCTGTCATCTAGTGTCTGGGGTTGGGTGGGCTAATATCATTGCTGTATATTTAAATAAAGGTGGCTACAGTTTAACATTGTGTCTGTCCTCCTTTGCCTGAATACCGTGACACTTGAGAGGTTTATTCTTTACTGGCTGGTGCTGCTGCACCTGATGTGGTCTCACTAATAGTACTGCTAGTACTATGAAGTGGACAATCTTCTTATACCAATGCCTGCCCATGTCACCAAACTAACTGTAAATCCACCATCATCTTTCTCATGAGTCACTAACCCCAACACAATGTATCAGCAGCAGCTTGATGAGGCCCACTGTGCTCTGATTGCTGCTGCTCTGACATATGATCAGCATCAGTGGTACCAAAAGACCATATAGCAGCAGGAATTAAACTTGGCACTAGCTCGATAATTTCAGTAGTACTGGGGGGGGGGGGGTGATACTAAGTTCCTCCTGATCTATTTTCCAACCTTTGCATGTCACCTCCAAGAACACTCTGATAATTGACAACTAGCAATAACACCCTATTGGGTATCATCACCAGCCATCACCATCATCTCCTAGCCTCCTCCTGCTGTACTGGTGGTGAGCCTGTTCTCACACTACTAAACATCCATGCAGTTGATTCTGACCCAAACAATCCCTCCACAATTCTCTTTGTGTCAGTAGTTGGCTCTTTGGAAGCATTATCTAATGCAGTTTGTCGAGGTGTTGAATTTTTCACACTACATCCATGGTCACTATCCATAAGTCTCGGAAGAAAGTATCTAAATTTTCCTCATTGCAGCAACACTTCATTTCCCATTCCCCTCCACAGAGGGACTGCTGCCAAAGCACCTTCTCACTCTGAATGGATGGCAAGTGTGACAGTAAGGTACCCTATGTCACATTTGGCATCACCAACTGGTACCACTCCAATACAGCAGAAGCAAGAGACTGGTGGTGGTGATGAGAGTGAGGGTAAAGGTGGTGAAGCTGGTGTGGAGGAAAGAATGAGGGTGATTTTTAGCTGAAAGCAAAAAGGAATAGGAGACAGAGATGCAAATGGGGATGGGCATTACCACCACCAGTAGTGACATTGCAAAGTTTGTTGCTGCTGCTAATGATGAACAGGCTAGTGTGCCACAGACCGTTGTGGTAATCATAGGACTGAGTTATTTCAATAGTAATTTGGGACTAAGACAGATTCCACTTGCCACCAATGATCCTGGCCCTAGTTTTAGTGCTGATACTGAGGCAGCAGTAGCATCATCTTCCCCATTCAGTGAAGGGGATTGTGGAGAACAAGAAAGCCATTCTTCTCCATCTGTCCCCTCCCTGAAACCTTTGGTGTAGGGATATTTTTCTCTTGGCCAGGCACAGTGCAGTAATCAGCAAATAAATTGTGCACGATTTGTAAAAACTAAGTAAAAAGGGGAAAGGAGGGAATACTCCTTGACAAAATCACCCTTATAAAACACATGCAATGCAGACACCACGACTGTTATGTTAAGCATATGAAAGCCAAAGCCCAATAAAAGAAATTGAGACTTGCTGTCACTGTACCCCCTGTGTCTCCACAAGTGAACAAAGAACATTGGAAAAATCCAAAAAGAAGAGTAGAGAAACCCAGTAATCTCCTTTGCTCCCTTCTCACACCTCTAGACTCCCCTAGCTCAGATCAGGAAGGAACATGGATCATGGCTGCCTGTATCTTTCCAATCAGTCATAGAAAGTGTTGGAGTATTTGGGATACATCTTCTTTGCTCCCTTCTCACACACCCAGACTTCCCTACCCCTAGGACAGAGATAACAGCCAGATCAGGAAGTAAATTGCATCATGGCTGCCTGTTGCTTCCCAGTCATCACATAGGATTTTGGTGTATTTGGGGTCAAACTGCTTTCTCTCTTCTTGTCCCCCAGATAATACAGAGAAAAAAAAATATATCCTGCTTACAAGTCTAAAAGACAGAGGTTTGTGGCAAGAGGGTAGGACCATAATAGCTAAAGAACGTGTTAAGGCCATCCCTAGTTAGAACTACTGGTGAAAAGGGTAAAAAAGTCTGAGGGAACAATAAAGTTTATACATACGTAAAATACACATTAGATAGTATACAGAATGCTATACTGAAAAACTGGTACATGTTATAGTGAGCCCATGAAAGGATAGCTATTTAGGCGATACCTTGCATGACATAAAAGGCCAAGGAATCTCAGTGATAGGATTGTGCATGCTGAGAGAGTGAGAAGAAAGACCTTTCTTTCCAGCCAATTATATGGCACATATATCTGCCACTCATGTTTACATTGCCATGGTGTAATTAAAGGTGACGCATCCAAGAACAGGGAAGAAATTTAAAGTGAGGGGTTTCTACACGTGTCTTGGTATATTTGTGGTATGATTAATTAAGTGCCCTTGTGGTGGGATACATGGGTAAAACCACATAAGCACTAAAAGATAGGATTGGACAACACAAATCTGACATCCAGACAAATAAGGACAAATCAGTAGCTAGACACTTTAATCAGATGGGATATAATATCTTACAGATGAGGTATCAAATATTTGAATAATTCATGCCCCTGAAAAGAAGGGGAAATAGGGATAAAGTGTTGTTCCAGAGAGAGGTAAGATGGACATATAAGTTAAACACTGTGGCACCAGGTTTGAATGAAAGAATAGAATACAGATGGTTCCTGTGAAATGAACAGATATGTCTACATATGCTAATGATTTGACTTTACATGACTCTGTGAATAATGTGTTTCCTTCTAGATGAGCTGTTTCTTTGTAAACTGTATAATGGTCTAAAAACATTATTCTGTATATGAAGTATCTGATTTTAATGGTTGTTTTTATTATATTCTATTTTGTAGATTGCCACACATACTGGGGACCCAATGATGAAGTACATGCCTAATCCTATATAATAATTCGCTAATTCGTGTGTAACGCACAACATGCGCAGTAGACACTGCTGCGTGTGCTGCAGTCATGCGCAGTAGAGACTGACCGCGCTGCGGCTGATGCAGAGCTGGGCACTCCGAAGGAGCGTCCAGCTCTGTATCAGCCGTGGGCAGTCTCCACTGCGCGTGACTGCCCCGCGACCGGGTGACAGTGGCACTGTGGCCCGTGTAACGGGCTGTTCAACTAGTTATTATTATAAAGATATTGTTAATATACTGAGTCAGTACTGGGAAAGGGGGTATGGTCTCCAGGCATTCTACTATTAGCATTGTACTACTGTATTGACTTGGTGTCTGGTGCATGTTGTCGGACTCTGATGAGGTCAGATGGTGGAGAGGAAGTGAAGCATTGGAGCGAGGCCTTGCGTGGCCGGTGCCACCAGGGGAGTGGTGTAGGTATTTAGTGCTGGTTCTAGTTGCATGCACCTGTTTGTACCCAGGAATGTTAGGGGAAATTCTGAAAATAAATATTTTTAGATCTAAAGTACTGTATATGATTATTATACTATACAGTCAGACTGCTATAGCTATATATATATATATATATATATATATATATATATATATATATATATATATATACACACACACACACACACACACACACACACACACTCATATTAACAAAGCTGCAAATTTAATATATGGAAAAAATGCAGTATATTCATAATACACAACAGCCCATTCCCACTTTCTGGTATACAAATATGCATGACTATATCCTTTTCTTTTTTTACACAATCATATATTGAATACAGTCTTGCACATCCTACTATTATATACAGAGCACTCATTGAAGTGCACCCTATTATCTTATACTAAGATATATCTAAGACAGAAACTTCTCTATAACCCATTCTGGTGCATAGTCACATGTAAAATACACTCAAACACTACTAACTAATAGATCACACACTGTGGTGCGGAGTATTCTGATATATACAAATACTCATATATACAGTGCACACATCCTTAAATATATTTCCCTCACATGAAAAGTTCCACATTTCATTTGCCTTGTAACAAGGCTCCTTGCACAGTCTCAGAACCTCAGTTCTACTGCTAAGTGAAACCTCCTATATTTACTAAAGTAGCAGTTAAATGACTGCTCAGTTACTAGTATTTGTACAGCAAATATGGAGATTTTTAGAACCTGGCATATAAATCACTGGGACTTCAGTGGAACAAGAGATTGTCGAAGCAAATTGAGTTTCAGTCCTTGATTTCCTTATCTCAGGCTGATAGAAACATTTAGTGTATAAGTTGCAAAGTACTCTAGAATTTTCTTTGCAGAAAGGTGGCTGTTATACTCCAGAAAATATGGTAGTCACTGAAACATATATGCATGCAAAACCTATGGGAAAGATCTGAGAGGTGATATCATCTCAAATTTCCATCATGCCTTAAGGGAGCTGTAATATAGCGGCAACTGGTGATGGCCAGATGGAGGGAGTCGTAAAAAATCATGCTATTTGGATTTGCTGGAATAAATCCCATGTATCCCAAAGTGATTAGCCTTTGCAATGAGAACTGCATAAATACAAACCCTCATCTGGTTGCCTCTACTCAAGCAACACTGACTACTTGCAGACACATCTTCAGTACAGTAAGTGCTAGTATATATAAAATAAACCTACTGCTTTCACAGGTGACTGTTACACTGACACTCTTATGGATTGTCTCATGTGGGTCAATCTAATCTATTTTATGTGAGGTATTGCAGTAATTCTATGTGTACACCATAGCTACAAATTTGGCAGATTCCTTAGATCAGTGTTTTTCAACAAGAGTGCTGCTGCGGTGGCACTTTGGATGTCCCTTTTTATCTATGAAGTCTTTATGTATATTTATGGAAAAGGTTATGCACAAAATGTTTATCTTAGCTGTTCTGGCTATGAGACTAGATAACTATATCTATATATTAGTATCAAACAATGTGTAATAATATAGAAAATCTAAAAATAAGTCTTGTATATGCAAACACACAACACAGCTAGTATAGTTAGGCTATCCCAAAATAATGTACTAAATGTCCTAATATAAATGTTTAAGTACAAATAAAGGATAAATATTCCACCATGCACCCAATGTTCAATCCTCATTAACGCCAGTGAAATGGGAATTTGAAATAAATGGAGATGAAAGAATGAATCAACAATACAGTTGTTCCCAAGTTCTTCAAAAGACAATGTCACCTCTCCGTCAGAATTCGTTAGCTGCGGCCACTATAGTATGTTCCTTTCTCACATCAAAGCAAATATTCTACAAAGGAGGGTGCAAAACAACAAAATCTAAAAGTGGTGCTTTATTAAATAATCCCCAGCTAGGAAGAAATGCTCTTAAAAGATACATAATGTCAAAAGAGCATATCAAATACTCATTGGTCCTAGCTCACTAGGTCTGCAATATTAACCCTCTATGTATTGGTAGCTTAGGAGGACTCTACCAAACTCTTATCAGTACTTCAGTCTCCACTGTTGTCCTCTGTTCTCTTTGATTCAATCCGGATACTTCAGGGTATTCACAGACACAAAATAGCCAGCAACCACACACAGTGATTCTTCATGAACCAAATCCTAGCAATTCAATCAATAATGGCAATCACAGATAGTATATAACTTCCTTCGCGCGTATTGCCGGTCCTCTGCTAGCTTTCTCAAGAATTTCCCTTTAGAAAGCCAGCAGGTGACTAGCGATAATTGCGGGGGAAGTTATATACTATGAATATCCGATATTCTGTTTTAATATTATTTATCTTCTAAGTGCATTTCTTCCTTGTGGGGGGTGGGAGCGTTTAACCCATTAACGACCTATGACGTACATGTACTTAATGGAATTCAGGGCTCCCCATGTGGCTGCACGCCGTTCGGGGAGCCCTGAACCGGATCGCAAAAAAAAAAAAAAAAAAAAAAAAAAAAAAAAAAAAGGTCAGTGGTCCTTAAATGCCAGCCGCATGCAGCCGGTCCTTAAGGGGTTAATAAAGCACCACTTTTACATTCTGTTGTTTTGTGCCCTTCTTTGTAATATATCTATATATATATGATTATATAACATTATATATATATATATATATATATATATATATATATAGATATACACCTTCATTAAACTCTTGACAATTTACATAACATTTTGGTGATGCCCAGAAATTGAACACCAAATTGATAACCACTGCATTAGATATTGAAACATAGAACAATCAAGAAAGAATACAGCACACAAATAACTTTATTCAAACTGAAGATGTTATGAAACAGAAAACTATACTGTACTAATTAAGAAATGTTTAGATTTAAATAAAATAAATATTTTACTTTTAAGAGCATGAAAAAAGGGTAGATGGATAAAGAAATTCACACTTGTAGTTAGATTAGGATGTTATATCACTTTTTTACCAATTCACATCCCATATTGATACCAATACTAGCAATAATGTTGGTCCATATACTGTTATTCACCAGTAACCCACAGTTTCAGTATAGTCTCTCTCTTGTCTTCATTGTTTCTTTCTCATACACTCACTCACTCTTTCCATCTCTCCCTCTCCTACGAAAACGGTCTGTTTGTATATATTTTACTCTTGGCATGTCTCTTCCCCTGTATATAACGGTCATGTGTCAATGTAATTTTGTGTCTCTTACTAGCTGCCCTTTTTTCAAGTATCTGTCTCTTTTTTTTTTTTTTGGAGGCTGTGGCAACGAGCCAAATGGCATAAATTCATTTTTGGTGGGACTTACAGTTCTAACCATAGGAACTGCCTGGGGATAAAGTACAGACTTGTAAATCAGGACTACAAATCCCAGCTTGCATTACTCTTGCTCATTCCAAACCACTGGAAGTGTCCATCATCAAAACAAAAGTCATCTCACTTTATTTTCGAGTCATTTCTCGTCTGCAAATAATAATTTATAAAATGCTGTCTTGTAAAGAAACATATTAAAATCATAACAAAAATAAAGCTAAAATAAAATTACAAATCATAACATAAATAAAACCAAACCCATGCAAACCATTAAAGAAACAAGTTTATTCTATTGCAAGATAAAAGCATTTTTCAGTTAAGCAAAAATACAAACAACTTAACTGCTATCAGAACTCATAAAAAAGTATAAAACAGCATAAAAACACAATAAGCAATGTAGCAATTAAAACTTCTGTAACCAGTGTTACATTAAAGCATTGTTCATGAAACAATTTACACCAAATTATTTTAACTCTTACAACTCAAAGAAAATATATACACCTTACCCAGGGTACTCTTTTTAAAGGGATAGTAATACTTCATTTTAACTTTATTTTATTTTGTAGGCATTAAAAAAACATGAAGAATGATATAAGTCTTATCTCTGAAACCTTTATGGTTTAAGAGATATTCACAAACAAAGTATCCCCCCCCTGTTCAGCCAGATAAGAAGGGAGATGCCCAGATAGACTGCAGAGAGGGACAATCTTCTATTAAGATAATGGAAAAAGCTGAAAAACTTGTCAAGGGGGGAAGGGCTTTCATTGTTTTCATACAAAGAAAATTGTCCCCTTCTGTTATCTGTACTGTCATACAACCAGACTCACATCTGAGAAGAGATGGCTTACACTAGGTAAAAGGGGCGGGGAGGGGAACTTTGCTTGTGAATATCTCATAAACCATAAAGGTTTGAGAGATAAGACTTATATCATTCTTCATGTTTTTTTAATGCCTACAAAATAAAATAAAGTTAAAACGAAGTGTTACTATCCCTTTAAATAATCGACTGGTAGTACAGTACAGCATTCATTTACTTTAACTCTTAAAATAAACATTGTTAAGTGCATTTCCCTTTGAAAAATACATTGTTTTATTAAGAAAAGTGTCACTTAAACATATCAAGTTCATATTTTTTCTAAACAGAATGTATATCAGGGGTAGTACATTTTTAGGCCTCCAGCTTTGGGAGACTACAATTCCCACCACTCACCAGCCATTGGTTGGCTAGGGATGATGCAAGTTGCAGTCTCCAACAGTTGGAGGTCTAACAACTGAAATCCCTAATGTATATGGTTGGACACAGAAACATTCAACATACAGTTAAACAGTGTATTTTAAACAAATTTTGGTTTGTGAGGAGGCATCTGATTTTTTTTTGTAGAGGCAAAAACAAAAAAACCCCACAAAATAAGAACTTTGGCAAACATCTGTGATGTACATAAAATTATGACAAAAATGCCATTAACTACATATGTTGTACAAATGCACTTGCATGACTGTGAGATTATCACATTACAGGTAGTTACAAACTGCTTGCGTTGTTTTTGAGTCTCAAATGCTTAAAATGCATTATGGCCCTTGAAAGAATGCACAGTAGATTCCAACTTTGCGCTCAAATTACGCAGTTCATAGTGATTTCCTGTTGGGTTATTAGACCATGTAATTCACATACTTTAGGAAAATCATCAATAAATTAAAAAAAAGGCATCACATTGAAAACAAAAGGTCAACTTTCTTAACATTCAAGAAAGTTGATATATAGGATGCTAAAATATACATCATTAACTTGCAGTTTCTTTATTGCCTATCTAATAGACACTTAATAAAATTACTTTATCCGTTATGCATCCTTGCATAACCCTACATGACCAATTTACAATGTATGTACCTTTCCTTAGAGAGATTAAATTATACAGTGGTAACTTGCTGGAAGATTAGAAAATACTGACTTGAGACAACACTTGAGTCTGTGCCTGTGATTGTATCAATGGCTGATGGTGCTGAGATGCTGGGGGAGGGCTACCAATGTGTGGAATTGGTGATGCTATCTGGGCAGATACCCCGGTCTGGGAGCCAGCAGGAGACTGCTGCTGGGGAGACATCTGAGACTGATGTTGAATTTGTTGCATCTGCTGCTGCTGCTGCATTTGCTGCAGGTGTATATGTTGCAGTTGATGTTGCATTTGTTGCTGGAGTTGCTGTTGTTGCTGTTGCTGCTGGAGCTGCTGCTGCATATGATGTTGAAAATGTTGCTGCTGCATTTGCTGTTGGATATGCTGGTGCATTTGGTGCTGATGAAGCTGCTGCTGCTGTATTTGATGTAGTTGCTGCTGCTGCAACTGTTGGATCTGATGCTGTTGACTTTGCAGGGATGGACTCAATTGAGAAGAGGGAGGAGTGGCAACCATTGGAGCACCCATAGAGCTCATTAATGGAGTTCCCATGCTAGATGGCATGTTTGGTGCAATGGTGACAGAAGTCACAATCTGGCTAGAAGGTAACCTCATGGTTAAAGGTTTGGGAGCTATTGCCCTTGGAATTGATTGCTGAAGATTCTGAGCAGCTACAGACACTGCTGCATGCTGGGAAAGTGAAGTGTTCAGAAGAAGAGTAGAAGATAGGTTGGTGGACGCTAGTGTTTGTTGGACAGAACGTATTGTCTGTGCTTCAGCAGATTCTGCTGCAGCCTAAAATGAAGAGAGAGACAGGACAATTATTACTGAACTTTTAATGTAGTCATCTGTAAGTCAACTAGTATGTTCTAGAGCCACAATATACTCTTACATTGCTATTAGCACGATTATATGTGACATGCAACTTAAGAAAAGGGTATTTTAAATAAATGATTCTTTTTTAGCAGTCAAATGAAACACTGCATATTGATCAAAAGCAAATTTTAACCCTTTGAGTGCCAGAGGGGTATGCAATGCGTTGCGTACCCATCTGGCACTCAAAGGGTTAATCGTATGATAAATTATGAAACATATAACTATATTTAAACCAACAAAAGTGTACACCACGTACACCCAGACAGCGCCAATAAAAAAAATATTGCATGTTAAATATTGTCCTTTTCTTTTCCCCCTTATCGGAAATATTCAATTTTTCTTTTACTGAAAACAAGTCAGGTTAGTAAGTCAAATGGGTATATGCTGTTTAAAGTGATAAATGAAGGATGAGAATGCATTCACCCACTCCACGTTACACTCTCTGTTCCTCAGTCAATGTTTAAACAGTGGATAACCTCAAAAGTCCAGTCACTCTTAGCAGTCTCAATGTCGCAGCCTCTCTATAAGATCCTCCATTTCATTTTCAAACATATCTGCAAAAAATGGGTGCAGAAACAGAGACAAAATCTACAAGTGGCTTTTTTTTATTATGAGATACATTCCCTACTTATAAAACTGCACTTACAGAATAAAAGGCTTTACAAAACACATCAATCCATTTCCAATAGAATCCTTGAGAACCAATATCTGCATTGGGACTTTTGAGAAGAATAATCCTTTCATCAACACCTTGTCTCGAGACAGTTTACACAGTAAGCCACATACACAAAAGGTACCTGTATCCTTTGGTTACATCTGGGCTCCGTTCCTGATTCCTCTCGGGCCTCGGGTGCTGGGTATCCTTTCTTCCTTCATCTCCGACTACAGTCCTCAGCCACTTTGTTTCCCCGTGTTAATGAAACCCTGAGGAAGCCGGCAGAGGATTGGTGATACATGTAGGTCATCTATTGTGTTACTGCGCTATACGAAGTTGGCAAACAAACAGTGTAACACAGGGAAACAAAGCGGCCAGTGGACTGTAGGAGGAGACGAAGGGAGAAAGGATACCCAGCACCCGAGGCCTGAGAGGAATCACGAACGGAGCCCGGTGGTAACCAAAGGATAGAGGTACCATTGTGTATGTGGCTCGGTTGTGCAGACTATCTCGAGACAAGGTGTTGATGAAAGGGGTATTCTTCTAAAAAGTCCCGATGCAGATATTGGTTCTCAAGAATTCTATTGGAAATGGACTGATGTGTTTTTTAAAGCCTTTTATTCTGGTAAGTGCAGTTTTATAAGTAGGGAAGGTATCTCATAATAAAAAAGCCACTTTTAGATTTTGTCTCTGTTTCTGCACCCATTTTTTGCAGATATAACAATATTTATTTATAACAATATAAGATTTGAATCAACTGTAAATTATACTGTTTACATCTCACTGTATACTGTAGATGCTACCTAAATATTATGTCTCTAACCATAGTTCTGCCTGATAAATTGGATGAACAGTTGCATGAACAGGTAATCTATTTTGTTTCATAAACATTAAAAGTTAAAAACAATGTTAGCTTAAAGGGATAGTAATACTTCATTTTATCTTTATTTTATTTTGTAGGCATTAAAAAAACATGAAGAACGATATAAGTCTTTTCTCTCAAACCTTTATGGTTTAAGAGATATTCACAAGCAAAGTATCCCCCCCCCCTTCAGCCAGATCAGAAGGGAGGTGCCCAGGTAGATTGCAGAGAGGGACAATCTTCAATTAAGATCAGGGAAAAAGCTGAAAAACTTGTCAAGGGGGGAAGGGCTTTCATTCTTTTCATACAAAGAAGATTGTCCCCTTCTGTTATCTGTCTGGTCTTACAACCAGATTCACATCTGAGAAGAGATGGCTTACACTAGGAAAAAGGGGTGGGAGGGGAAACTTTGCTTGTGAATATCTCTTAAACCATAAAGGTTTGAGAGATACGACTTATATCATTCTTCATGTTTTTTTAATGCCTACAAAATAAAATAAAGTTAAAACGAAGTATTACTATCCCTTTAATGTAAAGTTCAAAGTGCAGTCTAAGGAAGCCATAGTACTATAAAAATGTGAGGGGGTATGAAGTATTATTGCTCTTTTATGGCACAAAATACTCAATCTACTGTACTTACTGAAACAAGTCAAAAATATGTACTAAGAAAACCGGTACATTTCTAAGCTAAACCAACAGCATCATAGGGAACGAGTGTATTTTCTCCCTATAGAACAGTTGGTTTGTTCCACAATCCATTCCACTCACTACTTTTCTTTAGTACATAAGCCTTACTTATGTAAATGAGTTATTTATGTCAATCAGTAAATGATCAGCCAGCTTCCAGCACAACAATTAATAAAGTGGACATGTTACTATATATTAATTTTGGCAAATCTGAAAAATTTTTTTGAATCATATATGATGCGTTAGCCATTATTTTTATTTCATTTTTGAGTTTTGTTATTTTTTAGTCTTAGCGGATGCTAACTGCATGCTGGAACTACTTTTCATAGCTTCTTTTTAACTCCCCTTTGCTCTTTTTCTGTGGACTCCCCTGGTCTTTACACCTCTTACTATGTAAATAACAGGATGTACTAAAGCTCCTCTCTCTCCATTTTATTAAATAACTGTTTATAAATGGAATGGAGTGAATGCTTCAGATGCTTCGTATACAGAGAAAGGGAATGCCTAAGATTCCATCTTTGTGTTTATTATTACTAAATCTTAACCCCCTCGTGTCCAATGACGTACTCGGATCGTCACGCTGGTCCGGCACTTAAAGACCAGCGATGGTCCTGGTACGTCACATACAGTAGCGTGGGGAGTAATACCAGGGACCGAAGTTGATCACTCCAAGATCAGAGCAATCTCTTTCAGTCCCTCGTTTGGTGTGCTGGCACACGTGATCAGTCACATGGGGCGGCATGACGAACCTCCCTATCTGGTCCTTAAAGGACCACACACCCCGGGACCGCTGGTCCTTAAGGGGTTAAACTAGTGTGTGTTGGGGATTTCCCATTTCTTTGAATATTTGAATACCAGGTGTGCACCAGTTCCCTCTTTTTTTCTTCATCCTCCTCAGTAGGTGCCTCGTTCTCACCTCCTACTCTGATGGAGGCTTCCTCCATGTGAGCTGGAGCATGCTCATTGGTGAAAGAGCACTCCAGCTCACATGGAGGAAGATGGGTACAAGACACTGCTGGGGAGGGGAATAGGCAAAGATTGACAGAGCTCTACTGAAGACTTAACTGACATCACTAGCTTATTTTTAAAAGGTAAAATCTCAGGCTATACTGGAATACATTAAAAATAAAAACGGATTAAAGATTAACTGGGATAGCGCTTTAAGATGATAAATACTTTAACAGAGGTCAAAGTTCCACTTCAATTGATCCCCCTGGAGCTAAAATGCTCTAGTCACCCCATAATTTAGCCAAAAGCACAGAACATAATCTTTACATTTACTACAAGAACCTACAATGAAGGTAGGAAAGTCTTACGTGCCCTCAACAGCCAAGATTTCATGTAATCCATGTGCAAATCTTTGACTCTGTAATGTTGTTGATGGTTATACTGTATTTGTTTCAAGGGATATCCAGAAAATCTGACCTGATGGTTGCACTAAAAGGGGTAGTATACCATAATTCTAAAAATAAATATGCTATAGGGTTTTTCCTATATAGCTTTTTCAAAAGCTATTAAAGTTTAACTTGCCAATTTTTTGTTAGTTTGAGCCAGGTGGAGCTTTTTATATTACAGCCTATGAAACGGAGTGTCACGGACACAAGCTTTGCACAGATGGATGCAACAACAGTGCCACTTGGCAGCAAAATATCTTGAGCACAAGTTATCAGAAATGTTGTGTAATCTTTTTAACCCCCTTAAAGACCGGTGATGTATCAGAAAATTCATTAGTGTCCTTGCCTAAAGGACGAATAATCGTCCTGGCAAGTCACGTATTTTGTGCTCACAGTGCTTCTGCGTGAACGAGGTGAGCACTCCTGGGGTCTGAAATCAAATCCCCATTCTGTGAGCCAGTACACATCAGTCATGTGTGCCGGCTTGCCAAATGAGATCAAAGAGGTCCTTATGGAGAATCCACTCCCCGGACCACTGGTCATTAAGGGGTTAATAAAAAGTACCTTTGTTTAACTCTATAGAAAAAGCACCATCCTATATAATAATTCGCTAGGATGTTTGTCAGAAGCCTTCATGCGCAGTAGAGACTGCCCGAGCACAGAGAATGCTGGAGTTCTGTGCTGGGAGCATTCTGTGCTTTCGGGCAGTCTCTACAGTGCACGACTGCATCGGCAGCAGTATGCAGAGCAGGACCGGCCGCTTACCCTTTGAGTGCCAGACGGGTACACAACGCATTGTAAAGCAAGGCGATGCGTACCCCTCTGGCACTCAAAGGGTTAACATCACCCGGACCTTGGCCCGTGTACACAGGCTTTTACACTAGTAACATATACGTTTCTCATAATTTGGGCATTCAGCTGCTTTAAGACCAGTGTTTTCTAACCAGGACCCAAACAATCCCCAGACAGTGAACACTCATATATAAAAATGAAATTTGGATATATCCCCTAACAAGCCATTAGCTAGAATACAACATGTATTTTATGTGGAAATAAAAATATTTATATGCAGTGACATACATATTACAATCTTGCTGGACCTACCTTGGATACAAGACTTGCTCTATAGGCTGCAAGAGCTTTTAAATATTCTTTTTTGGCAGCTTCTGTTTTCCTTTTATAAACCTGCAAAGAAAAACACAGTTATCTATTTGGCACGGCCAAATTAATGAGACTCAGTCATTAAAAGTACAAATTGTGAGGTTATTTATATTTACTATATTTAAAAGACTGAGTTAAACATTTAAAAACAAAGTGTGGGCTTAATATGGATAATGAAACTAGGCCAAAAAAATTAATGCACCCATCATCTTTAAGTGTGCAGGCCCATCTAACAGCTTAATGACAGCTACAGAGATTAGTAAAATTAACACTGTGGCTGTCTTTATGGTTATGTGATAAAATAAAATTATGGGAATTGTAAATCTATCATGTTCAGCTCCCCAAAAAAGCAAAAGCTGCTACAGAATCTCCATAGCAACCGTCTAAGTGAGCAGCATTACAGTAAGTGAAGCTCTGCTAGTCATGAGGACAGTTTTGTGACCTACTTAATGGGTTATACAAAGTGCAACGCTTGGCTTTTTACCAAGTCAGCTCCCATTGGACCAAAATATGACAGCTCCATTTTAAGTCTATGTTTATCGATTACAAGTAATCACAGATGGAACAAATTTTAAAGAGGGTCTATCACCCCCTATACATGTTGGTCTAAATAGTTAATGTAGCAACTAGATGTTATAATGTTTTCTTTTTTTAATAAAATTGCTGTTTTGCTGAAATTAAACTAATCAATATTGCCCTGCTCCCTACTTCTGGACAGACTTTGGTTACCAGCTTTGTACCTCAGTCTGTCACTCTTCCTCTGCTCCCCTCCACCGTTCCAGCCTCCTCCGAGGATGACTGGCCAATGAGAGTGCTCCAGCTTACATGCAGAAAGCCTCTGTCATCGAAGGAGGCTGGATAGAGGGAGGGGAGCCGAAGAAGAGTGACAGACTGCGGTACAGAGCTGGTAACCACAGTCTGTCCGGAAGTAGGGCGCAAGGCAATATTTATTCATTTAATTTCAGCCAGATAGTGATTTTATTAATAAAATGAAAATGTTATAACATCTAGTTGTTACAAAAACAAACTAATTAGACCAAAACGTATAGGGGTGATAGATTCCCCTTTAAGCTTTGTCTTCTAGCACTGTTAATTTAACTGGGCTTCTAGCATTACCGGGATCCCAGTCATGAATTCTACAACTGATACAGCTGTTACTACACTACGGCTCTTCCTTAACCATTCCAGTACCAGTAATATTATGTGATTGCTTATATAATTAAGAGTGGGGCCACTTTGTTATTTTTCTGAGCCCCATCAAGTCACAGTTCTTTTGGGGTAGATTTGAACCTCAAACAACAAAGTGTGTGATTTAACACTTTCAGACTATTTGATCTGCTTGAATATTAGATATATCATTGCTTCTAATTGATGAGAGCCGTTTCTTATGACTTCCACAACGTCCATCCTATATAATAATTCGCTAGGATGTTTGTCAGAAGCCATCATGAGCAGTAGAGACTGCCTGAATGCACAGAATGCTGGGAGTATTCTGTGCTTTCGGGCAGTCTCTACATTGCATGACTGCATCAGCGGCCGGACGCACAGCAGGTCCAGCCTATAAACCCTTTGAGTGCCAGAGGGGTATGCAACGCATTTCAAAGCAATGCGTTGCACACCCCTCTGGCACTCAAAGGGTTAACATCACCCGGACCTTGGCTCGTGTACACGGGCTTTTACACCAATACTGTAAATATCTTACTAAAGATGAAATAACAACTTGATAACTACAATGTACTTATAGAGGTTTTGTTATGTATTTTTTTAAACATTTAAAAAAATCAAACGTATTTGAAACACACAAAAATGTTGTGTTTTGAGGAAAGGATGATGCAACATATTTAACAGAAAACATGTAAATGCAACTATCTTAAATTATTCTTTGAAATGTATTCAATTTATCATCATTTAGCAGAACAATTAATATTTAGATTCTAAAATAACCCAACCCTCTTGCATCAGTGTAAAAGCGGAGTAGTTCTTTTGACAATTCACTTTTTTTTTGTAATGGATTTGATTTGCATGACTTCCTGTGTTCTAGAGTCTGGCACTCTCTGAGTATTTTTTATACAGTTTAACAAAGACCCAATTGTTTCTCACAAATACAAATAGGCTTGATTAATCACCGTCATTAAATCATAACAGGGGAAGTCTGGTGGAGAGCAGATGTCTTACACAATGCCTTCATGTTACATTAACAAACTCCAAATAATAATTAAAAAAGAAACCTCTTGTAACCTCATTAGCCTTCAAGTTACAAAAATAAATATACTGTGTATATATATATATATATATATATATATATATATATATATATATATATATATATATTTTTTTTTTTTTTTTGGATTGGATTATTTACACTATTTGAGGTTACAACTAAAATATGTGTTATTACACTTATTTGATGAAAGTAGACAATATTTAAAGTTCTAAACTGTTAACACACAAAGCTAATTAAGAAGATATCATAAACAAGCATAAATGGACCAAAATCTACATACAATTTGCAGCATTTAATATGGTTGTCAGCAGTAATTTGATGTTTGCATTGTTTTGCTTGCTCCTTTGGCATATACAGATTCAACCCTGAATTTCCAAATAAAATATAATTTGCACAATACCTGTTTCTGTTCTTCTCCTAAGCCATCCCACATAGACGCCACAATTTTGGACACTTCTCCAAAGGTAGCATTGGGATTCTGACCTTTAATTGCCGCTTGTGTGTCTCTAAAAAATAGAGCATAGGCAGAAACTGGCTTTTGGGGTTCATTGGGATCTTTCTTTTTCTTCTTCTTTGGAGTCTTGGGTTTCTTGCCAGAATCTGGAGCAGCTCGTTTCTCTCCAATAGCCTAAAATGTTAAATTAAGATGATATTCAGAAATATGTAACCAATTTGTTTTGCTATGACTTAAAGGGATAGTATTACTTCAAAATTACTATCCTCCATATTGTAGCCCTTAATAAACTGAGTTAAATGACACCAGCGGCATCTCTCAAACCTTTATGGTTTAAGAGATAGCTGCTTTCAAAGTTTCCTTTCCCCTGAAATCAGCGTTCTGCTGCCAGCAGGAGAACCCGGTCTCTGAATCAAGCGGAGGCTCTTCAGCAGAGCCGATATCTCATTATGGAAGGAAAAATGATTAATTGAAACAGTCTTCTATGTGTGCTTGGTAACCAAGCACACGTAGAAGACTGTTTCAATTAATCATTTTTCCTTCCATAACAAGATATCGGCTCTGTTTAAGAGCCTCCGCCTGTCCCGGGACCGGATTCCCCTGCTGGCAGCAGAACACTGATTTCAGGGGAGAGGAAACTTTGAAAGCAGCTATATATTAAACCATAAAGGTATGAGAGATGCCGCTGGTGTCATTTAACTCAGTTTATTAAGGGTTACAATATGAGGGATAGTAATTTTGAAGTAATACTATCCCTTTATGGAGTACATTTTATCAGCCTAGTAACATTACCATTCTAAAAAGATTGCAATGCTCTTTTGAAAGGGACATTTATGGTCACCAAACAAATGAAAAGGGCTCATATCCATTAAAATATTAAAGTGAATAAGAAAAGAAGGTTTAGCACAAATTTGGGGATGATGCCTTACAGAATTTATTTTTCTTTTTTCTTTTTTTTTTTTTACAAATACTGTATGGGAATACATAATATTTAAGAGTATGAATACTTCATGTTTTTAGTTTTTTTTTTTTTTAATTGATAATGTCCCTTTAAGTAAACAAGACTCTGAATATGTTTAACAGATGTAATCAAGTAGGATATCTTCATGCAGCAGTTCAGTTTTATATTGTACTTGATGAGCAAATATGTAATACAACATTAAGCTTTGTTTTTTTTTTATTCTTCATTTAACATTACTCTGTTGAGGGCTCAATATATATAGAATCTGTTGAGGGCTTTTATATATATATAATTTTGAAAATGGTAGTGGTCTTTAACATGAAAAAAAACTGACACATACATTACATACAGATAAAAGTACATACATATGTGACATACAAACACAGATAATGAACCACAGTATCTAAACCAAATATTATTTTCAGTTGGCTCAATACAGACAATCCTGCAAACTTAGCCAGCAAAAAACATATTTTCCCTGAGGAAGGGATGACATTTCAGTCCCGAAATGCGATGGATATTAACCGCATCTCTACGAGGTAAACGACCCAACCGAAGGATCCACCTAACAGGAGGAACAGCGATTGAGCTTATACGCCTGCAGCAGGATCCAGAAGGAGTGGGGAATGTGAACTTGGTCTTTTTTGATGCGCACAATACAAAGAAAGCTACAAGTAAGCGGACTACATGAGGGGGGAGCGGTCTCAATGACTAACTGGGAATAGTTTGTATTGCCATATTACGCTATCAATGCATTATCATCACTAAGTCATTTGGAAAGAATTTAAGACTGTTACCTACCCCAAATTTTCTGCTTAATTATCACAAACACCATATTGGATTGTGATTAGATCACGCTGAAAAAAAAAAGCTTCACGATATGCTTTTATTTTTAAAATATTTCTTATTTGATTGTTTATTTGAGTTTTAATGATTTAAGATTAACAAGTATATTTTTTTATCAATAAAGAAGTCCTTTTATATAATTTATGACCTTTAAGGATTCTTTGAGTTCTAATATATATGCATCTTTACTCACTGGAGTAACTGCTAGTATATTCACAGTCTATTACTACACTTAGATCTGTTTTACTATTTTTTATATTATCTATTTTTCATATTCCCTCGCTTGGAGTGCTTGAATACAGAGTTTGTGAATCCTGCAAACTAGACACATGTTGTAGACCGTTCCAATGAAGTAGTTCTTTCTACATTAAGCTATTCCGGCTCTGCTGAAGAGCTGCAGGATGGTCCCGGGACCAGATTGTGCTTTTCTCAGCTAGATGGCAGACTTCTGGGAAACCAGAACTTTATATGCTTCAATCTCTCAAACTATAAAGGTTTGAGAGATGGGACATAGCTCTTTCTATTCATGTTTATAATGGCAACAATATTAATTTTTGTGAAATTATAGCAATACTATCCCTTTAAAGTGTATAAAATGACTAGTGCGTGAAGATGGCATATTTATTATTTCTTCAGGTTAAAGACCTTATAAGCCAAAAACTGTTTTGTACATCGTGAATTTGTTAGTTATTTAAAGGCGTACAAGATGCAGGGACAGATAAACAGTATAAATAACTTGCTAAGATTTGTCTGATAACATTTTTTTTTTAAATCGAGAATTGCTTTGGAATTCTCACCTTGTGTGGTGGTCACATGCAGTTTCCTGTAATTTACATTATAGTTTTTTTTTTTTTTTTTAACAAACAGCAGTATTCTAGGTCACCTGTAAAGTTTTTCCCTATTTTCCATTACATTTATCAGTACAGTACCATACATTAATCAAGAACTCAATACAGCACATATTGTGAGTAGCAGATTATATTTCGTGCAAAGAGGGCAGCAAGGAAAAAAGTAGTATTAAAATTTCATAAACCATGTTAATCTACTATAATGTGTATGTACTGTTTTGCTTTTAACAAGATGCATAAGCAGTATTCAATATCATTTGAAAATATGCACATATCATTCAAGGTCCACTTAAAGGGATAGTAATGTTTCAAAATAAAAGCAGCTCCAATTAATCTTCATAGTATTTGGGCCATGGAGAATGTTATTTCAATACTGTCACAGTTGTACTTCAAGACTAGTTGAATGATAAAGTATCTCCCTCCCGCCCCTTTTACCTAGTGTAAGCCTTCTCCCCTCAGATGTGGAATCTGGTCCCCGGATCAGACAGATCACAGCAAGGGACAATCTTCTTGCTGTGAACATAAGGAAAACCCTGTCCCTTAACAGGTTTTTCACTTATGGTAATTGAAGATTGTCCCTCTCTGCAATCCATCTGGACACCACCTTTCTGCTCTGAGGTGAGCCATGTTCCATCAGTAAAAGGGGTGGAAGAGGGATACTTTATCATTCAATTACTCTTGAACTACAGCTCTGACAGTATTGAAATAACACTCTCCATGGCCCAAATACTATGAAGATTAATTGGAGCTACTTTTATTTTGAAACATTACTATCCCTTTAAAGAGGGGAAACAACTTTGTTCTGTTTTTTGGTAAATAAAACTCTTCATGTTGCATACTGAAATTGCAAAGTTGAAAATTCAAACTTACTCTGCTTGTCTCATCAGCATCCTCTTCATTTACAGAGCTGGAAGGAGATGGGGTGGCTGACTTGCTTGCGGGAGGAGATGGAGAGGTATGTGGAATGGTAGTACTTCCAATATTAAGACCCAGCTGAGCACTGAGCTGTGATTGGTTTATGGTTGTGAGTTGAGTAGGAGACATGATTCCTGCTCTTGCCACATCTGTCATTTGAACCAGTGACCTCATAATCAAGGAGTGGTCTTGCCGATACTGGGACATCTGGGCCTGTCTTTGGTCCTTTATAAACAAAAATAAATAAAAAAAGAGAAAAATGTTTTAAATTAAACAGACAGTGCAACACATGGGGACCATGATTAGCGTTAGGAAAAAATTGTAAGAATCAAACAAATAATTAGTCATTTGTTTCTTTGAAACAAAGTAAACTTTCCTTATTTCCACATAAACAGATAGGGCTATTAGTCAAATATTTTCTTTAAGGCGGAACTACCACCCTTAAAAAGCGTTGCCCCAAATAATACCTGATCTGGAGACTAGCTGCCCAGTAGCGTTAGTTGCCAGAATTCTTACTGTATTCATGAGAATGAGCCACGACTCCAGGACTGACAGGCAGGACGGAGGTCGGATAGCTTTCCATAGTGACGTCTGCACGCCTGCACTGTCAGTCCCTTTTGGAGCCGAACGGCTCCTAGCAACGCCTCCTAGAGCCAGCTGGGACTGACAGTGCAGGGGAGCGGATGTCAATATGGAAAGGTGTCTGCACTCTGTCCTGCCTGTCAGTCCCAGAGTAGTGGCTCATTCTCATGAACGTGGCAAGAATTCTGATGACTAGCGCTACTGAGCAACTATTCGCCATATGGGGGATTATTTGGTACAACGTTTTTTAAGGGTGGTAGTTCTGCTTTAACCCAACACTACACTTTCATTACTAGGGACTGCCTTTACATAAAGCAGTCAAAGGAAGCAACCTACTACTACACAAATTCTGTTTTACTAATATAATTCCACATATTCCTGTTAAATCACTAATGATTGCAATATATAGATTGATCAGACTCAACAACACAAGCTTTTAAACCTATCACAACTAATACACAGTGGTCCTAGGAGTGACCGATAAATTCAATATGTATCGCCAGGGATTATTATGTATTAATTTATTTAGCTTGTCATTTTAAAAATCCAAACTGTAAAATTATACTAACTTATGATCATGCAATAACTTAAAGGGATAGTATTATCAACTTTCAAAAAACGAATATTGTAGCTATTTAAAAATGAAGCTAAATGCCCTCATTCCCATCTCAAACTGTTATGGTTTGAGAGATATTTGGCAGTAAAGTTCCCCCCTCCTCTTTCCCTGATGTCATCGCTCAAGCTGATTGCAGGGGAATCCGGTCCTGGGACTGTTGGAGGTTCTTCAGCAGAGCAGAGATCTTGAGAGAGAAAAAGAACTACTTCACTGGAACGGTCTACAAATTTGGTTTGCAAGCACATTTTGTAGACCGTTCCAATGAAGTAGTTATTTTTCTCTGTAGAGATCTCTGCTCTGTCAGGGAAAGGGGAGGGAAGGGGGAACTTTACTGCCAAATATCTCCCAAACCATAAAGGTTGGAGAGATGGGACTTTTTAAATAGCTGCAAGCAGCTTTTAGTATGTCAAATAGAAACCGTTGATCATAAACCACTGTTACCTATACAAAACAATGCTTTGATTAGGCTGGTTTAACACAATCCTGTGCCCAGACAAAGTTATACTGAAAAAATAGCATGTTAAGGTCCCATAGAGATATAGTTGAAACTTTAAAACATAGAAGTAGGTTAGACCTTCTTTACACAGACTCTTCTGTTGGATCTAACTCAATTATATTTTATGGCTAATTTAGTGAACATAAGAATGGCAGCTTAATTGACTGAACATCTGACCAAGGTAAGACACTGCTTCTAAGATACCCTAAAAATGTGTTGTTGTTGTGTTGCACTTTCAGCTGGCGAGGAATTCCATGTAACAAAGGCGAAAGTGACAATCTTATCTCCTCACCTCTCCTTCCCACACACATTGCTTTTAGGGATTTTTTTTTATCTTGGAATTGTTAATTTTTCCCATGAAAATAAGACAAGGTACTGCTGAAAGTTAGTCATTGTTAGCTAATGTCTACACAAACAGAGTATGTAAAGTACAAAGGTATTTAATGAGGAGGGCAGAGAAAACAGGGAAAACAAACACAACACCATGGCATATATGATTCCAGTCATGCAAAATACAAAAATAAAAATCTCCTAAAGACAGATTGTAAAGTTAAATAAAATAGAATTTATAGATACATTATCTTTAAATGTCCTGGCTCAGTAGTTTCCAGTGGTGAATGTCCAGCTTTGTACCATTTATAAATGTGACTGCGCTCCACCACTCATATTACAGCTCATGGGTGTCTGAAGGTATGTATCTACTTGTACGGGTGCAATCACATGTCTGGTCACAATTTATATCATGATCTCAATAATATGATTCAGAATTCAGATCACAGTCACTTCAGGTTCCAAAGCATAGAAAAAGTTGTGAGACCCTGTAGGGGAGGAGATTTACTTCCTTTATTAAACCGTAGAGGCTTTTGGATTTATCCGTTAGTTACCAGGTTGCCTGATGAACTTAATTCCAAATGATATTTCATTTTCTGATATTAAGCCTATTTGTGTAAATGCATATATCCTATTTTATTATGTTGTACTTGCTGTTTGAATATTTATTGATCAAGACCGTGAGTTACCGTGCACAGATTTATCATCCACAGATACAGAGCTTCCAGTCTTCATTTTTTTTTGTCTCCAGAAGGGATTGAAATGGAACCTCTAAATGTGTCTGCAATTGCTGACTGGCCTACCACAATGCCATTCATTGTTTTACTTGGAAATTTCTACGGGTGGTTCATCCGGAACTCTTCCACGCTTGCATCTATTCTTACTCACCAGTTTAGTATCCAGCTCTTGAACTGAATATGCTCAGAAGGCTTGTATCTTGGTTCATGGGCATCTGAGGGTGTGTGACAGTATCAGTTTGCAATTTTATCCTGAATTTACAATAATGCATAGACTACTGGGTCTGCATAAAGGGTGTGCATGCATGGTTTCTGGCACCTATTTAATCATTTTCTATCTTAGCCTCTTAGATCAGTTTTTATGTGCTTTCAGCTAAGACTTGATCCGGTTATTCTCCTGGATGACTTCATGGTGTTGACATTCTGCCTCTTTCTCAGACTGTGTTTGTACTCTGCCTGTCCCAAACATTGGCTTGCTCGCTGACATTACTTGAACTTCCCCTGCCTCAACCTCCGGACTGTCTTCCAACTCTGAATGAACTCCGTCTGCTCCAGCCTTGGATTGTACTTGACTTTGCCTTTGACATAGATTTTGCTTTGATGCCTGTCGAGAAATATATCCTGGTCGCCACGGCCACATCTTGGCTCACAAGGGCAACTATTCTGATATTGCCCCAGCTAAACTGGGACCACATATTGACACCATTAATCGGCCTCCAGCCTAATCAAGGACATACTTACAATTAACATTGATGTTAAAGACAGCTCTCAAACAGTGTTCTCTAGATTCCTAGTAGCAGGGACTTCTCTCACCTCTTTCTTCAGCTACTCCAGTTTTTGTCTCTAACATCCTAAGATCTGGATTTAGTCCTCCGTAAAGACAATTGAACAATTACATTTTGCTTTCACTAATTCTAGCATTTTTATTTTCATAAATTTTGGCATTTTTTCCCTTGTCCTGAAAAGATGAAAAATCCTTGCTGTAGTTTGTGAAGGTGTGTAACTGTGCAATGTAATTTCCTTTACAGCTATCAATTTCAGCTTGAAATTACATAAGTACTTTGCTGTTACCTAAGAAAATCCAAAGCTTTAATATAAAACAAACAAAGATGCAGTCTCACATATGATAAATTATTACAGCCTCAAAAATGTAGTCGTACTTTGGCTGTTAACCATAGCAATAAACATCTTCATAAAAATAATAAGTGCTTGTTTTAATAGAATGTTCCACACATTAAACACATTAATGACCCATGAAATAACGGTTTTATCTGCAACACATTAAGCAACATTGCCCCAACACTGTATTAATTGAAAATGCACTCATGTTCTCTATCGGGCCATAAAGTGAAAACCTAGAAAACTAAGTGCAAAGTGTTAATATATTTGAATCTGCAATCTGTCTGAATTATAAAGTAGTAGTCATGCATTTGGAAATTTGAAATGTTAACTTTCATTATATTTTACATTATAAAAGTCAACAACAATGATGATTTAATTATTTTAATCAACATCTACCAAATAAAGACATTTTAGAAAACTCTAAGGTTTATTTTGCAGAAGATGAGATCTGCAATAGGCGGATTGGTTAATTACCTAAATAAGACATATTAAGATGTACTAAAATTTGCAGAGCCTTAATTGACAATAGTAAAATAGCCAAGTATAATACTATAAAAGATGAGTTAAAGAGATAGTAATGTTTAAAAATAAAAGCAGCTCCAATTAATCTTCATAGTATTTGGGCCATGGAGAGTGTTATTTCAATACTGTCAGAGTTGTAGTTCAAGAGTAATCCTATATAATAATTCGCTAAAACGTGTGTAATGCCGCGACATGCGCAGTACACACTGCTGCGCGTGCTGCAGTCATGCGCAGTAGAGACTGCCCACGCCGCGGCTGATACAGAGCTGGGCGCTCCGAAGGACCGGGTGGCAGTGGCACTGTGGCCCGTGTAACGGGCTGTTCAACTAGTTGAATGATAAAGTATCCCCCTCCTGCCCCTTTTACTGATGTAACACCGCTCACCTCTGAACAGAATGGTAGTGTCCAGATGGCTTGCAGTGAGGGAAAATCTTCAATTAGCATAAAGAAAAACCTGTCAAGGGGGAAGGGCTTTCATTGTTCTCATAGTAAGAAGATTGTCCCTTGTTGTGATCTGTCTGGTCTTAAGGCCAGATTCCACATCTGAGGGGAGGTGGCTTACACCAGGTAAAAGGGATATTTTATCATTCAATTACTCTTGAACTACAACTCTGACAGTATTGAAATAACACTCTCCATGGCCCAAATAGTATGAAGATTAATTGGGGCTGCTTTTATTTTGAAACATTACTATCCCTTTAACTCATCTTTTATAGAATTATAATTGGCTATTTTACTATTATCTAGTCTATTGTCTGTTGTTAGTGGTCTGAAGCAGATGGTTGTTTCTCTGCCCTGGTTTTTTAACAATGGTATGTAAAGTGCTTTACCATAAAAATGAATGTGTGTGTATAAAATAGGGAGATACCACACACATTTTAATTAATAAAATATTTGTAGTTTGATATACTGACCACCCCATCCACCTTATCCCTTCTAACAAAACTAGTTATACCATTGCACATATTCCTATCATGAATTGTATTAACAATGTGACATTTCATTATGGCTGGACTTACTATATCACCCCTCCCCCTGCTCTACTAATGTTCCTTCTTTCACCTTCCATTCCCTAAAGACAGCAGCTGTTTGGCTAGGCCATAATGACCGCCACAGCACTTCTCAGCTCCCATTGTTCACAATTATAGGTCAGGACGTGTGACTCCACCATGTTACACTATGAGATAACATCTCTTGTATCACCATCACTAGCTCAAATAGGAACTGACTTACCAGTTTTTAAGTGTGTATACATGTGCGTGAATTTGTGTGTGCGTGTGTGTGAGGGGGAGGGAGGTAGGATAACAAAATAAGTGTAATAATAAAATGAGTAGGGTTGGATTTTTAATACTAACATTATACAAGTATTCTCTAAAATCTTCTGATTGCATTTTAACAATGAGGATAATGTACTAAAACCCTCAAGTGCTTCTGGGACATACTTGCTATAGAACAGGGGCTAAATGAAGCTTTTCATCAATCTGAAATTGGAGTTTAACCTCTTGTGTGATAAAAGGGGAATCCTTTGGATGCCTCATTTTCATTCAATATCATTTATATCAATTGGAATTTGGGGAATAGTATTGGTTTGCTCTATAACGGATCTACTTTTTCTATGTACTTCAATCTAACTGAATTCTAGGCAGTAATTGTTGATGCTATTTTACATACAAAACACAAGTCACCACAAAGAAAATACAAATACAGAAGGACTTGTATATCTATTTATTTATTTTGTTCTGTATCTGCAACGGTCTGTCTCTATTTGGTACAGTTTTATTTTACCTCTGGTAAACATTTTGTTACCAGTTAATATTTTTCAAATGGCAAAATAGCACTGTCCAGCTATGGACCCCAACACACTGACAATGAAAAAAGAAAATGAATACAGGACTGCAGCAAGACCACCACAGACCTTGGTAAGTACTTTTGTAATACATATTAAGAACTATTTATACCAGTGGAATGGTTTCCTTAATGTTGAAGTTCATGAAGCAGATTCAGCTCAGAAGAGAAATAGGAATATCAAAAATGTATTACAATTTAAGTGGCAGGGTGTTCATATAGATAGATGGAAATATTATAGGTCATGGACATCCAATGTAAGGCCTGTGGGTTAAATGGCTCGCCTGATATATTTTGGTTTTTTTTTTACCTAAATAATTAGTGCACATGAACTAGTAGGCCAGCAACATCTAATCTTCTGCCTGCCAGTAATGTACAGTTCAAAAATAGTTTGTTAAATGTCAGTATTGTCATTAACTTAATAAATAAATTATAATGCAGAATAGCTGACGGGCCATATTTCACCATTGTTATCAATAAGAAAAATAATGCGACCCTCACACTTGTGGCTTTCTTATCATGTGATCCATGACTTGAAAAAAACCTTGACAGTCCTGTTATAATTGAACATGTCTGACTCAGCTGTGAGTTTCACTTCCTACCAATGTTACTCCTGTACTTTCCTCATAAACTTCTGATATTGGGAGAGGAGAAGCATTTTACATACTATCTACAGACTTTTATAACAGTGACATTTGCTACTTTCACCTAAAGGGTGAATAAACTCTGATTTATTTTGTTAATATGAGAAATTACTATAAATGAATATACAATCAGATAATGTTATAGTTCATCAAAGCCAATTTGTCTACGGGTCTCTTCCTCTGTACTCGTACTTTACATATGTGCAAATAGACTTATTAGCGTGATACCACAATGTTTTACTTTGAGAACTGTTTTAACCCCTCTGGCACTCAACAGGTTAAATATAACAAAGCAAATCTCTTTGCTGTTCTGATGAGTGATAGTACAGGTATAACATTACAAATGTTTTCTCCTGTTTAGTAAATTGGTTTTGTGGACATAAGATAAAATATACTAAAATGGACAATCTATTCAAATGCATTTTTCTTGCATATTAGAAGGACAAAAAAGGAATTTTCGAAATTCATCAAAGCTAACCTTCTCATATGTACAACAAACCAAGCAGGAGAGAATGTTAACAAGTTCAATTTCCATTCAATCACTGCTGCTGTTCTGAGAAGTGTTTCATTGCAGGAAAGAAATAAAAATAATCTATATGGTAATTATAAGGACAAATTCCCAAGTAACTTTCAGCTACATGAAAGGTCAGTTCTATTCAAGATATTTTATCTGTGCCCTGCACATACTTTCTGTCCTGTCATTTTAAATCTGAACAGTATTTTATTTTCCCATTTACAGCTACCTGCAGAATTAAGTACTTAAGCCAAATAACAAAAAAAAAGAAAAAAAGAAAAAAAAAAAAAAAAAAAAAAAGAAATGTTGAATTCTGGCATAGGCTATAATAGCACAGAGATAAATCGTTCAGCTGTTCACTTGTGAGCCTCTGGGGCTGCAGATTTTTCTTTCTCCTGGTGCACTGTGGGTATTCAAAACTTGTTCAACATGATTTCATTTCATTTCAGGCACTGCCTGAGAAAACTAAATTACAGAATCAATCATACAGAAGGTCAGAGTGAGACTTCATTACAAGTATTGCATGCTTGCATGAATATCTTTCATTTATGACTGACCCAATATGTCACAATAGCTGTCTTGTAAAAATAATCCACTTTCTGAAATTGATGTAGCACTGATGTCAATACTGCTCAGCAAGCTGGACAGATTATAGGGAGGTGTTAAAAAAGGGGGCTCTGCAAGCAAGGCTGTAGTTATATACAACCATTATATTTTGGATATCTAAATTTATCTTAATGAAATAAAAACAACAATGACAAAATACTAAGGTCTGTACAACAGCCTTTATAGCTGTAGATTTTTTTTTTATGCTTGCTGGTTGTCAGTGACAAAATTTACACTATTTGATAAAAAGAACAATTATAACACTTCGATCTAGAGAATATGGGGTTGCAATTTCATTATTATATTACTGTAAAATCTTGGTTACAGTGAGGGAAAAATTATTTGATCCCCTGCTGATTTTGTACGTTTGCCCACTGACAAAGAAATGATCAGTCTATAATTGTAATAGTAGGTTTATTTGAACAGTGAAAGACAGAACAACAAAAAAATTCTGAAAAATGCATTTCAAAAAAGTTATAAATTGATTTGCATTTTACTGAATGGAATTTTACCCCTTTGCAAAACATGACTTAGCAGTTGGTGGCAAAACCCTTGTTGGTCAGACGTTTCTTGTAGTTGGCCACCAGGTTTGCACACATCTCATGAGGGATTTTGTCCCACTCGTCTTTGCAGATCCTCTCCAAGTCATTAAGGTTTCGAGGCTGACGCCTGGCAACTCGAACCTTCAGCTCCCTCCACAGATTTTCTATGGGATTAAGGACTGGAGACTGGCTAGGCCACTCCAGGACCTTAATGTGCTTCTTCTTGAGCCACTCCTTTGTTGCCTTGGACATACGTTTTGGGTCATTGTCATGCTGGAATACCCATCCACGACCCATTCTCAATGACCTGGTTGAGGGAAAGAGGTTTTCACCCAACATTTGACGGTACATGGCCCAGTCCATCATCTCTTTGATACGGTGAAGTTGTCCTGTCCCCTTAGCAGAAAAACACCCCCAAAGCATAATGTTTCCACGTCCATGTCTGACTGTGGGGATGGTGTTCTTGGGGTCATAGGCATTCCTCCTCCTCCAAACACGGCGAGTTGAGTTGATGCCAAAGAGCTCGATTTTGGTCTCATCTGACCACAACACTTTCACCCAGTTCTCCTCTGAATCATTCAGATGTTCATTGGCAAACTTCAGATGGGCCTGTACATGTGCTTTCTTGAGCAGTGGCACCTTGTGCGTGCTGCAGGATTTCAGTCCTTCAAGGAGTAGTGTGTTACCAATGGTTTTCTTGGTCACTATGATCCCAGCTGCCTTGAGATCATTGACAAGATCCTCCCGTGAAGTTCTGGGCTGATTCCTCACCATTCTCATGATCACTGAAACTCCACAAGGTGAGATCTTGCATGGAGCCCCAGACCGAGGGAGATTGACAGTTATTTTGTGTTTCTTCCAAAGGTGATGGATCATGAATAAGCGAGATTGTCAAGTGAAACGCGTTGACCTTATGTATCACCTGTAAGGATCTTAGGTATCATCTGTAAGATACGTGGCAACCACTCTAAGTTTCGCCCCATTTATCCTTTACTTCTTGGGCTCACTGGAAAGCAAGTATGTTTTTATATTTTTTCAATAAAGTGATATTGTTTTACATACTAGCTTGCTTGTGCACATATAGAACCATTATTAGAAGTGGTGCAATATTGGGGATTTTTGTTTTGTTTTGTGTTCTGTATTGGACGTTTGGAGAAGCTTTTTCCCAACGCACGCTTACTATGAGTTCATTATGTCCTAAGAATATTATATTCTCCTGGAGTTTGTGTCATATATGTGATGATCTTTACAAGTTTCTCTGGAGCCGCTAAATACCAAAAGGTATCTATTGTACAGACCTCCAGTTGAGTTGCCACTACTTTTTCAATGATTTTCCCCAGAAATGGAAGGTTTGATACTGGTCTGTAATTTGCTATGCAGTCTGGGTCTAATGAAGGTTTCTTTAGGAGGGGTTTTACTACTGCTTCTGTTAGAGGAACCGGGAAGATTCCAGTTTTTAGTGACCACTCCACTATTTTTGTGAGGGCTGGGGCAAGTGTTTCAGTGCATGTGGATATAAGAGAAGTTGGGGCAGGGTCTAAGTCACACGTGGTGGGGCGCAACTTTTGCATGGTTCTTTTAACTTCCTCTATATCCACATTTGTAAAAGTAGACCATAAACTGGGGGATCTGGTCTTCCACTATAGTGGTTCTGGTGGGTAACTGGTTGGCCTGCTGTGATGGCGGTTCGGATGGAGGAAATCTTGTCTGTGAAGAAGATCGCAAATTCTTCACACTTATCTTGAGAAAAGTTGGTGGTTCTCTCGAGTTTACGGCCTGTTCTCTTCAATTCTCTGATGGTGCTATCAAACCAAGGTGCATTATTGTGAGTTTTGATAGTGCATACGAGTGATGGTGCAATGCTTTGTAGGGTGTCCCTCATGGTTTTGTTGTAGAGTTGGGCTAAGGAGCCAGGGTCTTTACAAGTGCCCATCAGTTCACTTAGATCCATATCTGATGTTACGTCCAATGGAGTCACCCCTTTTAATGATCAGTGTTTGACCAGGTTCTGAGGCTGTGGTCTGGCTGATTGTGATCCAGTGGACAAGTGTATGGAGTGGTGGTCTGACCATACAACTGGATTTACAGTTACTGGCGACACTTCTAGACCACACTGGAACACTAGATCAAGTGTATGACCTTTTCTGTGGGTGGAAGTGGCAACGATTTGTATGAAGCCGAGGGTACTCATCAGGCTGAGGAGGTCCTGCCCAAGTTGGGATAGTGTGTCATCAATCCAAGTGTTGAATTCTCCCAATATAATCCATCTAGGGTGTTCAAGGATTAAACCAGTCAAAAGGTCTGAGAGTTCTTAAAGAAATATCTTCCCATCTCCTGGGGGTCTGTATATTAACAGTATCCGAAATCCTCTATCTATTGATATGCTAGCAGCTACGCATTCAAAAGATTGTGGTGTGTGGGCTAATATTGGCCTGGGGTTTAAGGATGATTTGACACAGATCATTACTCCACCTCCCTTGCGCTCGTCTCGGGCAGTGGAACACTGTATAATTGCCTGGAACAGCTGCTGCTAGGATAGGCCCCACATTGTCATCTAGCCACGATTCTGTAATGCATGCTAATTCATATTTCAATATGCTTGGAGATAATAGCTGTTTTGTTCTTTATTGATCTGGCATTGCACAGGATTGATTTGATAGGACAGTTTTGGGGTTCTGAGTTCTTGCTCTGTACTTTGGAAACAATGTGTCTTCTTATGGGGATCCACAAAGAGGTTTCCTTGATTTGAATGTGCGCTTGTTGTTGCTTCTGGATTGAATCACTTCAACTGGGTTTGCAGGTAGATGTGGCGGAGTGGCTATGATAGTGTCAGGAGATTGAACGTTAAGTTTTGATTTTCCACCACGGCAGCCCCTTTGAGTGCCTTTGAAGATTCCAAGAGATTTTAAGGTAACCACTTGCGTGGAGCTGAGTGGAAAGACCGCTTTTTGGGGTTGTAGGGAATACAGATATGAGGCAGAATAGGTGTTCATTCCCTCAGCAATGAAGGGGTTAAAATAGCCTCTGAGTTTTGCAGTGATGTCACCTGTGGGGGATGATCACATTGTCCTGTTCTATAGGATGCAGGCAAGTGTGAGGTGTGGAATTTTGCACTTCAGGATGCTTTGTAGATAATAGCTAAGAAAGCATGCATGTAGGTCAGATTGCAGTGTTCAAATATGTTTCAGTGAAATATATAGTAGATTTTTTTTTTCTTTGTTTTTTCGTCAATAAGTGTGTAGAAATTAAATCTGAATATTGCTGAATAGATGATCAAATCCAAAACCCAATTAACAATTGGAGGTGAGTATAAGTGATAATTCCCTCAGCATTCATAGGGATAAAATAGTATCTAAGTTTTGCAGGGATGTCATCTGTGGGTGATGGTCACATTGTCCTGTTCTATAGGATGCAGGCCAAGGTGAGGTGTGGAATTTTGCACTTTAGGCTGCTTTGTAGATAGTATAGATAAGAAAACATGCATGCAAGTCAGATTACAGGAGTTCAAAACCAGTGTGCTTCAGTGAAATATATATATATATTTCATCAATAAGTTTTCTGAGTGTTTAGAAATGAAATCTGAGCATTGCTGAATGGATGATCAAATCCAAAACCCAAATAACAACTGGAGGAGAGTCAGTTTTATAGTTTCAATATACCTTGTTTGTGGTGTTCCAGTGGAGGTATCTCTTCTTAGCAGTAAGAGGGTCCAGGGGAAGTATATTTCAATCCGCTGTATATCTCAGTGTTAGAATACCATCCGTTGAATTTTGGTAAATCCAGGTATGTGGAATGTGGAGTAGAGTTTGGTCCTTGGAATATTTTTGGTGAATTTTGAAAGTAAGGAGGTTATAATGAAGGTAATTTTTGGAGAGGTGAGGAGAATGAGAAAAGTGTGGCAGCCAGCAGGGGTGGCTAATAGAACAGACAGTAGCCACCACTCCAGAAGAAAATCCTTTCTTCTTCAAAATTGAGGATTCAATCTCCATGCCGTCAAAGCCAGACGATGATCATCTTTCTTCCAGAGGTAACCCTGTAGAAGAAGGTCTGGACGGGGGGAAGTCAAAGAGGTTCTGCTACTGAGAGGTTCAGAAGCTCTGAAAACCAAGCCTGTGGGGGCCACTACGGAGCAATCAGAATGACTGGGCAGTGCTCCAGTCTCAGCTTCAGAAGAACTTTGTTCAACAGGGGAACAAGAGGGAAGATGTAAGCCAGAGGAAACGTCCACAGGATCGATTAGGCATCCACTGCCAGAGCCATGGGATCTGCCTAGCAAGAGCAGAAGGTTGGAACCTTTCTGTTGTGTCTGGTTGCCATCAGGTCGATGCATGGTAGACCCCACTTCTGGATGATGAGTTTGAACACCTCTGGATGCAGCTCCCACCCTCCCCGCTGTCCACTGTGTGTCGACTGAGGAAGTCTGCCAGAACGTTGTCTATGCCAGGAATATGAACTGCGGAAATAGCAGGGACATGCTCCTCTGCCCATGATAAAATAGCCTTGACCTCTAACCAAGCTGCAAGACTTCTTGTGCTGCCCTGCTTGTTGATGTAGGCTACCGCTGTGGCATTGGCTGACTGCACCCTTACCGCAATCCTGCAGTGGTCGTGTCAAGTGATGTAGGGCATGAAATATTGCCCGAAGCTCCAAGACATTGATGGGAAGGAGAGATTCTTCTGGAGACCACTGGCCCTGAATACTCAAGTGCTCCAGCACCACTCCCCATCTGGAGAGGCTGGCATCCATCGTCACTGTAGTCAAAAAGGGGACCAGAAAGGGTCTGCCCTTCACGAGATTGTTCAGGTTGAGCCACCATGAAAGACTCTGCTCCACTTGAAGAGGGAGAGACATGGATCTTTCCAGTAGATCTGGATGGCTTTTGCAGGCCATGATAAAAAAAACCTCTGAGGTTCCCTGGTGTGAGCCATGACAAAAAGGAACTGGTTCTATGGTGGAAATGAACTTCCCCACCAAGGTGGACAACCTCTTTGGCTGGGACCGGATCCTGAGACAGGATAGCTTGAACCTTCAGTGCTATCTGTCAGAAAGACCATCGCCCTCTGAGTGTCGAAGAGGAAACCCAGAAAGACCATCTTCTGAGAAGGAACAAGGTCTGACTTATCCAAGTTGATGATCCACCCGTGATGGGAGAGAGCATAAATGCAGTCCTGCACCTGCTGGTGAAGGAGATACGGAGATGAGGCCTTCAGGAGGAGGTCATCCATATATGGAGTCACTCAGATGCCATTCTGATGTAGGACGGAGATCAAGGCTCCCAGGACTCTGTTGAAGACTTGCAGAGCCGTGGTCAGGCCAAAGGGGATGGCAGAGAACTGGAAATGCCCTCAGTCGCAGGCAAAGCAGAGATACTGCTGGCTCTCTGGATGAATGGTGATGTGCAGATAAGCATCTTGAAGGTCCAGAGAGGCCAGAAATTCCCCAGGAGACATGGCAGCTATCACTGTGCGCAAAGACTCCTGGCGGTACTGGGATCTGACCACAAAGGAGTTTAGGTCACAGACACATCAGGTACACCCTGCGGTTTAGGCAGGGAAGATCTGATGGGGGCGGGGGTCTACAACTAAGTGAAGACCCCCTGTAAAGTGGATGGAAGTAGTTGTAAGGTGGACCGGAGGTCAATGGTAGTAGCCTTAAACTCTTGCATCCATATTGTCTCTATTGCATGGCTGGAGGCCCCAGAAGGGGATTCAGGGGCAGCAGCGCATGCTGGGCAAACATGACCTGAGTATTCTCTAGGTAACCCTGACTGACATGAGGAGCAATGAGGGACACAGACACCCCAGTATCCTTAGTCTTAGGTTTAGCCCCAAGGTCTAACGGAGTAGACATTCTCACAGAGTCAAACCGGTCAAAGTATCAAAACACCCACAATAAAGCGTATATGATAATTAATGCACCCCAGAAACACTAAATTAACACTTATCTGGTAGGCAAAGGCTTAAGCTGCGGAGGAGAGAAGGAGAGTCCAAGCCCTGCGTAGGATACTCGATCTGCGAATCCACAAAATGGCTGCCGCCAAGGGAGCCAATCAGAAACAAGCGGGCACTCATGGGAAATGTAGTTTCACTGACAGAGTACCCCCAACAGTTCCCAAAGCCCCCAACATCCCCAGAACATTGACCGGATGACAGAGCAAGGGAAAACCAACACAACGAGCCATCTCTGACCACGCTTCGTGGAGCAGTTGCAGAAATACGTCCCAAACGGTAAAGTCACACAGAAGTGAATGGAGCAATGGCGTCCATGCGGTAAACGTGCGCAAAAGTTAACAAGGTGAATACCAACACGTAAAACAACACAATAGCCACTCTAAATAAAACATTTGGCCCAAAAAACACTGGTCCCAGTAGGGAAAGTGTCCAAACCCCCCAAAATGTGCTAACCAGCAACAAAAGGGTTAAGTTACCAAAGAAACTTGCTCCAAACACCTCATAGACATACAGAATAAACCCAATGAGTGCATGAGTATGTAATAGGAACTCCAGTAGAAACCCCTGTGCGGAGGGGAAGCGTGGGACATGTGGACCTCAGCATTCAAAGGGTGCTCAGATTTTTCAGCAGGTCTTCTGTCTTCAGATTACCCTAGATCAAAAAGAAGCCTCGGTGGGCAACTCCTGGGGAAAAAACTTGCAGCCAAGATTTTCCCCCCAGGGCTTAGGTCCACAAAAGCACCTGGTAAACTGAGCTATCCACATTTGGGTGATGAGAATTGGTTGTGATGGTAATCCGCCTAATGGTGGTATTCCATTTCTAACAGAAAATAATAAAAAGCTAAAACTATAGCTCCACCCACCAGTCATTTCTCAGAATTGTTCCTGCCTATTAAAGGAGCTGATCGCCTACCAAAATTACCAGTAACCTGTATTGGACAACAGAGAAATACCTTTGACACTTCCAGAGAATGACTGCAATTTACATTGCACTCCTTTACCATTGACTGATCAAAGAATCTGGGTCTGGACTGAGCTGATCTTATCTGCTTTCCATTCTAAACAAAGCAACATGTACTTAAATTTAAGAAAGATGTTTTCATATTTATCTGTATAACATGCCTGAGGGCTAGACCTGAGAGGTCTTGAAAGCTTGTATCCTAAATCTGCTTAGTTAGCCAATAAAGGTATCAACTTGACTATATTTGCCTACTGTATCTCTACTGCTAATACGGTACCAACTCTCATCTTTTATTTTGCATGATAATGCCACAAACTTGGCTAACTCTGATATATTATTTTGACATTAAAGGGATGGTAATACTTCATTTTTACTATCCCTCATGTTGTAGCCTTTAAAAATTGGAATTAAACAAGACCAGCGGCATCTCTAAAATCTTTATGGTTTGAGAGATATCCTCATTCAAAGTTCCTTCTCCTCTCTCCCCTGACGTTAGCATTATAGCTGACAGCAGGGGAATCCGGTCCATGAGCAAGTGGCGGCTCTGCAGCAATGCTGAGATCACATTATAGAAACAGAAATCGTTCACTGAAATGGTCTTCTACATGTGCTTGGTTTGCAAGCACACGTAGAAGACCATTTCAGTGAAGGATTTCTGTTTCTATAACTCAATCTCGCCACTGCTGCAGAGCTGCCACCGGTGCCGGGACCGGATTCTCCTGTTGTCAGCTATAACACTGACATCAGGGGAGAGACAAGGAGAGGGAACTTTGAATGCGGAAATCTCTCAAACCATAAATGTTTGAGAGATGCCGCTGGTCTCATTTAATTCCAATTTTTAAGGGCTACACCATTAGGGATAGTAAAAATGAAGTATTGCCATCCCTTTAAATAACTGTCAGCCTATGTCTCTAATATATTTGGTACTCATTTGTTAAAGCTGAGTAGGTTGCAAAGAGTGGAAGCTAGGTGAAGGCTAGTTTGTGCATACAGAGTTGTTGGCAAAATTGAATGAGCCAACATTAACACACTATTTTTAAGGATACAGGTGAGTATGGAAAATGGGAAATGTTTGTACTTCTGCAGATTTTAATGGCACTTTTGTGCTTGAAAAGGATAAGGAAATATCAAGACCAAAATCCCATCTTAACACACTCTTTTAGTGGTTTTTAACATTTTTAGTAATTAAGAGATTTATGCTATTCCAGGGGTTTCCAACCCATGCCCTCAGGGTCCACCAACAGGCCAGGATTTTACGCTTTCCTTTTGAAAATAACATGTAAGTTAATCAAACTCACTTAGCCTCTAAGTAACTCTCCTGTGTTCTAGCAAGGAAATATTTAAATCCTGGCCTGCATGAGGGTTGGGAACAACTGTGCTAGTCCATATCTGTGCAAAGAGGAACAATTAGCCAGAAAAATGTTCGCTGACTATTTAAGCTCTTTAGTAAATCTCTTCTTTGTGTATGCAACATGTTTAGCTTTCTTATTAGCATGTACCAGCCTTTATGTACCACCAGTTCTAAATATTAACCATAACAGCTTCTGTTTTTGACCGGTCGTCTGTACCTATAAACACATACAGGTACAAAAATCCAACCTGTATTCACAACTATGATATTTCCACTTCTTGCTAAAATAGCCCACATGTTATTGCACAGCATGCTTTATGGTTACTCTCTGATACTTGTTTTTTAAAGGTTACAGAAGAAGATGGTTGCACGAGCTTTGGTTTATGAATGCCATTACTTTTGTAAAAGCTATTCTATTTGCAAGCCCAATAACAGCAGCTAGAAATGAGATGTAATGCAATGATGATGATAATGTCAAAGAGCAGTTGTTTACAGAAAAAATGAAGGCATTTTGGTCCTGTCAAAACTTGTTTATTAAGTTAAAAAGCATTTCTATTGCACTTTATGGATCTCGTGATGTCTGTAAAGCAATGAAAGAAGTCACTGTTCATTTTTAAGTTGTCCTCTGGGAAATATAAGAGGATAGTGCAAACATTTTATTATTTAGCTGGCCAACAAAAACCTTAAGGGAATCATCTAGAACTTTAACATAACCTATTCTTAACTGTGCATCTGGCAGTTGTGCAGGTCAGTATTATAGGTGAACATGTCAAGTTGTTCTCTGAATAAAGATACACATTATACATTTTGAATCCCTAATGCTGCATTAGTTTTCTTTATCATTTGGAAATCTTGCAACATTTCTTGAAGGTGAAGTGTAGGTAGACTGCATTTATATTAGAGGTAGCTACAAAACATTTATAGTAAAACTAGTAGAAGAGCCAGTGTACATGGGCCACAGTGCCGGCCAGTCGTGGTACAGTCATGCCTAGTAGAGACTGCTCGCGCCGAGGCTGATACAGAGCTAGACGCTCCGAAGTCAGACTTCTGATCTGACTTCGGAGCTCCCCGCTCTGTATCAGCCTCGTCAAGGGCAGTCTCTACTGCGCATGACTGCAGCACGCAGAGCAGTCTCTACTGCGCATGACTGCTTTGTTACAAACTATTTAGTGAATTATTATATAGGAGATAATAATGGACTTAAATGTCATGCAACAGGTACTTCTAGAATTCTGAAGAAAATATGATACATGGGGAGTGCTCTCAGCCGATAGTCCTCTTTGTTTAAGTACAACAGACATTCTGTTTCTCCTGTCAGAGCAGCAAGCCAATCTGATTGGTTCCTTTTACTTTTTTAAATAACTAACCATAAACCATTGAGGAAGTAAATATGGATCACTGTCATTAATGACAGTGTGCACACAGCAATGAAGTATGATGTCAGTTTTTCTGGTACAGTGAAAGGAACTTCAGTCAGAGCCCCACAGCATTTTTACTTACCTTCAGAAAATCTGTACATATTATAGGAAAACCATAAGAGCAAGCTGTGAAACTCTGTAATAAAAGTGGCACAATGTGGGGGCATCCTTGACATGTTATGAAGTCAGTATATAGTGCATTATATTTGTTACTTTACCTTACTATGGCCTAGATTACATTGCAGGTGGTACATTCTATCACTGGCTTTATTGTACAGATTTCTATTGGAGATCAAAGGGAAACCTGAACAGAAAAGCATTGGTAAAGTTATCAACTGCAATGTAATGCATGCCTATATTAGGTTTTGTTCTGCATGTATAAATAATAATCATAAGAGTATTAAAAATAATGTACCATTTAACCAAGTGGTTCACAGAACAGTTAAGTAAATTTGTGTTTGCTAATATTTAAAGTTCAGTAGCAACCAGTAAACATTAATGGGAAGCTTCAATTATTGGTGGCAGATGCACAAAAGTGTGATAAAAAAAGATCGGCTTTCCGTTATGATAAATTCTCCAATCTCTTCATTTTTCTTTTCAGATTGTCACAGTGGAGATACCTTAGAGCAGAGGCTCCATATAATAACATAGGAAATAAAGAGTTTATTTGACTGGAAAATGTATTTCCTCTTTATCACATTTTAGTGCAGTTTACAATCCCAATGATGTGTTATTAGTCTGTTTGCAAACTTAGAAGCCAGAACATTGGTAAGTCAATTCACTTCTTACCAATGAAATACTGTTATACAAAATATATTTTTTTAAGTTAAAGGGATAGTAATACTTCGTTTTAACTTTCTTTTATTTTGTAGGCATTAAAAAAACATGAAGAATGATATAAGTCTTATTTCTCAAACCTTTATGGTTTAAGAGATATTCACAAGCGAAGTGTCCCCCTCCAGCCCCTTTTACTGACGTAACACTGCTCAGCCAGATCAGAAGAGAGGTGCCCAGGTAGACTGCAGAGAGGGACAACCTTCAATTAAGATAAGGGAAAAACCTGAAAAACTTGTCAAGGGGGGCAGGGATTTCATTGTTTTCATAGGAATAAGATTGTCCCCTGCTGTTATCTGTCTGGTCTATGGACTGCATTCAACATCTGAGAAGAGATTGTTTACACTAGGTAAAAGGTGCGGGAGGGGGAAACTTTGCTTGCGAATATCTCATAAACCATAAAGGTTTGAAAGATAAGACTTATATCATTCTTCATGTTTTTTTAATGCCTACAAAATAAAATAAAGTTAAAACGAAGTATTACTATCCTTTTAAGCTTATTTATTTTAATGCACTAAGAATATACATTACTGTATTATTTATTAAAGAGGAACTACCACCAGAAGTAAAGTTGTCCTGCAATAATTAGGCAGGTGGCGACTAGCTTAATAATGGTTATATTACCTCTCAGCACTACACCATTCTACAGAAATCCTTAATCTTCCAGGACAGGAAGCCAGGCATCAGCGCAGACATCTTGTCTGTGTGTCTGCGTTGTCAGTCCCAGTCTCCCTTCAGAAGTATTGGACTGACAGCGCAGGTGCTCAGACTGCACTAACCTGGCCGTCAGTCTCGGGAGATTAAGGATTTCTGTAGAATGGTGTAGTGCTGAGAGGTAATATAACCATTGTTAAGCTAGTTGCCACCTGTCTCATTATTGCAGGGTGACTTTAAATATGGTGGTAGTTCCGCTTTAAATCAAATTCCAGAGTTGATAACTCACCCATGTATATGTTTTTTAATAATAATCATAATAGTATTCATATACAAAATGTTACCAATTTTGTATTCAGAGCTGTACACAGAACACTGAGAACCGGATAGTTTCTGCCCCACAGAGCTTATAATCTAAAGTCTGCCACCTGAGTCACATGGAGATATAATGATTTGCCTAAAGTTCCAAGGAGATGACATGAATTGAACTAGGCTTCCATGCTTTTGATTCTGTCTATTAACTAACTAAGCCTGTCCTTCTCTACTATATTGTTTCCTAATTGTTTTCTCATTATAGTTAAGCAAATCACTACTTTAATGATTAATTACACATTTATTGATAAATATTTAGACATCTTATTAAGACCTGTCAAAATATTGATTTGGGAGATTTAAATGAACTGTGTAAAAAAACAGAAAGGCCAAGAAATCTAGATAATAAATTGTCAAATTAACACAGGCAGGGGTAAATTAATTCATGCCAGTCTTTTATTCTTGCTACACTACATATTCTTATGCAGGAAAAAGGTAAAACGCTGGAATGATTAGTTATGTGTATTAATTGTTCACAATAACAAGACTCTGTTCTACGTATTGATATATCTCTGTTTTGCTAGGTGAAGCAAAATTATGCTTTTTTAAAATCTGGTTTAGAAGTTAATGGATACTGAATTTACCTTAATAATTATTAAAGAGGAACTATAACACTTTTTAACGAAAGGGCTTAAAAAATCACATATATTTATGCTAGCTTATTTATTTAAAACTATAGGATATAGTTAGATTTATTTATAAAGTTCATGCAAATTATTTAGTACGTCCTAGTATGAAATTGCAGTTGGGAGGAAGAGCACAATGTTAGTATATGGCACACCCAGGCTATGCAGACAAAAACGGTCTAATTTGCATAAACTGATAAATCTATAAAAATAAATATGTCAAACTATAGTTTTAAATAAATAATGACTTAAAATATAGGTTAGAGGATTGTATTATGTAATTAGTGACTTTGTAGAACTGTTTTTCATATTTATTTAGTAGTAGAGGTGTTTGTAGTAATTTACAAAATAATTATCATTTACATATAACATAATGTTCATTAATAGTTTAAGGCATTTTCACAATATGTTATTAACTCTTTGAGTGTGAGAGAGGTATCCAACTTATTTTGGTGCAATACCTTGGATACCTCCCTCCCACTTAAAGGGTTAAACATATGATATTAAAAACATAAAAGCAAAACAGGAACAACTCTGGAGCATACCAAATGCCCCATAGGAGACAAACAAATTTCCATGTCAGAGATATCTCTAGTGTATGTACTGTACTGAGACCCCTCTATCACACAGGGGCTAAAGGTAGGGATGGATGAAAAGTCCCATTATTTCCTGCAGGAAAACAGAAGCCCTGTAAAATTTCAGCCTATTTGATAACCCCAAACATTTCCTAAAGGAATTGTACTACTTCCTACCTATGCCTGAAGCATCCTGCTAAGGTCCAGAATCAGTATGTGTACTTCTATGGTTACCACCGCGATGGAGCAAGGCTGTGTGGATGTGTTGTCCTATGGCTAGAGTGGGACAATACTGTTAGTCAGTATGTGTGATTTTATGGCAATGGGGGAACTACAACTCCCATCATTCCTTACAAACCAGTAGGTGTTGTAGTCAGGCAGCATTTGGAGAGCTTATATTTACCAGTACAGTGAAACAAGGCTGAGAGGTCAGTATGTGTGGTTCTATGGCTACCGCTGGATAAGGATAGGGGTCAGTATTAATGGTTCTATGGTTACCAGTACAGTAGGACAAGGAAGGGAAGTCAATATGTGTGGCTCTATGGCTAGTGTGGGACAAGACTGGGAGACTATATGTGTGGTGGTTCTATGGCTACCAGTGCAATGTAGCAAGTCTGGTGGGTTTAGTATGTGTGTGGTAGAAAATCTGAACTTTTCTAAGGAATTCCCACAGAAGGTGAAAAGTGCTTTGGTTCACACTGGACTCTTCTAAGGCGAAAGAATTCGGCAATCCTTAGTAAAAATGAAAATTAAAATTGTTTATTGGTTTCTAAGAATCACTTATCTATGCATAAACAAGGTGGTGCTCATATTTTAACTCTTGAATTTAATTCTACATGGCCAGCAATAAGCACTACATACTACCTTCCAGTTAGTGTTTCTGCAGAAATCAACACTTTAGCTTTTCACGCTATCACCAAACCTTTTTTTCCTCCCGTGGAGTTATAATTAACTATAATGATAAAAGGCTAATGACAAAATAGTTTTCTGAAATTTTAAAGCACACTCTGTCGACCAGGAACTTCTAGGGGGTATCATTATATAACTGCACTACAGGGCTCAGGCTTATTGCATATAAGTTGTACAGTAGTTCAGCACTTTGACCCAGTCTGTAAGTAGAAAACGGTTTTTCCAGGGATGATTAAGCAGCTCCCAGTCTATTGGTTGGGCACACCTTTGTAGTTTTCTAGCGATTTAGGAATTTAGTGAGCCTGTTAATACCTCAGGGGTAGAGTCGTGTGTGGAGATGAGTAGTGAATTAGTTATAGAATGTTTATTCAATGGCAAATTCCACACAAATAACTATTGTCTTAATAATGAGACTGGTTTAACATGCAGAGCACTGAAATGAATCAAAGTCAGGGCACTGAAGAACAGACTCCTGTAATTTCATGATGTGCAAAGTGCGGTTTGCTTATAGGGCAATTATATTATATCAAATCTGTTCCAGCTTAAAAAGTAAAAGCTGAACTAACACTTTATCGACAGCTTCGGTATATTTGAATGAACGAGCTTTCAAAATCCCATAAATGTTATATTCGAAACTTCTGTATTTATAATATTAAATAACTATATGAAATAGTTAGCTTTTTATGTGTCTGTTTGTGCAAGTTAGGCAGTTCTGTCTAAAGCAACGTGTAAAATGCCAAAATTCCATGCTGCACTCCCTTCCAAATGTTCTTCCTTCCTTCATTCTGCTTAGACGGGGTAGACCGAAAGTCATATGCCCAGCCCACCACCACAAACGCACATACATCATTTTATGCCGCAACCACATTTTTGACCTATTCACCATGCAACCAAAGTGGATGGGAGAAGGGGCCGTGTAAAAATACCCTGCCAGGTTCAGGGGTTCCCTTCCAGGAGTCAGGCCTTGGTCTAGTGATTATGTGTTTTGTTTTATGACCCCTTAGTAACCGGCCGAGCGCACACGTGTCCGTCACTTAACTCCTGCAGTGTATTTTTTTTTGTAAACGATTCCGGAATCCCGGAAATGGAGGACATACATGTACATCCTCTGTCCTTAAGGGACATCCGCCCGAGGACGTACATGTAAATCCTCAGGCGTTAAGGGGTTAAACACATTTTAACCTCATGTTTATTTTAAAACTATCTGAGAGTAGTGCAATGTGCTTCATAGCACTGTTTCTCACAGGGTTAATATTCAACCTAAATAAGATGCAAGTATCAGAATTAGCAAAACAAGGGGACTTCTGCTTGCTTGAAGGAGGTAAGGGGTGTAAGATGGAAGTACTATGATGGAGATGTTTACATTGTTTTCATAGTACTTTAAATTGGGGTGAAATCCTTGACTTTTCACTTCCCATCAAAGAAGATTTAACGGAAGGTCTTAATTTTGGGTGTGTTGTCAGTCACCTCTACCACAAATTGAACAAGGTCAGTAGAAAAACAAAAGTATTGTGGCATAGTTTTTTTGTAATTTGAGACACTAATGTTGCTAACAGAACCAAGCCCATAGTAGGATATCAAAACAGACACAGACTCACACAAAATGTATACATAGCATAAATGATTACATTTTAGGCCCATCTCCTTTCCTTATAAAACTATCAATGTAATAAAAGTCAAAGAAAGATGCACTTAATGTTACAATGTGCATAAAGGTAGTGAAGCACAAAAGGTTTGCAAACAATAATGCCTATATTTATATATCCATTTATGGTGACTGACAAGAGATGCTTGATATAAGAAATATAGATCCACTTGAATGAAGACTTACCATTGTCAGCCCATTGCTGTGTAAAGCACCCTCCTGTTCCATTATATTGCGAGATATGGTGATAGAAGGAAGGTCAAGACTTTGAGGTGGAAACTGTGGTGTAAATTCATTTCCATGAGTAGCCAACGCTTCTCCCATAACTTGGAATGGCAACAGGACATCAGTCATCCCAAGTGCAGGGTCTGTCTCTGGAGGTGGAGTGATTGGAGGAATCTCAAATTCTTCATCCCCAAGACTGGGAGTGTGAAATGTCTGGTAAGAATGAAACATAAACATATATTTTACACACAATCATTTCTAACTTACAAATTGTGCACAAAAGCACAAAGTGGTCAATCTCAGGGGCATGAACAATGTCCATTTAAATGGGCTCTAAACATCAGTTAGATTCTATATTTGTGTTTCATTGAAATTCAACATGGTAATTCTGTCAATTAACACAACAACTGATCAAATTGATTTGCTTGATGCCACAACAGAGAAAGAGGAAGTAGAATAGTGTACACTGGGTGTTGCCATCATGTACTTCCCGTCACACTCTGTGTGTAATAAAGATGTGTTGGACTGGCCTAAAAGGCACATTTCATATGGTTCACAGAACTGTTGTAGTCATCTGTCATATGTATACATCTGATCACCTCTCTTGTTTATCACCACCTAATGTCTGTTGGCCAGTCCATATGAGCATCAGCCATTCAAAGGAAGTTATAATGAGTATGTAACCGCCAATGCTGCTAGAGGTAAATGTCTCTTGTAAGCCCCATAGGCTGCAAACCTTCCTTCCCATAACTTTAAATAATTCCTAAGGGTAAGCATGCTGGACTTTGGCGCAATCACACAAGGTGATAGACTCCACTGCAAAGACAATATAGTCCAGAATGTTCCCTTTTGTCACTGGTGAAAGACCCAAAGAAGCATCTGCATTGATGTTACTCATGTGAAAAGGGTCCTAGAAATATCAGGGAAACTGTGGTTGAGGACTTGGCTGCAGCTCATGGGAGGCACTAAGCCTGCAGATTAAACAGAAACTATCACACCTGGCCTATGTGTAGGGTTGCCACCCAGCCTGTATTTTACTGGCAGGCCGGTAAAAAATTGGCTTCTTTCCAATATTAATGTTGGCCGATATTTTTTTTGAAGAAAAGGTGGCAACCCTACCTATGTGAAGATGGGGTGTAAGTGATACCAGTGAAGAAAAGTATTAAAAAGAAATATGATTATACATTCAATAAGTGACCCAGGCAGACATGCTTAATATAAATTAATCCTTTGAGTGTTAGAGGGGTACGCAACACATTGCTTTGCAATGTGTTGTGTGCCCCTCTAGCATTCAAAAGGTTAAAAGTTGTCTATTCTATTAATAAAGGATTCATTTTAAAATTGCAGATATTTAATATTTTATTTACCACCCTTTTTGATGAGGTCACTGACAATTCTGTCTTCCTGCATTGATTCAAGCTGACAGGGGAATTACATCATTACAAAAGAGTGAGGAAAATATGTTAAGTATCTTTAACTCTAAGCATTCACTAGCATTTATTTAAATGTAAGGTACAGGAAAATTTTATCGGCATTTTAAAATATACAAAATACTTTGGGGATATTGGAGCACCTAAATCTCAATTTCTTTTATGGAAGCTACAGAACACAGACCAACAGTTCTTCAAACAAATAACCTTTTCTCATAACCATCATCATTTACAGCATAAAGTTATCCTAATGTCTAACTGCGTATCACCATTTTGAAGGCAGTCATTATTTAGACATATTAAATTAACACATTCTAAATGTTACTTTCTAATGTCTGTTATGATGTACAGTATTAATAGTGTTTTAATGGGTAACAACATTAACAACACTTGTCTTTTTAACACAGGTACACTATATATATGCATGTTAGATTTTTCATTTATTGATACCTATGAATAATAAAAACAGTTGGCATTATACATACTCATGCTCATAAATTACTACAATTATGCATTCCACATTGCACTTTAGATTGTCTAATCACAGCACACTATATTTATTTATGCAAGACAGAAAATGCATAATGTACTGCTCTTGTGTTTGGCTTATATTTTATTCCACAATGAAGCACTGGCTGATTTTTTCTTGTTTTGTTTTTTTGTAGTAGTAATAGTGCTTGAATAACACATTTCCAGGTTGCAGTGTTTGAACAGTGATATACACTATTCAAACACTGCAACCTGGAAATGTGTTGTTCAAGGCACATTAAAAAAAAAATCAGCCAATGCTTCAAAAATTAAATTCGAATTAAAATGAATTTAAATGCTGTGCAGCATTTCTTTGTGGTTATCAGCTCATTTTATTTCACTTAACCCGTTAAGGACCCATGATGGTCCAGGACCGTCATGGGTAGATTCCACTTAAGGACCCATGACGGTCCTGGACCATCATGGTATAAATGATAGCAGCGTGCCTCCGTGCACGCTGCTATCATTTATTCCAGGCTGAGACTGAACGCTCCGGTCTCAGCCCTTCTCAGTTGTGCCCGGTCATGTGATCACTGAAGCAGAGATCACATGTATCGGCATTCTCAATGAATGAGACAGTGCGATTCACACACTGTCTCTGAGTCTCTCCTCAACCCATCTGTACCTTACCAGCAAAGTAAGGGACAGAGAAGAAAGAGGAGACACCTACTGGAAAAAAATAAATCAGCAGCTGGGGGTATTAGCCCCTTCACTGCTGTGCTGGAGGCTAAAATCAACTGTTTTTTGGGTAGTAGTTTCTATTTGCTATTCATGGTGCCACATGTCCACAAACAATGTTTTATTCAATAGCCCCTAGAACTCTAGAGCACACACTGGGGGGATGTTATAATATGATTCTGAGCTAAGCCAGGAGCTTGAATATATTATCTAGTCTCACTCCCCCAACACCAATTTACTAAGCTCCTAATGCTCAGAAGGAGACTGAAAGGACAGTGGGGAAGTATATAGGCATTTTGGAGTCTTCCTTTCCTCTGCACCTTGTTTAATGTGATGTCCTATGAAGGAGCAGAAGGAATAATATTATTCCCTTTTTATGCAAAATCTATTACAGAGATGTTCGGGAAGTGCTTGCATTACATAGTAACATAGTAAATTAGGTTGAATAAAGATACAAGTCCATCAAGTTCAACCTTCGCCTCATACCCCAGTAATTTTATAGCTTTCCTGCTACCAAATAAGTTAGTCTTTATCAGACCTTCCTGATCTGCCTACTAAAAAAACAGTATAACTGTGTATGTTCCCTTTTGAAAGAAATGTATCTAATCTTCTTTTAAATGTATCCATTGTATCTGCCATAACCACCGCCTTTAGCAAGGAATTCCACAATTTAACAGACCTAACTGTAAAAAAACCCTTCCTCTTCTGAAGTCTAAACCTCCTTTCCTCTAATCTCAAGGGGTGTCCCCTGGTAACCTGATCAGGCCTTGGAATAAATAGCTCACCACAGAGATCCTTGTATTGACCTCTCATATACTTGTACATGTTAAAGTCTTATCAACGATCCTGTGTGTGTGTGTGTTCCGGAATGCACTAGAGAGATCACACATTCTACTGCAGTAGTTCCCAAACTGGAGGGCATGCCTCTCTAGGGCAGCATGAGGCTTTCATAAGAAGGGAGCAAGGCTCTAAGTACCAGTCATCAGCATTGCTATGCAACATAGCAGAATCCATAAAATCATGGTTAGAAATACTGGAAACAGTGGTTCAAATAAGGGTTGTGAACAACACAATATGCCATTTTTGTACTCATGATAATCATACGTTTGGTGCTAATACTGGTTTGTAAAAATGTCTGCAGCAAAGAAAGTGATGAATACTGAGCTGGTCTCTTTAAAATATCTTACAAAACACATAATATAACTGTGTACAAACAGTTACATTTATTTCACGTACATACCCTGAAACACAGCTGGAGTTTGAGGCCAATGCCAATACATTAATTCATTCCCCCTCTATGTCTATATGTCAACAAGGACTAAGCCTATTTTTGTTATGATATATATGTTACTACACTATTTTAAAGGGATAGTAATACTTAAAAATTATTATCCTCCATGTTGTAGCCAGTAAAAAAGCGGAGTTAAATGAGACCAGCGGCATCTCTCAAACCTTTACGGTTTGAGAGATATCTGCTTTGAAAATTCCCTCTCCCCCGACGTCAGTGTTGTAGCGGATAGCAAGGGAATCTGGTCCTGGGACTGGCGGAGGCTCTGCAGCAGAGCCGAGATCACATTAATAAAAAAGAAATCCTCAACTTTAAAGGTCTTCTACATGTGCTTGCAAATCAAGCACACATAGAAGACCTTTTTAGTAAAGGATTTCTTTTTTAATAATGCGATTTCAGCTCTGCTGCAGAGCCGCTGGCTGATCCCAGGAGAGGATTCCCCTGCTTTGAAAGCAGATATCTCTCAAATCATAAAGGTTCGAGAGATGCCCCTGGTCTCATTTAACTCCATTTTTCACTGGCTACAACATGGGGGATAGTAATGAATAAGTATTACTATCCCTTTAAACCATAGCATATACCATTTTTGCTATATAAGTATTATGTGCATATTCATGTTAAGACAAACTGGGAAAATCAATGCGGTGTAATTTACACTGTTTTCTTGCTAGCTAATGTAGAAATGAAATGGCCAGAGAAGGATCTCATTAGCCATAGTAAACTGTCATCCTTCAAACTGTTAATGATGATAGAAATTAATAACCGTATTAGAGTAGATATAAGCACATATGCAGAGACCCTTTGCTTGCATATATAACCTGTCAGCTGTTATTAACATTCAAGAGTGAGGAATCCTCGGTGTTCAAGGTTCTAAAGATATATGATTTGGATTGCCTGCTGATGCTCAGATAATCACCTTTCATGCAAACCACTGTTTATTCTGGAACCTATAAATAAGGTTGAATTTTCTTTCTGCTATGCTGAAAAAGCTGTAATTTTTCACACCATAGAACCTCCAACTTTCATCTGTAGCAGATAGATTTGGCCACAACAAGGAGCAATTGGCTAATGAACATAACCCAACGGCTGCATTTGCAGTTAGCTGGCTCTAATATGGTCTTCTAACAGATGCAACAGTAATTTGTGACTCATTTGCTACACCATTACTGCTTAATGAAATCTAACATATCACATTAACAATACGGATAAACACTCATTCTTGTTATGTGGCATTTCGTTGTTTTCATTAGCACTGTAATTAAACATTGAAATATTATTTCAATACATATTTGAAGTACTTCTGAAATAGGCTTCAACATATATAAAGGAAAGACTTCTTTCTCAAGACCTTTAGTCATTTAATAAAAATAAAAAAAACTGTCAACAATTGCTTACTATGACTAATTATGGAGTTAAAATTAATCTGCAGTCTTAAACATGCAAGATTAGGCGATATAAAGCTTGTAAATTTCCAGTAAGGGAAAAAGTAATGCAGCAGAAAAAAAAAAGTACATTTTGTATTGAAAATAGGTGTAGCTTGGATCGAAAATGCAATTTTTTTTAAATTATTATACTTTATTTATATAGTGGCAACTTATTTCACAGTGTTGTACAGGAACTAGACAATTCATGAAGTGATCCAAACCAATCCAAATTACTGGTAGAGTAAAAGTGATACCTTTATTGGCTACTTGAGAACCATTAGAGTGCAAGCTTTCAAGATAACTTAGGTCTCTTTGTCAAGCATGTTAAAGGCCTACCAAAGAGACCTGAGCTATCTTGAAAGCCAGAACTTTAAAGCTACTTGGTTACCTAATAAAGGTATCACTTTCACTCTACAAAGTCTCTTGCTTTCTCCACGGATGACATGCTACCACCTTTTACCTATAAACAAATCCAAGTTGCACTGACTTGAATATGTAAAGATGTCAGTTCTGTAAAAAATATCTAAGATGCTCATGTCAACAAAACACATCACCGATATTTGTTATGCATACATTTAGTTACTGTAATTTTTAATACCAATATGGAGTCTTGTTTAAGGACATAGGTTGAATAAAAAATAAAGAGACTAAAATCAGAAGTACCTTAAGCCAATCATCAGTCCACTGTTGTTTCTGCAAACATAAAGAAAGTACTGATATAGAAAGATAGGAAGGACAATATAAACAGAGTATTCCTATAATCTAAGACACTGCTAATCAGATTATAAAAATTGAGGTTTGAAATAAGAATGACAATTCCACAACATTTGGAAAGTAGAACTGCAAGTAAGAACTTATCTAGTAAAGTTTCTATATCATTAACATTAGTGTATTACATATTGAAGTAATTATCCTTTTTGGATAAAATGCTATAATAAAAAAATCAGTGTAGATGGTTGAATGCCATCTGCACAAAAATATTCAAAACATTTGTTCCTTTTGATAAAAATGCAAATGCAGGGAGGTTGTTGTATCAACATATAACAGCCTATGTCTGCCATGGTGAATTATCACAGCTGGAATTAAATTGTCTCTTAACAGCTGCTAGCAGCGGACTTTTCATCAATGCTTGATTCAAATGCAGAAAGAAAATCTACAGAATGAAACATTATGTTATCCTTACAGATGGGGTTTTGTGTTCATTATCACAAATTAATGCCAGGCCCCACGCCAAACATTATTCGATTATCTAAGCAAGTCTTGATGGCAGTATCAGAGATGGGACAAATGACTGGAATGCTGTAATATTTAAGAGAAAGTTACATTTTGTACTATATTATAAAATACTGTATTATTAAATTACATTCTCAACTAATGTTGAACTTGCAAACTTTATTAACATAAGTAAGGATACATTTGTATATTCCTATAAATCATATTCCATATTCCATCACATGAAAATCTTTGACTGCAAAGATCATGATATCTAGAAATATGTTAAAATATATGAAGCAAATAGTATGCAGATATTGGCTTCAAAAGGTGGGTAATATAGAGAATAATTGAAAGTGTACTTGTCACCTTGATCTTTTGTATATCTGAAAATTTGACTCAAAAATACCTGTATATTATGTTCTCAAAAAGTCCATCAGATGCATACTTCAAGAAATATTCACATTCTTATTTCTGCAGAAAGTAAACTTTTCTCATTGAAGCAATAAGCCTAATTAGCAAATGAAACACCAATAAAAAAAGCATCCTTAGCATATAATAGAATACAGTACAGGACTCATATAGTCAAGGTTTTATTTCTGTATGGTAAGCTCTCTCCTGGTCTTTTGAATAACATGATACATAAAAAGTTTGATGTTTTTGGATATGTAAATATGAATCAAGGTGCTATATACACTTTAACAACTCCTGGCCAACTCCCTTATGACATTTAGGTCCCCTGCAATTATGACGTCACCTACACAAAAAATGGAAAAAAATATCACAGTAACAAGATTTTAAAATCTTATCTGCTCTCTTTACTAAATTTTTTAGAAACAAAGTATTTTTTTTTAGTTATTTCCCTACCATTTTAAGAAAGTAGAACATATGGGTCTCTCTCTAGCATGAGATAAATCTTTAAATGCAGAAACATATGCAATTTAATGACATACAAAAAATATATGCTGATCACCAAAAACATCTTGAGGTGTATGCAGATAAGCTTCGTCTCTTGTCCCAAGGTCCACAAACATAACATAATATCCTAAAGGTACCCTAATAAGTTGACATCTAACTTCTCCAAGAGACTGGCTCCTTCAATAAATTGTCTGTTCTCCTTGAGCTTGATAGAAGAATGTCCCTATATGCTCAAATGAGGAAAGGACTGAAAAATAACTCTAACACCTCTTAAAAGGATAGTAACGTATCACAAAAAAACCCCAGCTCCAGTTAATCTTCATAGTATTTGGGCCATAGAGAGAGTGTTATTTCAGTACTGTCCGAGTTGTAATTCAAGAGTAACTGCATGATAACGTATCCCCCTCCTGCCCCTTTTACTGATGTAACACTGCTCGCTTCAGAGCAGCAAGACTGTCCAGATGTATCGCAGAGAGGGACATAACCAGAGAAACCTGTCAATGGGGGGCAGGGATTTCCTTATGCTCATAGTAAGAAGACTGTCCATTGCTGCAACCTGTCCAGTCAAGTGACCAGATTCCACATCTGAGGGAAGGTGGCTTACCCTAGGTAAAAGGGGCAGAAGGAGGATACTTTATCATTCAATTACTCTTGAACTACAACTTGGACAGTTTTGAAATAACATCATCCATGACTCAAATACCATGAAGATAAATCACAGCTGCTTTTTTTGTGAAACACTGCTATCATTTTAACAAAAAAACCCTAGTTACCTTAGTCTGAGCAGAAAACTTTAATGGCCAATATTAATCTTACTGCATGGAGAGGTTCCATATAATGTATCTAATTAGTACTGGATATCATATCCATAGAGATGGACACAATTCTTTGTTCTCAGGTGGGGGAGTTTGCAGGTCTGGTGACCAGAAGTACTGACTCATGACCAACTCTGTAGGCAAGATATCTAGAGCTTATTAAAAACTAGGAGAACCTCTTCCCTTTTGTTTCTCTAAATGTTCATAAATAGTCCCCACTATTCGCGTTTGATATATTTTTGAAATATTTTGTGTTTTCCTTCCTCTCTCACTTTACGATCTAAATCTTTATGGATTGCCTCCTTTATTATTATTCATTTGTGTATTTTTAATTATACAGTTATCTATACATTGCTTGTACTTTTACAGTTTCATAGAACTCTAAATGAAGATTTTCAAAAAGTGTATGAACCAAACTCATTTCTTTTGATGCCACACTGGTTAGAAATTACACATATTTTGCTTCTCTATAAATCAGAATGCATTATTTTAACCTGAATAAAATAATAAGGGAATGAAGAGAATTGTACTAAGCCATGAGAAAACTATACAGTGAGAAAACCCTTTGCTATCTTACGCTGCTCTAGGGAACAAGTGTATCAAAGGTATTGAAACCCCACTGCTACATAATGTGACTCCTTAGCATGTTATAGGAACTTAAGAGTTTTTTCCCTGCTTCATTATTGACTCTCTGCTCTAAACAGTATTAAATTACTGTAAATGCTGAGCTCTGTATACTTGGATTTTGTAAAAGGTCTGATACTGTGCCTCACAACAGGTTACTGCATAAATTTACATGTTTCAGTTAAATGAGAGACTGCAGAGTTTTTATAAATGGAACCTTTTCAGGTTGGTCTAAAGTTGTAAGTGGAGCTCCTCGTGATTCAATCCTTAGACCAAGGCTTTTTAAATTTGTTTATTAATGATTTTGAAAGTGGTGTCTCAATCTTTTCTGATGACACTAAACTGTGTAAGGAGATGCAAACAGAGCAGGATGTTTCATGTCTACAGAAAGATTTGGATACATTGGCAGTGAAGTGAGAGATGAGGTTTAACCCCTTAAGGATCACTTTGGTCTTTCCAACACTCCGGTACACGGAAGAGTGATGTAAGTAAAATGTACGTGACATGCTATGACCGTCACCGGTCCTTAAGGCAAAACCGATTGATGGTCATAGCACGGCACACGGTCCTAAAGGGGTTAATATAGATAAAAGTATGGTTATGGGAAGCTATTTGAGGAATCCTTGTTAGAGAAAAAGTTAGGCGTACTGATAGACAAAAGTTTGCACAGCAATGTACAACGTCACAGAGCCAGTAGTGTACTGCCGTTTTTGAAAGGGGTATAGATTCATGAGACAGGATTAAAATGTTACCTCTATATAAATCCTTGGAAAGACCTCTTCAAGAATAAGTAGTACAGTTTTGGGCACCATTCATAAAAAATACATTAAAGAACTGGAAAATGTGAAGGGACAGGTAACAAATCTGATAGAGTCACTGGGGGGTCTTAGTTATTAAGAAAGACTAGCCAAACTGCATTTCTTTACTTAAGAGAAGAGACTTCTATGATTACCACTTACAAATATATTTACGTTCAATAAAAATTATTGTCTATGGAACTATTAGCTCAATCAGCTGAGCAAAAAACAAGGTACTCCATTAAGTCAACAGGAAAGATGTTTTTTTACAGTAAGGGCAGTAAATCTTTGGAATTATTTGCCTTGGAATGCTGTGTTTGCAGATAATGTAGTTGCTTTCAAAATATAATGTATCCCTTCTTAGCTAGAACAATACTGAAAACTTTGAGAGTTGGTTTCAAAGCAGATAAGATTTTGATCCAGGGTAATATCAGACTGCATTTTGAAGTCAGGAAAGATTTTTTTTTACCCAGTTGGGGCTTGATTGTAAATGGCTTCAATGTTTTTTTTTCTTGCTTTCATCTGTATGGAACTTGATGGATGAATGTCTTTATTCAGCCTTATTGACCATGTTACTTGATAGTATGTCCATCAAATGTTGATATGATATTCTTGAATCTGTACCCTTTATCCCATGCTCCATGTCAGACATGTCAAATTCAAATACAGTTAAGGGTCACATATTCAACAACTGAATCTAAGGAGGAACACACGCACTAATAATTCCCTCTAACAACTATGGCTGTCAATGTTTGCAATATTAGAAAAAAAAATAGCAATAATAGTAAATTAGGTTGAAACAAGACAGAAGTCCATCAAGTTCAACTTTTGCTTCTTTTGTTGGAGAGAAGAATAAAATGTAAAGGTTTGTGATTCTCAAGTGTCCAGCTAAAATCTAGAGCAGACCTAGGCAACCTTTGGTTTTAAAGATTCTAAGGACTACAACTCCCATCATCAAAAGCTAGATAGCCAGTTTGCCAACCTCTGCTCTAGAAGGTGACAGCAAACCAAAGTGATCTAAGATGGAATTTATACCACCTGGCCACATGTATTAAAATAAGATCTTGTTGTGGGTTATAGTTTATTAGCTAGGGGACCACATATGGCCCTTGGGCTGCGTTTGCCATGTCTGCTCTAAAATATATACCCAAAGAAAATACTGGAGGATCATTGACCAACAGTAATACATTTTAGATGTATTCAAAGTCCTTATGTTTCTTAATCTGATTTAGTCCACATATTGCCATACTGATGCAGCACGTGGGAATTTTGGTTTATGAAATGCAAATAAGTAGACTTCATATAACTTTTATCTTTCTACTGATGGTATAGTATAACATTTGCCACATTAATTATACCAACCAATACAACATTAGATTGAAGAAAGAAATGCAAAGTCAGATACATAGCTATGTAAAAAAATGGTCTGGGTCGATAAAAAAACCTAAATACTTTGATTTCCATATAAAAAATAGTGAAAAAAAAAAAAAAAAAAAAAAAAAAAAAAAAAAAAAAAAAGAATACCTCTTAGATTGCAAGGAAAAAAAACATTTAATACCTCATAAGACCATAAATTCAAAAGAAAAATTAATTAGAGAGAAAAAAACTGCACTATAGGGGCTAAATACAACCCCCCCCACACCCACGCATAATAGTCAATGAGCAGTTAAACAATAGCAAAGAAAAATACAGCAGCTCTTCTGCATGTTTAGCCTTGGGTAGACAAGTAAACTTTAATATTCTCCAAAGCAAGCCAGGCTGGACTAGTGTCAGAGTGCAGTAGACACCTAAAACACCAACATCCAACCCATAAGCAAGTATAAAAACCAAATTATAGGTTTACTAGAACTTATTCTGAATATTCTGCTTCATGCTTCAACAAGGTCAACTACAAACATACATTTTAATTCTTAAATATTGACTTTTGTAATAAATAAAACACTGAAATTAGATTGAAACTTAAAGTCCATGTGCTTCAAATTATCAAACATGTTCCCTAGTTTGAACAGAGCTTGATTTCCCATTAGGAAAGTTCTTTCTACATTGGCATTCTACAGATGTAACTGCCTTATGGCCAGCTAAATTGAGTGGTAATGTAGTACTGTCAGGTTATTTTCTTTCTCATTAAAGTCTTTATTTTGTGCTCCATGAAACACATTCAGAAGCAGAATTTCAATCTTATTTATGCTCTGTCTGTTAAATTATCTAAGCAAACAGATGTACATGAATAGAGATAAAAGTACACCTACCTCATTTGCAGCAAGAAATGCATTACTGGCTTCTGCCATATTCATGTAGTTATTGTTATTATTTCCAAACTGAAAAAGAAGGAGAAAAAGAAGATTGTTTTGCTTTGCAAATCTGTTGTTTGATACATTTCTGCTCGTAATGATCCATGTGTTCTTTCATAGCATCTTAAAAGATAAATATTGATTATGAAAAATACAAATCTAAAAGCATAGAAGCTGCACATTGTTTTACCAAAGAAATTTAATTAATTGACCTGTTCTTCTCCAACAAAATATTAGTATACATTCAGATACCAGACCACTGAGATATATTTACACTGCTGGGTAAAGGAATCATAATGGTAGCTTCTATAGATCCCATGTGGACAATATACAATCAATCAGTTGTAGTTGCAGTAGAACATACTGAGCTGCCCCATATAAATACAGACATTTATACAGAGGTGGATAATGGGAGTAAAGCAATACCTTTCCCAAGAGACACATAGAAGGGACATATTTTGAAGACAGCCAGAGCAGTGTTGATTTTACTGGGTCCTCTAAGATTAGGGCCTAGTCTCCGCTGTACCTTCTAATGCCCTGAGAGTTACTCTTATGACTTCTCTAATACTGTGACCACTATCAAAATGGTTTACTAACTGGCTTCTATTCATAAGTAGGAGGAAGATTTCTACTGCCAGTTGATAGTGTGTTGCTTGCTCATGAGCAGTGTCTCTATGCTCTGCAAATATTTTATGTTTAAAGGTAAAACCTATATGGTTTTGATAATTTATATGTAAACAATAGTTTACCTATATGAATTAATGGAAGAAACCCACACATATATAAAACCATAATGTTGCTACAGAAGAAAATTCAATCCATTCACATAGCGACAATAATTAAAATAATGATGCAAGTAATTTGATGACTGACAGCTTGTTCCTGCCAAAGTGCTTATGTAGCATGCATGTTTACATACAACAAAATACCACAGAAAAAAGGCAACCAAATATCTGTCATGTACAAGTACCATAGAAAGACAGAAGTAACAAACTGATTTTGTCAGGGACAAAGAATGGTCTGTTTGGGGAAATATACAAAATACTACTATGCAAGTGCCTAAAACCACTGCAAGTGAATTCGCTAACTAATGAAAAAACACTCTATTAGACTTAGAGCAATAGGTTCAATTTTTTTTTCAATATTGCCTGCAGTCTCCTCAGAGGATATGTAAATAAAAAGATGAAGTGTTGAACATATAACAAGAGATGTAATTTCCATGCAAATGAGTATTTATCCCTAATAAATTATTCCGGTATGTACATATGAGCACCACATGTGTAAAACAGTCTTATCTTAAAAATCTAATTTTAGCATTTCTCCTCTAAAATATAATTAAAAGTCAATATAAAATGAATGTACCCATCCTATATAATAAAAGGCCAGAAAGTTTGTCACGATGCAGTCATGCGCAGTAGAGACTGCCCACATTCGTCCAGTCTCTACTGCACATGATTGCATCGCGTGAGTGAGGTGGCACAATCTCATGGAGCTTTTACACTAGTTATTTCATAAAACATATGTAAATATATACATTGATATAGAATCACTTAACAACTGAACACAGTTACAATAACATTTGTACCTGTGTGTGTGCTATTTACAGTGAGCCTAGGGAACATATGAAATAGTCTTGAAAAAGCACAATTTTCCTGATTTCAAATATTTATTCTGTATTTGCAGACTTTTTTCTACTTCTCTTCCTCTGAAATGATAAGCATTTATGCTAGACAGATAGATCAACCACAAACAAAGAATCTTATATTTAGTTTTTAATGGCAAATGCAATACTATAAAATTAATAGATATTGGTATTTTCTGTCAGTTTACGGCTATCCCTGACAATAAGTATCTCTAAATTAGAGCTGTGTTGTGATGTGCACACTTGTCAACTTGGTGAGCCACTGCTTGACTTGAGATGGCTGGGAAAGATGGAAGTTGTAGTCCTCAACTGCAGATGTCCCCCTGTCTACAACTTTCAAATAAAATAGGAATGATGTAAGACTTCCTGAAACATTAAGGGTTTGCAAGAAATAACTTCTGGACAGTTTCTGTAGTTATATCCTTGTTAATTATTAGTTCTATAAAGTTTCATATTTAATTTAGTCCACCATAAAGATCTAAAGAGGCATACTAAAAACCCACAAACAAAATATTAACATTTCATTTGTTCTCATTAGAGATTAATTTAATGCAAACAGATTGCCCACAGCATCTTTAAAATTAAACTCACGTATAACCTGCAAGAAGTTACAACAGGAGAAAAATAGAATAAAGTAGCTATTATCTCAAGGGTCGAAACAATTCAGAAAACAAATTAGGCTCATAGTGAAATAAGAACTGGGTAGAAATCCTCTTCTGAACAGTTAGCATGCGAATGTAATTACTGAAGAAACTACAGCTAATCAGCTGCAAACTGTATCCATTAATTAGTATTAGCCCTGGAGAAATAAGGAAAATTGGTAACAATGTTAACACTACAATGTAGTGATGAGGGACACAAGGCCCTCAGTATTTAGTCTAGCAGGTGGTTTCAATGGTCCGTCTAATTTGAAAAGCATCCACCTGAAGTACAGAGTAATACTGACATATCGCATGCATCTCTATCAGTCTATAATTAATAGCTCATAATTTAAAACAGTGTGATCAACTAGGGACCTACATATATACTGTAATGCTTCCTGGCAAAGGCATTTTTTTTTTCTTTTCTTATGAATATTATTGTATAGGGTTGCACCGATACTAGTATCAGTATCGGTGCCGATACCAGCATTTGCGCGAGTACTTGTACTCGAGCAAATGCAGCCGATGCCAGCAGCGATACTCTGTGGCAGGGTCGGTGCTGCAGTGAGGGAGCCCGGGGAACTGCTCACAATGCTCCCCGGTTGCCTCTCTCCCTCCTGTAGCGTTGGAGCGTTGCCGTGGGTTACCAACACTGACTTCTGCCGGGGCTCGTGAGAGAACAGCGAGCACCCGGCAGAGGAGGGTAAGGGAGGCAAGATGGGACATTGAGCAGGTGGTGAAAGAGGCAGAGAGGGGGGCCAAGAGGGAGAAAGAGGCAAAAGGGACTAAGAAAAAGAAAAAAAAAGGCAAAAGGAGGAAAGATCAGGAGACAAAAGGAGGGGGACCAAGAAGAGGCAAAAAGGAGGGGGGATCATGAGAGAGCGAGAGAGGCAAAAGGGTGGGATCCAGAGTCAAGGAGGGGAACAAAGGGGGATCAAAAGGGAGAGAAAAAGCCAAGGCAAAGGAGGGAGCTCAAGAGGGGGAGAATGACGTAAAAGGTGGGACTCAAGAGGGGGAGAGAGAGGCAAAAGGGGACAGTCAAGAGGTGGTATGTGTGTGTGTGTGTGTGTGTATATTTCAAGTACTCACCAATACTTTTTTTTTGCGGTCATTTGCCAGTTTTACAAGTACCTAAAGCATATATATATATATATATATATATATATATATATATATATATATATATATATATATATATATATATGTACTTTAAGTACTTGGAAAACTGGCAAATGACTGCAAAAAAAAGTATTGTCAATTGGTATCGGTGAGTAGTTGAAAAAAGTATCGTACTCGTACTTAAAAAAAAAAAAAAAAAAAGTGGTATCGGTGCATCTCTATTATTATAGACATGTTGAAGATGCTTAAAGTGATTTTCTATTAAATTACTGTTGTTTATTGCCAGGATGTGTGAGCTAAATACAGAACTAAAATGGGGAAAGAAAATGAAGGCAACTGCAGATATTATCCAAAACTTACATATACTTTTCTGACTGCTGTATAAAGAACTGTAATTCCTTCTGTTAAGCAGATTAAGAGATACTTTACAGGCATTGTTTCCCTCTAACCTCTTACCAATACCACCATTCACTATACAACATAAAAAGACTACAATTAAAGTGGATCTATTGCCTCTACAAAAGTAATGCTTATTATGTAGAGGATATAAACATAAGGGTGAAAACATTATTGATAAAAAAAAAAAAAGCTATCTGTGTTAAAACACCAGTTTATAGAGTGCCCTGCACTCTACTTCCTCATAAACTTACATTGCCACACTGTCCCTTTTCCCTTCCCACTACCCAGCCTCCTCCGATGATGGAGGCTTCTATCTCTAAGCAGGAGTAATCTCATTGGCAGACATCGATATCTAGCCAATGAGATTGTTCCAGCTTACAGACAGGCAGCCTCCATCATCGGAGGAGGCTGGGTAACGGGAAGGGAGAAGGGGCAGTGCAGCAATCTGCGGCAGGGGAAGTTTATGAGGAAGTAGGGTGCAGGGCACTCTATAAACTAGCATTTTACCATAAATAGCGTTTTGTTTTTTGTTTTTTAAATCAATAATGTTTTCACCCTTATATATATATCCTCTACATAATAAGCATTACTTTTGTAGAGGCGATATATCCACTTTAAATTGATTATATGGCATATTTCCCAACAGTAAAAATGTGTCACATTTATAACATGTTATGAACTTGTAATATACCCAGTGTCTGAAGAGACACTGGAAAAATGTGTCAACAGATAGTCAAGTGGCCCTTTCTGATAACATGTGGTAGTGCTTACTTGGTACGTTTTTGCAAAAGGTTAACAAAATATGCAAAATGTAAAGAAACTACCTACATTATAGAATGCACACTAGGTTAAAGGTATAGTAATGTTTCACAAAAAAGTACCTACAATTTATATTTATGGTATTTGAGTCATGGAGGGTGTTATTTCAATACTGTCCGAGTTGTAGTTCAAGAGTAACTGAATGATAAAGTATCCCCCTCCTGCCCCTTTTACTGATGTAGCAAAGCCCACCTCAGAGCAGCAAGACTGTCCGGATGGATCGCAGAGAGGGACAGGAAAAACCTGTCAAGGGAGGCAGGTTTTTCCTTGTGCTCACAGTAAGAAGATTGTGCCTTGCTGTGATCTGTCTGGTTCTGGGACCAGATTTTACATCTGAGGGAAGGCGGCTTACACTAGGTAAAAGGGGCGGGAGGGTGATACTTTATTATTCAATTACTCTTGAACTACAACTCTGACAGTATGGAAATACCAGTCTCCATGGCCCAAATACTATGACCCTGGACCGTCATGGGTTGTTATACCCTTAAGGACCCATGACAATCCTGGACCATCAAGGAATTCTGGGCTCCCCGCGCGGCTGCACGCTGTTCGGGGAGCCTGGAACCGGATCCTGAACAAACAAAAAAAAAAGGCTCCGTGGTCCTTAAATGACCGCCGAGTGTGTGCACAGCCAGTCCGTAAGGGGTTAAAAACATGAGATCACACTTTCTAATGATGATGCGAAGCAAAATATAAAAGTCTAAGGGAAGATATATAACAGGGAGTTAAAGGGATAGTAATGTTTCATAATAAAATTAATTATCATAGTATTTGGACTTTGGAGAGTGTTATTTCCATTCTGTCCCTTTTACTGATGTAACACTGCTCAGCCAGAGCAGAAGGGAGGTGCCCAGGTAGATTGCAGAGAGGGACAATCTTCAATTAAGATAAGGGAAAAACTTGTCAAGGGGGGCAGGGCTTTCATTGTTCTCATAAGAAGATTGTCCCCTGTGTTATCTGTCTGGTCTATGGACTGCATTCCACATCTGAGAAAAGATGACTTACACTAGGTAAAAGGGGTGGGAGGGGAAACTTTGCTTGTGAATCTCTCAAACCATAAAGGTTTGAGAGATATGAGTTATATCGTTCTTCATGTTTTTTTTAATGCCTACAAAATAAAATAAAGATAAAATGAAGTATTACTATCCCTTTAAGTAAAAATACATGTCAAAATGGCTGTAACAGCATCTTCGATTGTTATAAAACTAAGGACTCCATATTCGGACAGCTGTATGCCATATAGTACTTTTTTTTTTTTTTTTAAATGCAGTGTCCAGTTTGTAAAAAGTTGCGCTGCAAATTTATAAAAAAAATGTCGCTAGTTGAGACAATTTTATGACAGAATTTTTGCCAGAATCTTAGCTCCAGGTATATGGTGTCCTTAAACATTCCAGCGTTAATATCAGAGTAGTAAAGTCATATTTATAAACACTCCTTAAATAATTTATAAATTGGCCCTCACATTATCTCCATTTGCGAGGACATAAGGACTGTTCCTTAAAAAGAATGAGGAACGTCCTTTATAAATCTCCCCCTTAGGGCCTTAGTTTCAACAGAGAAGTGAAGGAATTCTTGGGAAAAACTGCACCATAGAGGAGAAATAGAAAGTCCCAAAATTCCATCAATTTAGATTTGATTTTAACCCCTTTAACACTAGAGAGCTCTCCAGCATATCATGAAGCAATGCACTGGACATTTCTCTGACATTCAAGGTGTTAGAAGCCACATTGTTTCACCCAGTGGTCTTTATGCTCAGTTGTGTTATTTCAAATAAATAAAGCCAAACAAACGTAAGTTTAAGTCCAGAACATAAAAAGACCATGTGATAATTTAGAACTAGTACTACAAATTTCAGTATGTAACATCAGTCTGTGCTTTAGGGTATCCAATGATTTATTCTCATTTTCTAAAGCTTTTTCAGTTTCCAATAAATTGTCTGTCAAGCACAAAGAGATATATTATTAAAAAACATAATCAGAGCTTTTTAGATCATACATTCTACTTTTCAGTGAGGTATTTATTATTTAACTATACAAATGAATTAATAAAGGTTTAATCACATGTCTTTTCATAACACTAAGTATCCTCACCAAGAAATACTACAGAATGTAATCTCACAATTGCCAAAATGGTATACTGAGTTTATCATTATTTTATTCATAGAAAATTCCCCTTTATATTATCATCTATGTAATCTCACAGTCTTTATTTACTACATTTGGCAGTGGTGGTTTTCCTGGAGTTGAATGTTTCAAATCTCTTGGACTCGGTTTACCTTTGCCATTTTTATACCTTCTTTGTTTTGAGGGAAAATGTATCTGTTGAGTGTAATTTATCTAGTAAAATGGCAACTTAGGCTTGAAATAACAACAAAAAACTTAAAGGGATAGTAATGTTTCATAATAAAAGCAGCTCTAATTAATCATCATAGTATTTGGACTTTAGAGAGTGTTATTTCAATTCTGTCAGAGTTGTAGTTCAAGAGTTTTTCATTGACAAAGTATCCCCCTCCCGCCCCTTTTACTGATGTAACACTGCTCAGCCAGAGCAGAAGGGAGGTGACCAGGTAGACTGCAGAGAGGGACAATCTTCAATTAAGATAAGGGAAAAACCTGAAAAACTTATCAAGGGGGGCAGGGCTTTCATTGTTCTCATTGGAAGAAGATTGTCCCCTGTTGTTATCTGTCCCGTCTTACAACCAGATTCCACATCTGAGAAGAGATGGCTTACGCTAGGTAAAAGGGGTGGGAGGGGGAAACTTTGCTTGTGAATATCTCTCAAACCATAACGGTTTGAGAGATAAGACTTATATCGTTCTTCGTGTTTTTTTAATGCCTTCAAAATAAAATAAAGATCAAATTAAGTATTACTATCTCTTTAAGAAAATGATCCTCTATCCAATAGTTTTATTTCTGTTTGTTTTTAATCAAGGAACTCAAGACAAAACCTCCATTCCCTACTACATTTCTTGATTTCATTTGGGGATCTGACAGGCCATGATTATGGTTTAACTGTCTGTTAAGCATAGAAGTAAAATGTGATCACTTTTCCAGAACAGCAGCTCCATTCACAAGGAGCAAAAAGTGGTTTCTCTTATCTGGTGGATCATTTCTACACAAGTCACTTTTACTATTCAGTTACAATGACTTTTATTATTGTTATTCTTTACTTATTGCATGTCAACATATCCCGCAGTGCTACACAAAAAAGGAAAAGACTTACAGGAGCAGACAAGCAAATGGTAGTAGTGAGGGCTATGCTAGGGAGATCTACAGTTCAGAAGCCTTGAGAGCATGTGTGAAAAGACGTTATGAGGGTGACTGAAAGCCTAAGTCCGTATCAAACACAGTGGGTGGATAGGGGGATATTTTGAGATGAACTAAGAAATATAGTTGAGTGTTCAAAATACCTTTGTACATCAGAGCTGGATACCCATCTGGCACTCAACGTGTTAAGCTTGAGAGAAAGTTTGGAAAATGCTTGTGAGATAAATGTTAGCACGTAAGGAGAGGCAAGGAGAGATTTAGAAATGAGTAAAGAGATGCAATAGAAATGAACTGAAGACAGTTTTGTTAGTCACAGTTTGGATTTTAATTTTCATTTAAATAGGTACCTATTTATTGATTGGGTTTTGAACCGATGTCACCATATGGCGATTTTGGGTTAGACATATAGGTTTACAATTTGCCCATCGTTTTAATTTTACACGTTTGTTTCTTTTATATTTTTATTTATTTGGAATATGTTTTGAGTTATGAATATATATGATAGTGCATATGTCTAAAAAAGTGATTTTTATATTGGGATAGTGTATTAGTATACTTTTTGGAAGATTTGGAGGTTTCTTTAAGTGCACAGTGCCAGATTGTGTTTAAAAAACATAATGAAATATGATCACTTTTTACAGAATAGCAGATTCATTTAAAAGGAGCAAGAAGTGGTTTCTTTCATGTACAGTACATCTTGTATGTAAGTCACTTTTACTATCCAGTTACAATTACTTGTATTATTGATTTTCTTATTGCATGTAAATATATACCTCAGTGCTGTTGAAAGAGAAGGAAAGTGACTTACACAAACAGATAAACAAATGGTAGTTTAGCACCATGCTAGGGAGACCTACAGTTCAGGAAAAGCATTGAGGACATTTGTGAGAAGAGGTTATGAAGGTGAATGTCTGTATCAAATATGGAAGCTGAATAGGGGTATCTTTTGAGATGAATTAAGATATATAGGAAGTGTTCAAAATATCTTTGCAGGTGAGCGTCAGCAAAATATTATTGGCTGTGCATACATTGGTCAGCTATGAAGAGTCCGATTAGCATGTCAACCTTCACTATGGCTGGTGTAACAGACCGGTCAGTAGTATCATTACCACAGTTCATGATAAAGGTAGTAAAGACGCAGCTTGCTTGATTTTGGTATTTTTATGAAGGCAATCATCATAGATCAGCATTATACCTTTCACTATAGGTGACATAACTAGTTCACCCATGGGAAAGGGCAATAAAGGGGGATGATCAACTTTAGACAATAGTTTGCAAAAAAAATGCACATTAATGTTCTGCATTTACTCTCATTGGATCAATAATACAAAGAAAAAGGGAGGGGAGAAAAATGAGGATCATTCCGCCTACTTTGCTGTATGTGCAGTTAGCCCAGTTTGGGGGAAAACAAACCTTACTATGTCATGCTATAGTATTTTTTATTGCACTTTGGAAAAATATCTTTAGAAACATATGTCTCAAAATTATACTTCCCCTTTAAAGAATGTTTGCTATATTTATAATCTAATAGATTCTTGGAAGGCTGCGTAATGTTAAATGCAAAATAATGTAAAACCTTGATAGTAACTTCAACAAAGATAAAGTAACATGATAGTTATGTTACAAATAAATGCAATTACCCTAAATAAAGCTAGATATCCATTATGTAGCCTATCATTTGTGTAATTGAGATTGTGTAAATAAGATGGAAAAGGCGATTAATGACAATACCTGCAATGTTTTTACAAGATCAGTGTGCCTTGGAAATATAAATTATCTATGTCTACTGTTAAACATTCACCAGACTCAACATATTGTTTAAAGAGATAGTGATACTTAATAATTACTAATCCCTATACTGAAGTCATATTAAAAAGAAATGTATTGCCCCCAGTGTCATCTCTCAAACCTTTATGGTTTGAGAGATAATCTCTCCTAAAGTTCCCCCCCTCCCTCCCCCTTCTCTGAAGTTAGCCTTGTAGCTGACTGAAGGGAAATCCGGTCCTACGATCATCAGGTGGCTCTGCAGCAGAGCCGAGATTGCGTTAATAAAAAAAAAACTGATCTTCTACGTGTGCTAGCACACCGGGCACACGTAAAAGACTGTTTCAATTAAGGATTTATTTTTCATTAACGCTATCTCGGCTCTGCTGCAGAGCCGCCTGACGATCATACGACAGGTTTCCCCTGCAGTTAGCTACAACGCTGACTTCAGAGAAGGGGGAGGGGGGGGGAACTTTAGAAGTGATTATCTCTCAAACCATAAAGGTTTGAGAGATGACACTGGGGGCAATACATTTCTTTTTACTATGACTTCAATATAGGGATTAGTAATTATTAAGTATTGCTATCCCTTTAAAACAAAAAAAACATGGGTATAGAAATACAGCTAGTATGCCCTACACATTCTATTAAAAAAAAAAAAACACACAAAATAATTTTTACAAAAAGACCACAGTAACCACAGGAAATAGAATCACAGGAAATAGCATATGTTTATACTCCGTATTGCAATTAATGTAACTTTAGAAAAATCAAGAAAATGTTGTTTTATTTATTTAAAGCAAAATTACCACCGCATTACAAATTTATCTTAAATAACGCCCCATCTGGCGACTAGCTGCTTAGTAGTGCTAGTCGCCAGAATTATTACCTTTTTAAGTAGATTTCTCCTTTCTTCCGCGGCTGACAGGCAGGACGGAGCATGGACATCTTGCCATAGTGATGTCCACGCTCCTGACAAGTGTTGCTAGGAGCCTTCCTGCCTGTTCGCCAGGGAAGAAAGAAGAAATCTATTTAATAAAGTAATAATTCTGGCGACTAGCGCTACTAAGCAGCTAGTCACCAGATGGGGAGTTATTTAAAATAAACTTGTTATGCGGTGGTAGTTCCGCTTTAAATTATATAGCAAATAAACAAATAATGTTTTCCATAGACAGTAACAAGGCACATACTCTGTTACGCATGTGTCACAGTGAATCAAAACATTTTGACCCCTTAAGGACCAGCGGTCCAGGGAATTTACCTTCCCTTAAAGACCGCTTTGATCCTTTCCAATGCTCCGGTACATGTGATCTGTTGGGGTCTTAGGGAGATTACTCTGGTCTTGGAGTGGTCAAGTTCAGACCCCGTTTTTTACTTTCACTGCTCCTGGAGGATAGTTTTAAGTAAAATGTACGTGACATGCTTTGACCTTCACCAGTCCTTAAGGGCATAAACCACGTGATGTCACGTGGTCCTTAAGGTGTTAAAACAACAAACGGTTCATACATATAAAAAAGTAACTGCATAAAAAAAAACAGTAGCATGAGAAAATAAAAAAACAAAAAGTAAAACAAGTGTATTTATCATTAATTTGCAGCCTATCAATACGCTTCCTTTACAATTTATTTTAAGAATTTGTTATTAATATTAAATTAGAATTTTCTCTTGTGGTCACCAGCTGGCATTGTTGTTATCACTTTCTAAAGAAAGCTTTAATCTAACAGTCTAGCCTACTTTATGAAGGAGGTTTCCCATTCATATAAAACAATACGAAAGAGGTCCCTGCCCCCAGTCTAAATGGGCAGTCGGAGACAGAATGCAGAGTATAAGGGTGTCAAATGATGTGAGTTAAAGTGCTGGTTTTGTCAAAACATAGTACATGGCACTAATGCTCAAGAAGATAGGATTTCAGGGTAAAAGGGTAAAGACAGAGAGAGAGAAGTTCTAAACATAGGGAGAGAGAGGCATGGAGTTCCATAGTTCCATAACAGAGTGCAGCCTCCACCACTGTGTCATGTACAGACAACCAGGTTTCTTTGAGGGCAAGTAGCAGTAGGGATTGCTCAGAGAAATTATCATGAATGAGTGCTGATTTATTAGGTAGGGAGCGGGTGAAGAGGGGAGAGATGCTTCTCCCCAGCCATTCCAGTTAAGCCAACTGCGGTTTAAAATTCTTTACTGACTCCAAAAGGCAGTCAGATATGTCCCTGGATCAACAACTTATCTCAGTATTGTTTTGACCTGGAAAGGTATCCCAAATGTTTTTAAAGCATCTACATTCTGCAAACACAGCCAACTGAGGCAAATAATTCATAAGCCCTACTGCCCTTACTGTAAAAAAAAAAAAAAAAAAAAAAAATCACATGCCTTTGTTTTAGTCAAAAGCACTTTTCTGCTATTTAATGACCTCTTTAAACATATCTACTATATACAATTCCAGTTTAGCTAGTCTCTATAACTAACATTTTCAAATCCATTTATCAGTTTTGTTACTTATATCTGCTCTTTTGTCAAGTTCAATAATAAGATTTTTTATTCTTACTATTAAATCCTTTTCTCCTAGTCCACTAGGGGACACAGGGGCCACGGGTGCAAAACATCCCTCAAAGGGAGGCAGTGCACCTAACAGTCAAAGCCCCAAACAGACAAAATCCTTCAACTCACGTGCCCCACCAAAAACCATCTATTAGTCACTTCACTGCTAGGCACATGGAGGAGCATACAGAAAGGCAATAATCCCTCATTTGATGTGTGAGGATGTCTTCTTTACAAAATGTTATACCTTTTCTTCTTGTCTTGCATTAGAAAAAGGGTTAATCGGGGATATCTATGTCTCTACCAGGGACTTAATTCATCACAGATATCTATAGATCACTATTCTATGTGAGTGTCTGAGTGTCACTCACCCTCCAGCACACAGTAACTACCCATACAGTGGCAGCCATTAGGGTGCATAGAGAGAACTGTCTAACCCAATCCAAATCCAGGAAATGTAGCTAGCAGCTGGAATGACAAAATACACATATGAAAAAAAGCTTTAACTAGGTCAAGAAAGCTCACAGGATGTACATGTAAACACTGTTTCACACATACAAATTAAATAGTGTTTTTCTTTTATATAATGGCTCGACTTTTAAATACACTCATGTTAAAAATCCATATCGTTATCCAACTGAAATATAATAAACTAGCAGATTTCCATTAAAAAAGACAAGTACTAAAAAGATGCAGTGCATTTCTGAATATAATCAATATTTGTCTCATTATGTCACTAATGGGCAGGGGTGGAAGATTTTAACAACACCAGATTGTTGTTTGGATCACCTACATGCTAAAGATATCGCTAATGAATTTTGAAACAATGCAGTGGAGATGTTTCTAGCATACAGGGGGTAAATTGTCTGGTAATTAATATTCAATTAGCTTACATTTACTTCAGAAGGTAACATATTGTGCAAATAATGTCAACTGAATGGTTAAAATGAAGACATTAAAAATAAATGCTAACAAAGTTTAACGATTAAATAGATTTCATGAAAAATAAAATAAAAATACTTTGCTCAGTTTTATATATATTCAACATACTGGATATGAAATGAAACAAGAAAATGGTGTATATAAATAATAAGGTTTATTTTTTGCTTACAAATTAAACATCAGTTCAAGAAATTAATGTAACTAAGCAATGTCATTTTTTAAATGCTGTATTAACGAACTGACTGAACAAAATGACAAATTAAATCAATGGTGAGTGCTGGGACTCTCTGTTTTGGTGGGAATCCATGCGAAAGTAGGACAAAACAAACAATACACTTTTTAATTAATAGATGAGAATCTAATCCTGCTCTGCTTTTGTGTGATTAAAACATACAATACAATCACAGTATGCATTGGTTGGAAATAGTATATGTTTGAAATAGATGACAGTTGAATGGTATCTTTTATTCTCTTGAGGACCAGAGATACATGTAATCATTGATATAAGATGCATTGCACATACATCTGGTCCTCAAGGGAATAAACAGAATGTCTTTGAATGTAGTACACATGCATTCATAGCTAATATTTTCATGCACCCATCATACATATTTGATGAAACATGATTTTTAAAGACCCGTTAGAGATTTTTTTTTTAAGCAAAAAAAAAATTGTAAATGGTTTATTCATTTGTATGGAAATGTATTAAATAATAACAGTTTAAATCAATCTTGTGAATATATTTGAATCAGTTTATCAATATACAGTTTAATGATAATATACAGTGTAATGTATTTTAATCCCAGCTATGCATGTTTATTTTTGGGTACCTGGGAAAATAGAAACATACTAGTGTAAAAGCTTGTGTACACGGGCCAGGTCCGTGATGTTAACCCTTTGAGTGCCAGAGGGGAACGCATTGCTTTGCAATGCGTTGCATACCCCTCTGGCACTCAAATGGTTAAGAGGCCGGTCCTGCTCTGCGTCCTGCCACCGACGCAGTCATGCACTATAGAGAATACCCAATACCCATTCTGTGCGTTCGGGCAGTCTCTACTGCGCATGACGGCTTCTGACAAACATCCTAGTGAATTATTATATAGGATGGGCTTATGGCTGCTCCCCAACGCAACCTCTGATTTATACATTGTATATATACACTTTATTGTTTTGTGTCAAGAAGCAGCGAGACTTTGCGCCGAATTTTTACTATTTCGTAAAATAATGTAGGTCTCTCCTCTGAATGTAAGTATAGCAAGAAAAATATTGAATCAAATTTGAATATTCAGGCTTCTAGCCATCATTAGGGATGAGCAAAACAATTCTGTATAATCAATATTACAAAGCCCAAAACAAGATTAACAAAGTAGATGTTTCATTTTTTGTATTTTGTTTCCAGTTTTACCCATCTGCAGGAAAACCAGTCATGTGATGTGAATAAAAAAACGCAAGTTTGCTTATCTTTAAAACGTCATATGAAATAACCATTTTAACTTACATATTCCCCATGTATATAATATGTACAGTCAAATTGCAGATATATGTTTTTGGTATTTTGTCCCGACATTGAGCTACCTGGATCTCACCTTCCGGAGTTTTCTGGTTGATAGAACACCAAAGTATGTAACACAATCTTCTAGTTTGTGCCACAGAATGTTCTGTGTGTAAATTTGTTTACAACATTTATTTTTTTTTACCTTGCATCACTAGGCCTGATTTCATCTTCCCAAACCAGCTGATTTTGTCAAGGACATAAGTGTAAAAATGTAAGTGAAGATAAAAAAAAATGACTGTGCATTTATATTTTCAGAATATGTAAAGTAAAAATAAAGGGTTACTATTTCTTTAGTTTCAACAGGTTCCTGTCTGTGCAATCAGTCTGAACAAGGTATGACTTCTTCTCTGGTTGGTTTCAAGTTGGCAGGCAGGCCTGCTAAAATCCGTTCAACTCACTCAATCTCTCCTCCACTCCTTCTATCTTGCATTCTGTTGGTCTCTTCTGCTTCTCCACCTCTCCCTCATGTTTACTATCTTTAACGCAAGTCAAAGTGTATGGTGGTTTGGTGATAGGTTCCATTGTGGAGTATCACAGATTAAGCAGATATGATAAATGACAAAGTAGATATCACATATTCCTGCTCTAAAATAATACATCCCACTATAGCAGATAAATTGAATAAAATGACAACACAGAAAATCCATATCCATGCAGGGATCTGTGCACTTTCATATCATTTTAAGTTTCTAGTACAATATGATAAATATATCAATATATATATATATCAATTATATATAAAATATATACATAAACTCCTATAAAGCATCTTATCTCCTGTAAGTCACTCTGTTCTTCAGCACCCTCTTACATTTCTGCCCTTATCTCCCGCTACACCCCTTCCTGTCCCCTACGGTCTTCTCAAGGGTTCTTCCTGTCCTCTCCCTACACAACTCGAGCCATCTCTCGAATACAAGCTTTCTCACTGGCTGCGCCTCGACTCTGGAATGCCCTCCCCATCACCATTCACCAATAATCCACAATCATCACTTTCAAGGGTCTCCTCAAAACCCACCTGCTCAGGGAGGCATCTCAATAGCAATGTTCTCCTTCTGCACACTGACAGTCACAGCAGAATCATTCTGCACTTCTTTCACCACACCTTGTACCTGCACTTATAATCCTCATCCTACTGTCTCTGTCATTATGAATTCAGCTTAGATTGTAAGCTCCTTGGGGCAGGGTCCCTTTCCTAGTGTATGATTCTCTTGCTGCACTTTCCCTCACAAATAATGTAATGATTGTACTTAACCTTAATGCTCTTAACCCAGTTCTGTAGTTTTGTATTATATTATTTTAACTTCTGTTAAGCGCTGTGTACATGTATGGTGCTATATAAATAAAGATACATACATACTCAGGGCTAAAGCAGATGAGCCATCTGTGGCTTATATCAATTCAAATTCTAGTTTTTGCTTGGAATCATCTAATGAATCCTGTTGCTTTTACCAAAACACAGATTTCTAGCTTCTCTGTTTTAGAGTACAAAGTTAACTCTTATTTTTCCTACACTGATTATCTCTGCTGGAAGTCATAAAAGTGGAATGGAAAAATCATGCTTATGTTTATCAGATTTGTCAATTTTTGTCCTTCCTTTATTCGTGACATTTTCAATATCTCTTTTCAGAACTGCTGGGTTAAAATGAGTTATGAGATCTCATAGTATCTACAATATTTTATTTAAGGGTTAATGCCATCTTTTAGATATTATATGGAAACTGTGTGTGTGGGTTGTGTCCTTTTAGCCCTATACAAAATTATAAAGATTAGTATTCAGCGCTAAACGCTTCTGTTTCCCAAAGAAGAGAAGAACTGCAAACGTTTGGGAATTCTCTTGTAGTAAAAAAATGAACTCAGACTAGCTCAGTATAATATTTATACAAGTTTTTTTACTTTCCTCTAAAGGTGTTATTATAAAAATCAAGTTCTAGAGAATATTATACGAAACACAAATCACATTTCTTGAATATTAGAGAATACATTATGGTACAATATATCCAACGTAAATATATCGCTCTTAATAACCACTTTTATAATGTTGGTAGCAAATGGTAAATTATATTAACTGGTGATTATATTAGAATTTTATAAATTACATTTACCAAATAAAAATTCAAATAGCAAAAATATGTATACATTTCTAGAAAAATAATATCCAGATATTCAACATATTCAACTTCTTCAAAACATGCAGTAATATATTTTTAATTAAATTGATTAGCTTAAAGGGATAGTAATACTTCGTTTTAACTTTATTTTATTTTGTAGGCATTAAAAAAACACGAAGAATGATATAAGTCTTATCTCTCAAACCTTTATGGTTTATGAGATATTCACAAGCAATGTTTCCCCTCCCGCCCCTTTTACCTAATATAAGCCATCTCTTCTCAGATGTGGAATGCAGTCCATAGACCAGACAGATAACAGAAGGGGACAAGCTTCTTCATTGAGAACAATGAAAACCCTGCCCCCCTTGACAAGCTTTTCAGGTTTTTTACTTATCTTAATTGAAGATTGTCCCTCTCTGCAATCTATCTGGGCACCTCCCTTCTGCTCTGGCTGAGCAGTGTTACATCAGTAAAAGGGGCGGGAGGGGGACACTTTGTCATTGAATTACTCTTAAACTACAACTCTGACAGAATTGAAATAACACTTTCCAAAGTCCAAATACAATTATGATTAATGAGAGCTGCTTTTATTATGAAACATTACTATCCCTTTAAGACTAGTATAATTAAACTTGTAAAAACTCCAAACAAACCATCAGATAAGCTGCAAAGTCTTCTAGTATGCTTGAAATTAATTTAATTTTTTTTTTAGTAACCAAGCAGTTTACTTCAACAAAATTAATGCACAAACTGCTATAAGTCACTACTGGCATTGTTTGATACTAAAATGGCACATTAATTTGTAGAAATGTATATATAATATAATATAATGCATCAAAGAAGCATATGCACACATGGAACAATTCTAGGAAAATCCAGAGGTAACAAATCAAATTCCCACAGATTTAAATGTAAACTTTTAAGTGCAGCTGGCTCACCCCATAATTGCTCCATTACTGCATTTATACGTGTCCCAATATCTTTTTTACTCTGTGGAACAGACACACAAATATATCAGTAACAATGATATGCTAGATTAGACTTTGTCTGGGTTCTTAAATAATACTAGTAAAAAATAATAATACAATTTAGCAAGTGTGTTTCCCTGGTTTTTCATTAATGCATCAAAATCCTTCAAACATAAAAGGATAGAACTGGGTGACCCTCTGTATCTAGTATCTCCTTTATTGTGAAAAAGTATCCTTCCTGTACTTTATTAAATGCCTTTTTATTTTTAATTTTAGTCATATCATTTCTCTCCCTTCTATCCTCCAAGCTACACATATTAAGGTTCTAAAGACTTCTCAGATAAGTTTTATTATTTAGCTCATGTACCATTTTAGTTGCCATTCTTTGAACACATATGTTAGGTGAGGTTGAACCAGTGGTCTGTAAAAGTGGCTTCTATTGCTTCTTTCTATACAACCTAGTACCATGCTGGATTTCCACAAGGCTTTGCTGCACTGCTTGCCTACTGCTAAATCAAATATAAAAAGTCCCAAAAGATAGATCAACACACAAATTTATCTCTTAATAGGAAAAATACCTACTGACTATGGAAGATAGTATATTCACTTACACTATGAAGAGGCAGAACGCCTATATCATAACTTTTACTAAGAGACAAATTAACACCAACTCTGACCTCGGATTTTCATGAAAAATACACCAACATATAAGTCTTATAACAAAGTGTTGAATGTACAACTAGTGGGTTTAACAACTGTTTTATTGGCTTTCCTTTTTGTTAATTATTTTGGTTTGTTTGCTTCCTGCGTAGTGGGGATGATGGGGTGAATTTGGTTTAAAAGGTCTTGGGGAGAAGCACTAAGGAGGGATGTTATGTTGAAGTGTGTCTGGCGATGTGTGATGAGCACATCGTTTTAGTGATACATGCACTAAGAATTAGGGATGCAAGGGGAGGCGAAAGATTTATTTACTTGCAATCAGTGTTGTCCTACTGTTGGTGATGTATATGGGATGCCCTCTCACACATCGCCAACAGTTTGACAATACTCTCTGCTCACCCAATTACCCACTTTCCCACTTGGGAAGAGGACAGGACCATTTCCAATTTAAGCACAAGACGCAGTGCATTGCATACCCCATGTGGCGGTGGAAGAGTAATGATCTTGGTCAAGGTCATTTATCATCTACAATGTAATCTGGGCCTAGGTTTGTAAAGTCTAGTGAGCAATTTCCTTTTATTCTTCTTTTTCAGTGTATTTAATCCTGGCTGTTGTCCCCCTTTAATGAAGGGCTGACAAATTTGAGTTTTACGAATAAACAGTAATAAAATTAACAAGGTCAAGTGTTTTGTTTTTAATATATATTTTTTGAAATTCAAAAGTAATTTGAATGTATTGTTGGGTAAAACAAAAAAAACAAAAAAAATGATTAATTTAATTCTAAATGCCTTTTAGTGTTCTTTAGAACTTTACATTGACATTTCCTTGCAACATTATTTTAATATGATGGTGACTGAACAGGAAAAACACCATCTTGACTAAAAGTGCAACCCATGCACTGTTTTGGTGACTACGCGATCATTCAACCCCATAGGTCAGAGACCCACATCTCTCTCACATTACTTTGCAATGCTTTGGAGAAAGATAATTGGCAATGTGAGCAGATAATATTGGATGGGACTTCACCAAGCTGCATCTCTGGCATTCGCTCACATCTACTAACCTTGGCAAGCACACTGCAGCATCTGTCGAGGTGAACAGATATGAACAGATGCCAGCGGTGCAGCTTCGCGAACTTACATCCCTCTCATCTACCACTCTCATCTGTAATTTTTATTGGAAAGTTAAAAACAAAACAAAAGTCAATAAGACTTGTTTCACAAGACCTTTCTGACATTTGTTACACCTGATTATTTCAGATAAGCAACAATTATCTCTTTCATAAGGGTCCCCTTTAATCTTTCTGACAACCAACATCAGACTCACAGGCTTGTAGTTGACAGAGTCTTCCCTACTACTCTTTTTGTAAAGTAGGACTAGATTAGCAATTCAACATAAAGGAAACAACGGCACTGCTGTACAAAGGACATCCAATAAGTAACCATTTAAATTGTAAGCCAATATTCAATCACTCACTGTTGTGTAGCAAATCTACAGTGCCGATCCTCGGGATTCCAACCCCAACAAACATGATCTAAAAACAGAAAAGACTACACTTAATGCGGATTAACCAAGTTTAAAAAAACTGCTTTATTCACAGAGATACACTGGGACACCACACTACGTTACTGTCTCACGTGTTTCACACAAACAGTGCTTACTCACGGACATGTCTATGAGTAAGCACTATTTGTGTGAAACGCGTGAGACAGTAATGTAGTGTGGTGCCCCAGTGTATCTCTGTGAATAAAGCAGTTTTTTTTTTACTTGGCTAATTCACGTTAAGTGCTGTCTTTTCTGTTTTTGGATCTAGATTAGTAATTCTCCAGTCATCAAGTATTGATCCTGTCAAGAAGGACTGATTACAATGTTCAGCCCTAAGTTTTCTTAATACTACTGGATGAGCTTCATCTAGAACAACTGACTTGTCTACTTTTGTCTGTTTTTCATTGCTTTTAATGATTTTATCTCTTAATCCCCACTCACCACAGTCACCTATAACTGAGCAAAATGAATTAAGTAGTCATCTATTCTCTTAACACACTTCACATATATATCTAATGTATCCAACCATATATTTTTTTTCTTACCACTAATATTCTTAAAGAAAGCTTTGTCACCCTTTTACAATTACTAGGCTATTTTAGTTTTACCTGGGCTTTGGCATCTCTGATTATGCACTTAGGTCTGGATTTTATTGCACGTGCTAATTTTATCAGTCCTTTTATCTCCAGGTTTCCCCATAGACTTCAATAGGAAAATGTTTGCTAAAACGGGTCTTAACATTTATCACCTGCAATAGAATTCACCCCTTAGTCTCTGTTTATCTTTGTAAACTTTACGGTCTTTATCTAATAGTCTGCCTATAATAAAAGCCTAATGACTCATACTGAAGCAGCCCATTAAGGTTAAGGGTAATATTTTCTAAAAGTCTCAGGGTCAACTAATTTTAAAAGGTCCCAGAGGTACTCTATGGTATACTATACAATAGCATCAATTTGCTACGTGTGAATGTCAGTTAACAATAATGTGTGAAATATTATAATATTACACATGCAGCTATGTATTACTGACCATCCAGCTTTTACTCTTTACTACAATCAGGTTTTTTGTCTATATCACTCAACAGTCATGGTCCTCCTAAAAGTATGCAATTCCAGAGTAGCATGGGGTTACTTTCCTTGATTTTGATACAGTAGACCATAATCTCTAATAAATAAACATACAGGATTCTGTAATCATTCTCTAAACTGTTTTGTGCCTATTGGAAACACTTCCCTTTTGCCAAAAATAACAAGCATTGCTCCCCAAGGATCCATTCTTGGCTCTCTTTTTTCCCTATTTATAAATCTGTCCAAAGTTGCAAAGATCTTCTGTGCAAATGTATGCAGTTGACACTATCATCTACACTAAAATACAAACATATCACAATTTGAGGAAGTATGCATTCTCTGGAAGGATGCATTCTCTGAAATTAAAAGATGGGTCACTAAAAACAAACTGTTCCTAAATACTGACAAAACTCTCACAATGGAATGTTTTAGCCCGGCAAGAAAATCTTTTTGATCAACAAATGTTAATGCCAGTCACAGACTACAGGAATGTAGTATATGCTTATGTGCATACTTGGGAACTCTCCAGATTTGCCCAGGAGACTCCAGTTTTGACAGAGCTTTACCGGGTCTCCGGGGCAGAGGATGATTCCTCCGGATGTGGGGAGTTTCTATTGAAACTCTGCCCACATCTGCTGTTTCTCCCGGTGTTCGTCCTTCCCCAGCCTTCTGTGTGTCACCTTTAAGCCCTGCCCCCCCAAGTCCCGTCAAGCCCTGCCCCTTTTTGACGCGATTTGCATCATTATTGTCACCCCCTGCTACACCAGAGGACTACCCTCTGGGGAGACCTCAATTGGAAGTTCCCAGGTATGCTTATGTGCCACAAATTCATCTTGGCAAATTCAATATTTCTGAATGCTGCTTTGTCCTTCAATGTAATTCCACTAGCAATCATTGTGATATGGTTAAATAATTCAATTGGATAATACTCTAATCTGGGAATACCCTTTCTTGCTTAGTTTACAACCTTTTCTCTGGAAAGCAACAAGATTACCTGAACAGTACTCTCACTCCTGGTCTCCATACGAACTATAATCTTTTCTCCACTGCTACACAGGGCTGGATTTATATATCAGGAGCCTGTAGGCACAGATATCTGAAGCGCCCCCCCCCCCCCCGTCATCTCCACAATGCTCCATATCTCCATATTGCCCTCACATAGCCCCCCATCAGCTCCACATTGCCTTTCATCAGCTCCACATTGCCCCATCATCTCAACTTTCCCTCACATTGACCCCCATCAGCTCCACACTGACCCCATCACCTCCACATTGCCCCCCCATCAGCTCCACACTGACCCCATCACCTCCACATTGACTTCACATTGCCCCCCCATCAGCACATCGTTTGCCCCCCATGATCATCCCCATAATGACCTCACATTGCTCCCATTATGTCCAAATTAACCCTTTGAGTGCCAGAGTAGTACACAACGCATTGCTTTGCAATGCGTTGTGTACCACTCTGGCACTCAAAGGGTTAAGCCTCATTCTCTCCCCCACATCCGTTTCCTATGTCCCTGGTGGTCCAGTGGCTGGAGAGATCTGTGCTTGTGCACAGACATGGAGCTGCTGGAGCTCCCGAGCGGCTTTCCCTTTAGTAATGCAGAGCGCTGGGAGATTTTATCTCCCAGCGCTCTGCATTGCTAAAGAGCCGGGAGAGCTCACAGCTTGCAATGCGGCGGCTGGCGGCTCGGAGCGGCATGTCAAGCCGCGCCAAAAAAAAAAAAAAAAAAAAAAAAAATCAGTTGTAGTGGCAGGCGCCCCTCTGTAGGGTGCGCCTGTAGGCAGATGCCTACTCTGCCTTACGGAAAATCCGGCCCTGCTGCTACAACTTACTGTAGAATTCCAAACAACAAGAAACAAGCCAGTCAATTTGCCTTCTCCTTCAGGATGCTGAAAGCCTGGAATAATCTGTTAATCTACATAAATATAAATGTTTGTGTGTGTGATATGTACTATATAAATAAAAGCTGCAGCCAATATCAATCCACGGCAGGATGAAGGCCTCCTTAGAAAGCCAAGGGTATGGACTGTAATTTGCCATGCTGGTCAACGGTGGGTTGGCAGAAATTTGACAATGCCAGGGATTAGAACCAATGACCCTGATGTTTGAGCAGATTCTAACAGCTAGTGCATTAACCAACTGAGCTATCTTACCGGGTCATTTTATGATTTATTTTATACAAATACTAGTTGAAGAGCCAGTTACACGGGCCACAGTGCCACTGCCAGCCGGTCGTGGGGCAGTCATGCAACTGATACAGAGCTGGATACCCCGAAGGAGGGTCCAGCTCTGTATCAGCCGAGGTGCGGCAGTCTCTACTGAGCAGGATTGCACCACGTGCAGCTGTGCCTACTGTACATTACTTTGTCTTTACACAAGATTTAGCAAATTATAATATAGTATATATATATATATATATATATATATATATATATATACATACATACACATATAAATACTCAAATACTCCAGCACATAGATGTGACAAATGTGTATTGTGTCTGTATATAAATCTTTGTTGTAAATGACCAAAACTTAATCGGCTCCTGCTTCTATCTTAGTGGAGGCATTTATTTCAAAGTTTATTTTTTGGTAAACATAGAGAAAGGGAAACATGAAAAAAAAGCAGTAATAAAAGTTTACAATCACAATAAAGAAAAAGTCATAAAACTCACAGTTTCTCCAAAAACACTACTACTGTCCTAAAATGATCTTCAATCATTAGAGATACCAAACCTCAGGCTTATTCCCAAATTGTTAATTGTTATTGTTTGCTAAACAGTGGCCAGTTTCACTGCAAACTAGTTTTCAATCTATATAAATTTAAGAAACACACGTTGTCAAGGAGTGACTCATATATCAGTCTATTATATGCTACTAGGCTAACTGTATTAAACAAATCGCTCTCCCCACAGCAGAAGAATAGAAGCTATATACAGAGCAGAGGTTATTGTCCAATTTAAATCTTGGCTCCATTCCCAGAGCTGTGCAAGATTCCAATTTGTGAAAATGTTGCTTTTTGCAACTGCCAGAAAAACTACAGAAAATGGTATTGGGTGACATCCAAAAATATGTCTGTAAAGTGCCAATCAACAAGTTGCTGTAGATTAACAGTATGACTGTACCAAATTAATTTAAATTATAGAAACATATGGCTGGGATGTTTGCTTGCACTTATTGCAACACCTGCTTTTAGCAAAATAGCAGAGGACGTCTTGGTGGGATCAAAAGAATATCTGTTAAACACCTTAGACTTGATGTAAGGATTATGGAAAGCATGCATAAATAAGTTATTAAAACATGATTAGGAAGCAAATTATTATTATGTTTCAAAACAGAGGAGGGGTGTAAATCCCACAGGCTATTTAAATATGCAGTACATGAATATAGTTATGAGTATAATTAATAATGTGAGACATTGTAGGCTGGTATAACATTTATTACTAAAAGCAATAATTGTAGGCATAAATACTGTGGCAACTCTCAGTATATACTAACAGGAAAAATGCAAATATATATATTTCATAAATATATATATATATATATATATATATACACACACACACACACACAAGATGTATTACAAAAATATTCAGATCCTGTCCTGACCAATTTTTTTTATATTACTGAATTAAAAATAATATAATTTTATTTTTTCCATATAATATTTCAATTGAAAACACAAAGTCAAAATCAATTACTGTAAGGTGACATTGGATTTATGTTGGAAAATATTTTATACTGAAATATGTTTGCATAGATATTCAACCCCCCATACATTACGATTTGGTAGAGCCATCTTTCAATGCATTAGCCAAGTTGTTTCAGGCAAGCATGTAGAAGCTTTGCACAGTGTTGGAGCTATTGTTCTTTGCAGGTTTGGTCCACATTGTTCAAGTTGTTTGGTCCACATTGTTTGCAGGTTTGGTCCACATTGTTCAAGTTGTTTGAATGTCACTTGTGGGCTGCAAATTTCATATAGGATCCCATATTCTAAATGGGACGGAGATCAGGACTTTTACCGAGCTAACCTGGATCATTCACCTTTTTGTTCTTGGGCCACTCCAATATTGCTTTGGCTTTTAGCGGTCAGTCCCTGCTGATGAGAAGCATCCCCACAGCAGGATGCTGAAACCATCATACTTCACCATAAGGATGTCAAGTCTTCGTGCATGGGCACTTTTATGTTTGCACCATACACAACCCTTGAGTTTTGGCCAAAAAGCTATATCTTGGTCTTACACTGAACTCAGTAGCTCCTTCAAAGTGATTTTTGGCCTCTATGTGGCTTCTCTCACAGGTCTCCTTCTTGACGGAGCACTGCGTTTTGAGGTATGGCCTTTTCTTGGCAGTGCCTGGGTGGTGTGATGCAGCTTCCACTCTGCAATATCCAAACATTTGGATATTATTTTGTACCCATTTTCTAATCTATCATTTGCATTGCTTTATATCTAACCTCTGTAGAATGCTATTTGGTCTTCATTTTCCTTCAGATTCAAAGTCTGACCAAGCAACCTTAAAAAGAGTGCTTTCTTATCCTGAATATGTGTTAGCAACTTTAATGGTTCAAAGGCAGAGGCCAATGGTAAGGTAACTGTGTTCTTTTTAGGGCAATATCTTTCATCTGAGTAACCTGACAGCTTCCACAGAACAGAGGTTGAATACTTATGCAAGACACATAATTCAGTTTTTTTATTGTTCTTAAGAATGTTTTGCAATATATAACAAATGTCACCTTATAATAAGTGTTTTTGAGTTTTAGTGTCTTAAAGCAGATCACCCCAAATAAAGCTCCCCCCAATAATTATTCATATAGCAATAAGCTTAGAAATAGTAGTATTAGCCAGCACAAGTACAGCGTTTTTAAGAAATCCTACTTCATCTGAGACTGACGGGCAGGCATCAGTGCAGACATCTTAGCTTAGCGACATCTGCACTTTTACACCTTCCATCCCGATCTCCACTAGGAGGCGTTGCATTGTACCTTAAGGTAACAGGAAGGGACTGATGGCGTAGGAGCGCAAATGCCTTTAAAGCAAGAAGCCTGCCTGTCAGTTTCAGATTAAGTAGATTTTCTTAATAACGCTGTACTTATGCAGGCGAATACTATTATTTCTAAGCTTATCGTTATATGATTATTGGTGGAGGACTTTATTTGGGGTGATAGTTCCACTTTAAAATAAATTGTACAAAACAAAACTACAAGGTACCATTTGTATTTCAGTAAACATAAAGAATTGGTCAGAGGTCTGAGCACTCTTGCAATGTAGTATATACATATTAAAAAAATACTCCAAAGTTGTCACTTTTTGTCAGGCTTCAGTTTCACTGCCATACAGTTATTTATTTATTTTATTTTCAATGTTTTTATTAACAAGTCGGCCCGTTATTTTTGTATACATCAAAGGCAAGTACAAAAGTAGCAAGGCAGCATGATATTATTCAATACGTTAAACAACCATATAGTTTTAGAACATACATGTACTGCCATACTTTTTAGGTAGGACTATACTGTAGCTAACATTTACATAAATACATACCAAGTCTGAGATGACGTTAAAGTGATAATAACACCAAAAACAAAATGTCTCCCTATTACTTGAATTCAAGAAAATAAGCATCATACAACCTCTAAAGTTTTCTGGAGACCCCTAAGCGTCATGCTCCTGTACCGCTACTTTCAGAAATATGGACACAAACTTGAATAAGCCATGAAGAAGCTCACAAAGTGATGTCATGAGGACAGGAAGCCACAAAGCAAGTCAAACAAGGGACATGGCTGCTCTGACCTTCACCAGGAGGCTCTATCTGGAACATGGAGGCCCTCAGAAAAGTTTACAAGGTTTCATTAAGTTTATTTTCTTGAAATACAAGTAATAAGAACACTTTTTGTCTTTTGGTGTAATTGTTCCATTAAAGTAGACCTATCTTTTAAGTCCAGTTTTATTGATAGAGAATAGACACTGTATGCTAATTTCATGTAGAGTATGCCAATTAGTTCTGTTCCAGGCAAAGTTACTAATCTGTGTGACATGCTTTCACTGTGTGGGCTCTGCTAGATTAATTCATAACACAGTGAGCAGTAACGGTATAATATATTATATATATATATAGATATATAGATATATACACACACACTTTTTATTAAAGAGAGAACTGGGGCAGTGACTGGGACCTTGTGTGAAATTTACATACATTTAGTCAGTCAATGTGACATTTTCGTCCAACTCCTGCATCTTTCTCAAGATGTAAAGCCAAAATGTCACTTTGGTTAAGTATATGTTGTATCAAACACTTATATTACTTTCTTCCTAAATAGATAAAACACACACAGATTACATTATATTATATTTATATATATATATATATATATACACACATACATACACACATGTGTATACACACACACACATACATACACACACACATACACGCACACACATTTTTGTCCTCTCTCTTTCTTTCAAGTTTCTCTTGACTAGTATTCTGCAGTTGAGCATGTAATAGGCAAATTGAACAAACGTTCTAGTGTGCATATATTAAAGCTGACCTATTCATATGAGAGAAACGAAATGATACTGGCTTACTTTTAGTCCAAATATGACACTGATAAATGAAGCTGTGGAATTCCATCACATTTTCACACAATCTCAGCTATTCTTTCCACGTGACTCTAATTTAAACTGGGCAATTTTCTTCATTCATCTTCATTATGAACACTCTTGACCCAGCTTCCAGCATTCCCTATCAATTCTATCAATTAATCCCCGATGCTACAATATCTTCAGAGTAGTGAACAGTTTTAACAATTTAAAAAAATAACAACTAAAATGCAATGGGGAGTTATACATTCAAATATCACGTACTCTAAAGCAGCATCAGCAGAAAAAAGAATAATAAGAGTTATTTAAAGAATATTTAAAAGGCTTTTCAATTATCTTATATATTTACATATACTGCACCAGAGCTAATCAGAGACCTGATCAAGACTGCTATACTTATAACGTCAGAGTCCTGCACAAAGCACGAATAGAAGCCTCCATCAAGCATATGCACTGTTCATTTCAGGCCTCTGATAATTTTTTTTTTTTATATAGATGCCTGTATGAGTATAGTTTATATAGTTTATAGCAACTATCATGACAAAGTTGCTAAATTTTCAGAAAATTCCCTAGAAAAACCTGGAGATACATTGTGAGATCCAAAGAACCAATGCAATGGGGCAATGGCACATCAGGGCCCTGAAGAGGGACACCCAGTGCTCCTCTGGTATATCAATCCTGCACGGTGCAGGAAAGTTTCCTGTCCTATGTGATACAGGTCCCTAGAGATGCTCCTTATCGGTCTTGAATGCATGACACAGCAAATCTATGGGGAATGTAAATGCAACCCAGGAATATGTAGCGGAGATCCACAGACTTCTGGGTTGCGTTACAGCCAAGGGAGTTTGTTTTCTGACTCCCACACAGATGATAGGAACCTTTTCTGCAACCAGGTTGTTTAATACATCTGTTCTAATTGAAGCAGACTTAGTAAAATGTGAAAATGCCCTGTATGAGTATTTAAGCCAATTCGGTTTTATAATTTTCATATTATTTTAAGCCATAATGTTACAGCTCTTCCTTTAGCATTTTATTATTTGGTTTCTTGGTTTTGTGGACTCTGAACATATCTGTCTTTTTCATGTCATATACTGCTGCTTGTAATAAATATTACTCATGAGAATTGTTAAATTGTATGGTTAATTAAAAGATAACTTTCACATCATACAAATGAATTGATCTTCATAAGGAACTTGTCTTTTTTATCTATGCAAATTCAGCACATCCTTTACTTTCTAGTGCCTTGAATGGAGTCCGAGAAAGGTTTGTTAATGAAAAGTTGTATTTAAATGTATCTGATCATGCCACCATTCAAAAGCAACAGGATATAAGGAAAGGGATGAGATCATATTACAAAAAGATACAACCAAAGTAAAGTAGCCAATTCTAAAATCTAGCTCATTTCAGCTATACGTGATTATTAAATGTATATATCACTGTACACTTTCATGACAAATTACCATTACATCAATGCCAGTTACACTGAAACAGTATCATTATTGCTGTGATCCATCTTTGCCAGTTTTAATACAATTATATGATTTGTATGATGCATACAATATATTTACTCCACACTGATGAGAATACATTGCACTTCAGATGAATTCTGAATACGGAAATCTTGCATTTCTATGAATTGGCCTTATACTATGAACGAGTACAATGTCTTTGAAAAGAATGCATATGGCTAACACATGGAAATAATTGCAATTTCTTGCATGTTCAGCCATTTATTATTTGATAAATGGACCTCTTCCATAAGACTTTATTACTTTATTCGATGCTAACAGGCACATAAATACTTTTATTTTAAAGTTCATACACAGTAGTCAAAGCAGGAACTACTCCTTAAAAACACTAGTGCAAAAATCGCCTGTCTCCTGTTTGCTTTTAATATAACAGATCAACACTGTTGAACACGCCTGGTTTATTACTTACTAACTGTGAGCCAATAGGTACATAAGGATAAAGTCACACAAGACTTTCTTCTGACCTCCCATTGTGAGGAGTTACTGAAGCATTAAACAACCTGCTTTCAATCTTTTATCTCTACCTACCAGCTAGAATATATACTTAAGTGAAAGACCATGTACTGAACACAAGCAAGCCGATTAATGGTATGGAATTGGCAGACGACTCAAGTTTTAAACAATGAAAGCTAATGTAAATCCCACAAATCCATACTATCATATACTCAATTTAATGCTCAAAAGACTGTTGCTAAACACTGTATTTTGGATTTTTCTAAGTATATAATTGCTGGTTTTGAATGTAACCACTGTGTGATATAAGCTTATATATGTAAAGTTACTGAATTATCATCCATAAATATTGTTTTTTTTGCACAAGAGTATATTCACTTACCTACCTACAGACATTCTTTTACTATTCTTGATTATTTTCATGTGAACATTTAAATAAGTATTAAATCAGCAGCATGTTATTTTAGCAGATGCTGTATAGTTTTAAAGACAGCCTACTGTGTGCAAACTAAAATAAACAGTAATACAATTCTTGCTCTAATTGTGCCTAAAAAGAATGGGCTGGACCTCACTGATAACTCAGAAAAATAAAGAGTTCTGCTCTAACGCAGGAAGAAATTATCTGATATTTTGACACTTGACCAGGCTGATATCAATATGCAATTTTTTCTCTCTGCCATGGCACATGGGAGAAAAAAGCATGACTGAACCGTACCTAAAGGAAAATTATCCCAAAGAACAAACTACTAAGTTTTATTCAATCTCTGTGCATGTGTTCATCATATCTCTTTCACATTTTAGTCTAAGTAAGTGGAAAAGTATCCCAGGCATTGGTCCTTCCTCTCTCTGGTGCCTACAGGGAATCAGCCACACCACACTAACAAGGTCCACTAAAGGCCAAAAAATTTGACAAGGGGGTTTCTGTTTCTCTGGTAAAACAATATTTGCTTGACATTTCAGCTCTGGACTGTCTGTTGACGGGCTCATACTGATATAAATATGGACGTTTCTTCTCTGCAATGGCACATGGAAGTGAAAAAGTGTGGCTAAGCAGCACTTGAGGATGTACTTGTTACATCTCTTTTGATTTATGATGTAAAAATTATGATCACATATATGAATATATCCCTTTCCTGAAAATATTAATTTATGTATTGAAAATTATTTGAATATGTCATGGCTATAGAATATAAATATACAATATTTAATCCAAGAAAAATGGACATCATGTGTGGAAAATCATGTGTAGAAAATGACCACCATTTAAATAACATTCCAACAATTGTGTCTGATCAACAGATTCTTAAATTCAGTCCCCAAGTCTCACAGTACAAGTTTTAAATACATGTTTCTATTCTGGTGGATTCACAGAATAGTAATTCTGACAAATCTACCTATACCTTAAAAGATGCCATCTCTAAAACCTGAACTGGGACTGCAAGAGAATATACAGTCTATCATGTATATAGCCTGCCAAGCTTGAATTTTTAACTTAACATGAAATTTCAGTCAAAGTGATAGTGCAAAATTTCTAAAGAATTGTGAAGGAACCATTAATATATACATATAAGTCCACCTCACCTTTCATAGTGAAGTGAAATAGTATAAGTTAAAAAAAATCAAGTGACATTGGAAAAGTCACAAACAATGTGGCTACAGACCTCTTTGTAAACAGGTAGCTGCACACTGCAGATGATCATCTGACTGACCATCCTGCTGCATTCAAGTTAAAGAGACAGAAATGTTAGGATATAAAGTTAAGATCGATTATTCACTACTAGTTGAACAGCACATGTACACGGGCCACAGTGCCGGGCAGCAACAGTTGCAGTGCAGTCATGCACAGTAGAGACTGCCCGCGCCGCGGCTGATAACGGAGCAGGGAGCTCCGAATTCAGACCGTAGTCCTCTCTGCACACCTTCGTAACGCTGAGAGGTCTACTGTCTGTATTCTGATCACCTCAATCTGTTATCAGCCGCGGCGCAGGCAGTCTGTACTGCGCATAACTGCAGCACGCACAGCCGTCTGTACTGTGCATGACAGCTTCTGACAAACATACATTAGCAAATTATTATTAGGATACTTTTTTTTTATAATTAACATTACCTTTGTAAGTGTCCATATCATGGTAGTCTTCTTGTAATTTTATTTTAAAGTTTACCCCTCCTGACCCCTTTTCCCTGCATCACACAATTTCTCCTCAGATCTGAAAGCCGGTCCGGATGGATCACAATGAGGATCAATATTGCAACAGCATAAGGAAAACCCTGCTCCCCTTCATCAAGGGGGGCCGTGTTTTCCTTATACTGCCAGACACAATATTGCCCTTTGTTGAGATTTGTCAGGTCAATCGATTGGATTTCAGATCTGAGGAGACTCTGTGCAACGTAGGGAAAAGGGGCTGGAGATGGGAACATTAAAATAAAATTACAAGAAGACTCCAGCGATCTGGATATTTACAAAGGTTCCGTTCATTATAATTAAAAAAAAAAAAAAAAAAAAAAAAAAGTATTATGAATAATCGATCTTAACTTTATATCCTGGCATTACTATCTCTTTACATACCTTTAGTTATCTTGTGACACCAGGCTATTTGATCAAAGTGTTATATTCTCTTATTTGGTATCAGCTTAATGTCAAGTTAAGTTGACCACTCCCTCCAGCTCAATGTTGGCTAGTATATCAATATCTTTCCCAACACTGAATAGAGTGACGGAATCATGTATATTTTGCAGTACTTGTTACAGCCTCAAACTTTTTCCTCAGGGTCCAAACCAGGTTAAGTAGTGTGAAACGGCAGACACACTGGTGATGACCGCTCACTCGAGGCAGTGTTTCAGGAAGACATCACCAAAAAATACCAGAATTTAGATGGAGGATCTAAAGAAACAAACAGATAACCAAACAAGAGACTATAGGCAAGAAGTGGCTACAGAGAATTTGCAAAGAAATGTACCTTGTGTAGCTGGAAGGTCAGTTAAGCACCTGATGTGGTAGGCTTCATATATTTGCTTGATTAAAGGGAGTCCTGTAGGCTCACTGTTTTACTGTTACATTTCACTATTTTTTTTAAACGTACTTCATTACAATATGTAAAATGGACTCTTTTCCTATTTCTTTTTCGATATCAGTATACACATTTGAAAAGAAGAAATGAAAGCAAGAGAGATGATGAGGAAAAAATAAGAGTGAGATGCATTTCAATATACCCCATTCTCCATTATAGTGTAAAGTATAGTGACAATATTATAATTTTGGGAGACAAGTATATATGGTTTAAGACTCAACTTTTACTACATTTCCTAAAACAATAGTTTTATGTAACTTAATATGATTTTGTTTTACTGTTCTTGTGGAATTGATTTGTTTCCCTTAGGATTATTGATTAATTTAATTCAATATCTTTTAATATCTAGAGAGAATAAGTCCAAGCCTAATTTGTTTTTGTTTATGGGTCAAGTTGGGTCTACTAAATTTATTCATTTTTTCCCCTCGGTCAATTTTGTGCTCAGAGTTTGACCTCCCGCAATGATAAGAAAACTGCTGCTGAAAAAATAAATAAAAAGACAAGTATAACTCACAAATAGAAAATAGCACAATTAACACACTGGATGTAGACTAAAAAGAGACCCTTAACAAGAAGGTTTAAATCAAATTAAAAACGTTGGGGGTAACTGTGAATTCCCAGCAAAATTAACTGGATCCATAATGTTTGTCCCCAAACAAGAGATCAGAAATAATTATGGCTTAAATGGTCCCTTTTATAAATACCGACAGAAATCCCAGATATTGCTATAAAGTGCTGATTAGAGGGCATTTGTGAGATTTAACACTTACAAAAGGCTATTTTCTACTAACAGTTTAACATTCATTAGGAAACAAATCAACTCCCCAAGAACAGAGTTTTTTAGGAGATACAAAATCACACCAGATTAGATACAACTAGATTTTAAGCAATTTTAATAAAAAGCTGTCTTAAGTCATACAGATGTCATATATATACCTGCTTCCCAACCAATTAATATTATCAAATTGTCCCTTTCCACTAAATTAAGGAAAAGGGTGACATGGTATATTTAATTACATAGTAATATAGTTGATGAGGCTGCAAACGACATGAGTCCATCAAGTTCAGTCAATGCCATATCACCCTCGCTGATCCAAACGAAGGCAAAAAAACCCCCAAACTATTCAAACCATTTCCAATTAAGCTCTTTTCTGCAGACCAAATGCGTAAGCTAAAATGTATCTGTAGTAAACCTCATCTGCCACTTTTCTACCCATTTGTTCAGTTTATCCAAATATTTCTGCAGAGTACAAAAATCCTGCCTGTATGTATTTCCTCATACTGCTTAGGTCATCAGCAAAGATTGAGACACTACTTTCAATAACCACTTCAAGATCCTTAATAAACAGGTTAAAAACCATTGGGCCCAGGACTGAACCCAGTGGTACTCCACTAACAATTTTATACCAACTTGAAAAGGATCCATTTACAACAAAACTCTGCCACTATACCTGATAGTGAATCAGATATTAAAGGGGAACTTTCACCCCGCAATAACTTAATGTTCCGTACGGTGCACAAGGGACTGACAGCGCAGGCGCACGGACGTCTCTGTGAAGAGACGTCCGTGCTTCCTGCTCCTGTAAAACGCCGATATCTGAAGAACCGGGTAAGGTTTCTGGCGACTAGCGCTATTAAGCAGCTAGTCGCCAGGTGAGCAGTAAGGGAACATTAAGTTATTGCGGGGTGAAAGTTCCCCTTTAAGTATAATGGTCTTGCTATTAATAAAATAACTTCCTTAAGTACCCTTGTGTGTATGCCATCATACATGCCATCAGGTTTTATTCAGCATAACCGTTTCCAACCTCTTTTGGACTTTGTCCTCAGTAAACCTACCCTTCATTTCCTCATCTCTCTGTATACATATTTGTTTTAATTTTTAAGTGTCTTTATTGATATTACAGACAAACAAGTAACAACAATTCTTTATAAAACTAAATAAGTTCTTTATCATTTATATGTGGTTATTCTCCTTAAAGGGGAACATTCACATCACAAAAAAATTGGAGCACTGGTTTTAACTCCTAAGACAATATTAGCGCTGGGTTTTGTTTTAGATTTACCTACCTAGGAGTGGAGATATTAATCTTTAAAAAGTGCCACTTCCGCATACTGCGGCACCGAGTATGTGTGGCATGGAGCAGCAGGACTTCCCTCCCAGCTGCCCCAGCAAGCGCGTTCTCGCTTCATTTCGGAGCTGTATTGTTGCGGGCTAACTTTACATCAAGCTCAGTTTAAGATGCTACAGAGGTTGCAACCTCCATAGCGTCTTAAACAGAACTTGATGTAACATTAGCCCACAACAATACAGCTCCGAAGTGAAGGGAGAACGTGCTCGCTGGGGCAGCTGGGAGGGAAGTGGGAAGTCCTGCTGCTCCATGCCGCACATACACAGTGCCGCAGTATGCGGAAGTGGCACCTTTTAAAGATTAATATCTCCACTCCTAGGCAGATAAAGCTAAAAAAAAAAACCAGCACTAATATTGTCTTAGGGGTTAAAACTAGTGCTCCAATTTTTTTGTGATGTGAATGTTCTCCTTTAAATCCTAACTAATTTCTTATCAGCACAACCTATAAACAACTGCTAAAAATAAACAAGAACCATGAATCTAAATTACACATTTTTCATTCTGTTCAAAGGTTTGATTTGAAATACATTTGACTCAAATATCTAGTTTCTACATTATAAGCCTTCATTAAATCACAAACACAAGCCAATGTCAATTTCAAGCAGTCAAGGTCATACTCTTACATTTTAGTTTGCAAATGTACCATCTTACTCAAATATTTTCCATTTAGATGCTTTTATGTAAAACTAACAATTCAATAATGTAATATTGCACAACGGATTTTAATAATGTATTATCCAGCCTAGAATAATTCCCTAGTTTTAAAGTCTCAGAATTAATGAAGTCTTATTAGTTTCTTCTCAGTGAATCTGTAATTATTCTGTTTTTCCAACATAAAGCAGGCATTTTTAATAAATTCATACTTAAATTTCACTTTTGCATGATAGAATTAACATGACACAAAGAGCAACTGACATTTTAATGAGCAATAGAGAGATTGAACCCGCACATTCTTAACAGCATGGCTACCTCTATTTTTACTTGCTAGCGGGCCTTGTCAGATAGAATAGGGGAAGCATCACACTGATAGCGGTTGATACACAGTCCATTGAGATCCTCTCATCTGATTGATACTCTCCAGAATACTCTATTATGAGTCACTTACAGAGGTCCCGCCATTGAGCCAGAACAACTCAGGCTCATGGTCCAAACCAAGGACAATACAATTGTTTCATAGCAACTATACCAATAAAAACATGTGACTCAATTTGTGTAACAGATGGACTACCTAGGTAGGCATCTTCATACAGCAATCCAATATATGTTTACGCTTTTTTGTAATGCATATGAAGTTATTGATATTACTGAGCTCAATTTAGTCTGCCTTCAATTATACTTCCAATATATTACATAAATCTTTTTTCATATATATACAGTTGCCTTTATTTACTGATCCTTAATGAAGTCTGGACTTAATTCAACTTTTTCTCACAACAATATACACTCAATGGAAAATTCCAAAAAGAAACTTATCATACATGGTTCCAAAATGCTAGTCCACAACCATAAAGAGTGTGTGACAATAGCACAGGACACTCTCATCCTAGCTTGCACACATCTCAGCAATCACCATCAGACCACTTTGTTTGATTGTCCAATAAGGGAGATAAAAAGAGAAAGGACGTAGGAATGAAGACACTGGAGGAGGACATTCATAAGAGAGGACAAGTTCAAACTATTTAGCCATATTAGCCATAACCAGAGTGCTACAAATCACACGTTAATCTTCCTTTTAAAGGGATAGTAGTACTTAAAATGTAAAAGAAAATATGTTGTAGGGTTTATCCCCCTGAGTAAAACAAGAGTACTCCCACTGCTGAAAGGTGTTCTATTCAAAAGTTATTACAGCTCAAAGTTGAATTTTTTGGTGCAATATCACAGTGACCTGAAATTGTACAGTGGCGCTGTTGCTACACCATCCTATGGAGATTTATGATTTGAACTCTAATAACTTTTGAATAAAACACTTTTTAGCAGCGGAAGTACCCTTGTTTTACTCAGGAGAATAAACCCTACAAATTTTTTTTTTTTACATTTTAAGTATTACTACCCCTTTAAGTAAAATTGTGACAGCAAGCAACAGACCTGCTCAGCTGTTGCCCAGCCATATAGGAAAGTCCCACAAACTAGTATGCCTGGAATTTGTTGCCATCTTTTATAATCTACATGCTAGGAGTTTGCTGCCTTCTTTGCTGAAAAATTATTTTTTATTTATGTGGGAAACTCAACAGCACTATCAAATGTTTGTAAGAGATCTAGATCTATGAACACAGATAATCTATCTTACTGGACTTTACTATGGAAGAGGATAGTTTGCACCCTAGTACTTGAAAATTAGATCCTTGTCTGACACACCTGCTATTAGGATGTATAAAATCTTACTGGCAAAGTGTTCACCAAAACAGTGTAATGATCTCTGCATATAAGCATGTTTCCAATACTGCTAAATTAATCAGGAATCCAAACTCTTATTAAAAAAATAAATGAAATCCTTCAATGGACCAAGACCAAATATATTTATAGGCTTGGTTCAAACCTCCTTTTCTAGGAAAGGTCTTTGAAACAAAAGTTGAAATCCCAGTGAAATACTAGTTGTCAGAAAAAAAAACACTTACTACCCATACAGCCATTTCACTGGTACATATATTGAATGACCTGCTGATAGAAAGAGACAGGGGCAGCTGTTAAATACTAACCTTACTTGATCTCTCAGTACCATTCAACACATTGTACAATGCCATTTAAATTAACCATCAGAAGAACGTTTGGGTTTTGAATGTCATGATCCATATGATCCATCCAGTATATCAGTGTATTTTTTTTGGAGTATACCAATCCTCACAAGTATCACTGGAATGTTGAGTGTCATAAGGATCCATGTTATCCCTTATGTCATTTGCAACATACATGCTAACAAAGAACGTACTTATAGGCTGACATGATCTACAGTCTAGAATATCAGTGCTCTATAGATAACACACAACTTTATTTCATGTAAACCAGACTAAATATCCAGGACCTGTGATCAATGGATGCTTTGTTGACCTCCTAGAGCAGATAAGCAATAGATAGCTATAACTAAACCCTGACAAATCAGAGGTACTTGCGACATAAAAACTCAGTCTCACAAAAACAAATCAGAATTACACTGATGGCTAGGAATGTAGCAGGTCAAAAAAAATGTACACAGATTATGTACAAAACCTTGGGGTGGATTATCTCTGAAACATCAAGTGTCAAATCACATTTTTTCGCCTTATAAATATTACCAGAATTAAGCAATTGATTCCATGAGACCTCTTACCTCTAAGAAATGTTTTGTGTTCTCATGTCTGGATTATTGTAATGCGCTTTACTTGGGACTCACAGGTTAAAAACTACACCACTGGTAAATGATATTAAACATAGAAGATTTAACTAATCTTCTTGATTCCCCCACATAAAACCTAACCCCTGTTTGCTGTTTATAAACTGTTAACTATATTTTATGGTTGGCTTATTGACAATTAACTGAGCAAGCAATTGTGGTATTAACAGTCATGTCACTGCCATCCTGTCTATGTCTGGACCGGAAGTGGAGATCTTGCGGCTATGGGTCCTGTTCTCTCCAGCCTAAACACTAGACATTCTTGGCTCAGCATGATTCTGAGGCTGCCTGGTTATGATGTCGGTTATACCAACTTGGACTTCTGTAGCTTTCCATCCCACCTGATTGGTGGTTCAAGTCAACTACTTCCAGTCAGCAGTTATTTAAACCTTCTTCCCTGAGCACACAGGGCTCAATCATTTAGGCCAGTCCTGTAACTTAGTGTTCCTGTTTCCCATGAGAACTCCTGGTTCTTGACCTTGCCACCGTTTTTGGACTGACTGACTACTCCCCTGACCTTTTGGTATTGTATCCGGATATGCTGCTAGCCACCTGCCTTTGGCCTATGAACTGTCTCTCTCTCTGTTCACAGTGACACAAACCTAGTGGCTTAACCTGTGAGATCTAGTGGCTGATTATCACAGAGTTTGTAGCCAATACCTGGTTTTAACCTGGATTGTCTAACTAAGCCTTGTGCTTACAGAGTTTGTTCTGTTGCATTGGACTACTGTATCCAGCCAGTGGCCACTTAAATCTTGGGGCTCTACCCTAGGGGCAAGATGTCACTCTTCAGTGATATATCATCCTGATACTGCATCCTAGAGATGTAAATTCCTTTCGTTATGGCCTAGTTTCCTAAAATGAATACATAAGTTATATTACATCCCTCAGCATTCCTGTCTGTTTACCAGGTACCTAGATATCTTGACTTGCCCCTCTGGACACACAGAGCTCTGCCTCTAATTTCAGGTCTTCCACTAGTATGTACCCTCCAGCAGTGACACTCCTTTCACAATCATTATATCAAGGAATATTTGGTCCTAAGAAACAAATGACAACTAAATACCCAGAATTGTATAAGTATGTTTGGTGCAGGAGCCCGTGTAACACTCTCTACTATTCTTTAACAGATCAAAAACCACCCCAAGGAAATATATAAAATCCCCATTTACATTATTGGGAATATGGTGAGTTTTCATTTTCCCTTGTTCCGCAGTTGGTGTGCTCCAGAATTGCTTATTTTTTGCTATCTGAATAAATAGGCTGACCATACGTACAATTTAAACGGGACAGTAACGTTCTTTACATATTTCCAGACCGTCCCATCTTTTTAATATTAATGTCAATTTTGTCCCATTTTTATAACATATATAGTTTTTAATTATTTTGTAAAAAACGGAATGCGGCTTGTTTATTTCTCAAAATATAAAGTAAATAGAACTTCCTTTTGTGACAATAGTGGTTTTACTGTACACATTGATTACCATAGAGTCTTACGACGAGAGACTCATAACTGTCTAAGACTCTCAAGTCTATGGTAAATTGCAATAGAGTCTCTTAGACAGTGATATGACAACGAGTCATAAGACTCTATGGTAATCAATGCATACAGTAAACACAGTAAAACCACTAGTGTGAGTGACAAAGAGAGATTTACTTCAGGGGAAAGCTTTTTGGCCAGACAGAGAGAGAACACTGCTATTAAGAGACGGAGCAAACATGTTCTCGCTGCTTGCAGCTTATTACGATCGGACTTGGAGTGACAGAGTCCCACTGTCCGTCTGTCCCACACCCCGTCCCATTTTTGTCTGATGGAAATATGGTCAGCCTATGCATTAGGTCCTTAATGTGTAATGCCCAATTCTTATTAAGACTAGTTATACAATAATTGCTGTCAAATGCAGCTGTTTCTCAGCACTAACTCAAACAGTCTACAGTTTAAGCTTGATGCAGCCCTGTGATCTCTGGTCCTGAAAGGTTAAGAACAAGTATCATTTATGCGACATTTTATTCTTAATCCAATTTCCTCTTTATACAAACATTTCTTAGCTCACAAAACCTTTTCATCCATAATTTGTCATTCAGCCTGGCAAAACATGCATTCCACCATGTGCTTAACCAGTAAGGGCTCCATTTCAATTAACCACTGTGTAACATGATCATTAAATTACTGTGCAAACAAATAGTGGCTAAAATGAAAGCTTGTGCCATTCCCCATATGTTTGGCAAGAAAACATTTTGGGAACTGTATAGCTGAGGTGTGGTGTGCTGTGTTATTCACAAAGTATGTCAAAAGTCAATGTGGATCATTAAAATATAAAAGTCTTAACAAAGAAGAAATAAGGGCATGCATATTTCTGATTTGGTCTATAGAAATCATTACCTTGTAAGGAATGCAGAAAACAAATCATGTGTGAGATACATTTGGGTACATGTTTTAAAAAAAAAAAAAAAAAAAAGAAAAAAAAAAAAAAAGAAAAATGGATCAATTCCATAGCATCGTATGTACAAACTCAAATGATACCAATTAAAAATGAGGCTTGAAAACCCTTGAATGGTAAAGTAGTCTCTCCAGAATGAAAAAGGTTACATTTTATAATTATTTTATAATTAAATCTCAAGCTCCTTGGGGCAGGGTCCCTTTCCCAGACTATGATTCCTACAAATAATGCAATGATGGCACTTAAGCTAATGTTCTTAACCCAGTTCTGTAGTTTTGTATTATATTATTTCAAATTTTGTTAAGAGCTGTGTACATGTATAGAGCTATATAAATAAAGATACATTTTATATAGGTGGTAAAGTTGTATTACCCCAGAATTGATCTACTGTTTTATTCATGTCTATGACAACATTTTTCACATCATGGCATGTACATTATGAGCATGAACATACAAAAAAATGGTTGCGCTGACCTCAAGAGAGTAAAATATTTAAAGCAGAACTATCATCCACCTTATAGTGAGCCCCAAAACCTAATAATAATAGAGATATGCATCTACGTACATGTAATTTCAAGAATTATTGTGGCAATAGTGAAAAATAGACCTTTTTAGGCAGACAGGCATCGGAATATAGCATAGACATCTTGCAGAGAAGGTATCTCTGAGTCTGAGCTATCCGTCCCCTTCTCCTCCACGATTGGAGAATTCAGTGCCTGGTTACCTTAACATTTTGAGTGCCAGAGGGGTACGCAACGCATTGCTTTGCAATGCGTTGCGTACCCCTCTGGCACTCAAAGGGTTAAGGCACCGGAAGGGACTGACAGCGCAGGCTCAAAGAGTGCCTACAGCAAGATCTCTGCTGATGCCTCTCTGCCTAAAAAGGTCTATTTTTCCTTAATGTCGCAATAATTATTGAAATTACAAACATATAGATGCATTTCGCATTTATTATTAGTATTTGGGGCTCAGTATAAGGTGGATGATAGTTCCACTTTAACGATTTGATTTCACAGAGGTATCAAACACATTGCAACCCAATGTATTGGCTACCTCCCTAGTACTCAAAGGGTTAAATAAGGGCTTATCTAGAAATCAGTTGTAACACATATGCTTCTATCAATCAGTAATGATGCTGCTGGCAGATTCAACTCTTACATGAGCTGAGAAAGGTGGAAAACCTGTACAGAGGACTGGGCAATTTTACACCGTAAGAATTGGTTCAAAGTTCATGTTTCTTTCTATGTGTTTGCTAAATGAGTATTTACATATTCACGGTTTAATATACCCATTCACATTTTATTTTGTTTTTTCAGGATAGAAAACTTTTTGGTACCATGTGTAACTATTTTTTTTTTTTTGTCCAAGCTGTTCAGCAAAATCCGGATTGCAACAGTGCATGTTTTTGCGATATCTCTGTTTGAGCACAGGTGAGTCAGTCAGTGGCTCAGTCACTTTAATGAAATCCATCTGTGCTAATTCAGGGTTATCTTAAAACATGCACTGTTGGTAGCTTTTGAGGGCCAGGGTTGGCTGTTGCGGATTTAAAAATAGAAGGTGCACCTTGTACATTTAATTCTGTAATTCCCTGCATTAACTGAGGGCAGAAAAACACAGGGGCAGAATGCTAGAATGTTTTTTTTTAAGTTTATAAAAAAATAGGTAAAATATATTTTTGTATATTAACTCAGACCATGTATTGGAGGACACAAATACACAGAAACTGGTGGCTGACATTAAAGGGTTAGTAATGTTGTTATTTAAAAAAAAATGTAATATTGCAGCTAATAGAAAAAGAAACTAAGTGATCCCAGTCCCATCTGTCAAACCTTTATGGTTATAGAAGGATAAAGTTCCCCCCTCCCTCTGCTTTTACGGACGTCAGCTGTAAGCCGATGGCGGGAAAACCTGGTCCCGGGACAAGCAGGCAGCTCTTCAGCAGAGCCAAAATAGCACTATCCTATTACATAAAGTGGTAGAATGCGTCGCTCACTGTAAGCCATAACCGCACATGCGTAGTAGAGAGTCTCTACTGTGCATGTGTGCACACACAGGGAGCTTCGCTGTGAGCCGTCTAGAGTTCCCCGCTAAGGATCAGCACGTTCGGCGAGTCTCTACTGCGCATGACTGCAGTCATGCGCAGTAGAGACTCACCGAATGCGCTGCCCCCCTCAGGACAACTCACGTCCTGTCTCTGCTCCCGGCTACGAGGCAGCTGGGTGCACTTTAGCCAGTGTATACAGGCTTTCATACTACTGTAAAAATAAATACTTCATTGGAACTGCACAAACCAGGCACACTTTGCAGACGGTTCCAGTGAAGTATTTCTTTTTACACTGCGCTATTTCGGCTCTGCTGAAGAGCCGCTTCGAGTCGGCCGATACGCATATCCTGCTGTCAATGGAAAGCAGAGGGGGGGGGACTTTAGCCTCCTAGATCTCTCAGACTATAAAGGTTTGGGGGATGGGACTAGGATCAATTAGTTTAGCTGCAACATTACATTTTTTTATATAGCAACATTACTAACACTTTAAGATTTGACAAGAGGTGATAAATCAGTCGGGAGTCATTTGTTCACAAGTCACCTTTAACCCTTTGAGTGCCAGAGAGGTATGTAACACACTGCTTTGCAATGTGTTGCGCACCCCACTGACACGCAAAGGGTTAATTTTTCAAGTATTGCAGTACTTACAAGCATTTGTGTCAATTTTTATATATTTGTATGATTTAAGGGTTACTGATAGATTCATAATCTATGCAGTTAGTAATCTACTTTCCATTCAAAAAGCTTACAGCCAAATAAATGATGTTCCCATACTGGCCAGGGTGGGACAGAGGAAATAGCAGGTACTTGTATCTTCATAGGATTCCACTGTTTGGTGAATGTATAACAAAAGACATCAGTCATGAGTTATTTGAGAGCAAAGACTAATAAAAGCAACCCTGTATAGTCACTGCGAGTGACATCTGTTCAAGTTAGTACACTTCAGTGAAAACAATTAAGATTTCAAATCCTCCCTTTTTTAAAAACATTCAGCATAGACAGACCTTATACTGTCTGTCTAGACTGTTACTTATGCTTGAAATATTAGAGTACAATGAGGATGAAAACTTCTTAATTATAAACAGAAAATATACTGTCTTTGCACTAGGAAACAAAGTATTCCTACAAGATCTTATAACTATGGAAAAAAACACCCTTTCCGCAAAAGATGTAAAGACAAGAGAAGCAAATATAAAAATTGTTCCGGGGGTATAAAGTTCTAGGTGATCTTAAAAAAAAAAAATGTATGTTTAACCCTTTGAGTGTCAGAGGGGTACGGAATGATTTGCTTTGCAATGCGTTGCGTACCCCTCTGGCACTCAAAGGGTTAATAATATCACCCTTGAAAAATGAAATTATTACTTAGTTGAAAGCTTTTATTTATAATTGTGTTCTCTTGCTAAACCTCAGTAAAATAAAGATTTGGCTTGATTATGGTTAAATCATGCATCCCCAAGTGTCCGTCTTTGAAACCCAAATCCCTCTGCCCCTCTTTCCCACCCTGTTGTCCCCTGCGTGGTGTGTATGTAAGTGTATCACATTGCTCCACAGCAATAAAACTCGCAGTACTGTTTGTTTAACCCATTAAGGACCAGCGGTCCAGGGAAGTTACCTTCCTTTAGGAAAGCTTTGACCCTTGCCGATGCGCCGGTACACGTGACCTGTTACGCGTACAGGCGCGCCGCTTTGGGGCCTAAGAGAGACTGCTCCAGTCTTGGAGTGGTCAATTTTAGCCCCGTTTTTACTTACAGTGCTCCTGGTAGAGAGCTGTAAGTAAAAAGTACATGACGTGCTATGACCGTCACCGGTCCTTAAGGGTAGAAGGACCGTGACGGTCATAGCACGTCATCTTGTCTTTAAGGGGTTAAACTTCAATATACGTGTTTTAACCCCCTAAGGACCAGATGACGTGCTATGACTCTTAAGGACCAGTGATGGTCATAGTACGTCACATACTTTTTACTTACAGCAGTCCTGGTAGAGTGCTGTAAGTAAAAACAGGGCCTAAAACTGACCGCTCCAAGAGCGGAGCGGAGCAGTCTCTCTTAGGCCCCAACGTGGTGTGCCGGTACGCATACACAGGTCACGTGTACCAGCTCATCGGCAGGGATCAAAGCGGTCCTTAAGGGAAGGTAACTTCCCGCTGGTACTTAACTCCTTCGCGTCCGATGACGTGCCCGGACCATCACGCTGGTCTGGCACTTAAGGATCAGTGACGGTCCTGGCATGTCATGGAGTTCAGGGCTCCTGGTGCAGCTGCACGCCGCTCCGGAACCAATGATTAAAAAAAAAAAGCCCCATGGTCACCAAGTGCCTGCTGCGCAGGCCGGTCGTTAAGGGGTTAAATGTGCATGTGTAAATAAAATATTTTGGTCTTATTCTACATCATTTATTCACTTACACAAAAATGCCCTGCCTACCAGCCACTCCCCCATCAACATCATTTAAACTAAAGTGTTCCTTTTTGGACATTTGAAATGTTGGGAGGTGTGGTTAAATAAGGTGTACTTTTTCCCCATTTTTCAGTTGTGTATAAAGGAACACTTTCCCCTCCAAGCACAGTACCATATATAAGATGTTAAAAATGAGCAATTCTGGAGCAAGCCAGTTGTGACAAATGACATTTCATAATGATTTTAATAGGGATTTTTAACCCATTGAATGGTAGTGGGGTCTCTAATAGATTGCTTCACAATGCACTGAAGACCTCTCTAGAATTCAAGAGGAACAAAAAACTAAATTTAAATCGATGAGATATTTACAAATTTCTATGTGTAACACATGGTGCAGCTGGTTTGTCCCAGAACTCCAATTGTTTAAGTTTACTGAATGCGGTCCATAGTCTAGTATCAAACCCACATGGTTTACTTAATACAATGCTTGTCTTACATGCATCACTTCTCTATTAATAAAGACAGACTTTATGTTCAGAATCTTTCTGAGATGGAGAGGTTTACATTTTCTTCTGTTCCATGAAAGAATCTGCAATATAGGTGAAGTGCATCCTTCAGCGTCAGTGACGGTACAGCCTCAGTACCTTCTAGATGATCTGTATGATCCCACACACATCTCTACCAAGTAGTGGTGCATACCATACAAGTCATTTTAACATGTTTTGAATGCAGTGAGAGGCTGAAGCAGCCTGCCATACTTTTTCACTAAGCTCAATGAGTTGTATGCTACTCACTGGACCTTATGCACAAAAGAGAAATTCTGGAGAAAATCCACTACATCATAGGGGACAAAGTTTCCACAAATCCACATGAATTTAACCCCTTAAAGGGATAGCAATGTCAGAAAAAAGTATTAACTATATGGTAGATACAATTAAAAGAGAATACTTGCACTTATTCGTATCTCAAACTGTTATGGTTTGAGATATAGGAAAATAAAGTTCTCCTCTCCCTCCCCTTTCTGCTTGACGAGCTGTAAAGCTGCCAGAAGCAGATTCTGGTCGCTTGACCAGAAGCGGCTCTTCAGCAGCACCGATATAACGATACCTAAAAATAAATACTTCATCAGAATGGTCTACAACGTGTGCCTGGTTTGCAAGCACATGTTCTAGACCATTCCAATGAAGTATTTACAGGAAATACATTTTATTCACACAAATTACGTCTTTTAATACTATGAGATTGCATGTGCGTATGTGTAGACGTGAGAGATGGCGTTTCTCTTAAAAAATATATACACAAATTGGCTAAATAAGACAAAGGCGCACACAGTAATGTATTTTATTTAAATGGAATAGTACTTATTTACATAAAAATAAAGATTATTATGAGATTGATTATGAGGTCATTAACCGTAAACTTTACATTAAATAAACTATGCTGGAAAAGCAAATTAATTCTTGTTTTTGGCTCATTTCAGGAAAACAGGATTCTTCAAACCAACCAGTTACTGAGGGAGAGACTTTGCATTATGATGTTTAAAAACTTTATGTTTAACCTAAACACTATGACAATAATCCAAAACACAGGTCTTTCCTTATTCATCAGACTAGAGATGTGAAATTCTGGAGCAAATACAATTTGGGGAAAGGGAAAATTCTAGATACCGGAAATTGCTTTTCCATAAAAATCCACAGCAGAACAAGCTAGATATAACTCCGCCTCAGATCTCAGGACAAGAGTCTCTACAAATAAAAACTCAACCCCCACAACTATAAGCCAGTAAATGCAAAACATTTGGACAGAAAATCTGATGCAAGCCAAAAAGGCTCATTAGGGTGGGAGTCACTATGCTGCTGTGGATTTGCAGGGAAAGAAATTCCTGACATCTAAGCAGCATTGGCTGGAGATAGAAAATAGTATCAAGGGGATATCAATTCTTAAAAAACATTTAGAAGTCTGATAAACTACAACAGAGATATCATCTCGAATATACACTGTAACCATTTGATGGTCTTCAACCTGAAAATAAAACTGTTCAATAAATGGAGAACAAGGATGGGTCTGAAGCCTTTTGAGCAGGGATGGGTGAAATTTTTCACCTCAAATCAAAATCGTCAAATAATGGCACTTACCACTTGGCAAATAATTCCCTAGTAAAAGTGCTGTTTTTCCACCTCTTTGCACTGAAATCAATGGTAACATAGAATTTACGCACCACATATAGCAATTTTTTTTTTTACAGGCATAGGATAAAAGGGGTATGATGGTGCCTTTGCTGGTGGAGTGTGGGGAACAGGGTATTTTTTCTTTTGGAGGGGATTTTTGACTGGTACTGAGGAGACAGTAAAAAAAATAAATAAATAAAAAAATAATAATAATAAGACATGGTATAAAATGGGTATGAGGAGGGTACCCGTGTTGATGAAGACTGGAGAAAATCTGATGTGAACAGTTTTTTTTTGGGGGGGGTTGTTGACTGGAATTGGGGGACAGTTAATAAATAAGTAAATAATTAAAAATTTGGTACGTAAAGGGTTAGAGACAAGGACCTCCTGATGTAAGCTGTCACTGGGACAGACTGCTATATTACGGGATAGAGTATTTTGTAGAGTATCATTTGTAGGACTTGTTAGAGGCCCAAGACCTGAGGAAACATTGATTTGCAGGACTTTGGCTTATTAGGGTCACAAGCACCGTGGAATCATATCACAGATATTTTTTATCGATCAGGCTTGTTAACATCACATGCCCTGAGGAATCAGTGATTTGTAAGACTTGGGACTGTTAGAAGCAAGCCTCCAAAAATTGTTTTTTTGTAGGCCCCTGGTTTGTGTTTAAAGACCAAGCCCTGAGAAAAAAAAATATGCCCTACTGGTCTAGTGCCAGTTGTGGTGACCGGTAGCCCGGGGCCCATTGTTAAATGCATCCTCATCACCACCACCAGTCCATCCTTGCTGCTGCTGCTCTATTAGGGTCTCACTGGTTGGAGGTGATGACAAATTGACAGAGGGTACCCTACTCTCACACTTGCCATCTCTTGAGGTGAAGAAGGAAGAATGGCAGTACTAGCAGCAGGCAGCTGATCTATGCTCATGTTGATATTACTGCTGCTAGTCTCCAGTTCTGCCTTCCTCAGCATCATGTCCCAGAGGGACAATGCCGGGGGAAGGAGAATCACAGGGGGATGGGGGGATGTTGTGGGCTACCTTGATCACTAGTCTTTCTGCTCACCATCACTTTACTTTCCACCTCAGCATTAACAGGAGGGTCTACTGAGGTCACACTAGTCCCACCAGCTGCTTCACTAACAGTAACAACATCAATTTCAATCTCTGAGTCTTTATCACTATCACCCCTCCCTCACTCACTCCCAACACTCTGAGTCACTAGCTGCTATATCATAGTAGTAGTAGTAGTGGCACTGCTCTTGGATGGCAAGTGTGACTTAGGGTCCCCTGCTGTCACACTTGCCATCATCTACTCTTCCCCCCCCCCAAGAATCACAAGGCACAATGGCAGCACTAGCAGCAGGCATAGGTAGCTGACCTGTCCTGCTCACGATTTAGGGGAACTGGTGGCCATCATTGGGTCTGGGGAATCAGAGCATCCAGACCTTTCAATGCTGGAAGTGGTCACTTCCTCCTCCCCAGACTCACTGGACACATAATGGTCCTGCCAGTTCCTCCTTTTCTTTGTATTCCAGGTGCTAATAGTGATGGAACACACTATGAGCTTCTCCTGCCTAATTTCGCCAAATAAATCACAGCACAACAGCCTAGCACCTTGTATTGTATTTCACTTCCTGGAAACGTCAGGTTTTTGGCACAAAAACACAAAGTACATGTAAGTAAAGGGGAGAAAAGTTTGTAGCCATTGAAAAAAGAAACATACATTTTTGGCAATGAATGGCAAAGATTTTAAAGGATTTATTTAAAGAGTTTTTTTAAACGAAAACGCAGACAACCAAATGGTTTGCGCATAATTTTTTGCAGGAACACAATGGGACCTTTCGGCCACCCTTACTCCTGAGGACTATGGGACAGTGAAAAGAAAGGGATAGGTTCCTTTCCCATATTCCACCAATGGAAATGGAACTAGTACTTCCACTTTCTTGAAATTCTGGGTAGCCAAGAGAAGAGTTAGCTTCTTGGTTGTTGAAGAAGGAATATTTGTAAACAGAAAGCTCTGAGAAAGAAGGTGAGAAAACTCTATGACATAACTCTGGGAAACAATATTGAGACCCAAGATGTCTGATTTTCTGAATTCTTCTACAGAAGCCCTCAGTCTTCCTCTCCTCTCAACTTATTACTTTAAAACAAACAAGAATGTGAGAAGAGCGGCACTGCTGCTGTTTTACAATATGTGCCCTAAAGGTAACAAACAGCAGTACTCACTTAAAATATCCTACCGGTTCCAAATATTGCATCCTGTTTTTTTAGGCCAGTGGGGAATGGTGATGCTATTTCTCCCAGCTACAGAAACAAACTTGTGAGCATCCACTGTTGTAGTAACCGTTTTCCATGATATGAAGAATATCAAGGCAGAACAAGCAATAAATAAAGCCATTTGATTTATTCCATGGTTACAAACAACTTCATCAGGAGGACAAAAATTTCCCATACCGAAAAAAAAAAAAATTATATATATATATATATCCTATATAATAATTCGCTAAGTTGTGTGTAACGCCCTACATGCGCAGTAGACACTGCTGTGCGTGCGGCAGTCATGCGCAGTACAGACCGCCCGCGCCGCGGCTGATACAGAGCTGGGCGCTCCGAAGGAGCGTCCAGCTCTGTATCAGCAGCGGCGCGGGCAGTCTCTGCTGCGCGTGACTGCCCCGCGACCAGCTGCCAGAGGCACTGTGGCCCGTGTAACGGGCTGTTCAACTAGTATATATATATATATTATATATGAGGAATTCATTGTGACATCATATTTTCCATCTACAGCAAGGTTTCAAAAGTTCGGTCATCAACAGCTACAAAAAGGCCAGGATTTACGGCTTCCTCTGCTCAACTACAGGTAGTCAGTCATTTTCAAGCCATTTATTGACTCAAGTGCTTAATCATGGATATCCTTAAATCCATTTGAAAACTGATTAAAAACTGACTAAATATCATGTTAGCCAAAAGACCAGCAAACCTACAGTTAATGAGATAGGTCCACTTGTTAACATATGCTAGTGTATGATAATTGTGGTACCCATGACATTTTCATATGATAATTAAGCTTTTAGTGATGTGTCATATAATAATGAAGGTTTTAATGACATTTCATATGCAAATTAAGCTTTGTGCAGTACAGGAAATGTTCAGTTTCACTTTGCCCATGTGAATATTTCCTAAAATATACATCTGGTGGGCTTTTGGTTACATTACTATCCCTTTAAAAACTGCCTATAAGTTATGTTTCATAATAGAATCAGCTCCAATTAATCTTCATAGTATTTGGGCCATGAAGAGTGTTATTTCAACACTGTCAGAGTTGTAGTTCAGGAGTAATTCAATGACAAAGTATCCCCCTCCCGCCCTTTTACTGATGTAACACTGCTCAGCCAGAGCAGAAGGGAGATGCCCAGGTAGATTGCAGAGAGGGACAATCTTCAATTACCATAGGGGAAAAAACTGAAAAACCTGTCAATGGGGGAAGGGCTTTCAATGTTCCATGGTGAACCAAAATATTTGGGGTTCTGGCACTGGACATTGGCCCTGGGGATCCCAGGGAGGGCTAAGGCAAAGTTATAAATGTCCCTTGGAGGCTGCTGGCCTGCTCTTTCATTTGGTGTCCGGCAGCCTTGTGAGGAATTTTGAGCTGTCCCTCCATCTTTTTCTTTCAGTTGTATCACAGCAGGTTCAAAAGGGAGTGTGGTTTGGTTCTCGCCAGCGGAGGAAGAGATTGTACTTGCCCCTCAGGGCTTTGGGGAGTGGGCCCCACGCCCGTTTGGGTAACGGCTCTGGGAGGGCAGAGACCCTGGTTAATGGGTATGATATCATGCCCCCATGGCCATTCCTCACTCAAGTTGGCTGTCATGTGACTTTCTTGGGTGGAATGGAGAGTTGTTATGGGGCCTGTGCCCTATCAGCAGTCAAGAGATTTTCTGTGTCCCCTTTTTGGTATATATAGTTGTTTTTTACAGAATTGCACTGCTCCACTTTTATATATTAGGTCCAAAAGGACTTATTTATCAAGTGGGTGCAATTCTGAAGTAAACCGCATGGAGGAAATTAAAATTCTGTTAATTTCCAATTATGTTAACAATCTTTTAATCACATGAATGCTAGGGTTGTCTCCACTGAATCACAAAGCAGTACCTTTTGGAATGGAGTCAGTCTGAGGTAAAACATCTGCATTCTATATTCCCAAAGTCCCCACTGATCTAAATGGGGCCTTTAAGCCACTGGATGCTATAGAAGTCTCTAATGAATTGAGAAGTAAAACACTGGAGACTTTTCTAGAATTCTAGGGGTAAAAAGAACAGTTAACTTCAATGGGAGTTTGTATTTATTCCCTATAGCGCAGTTGACTTATTTCAGAATTGTTCCACGTTGTCTTTATACATATAGCCAAATTAATTACAACAACCTCATTAAAAGTGATCCACTAAATGATAAACTCTAAGTAAGCTAACACTGTACCCACTACCCTAAACCAAAAAGAACAGGATTTTAGGCAGATTAACCTAAAACAATTAACAAAATATCAGTGCACAGATTCTTAACATGTCTTTCACCTCACGTACCAAAAAAAAAAAATGCTATTTCTTATTCATGAGATACCAACACTGACAAGACACTGCAAACTCTATTAGAGAGACTGCTTAGCAAAAGACACCACACTGAGCTAAGATTTCATCAAACTGACCCTAGGGTTTTCAGGACAAACGTATCAACAGGGGACTGTAATGCCAGCATGGTTTACTATGATGAATGAGTGAATGGAAAAGAAAACAGCTTGTAAGCAAAGTCTTTGAAACAAAGGTAATTTGAGAAGATAAAAGAGAAAAACTATTTGTAAATGATTTTCTTTGCTCCCAAACATAGATCAGAGACATAAAAATGCAGAAAGTGTAATACAAGTAAAGACGTGGTACCAAACAGTTTCTTTTATGAAATATGATACTGAAGGCAACCATACAGCCATATGGTTAGAGCTCAAACAAAGGGTGATATCACACAGTCCACAAAAGGTCATTCTAATTAGTTAATCCCAACCAAAGCAAGGAGAATATTGTCTATAGCTATTCAAGACACCAATAACTCTAGTACAAAAACCACACACTCCATACTCCAGTGCACAACAGGCAAATACAACAGGCAAATACAAATAAAAATATAGTTTATCATATAAATACAGCAAGATGATTTAGTAATATCTCAGATAAACAAAAGTGGCATTGTTGCATTTCACAAAATTATCCCTGCTGTGCTGCAAATTAATACACAAACTCTTCAGTTGGCCTGGCAAATTACTACAAGAGCGTATTCAAGGAGCCAGCAGGGTTTTCAACTATTTAGTAACCTTAATTGGAGCTCAATTGGTATAAATCAGACTGGTTAACCCTACATAATAATGTTTCAGTTAATGCCACATTCATATAAAATAACCTATCATTTTCTTTTTTCTTACCTAGGCTTTCCAATCAGTTCTAAAAAAAGCAAAAACTGTCATGTGGATTTCAAATGTGCATTTTTGTATACTGGATTTATTTTGATACCAGATCTCATGAATGCCTGAGGTAAATACACAATATAATGTACAAGCTGTAGCATTTACTTTGTTGTAGCCATACTTGTCTAGCTGTAGTAATTCAGATAAAGTTCACCTAATGGAAATTTTCATAGCATCCAAGACAGTAAGGATGATAATTCTCTTTATATTCCGTTAAAAAAAATAAAAAAATAAATAAAAAGGTCTAAATACTGATCTTGGGTTTTTAAAACAACAGATATTTATAACCTGTGTCTTTTTCGGCCTACGTCTCTAATCATTGACCGTTTTTCTCTGAATCATTTCATTCTCTCCCATCCCCTTAGATGCTCTCTAATACGGCCTATGCTCTCATTATTTATTGCCATGCCTTGTTTGTACAGCTATATCCTCGCTGGTGTTTTTCATTGTAATTCAGCTTTGTGAACAACAGCAGTTAGTGCCACCTGACATGAGTTTCTCCAGATAGGTATCACCAATACCAAAGTATTCATATTTCAACTGTACAAACACTCATAATTGTAGAAGCGGGATAACATACATTTACAGTTTTTCTTTTACACAAAAAATCCATGTGGGTTGAGCAGTAACAATGTTAACTGATTTCCAATAACATATACTTTACTTTTCAATAGAAATTAAGAATTTTCCAAAATACTACACACAAAAATCGATGAAATTAATTTGTGACATCATATTTGAGCACTATAAATAACAAACAGTAGATATGTATGTTTTATAAAAAGTGCATCAATTATATGGTTTATCTGATGTGTGTTTAAAGCGAATGCTAAACTTGCTTAAAAGGCTGTTAAAAGCAGTACCATTTCTAAAACCATGGTAATTACTTCATTATATACAGTTAACCATTTCACAAAGATAAATTACTCTTTAATGATATATTTAAAACAAGGTCTATAAAAATTGTAATTTCTCATACAGACCATTGCTATATCCCTAAAGAATCATGGAGACTAACCCATATCAGGTGGCAGATTTAAAGGGATAGTAATGTTTCATAATAAAAACAGCTCTAATTAATCATCATAGTATTTGGACCTTGGAGAGTATTATTTCAATTCTGTCAGAGTTGTAGTTTAAGAGTAATTGAATGATAAAGTACCCCCCTCTTTTTACCCCCCTCCTTTTACTGATGTAACACACTTCAGCCAGAGCAGAAGGGAGGTGCCCAGGTAGATTGCAGAGAGGGACATTCTTCAATTAAGATAAGGGAAACACCTGAAAAACTTGTCAAGGGGGGCAGAGCTTTCATTGTTCTCATAGGAATAAGATTGTCCCCTGCTGCTATCTGTCTGGTCTAGTAACCAGATTCCACATCTGAGAAGAGATGGCTTACATTAGGTAAAAGGGGCAGGAGGGGGAAACTTTATTCTTTACTCTTGAACCACAACTCTGACAGTATTGAAATAGTACTCTCTATGGCTCAAATACTATGAAGATTAATTGGAGCTGCTGTTTTTGTGAAACATTACTATCACTTTAATCTCACTTCGGAGACCTGTGTGGAGAAAAGACACATGGGGCAGAATGGAAAACCGGTGTTGGTGGCAGACACAGTTGGGGGGGGCAGTGTGGGAGGCCTGCGTGAGGGGAGATGCTTGGGGGCAGTAGAAAACCTGTGGTCAGCAATGTTAAACGTGTGGAGAGGGAAAGACATTTGGTAAGGGCAGTGAGAGTTCTGTGGAAGAGAAGGAGACTCAATCATGGGTTAAATGGAAAGTGTTGAAAAGGACAGCTCAATAATTAGCGTATTTTGTATCATTCTGAACAACCCATATTTGTTTCCTGTACTGTGATCTTTACCTGCTAAAATTTTCCATTGGGGCATAATTACTATCTGCTCTTAGGCTCAAAAATGTAAAGGACAATCTCAGTACACCAAAATGCAAATCTATTAAAATGGTATACCAACATATTAAATTAGTATAGTCCTTTTAGAAATGATGTGGTTTAAAAAAAAAAAAATCAACATTTCATTACAAGGGTACTTGCAACCTTTTGGAAACCCTATGGCAGTGAAAGCATAAACAAAATCAGAACATCTACTAAAATGTAACCACATTCAAAACACATTTAATTTAAATATGATTTGTTAACTATTCATCCAGTAGAAAAATATAGTTTTGTTTTTCATTCTTGTTGTTTTGGTTTTCATACTCAACCTGTATAATATGATATTACTAGTTGAAGAGCCCGTTACACGGACCACAGTGCCACTGGCAGCCGGTCGCGGGGAAGTCATGTGCAGTAGAGACTGCTCCTTCGGAGCATCCAGCTCTGTATCAGCTGCTGCGCAGGTAGTCTCTACTGCGCATGACTTTGTCGTTGCACACATTTTAGCGATTATATAGGATATACAGAGTGCACAACATCTGACAGTTTTAAAATAATTTTATTTTCTGGGTGGACACAATTAAAGTAACATGTATAACACCTCACAAAAATACTTTCTAAACAAGACATTAGCACCATTCAAGAATCACAAACTAAACTCATACTAAACAGTCGTGTATATCTAGGGTCCCATTGACGTAGACAAGAAGGAACATTCTCCTGCATGAGCTAAGTCATTATTATTATCTTCATTAGTAATTTATAGAATACAAGCCTATTGCACAAAGAGTCAAATAAACATCAATGTATTTGAGAGCAATTAAATCCGCATTGGTAAAACCTATAGAAATGCGACACAAACAACTTCATCATCTGCACACAACTGGTGGCTATAAGCAGCCATCTCTTTCAAGAGATTAAAAAGAAAAAAAACATTAAAACAAAGAATGGCATCCAGTCCACACACAACCCATTACACTAAAATAAATGTACCTAGGCCTCATACAGACCCTTGATAACACATCACAATAAGATTCAAAATATGGCAACAAACATGGGGAACGTACTCTGTAACTATTGCACGAAGGTTTGAAAACATTCTATATTCACGGCTCCTGCATCAAACAATATAATGACCCAATTTAGAAAATATGACAAATCACACATTCTTAACATCAGCTAAGAAACAAACCGCAAAATGAGCATTAAGTGGACCTGTGATTTTCAGTTAAGTTAATTTTATAGCAAATTACTAATCCCTATTTATTGTGCTAGCTATTTGTTTTGTAATATAAATTGTTTTTGAAGTCTGAACCTTAATATATTGGTGGGGCAGTCTGGCAGTTCATGCTAATTGGCTTCAGTGCTAGGCCAATTTTACCCCACACGTGCTATGAATCATTCTAGTCTAGTGGTTCCTCAAAGTCCACTAACAAGTCAGGAATTGAAGGTTTCCTCACTTGGGCACAGATGAGCTAATTAGCAGAGCCAATGGTGAACTCACCTGTGCTCAAACAAATAAATCATCAAGTCCTGTTCTGTTCCTGAGTTCTCGAGGCATGGGTTGAGAACAGATATTCTAGATAAAAGCCCACATACTGGGGTAATGTCAAATATCTGAGCAAATGACAAGTTTGGCCTAAGAATAACGTGCAAAGAGTTAGCAAAAGTACCACATGAAGCCAACAAAATATAAATTTCTTGATAAATCAGACACAACCAATGTTCTATTTGAGAGCAAATTCAGAATACCGGTAAGAAATCAGACCAAGATCCGCAAACAAAGAGATATCCATAATTCTATTTATTTGGACTATTACATGTATGGAATATACGATATTCTTCCAAGACTGACAGCAGGACGGAGCGCGGACATCTTGCCATAGTGACGTCTGCATGCCTGCTCTGTCAGTCCCTTTTGGAGCCTGCTCCTAGCAACACCTCCTAGACCCGGCTGGGACTGACAGCGCAGGCGCGCAGACATCACTACGGCAAGATGTCTGCTTTCCGTCCTGCCTGTCAATCTTGGAAGAATATCGATTTCTCTTTAATCGCGTAATAATTCTGGCAACTAATGCTACTGAGCAGCTAGTCGCCAGAGGGGCAATTATGTGGGGTGGTAGTTCTGCTTTAAATATATTACTATGGGTTGTGTGGAATGCACTTTAAATACCAATAACTCTCAAACGGTCATTGCTTATACTGTCACAAGATTTACCGAATTTGACTCTTTTATGCCACATTATAAAGAAACTGATTTACCAGTCCCTGAAATGTATTCTGTGTATAAGGCATATCCACCTTTACCACCCAAATGATTGCTGTATTACCCTCCATCAAAAACTGCACAAAGGTATTTCAATAAACTCAAGCAAAAGATACCAATGTTCATTTATAAGAGAGCCCTTAATTTTCAAATTCTAATATATGGTTATATCCCTAATTTATCATGATGGACATATTCTACTTTGCAATTATTAAGAGGGTTGAAATTATTTGACGCTGCTACATTAATTTGGTCATATTTCTTGGGTATGACGTTTTAAGTTGATAAAAGTTTCTGATTAGAGAGAAAATAAATCTCTTCAATTGTATCCATAATTTAATCTCATTAACAACAGAGAGGACTGAAATTAGCTTGAAGCATTAAGAATAGTGCCATTCATTAGGTGTTAGATAAAGGGCAGAGAAATAATAATCAGGTTAAGCAGATGTGAAGAATTAGACACTAGGATTTTGCTAGATTATGAAACCACAGTGTAGGAATAGAAAGCACGTTTCATATCAAAACACAAACCGTATAATGTTGTGCTTTTTCCAACTGCTCCTTATGATTATAATTTCTTTATCTTTTCTATTAAACCTCTTTAACCTATATTAATCGTTCACTGAAAACAGACCTCCCATAGCTGCTTCTTATAACTATTCCCACACCTGCTCCTAAGAACTACATTTCTTATCATACCTCTCAATAAAACACTATATCCGTTTTTTACACAACACTTTTACAAAATGAGGGATATTATATTAGTATATACACACATACATATACATACATATCCCCTTTGAGTGCCAGACAGTTATCCAACGTATTGCGTTGCAATGCACTGTATACCTCTCTTGCACTTAAAGTGTTATTATCTATATATTCTGACATTGAGTTTTAATGATAAGACTCAAGGTTTCTAACTATTTTAATGTAAAAAATAGTGCTTTACTAAGTCTTCTATTTTGTTTGTTGTTACTGTGAATTCAGCAAGCTTGCATAGGGCCACCATTAGAAACGACGATGCCCAGAACAAGGACTACATGTACCCCCACAAAGACACATGCACATTTTTATTACGGTTTGCCATACTTGGTTTTCCTTTGATAGTGATAATGATGTTTCACAATACAAGCATCTCCAATTATTCTTCATAGTATTTGGGCCATGGAGAGTGTTAGTTTAATACTGTCGGAGCTGCAAGACTGTCCAGCTGGATCTCAGGGAGGAACAATCTTCAATTAGCATAAGGGAAAAACCTGAAAAAACTGTCAAGGGGGGCAGGGTTTCCCTTATGTTCCACGTAAGAAGATTGTCACTTGCTCTGAGCTGTCTGGTCTCAAGACCAGATTCCACATCTGAGGGGAAGTGGCTTACACTAGGTAAAAGGGGTGGGAGGGGGATACTTTATCAATCAATTACTCTTGAACTACAATTCTGATTGTATTGAAATAACACCCTCTATGGCTCAAATACTATGAAGATTAATTGAAGCTGTTGTTTTCGTGAAACATTACTATCACTTTAATCTATATTTTTAAATTATATGTTGGCTGTACCAGGATTAGAGATAGTACTGCTAATAGAGAGAGCCTAAGGTTAGAGATAGCTTCTCTCTGCTATCTTTTTCCCTTTACCAGTCTTTTGCATTACTACTCCCCTTCTTCACTGGCCCATTTCCGTTTTCTTTGTCTGCCCACCGTGCCCAATTATTCAAACCTGTTATTGGCATTCTGTGATTCTGACATTGGCTTTTTTCTGGCATTCCTCCCAGCTGTTTCAGCTTCTGGCTTTGTTCCTCACTCCGACTTTTGCCTTACATCCATTATTGATTCTGCTCCCGTTGACCTCGGCTCGTTTGTGACTTCGGCTTAGCTTCCTCCGATTTTGTATCTGTCCCCCGTTACTTTGGCTTCCCAACTATCTGATTTCTCTTACCGCCAGGAGGGACCATCAAGTCTAATGTGAGACTGAGAGGATCCCAGGACCTGGAACAGAACAGAGTTTGAAGTTCAGCCGAGAGGCCGTCAGGTCCACCAATGGAAGACTCCAAAGTTGAATATGCTCTGATTGAGCTCTCAACTTCCAGAATCCAGGTATTGGCAACTAAGAAAGCCTGCCACAACGCTTATAACCCTTAAAATATGAACTACAAAGAGAGCTGGCACACAAGCCTACACCCACATGAAAATCAGCTTGACTTCAGCCCATGCCGATTCACTTCTGATCAAAACAGAACATTTAGGAGTAACCTGAGGTCTTGCCTACAGTGGCATAACTGATGACCTTCTCAAATTCTGGGCCAAACAACTGTTTGCTCACAAAACGAAGCAAAATCAAAGACTTATTGTAAGAATGGTGAGCCAACCAGATGTTAAGCCACAGGTTACCACATGTGGTCATGGAGAGAGCTAAGGCCTTACCAGTAGACCCATCGACATCAAAAGCTGATTCTGTAAGATATGAATTAGCTTCCAGGATCCTGGATATCAGACCACAAGTTTCCCTTGGACAGCATTAAAATGCTGATTCCTCAACCACAGCCCTATTAACCCATTCAATTGCAAAGGTAGGGAGCAGATGAGCACTAGATGTTCAAATTCAAGAAGGGATCCAGGCACTTATCCTACTTACCACCAGCAAAGCTGTATGCTTGGCAAGGCAAAAGATCGGGGATCAACCATAGGGGGTATCCCACTACACTAAGACCTCAGCATAAAAAGGATACAGAAGAGAGATACAGCTATTAAGGAATAGTCTCCTGTCAGTGATATCAATTCCTCTAGGAGTACATGGTCAAAGGCATCGTGAAGAGGAGAAATGGTAAAACCCTTCTTGCATCTCTTAAATATCAAGGGAAGAGGAACCAGAATCAGAGGCTTTTGAGATCTTTAGGACAGGCTGAATAAGACCCTCAGCAGAAGGACTGAGGTAATACTCATAAGAGACCCCAACAGAGAAAGACGACTGTAAGTCGCTGCAGACTGAGACTTCTACATTAAGATGTAGTGTTGTGTGCCTCTAAAACTTTTTGGTTTTCCAGTTTTAATATACTGTATGCAAATTAAACCCAGCTGAAAACACGTGTTATTTAGAACTCTCCCCTTTGTCTGTATTGATATATTTGGTTGAAGAATATAAGTAAACACTACAAGAATTAATTTTGAGCTGGAGCTCATTGGGTCTACAAACTTAATACTATCAATATTGGAAATGGTTTAGAAAAAAGATGTAAATTAAGAATAATTATTTTCCATCGATGTTCTTTGTAGTCAGGAATAATAGCCTGCGAAGCTCCTTGTGTGTGAAACTGAACATGAGCAGTAGAGACTGCAGGAAAGATGCATTCATGTGCAGTAGGGACTGGCCGAACGCGCTGATCCGAAGCAGGGAGCTGCGGATGGCTCACCGCTCCAGGGCAGCAGCGAGCCCATGTATACGGGCTTTCCTTCTAGTATCTATACAGAAGGAGTTCAGGCTCCAGATCAAGGTGATGGTAACCTCTGGGTACTAGGACAATTCCTTGCTTAAGTCAGTGTAACCTAATAATAGAGCTATACAGACATTACTTTAAGCACGTGCTATACATTTTCAAGTGACTCATCACTCCGTTAACTGGTGTACCAAAATAAAAAGACCTTAATAGATAGCCCGTTATTATATTAGAAGGCTATAACAATAACTGTTCGTATTTTACATAAAGTTAAATACCATGCAAACTTGTTCTTCATGATTAATAAAATCATTGAAGCAAAATGCTCTCACCTATGATTTTTCTTATACATATATGTATGCATTGACATGACATCAAGCACTCCCTGCATTTCTAAATGCATCATTTGCACTGCCAAAAGCATAAAATTAGAATGTATAACAATTATTTTTTTCTGCCCAAAGACAAGAGCCAGAGTATTCATCTTAGCCTCACTACGGAGAATTCAAAAAGAAGGTTAAGCCTGACCACTAACAATGGGTCTCGAATATGACTAACATAAAAGTATTGGACATAACTATGAAAAAATTGACAAGTGATAAGAAATATAAAATGATAATGGAAAATCATTAACACACAGAGGGACTTCATCATCTGTCCAAAATTCTCACCTCAGGGAAGCATCCATCCATGTTAGCTTCATCTACTTCAACACATGAAAACACAATGCATGCATGCAAATTGGAACATTGAGCCACCACTGAATTACATAATAAACACAAGTCTCTACCTGGCATAAGAAAATCTTATCAGGAAGGTCTGATAAAGACTAATTTAATTGGCAGCAGGAAAGCTATAAAATTCTCAGTTCTGAGTTATGAGGCAAAGGTTGAACTTGATGGACTTGTGTCTTTTTTCAACCTAATTTACTATGTTACTAGGGAATTTAGCAATGAATGAATTGACTTACAGGGAAAAGCTACACAGATTAATTAGACATTCTCTTTCCCGTTGATAAACTTGAGAATTGCTTGGGTATCAAAGGCATAGCTAGAGGAAGCCAAAACCTCTCATAGTTCTGGATTACTATATTATATGGACAATTTGTTATTTAAATCAAATTGTATCATAAAAGAAAGAACTGCGTTCACAAGACGTGCTGACCTCTTAATATGGTTTACAGCAAATTTCAGGTATACTAGGATTATCATAATTTAAAAAGAAACAAAGAATCTCTTCACTAACCCAGGAGTAAATCAAGAACTGTGAGGTGGTCAACAGATGTCCCCTGAATTCCATTATTCAATAGTATCAAAAGGCACGCAATTGCATACAAGTAATACGGATGGTGTCTTTTTCATGTATATAAATTCCTAATAGTTATACAATATAAAATGTCCTACTCACTAAGCCATTTCAACAGTTTTGATTATCAATTACTAGCCCATGTATACTTCTGACTGCTTGCTATCACTGTAGAAAGAGCATTTTATAAAACAGTGATAGTTGTGTTTTAGCTACATTGGCATTTTACCAACCGTGTGTTATTATTGCTTCATGTATTTAACTACCTAATTAAATTGAGTGTGACTTTTATAGGGAAAATGTCAGTATTTTGCAGGTCATTAAATTCACCTGATGTGAGCCTTACTTTTTCTTTATCGTGAAAGAAAGAAAAATGTTATTAATGCAAATTATACATTTTCTCTTTTTAACCAATTTATTTTCAATTAGCGGATATATCTTAATGCACATCCCGCCCAGTTTATTTTAATTTATCTCTGATATTAAATGGTAGACTTGAAATGTCTATGATATACAAGTTTCAGAAGACATTAAGATGTCAATTTTTGATTAATATATAGAACTATACATGTATAGAATACATGTTTACTATATAGTAACAAATGTTTTTTAGAGAAGGTATCAGGAAAAATACTGTACATATAAGGCTAAATATAACTTGCTGAATTCCTAAAAGACATAAGAGTATTCTACTTCACATTTATAAAAAAATATATATATTTCATAAGAATTTCTTGCAGGAAACTAGTAAAGTGAAAATAAACTGTTATTGGCTAACTGAATGGCTTTAGAGTGTAAACTTTCAAGACCATTTAGATTGCTTCATCAGCCATTCATTTCATAGAAAAATGTCACAGTTACTGGAATTCTTTATTATTTTTTATATTAGTAGTTGCCAGAGCACAAGGTCTGTTGCATTTCAACTTATTACATCCACCTTTAGCACACTAGGGAAAATTAGTATTGTAGAATGCCATTCATTTATACATTTGACTGACAAAAGGGGTAGGTAATACATAGGAGAACAATGTTTTTCTTAACCTAATGACATTAACGTATCATAATCTATTAAATTATATTCATGCATTTATGATATTTTTGCAATTACTTTGAATGTTTGAAAAGTGCACTGATGCTCATTACATTGTGGGCGACATTCACACTTATAAATAAAGAGATAATGATGGTGATTAGAAAGAGCAGCAGGGTGACCAAATTCTACAACCAGAAAAATTATGACTTTGAAGTATGTCTACAAAAAAGTTAGCTACTTCCAGATTGATCAAAATCTATTAAAACCTACAAGTATAAAAAATAATTGGAGTGAAGACAAACATATGGCTTAAACTTAACAAAGCCATAAAATCAGTAAGAAACAACTAACGCTGCACATACAAAAATAATGGCAAAACAAAAAGCAAAAAAAAAACAACAACAAAAAAAACAGAGCTACCATACGCAAAAAATAAAAATGTTATGATTAACATTTTAACAGCCACATACTGCAGTAATAGAACAGATTACAAATTTCCAACATTTAAATACACCATTATAAAGAAAAAGTGAACAGATGCAGCAGCATCTTTCAGTCATTTGCAAACTGTATACATTTTATTTTTTTTTTTTTTTCATTTCTACTTGTCTGAATGGCAGCATGTCTCCTCATGTAGATAGAGGTAGCCTGGCTGCTACTGACTGCCCTACTACCCAAAACTTACATACAGATTTATAAAAGTGATCACTTGAGAGTCCTCAGTTGCCAAATAATCCTTTTCACCCTCTCTCAGTAGCCCACAGGTCTTCGGATTCCCGTGTATAAGATCCACTGAGCAGGAGAAACCTGCACATTTTGATCTAGCTCTTGAAAGCTATGGTATATTTTCTGACCTACCTGGCTTCTCTTCACTGCTCTGATCTACTCTATCACGTGGAGGACTCTGTCAGCATGTGATGTATGGCGGGATGCAAGAAATGTGCACATGCGCTAAAGGCATTTTTCCTGCAACTATAGATACTGCACATATTCTAATCCAGGAAGCTGTATATTGAACACTTCTTGAATTGCATATAAAAACTAGCTTTTATGACAACACTACACAGACGTATAAAATTGTTTGCAATGAAGTACCTGCATTTGGTGCATTAGCTAGTCCATTCAGACAGATTCGCTAATCCGGACAATGCAAAAATATGTGCAGCTGTTCGCTAATCTTGATTTTTCATGCGCAATTCAACAAACTCATGCGTAAACCTATCTGCTAGTGGTTATCACACTGTAAATGGTGATTGTGCATGTTACCTGCATCCCTCCACTAGCTACAGTGAAGAGATGCCAAACAATTTGGAACACATGCTGGTGTTTTCCAGAGCAAGTTATTTATTAATTTTAGCAGATGGATATCTAAGAGTTCCCCCTGCTCACTGGACCATATGTATGAGTCAGATGATGAAAAGATTGGGTGGATTGTAAAGAATAGTAGTTTAGCAAGGGTGCACTCTATATATAATGCTCACTTATATAACTCTAAACACTAAAATGAAGCAGGCCTTACTTGGACAGCGCAAACAAACACATTTCTGTTTCAGGCATTGTAGCGTTAATATACAGTACACAGCACCTATCAAGAAGCACCCACACAGCATACTTTTAGAACCCATTATTCTTGTACATGAGACCCTCAGTGTAGTGCATTACCTCACAACAAGGGGCCATGACTACATTACCAGGTAATGCACAGATGTTCTCTTCCAATGGGCTATTGATAACCAAAATGGCAAGAGGCCATCAATGTATTACTCCATTACAAGATATAATTAGTACGATTACTCAGTTTCACAAAACAAATAAGTGAAGGTGGGGGGTCTGTGGGGTGTTAACATATCCACAGTTACACACAAACACAATTACACTACAAACAAATAAGTATGCAACTCACTTATTTTACATTAAATGCTTGTCTCCATTTTCACTTCAACATCCCCAGCACTTTGGACCCATGAGTTTAAATGCAATGCATTTTGGGAAATAAAATATAACTGCAATTTACTGCTCTAAATTAAAACATCAAACAAGAATTGCTCTATTTAAAACTTTTCAGCACAAACAGATCTATGCACAATCAGATTAAATCTTGTATTTTGTCTATTGTTACAGCAATGCAATGTCTGAAGAATAGCAGAAGTTTTTTTTATATGGATGTAATAAAAACTTTCAAAAAATGTATTCCTAATCAACTTTCAACAGCATTTATAGCACTGAATAATCTTATATGCCAGTGCCACTGTAAATGGTCATTTGATTCTCTCCCCTCAAAGCATCTATGTAAATATATTGTTTAACTGGATTATTTTATATATGCTAAAGACCATGCTACTTGAACTAAATTAGCTAATGCAACACCATAATAGTTTACATTTCAGACCTAGACCATTATACTCACGTTTCCTTTGAAATGTGCTACTCTAAATATTATATTATGGCTGCAGAGAAACCTTATCATTCTTAGGAATTGATTCACTCTTATTACTATGGAAGCAAAAGGGTAAACAAAACCTACTTTAAGGCACCTTAGATATCCATTACTAGAATGGTTTAGTAAATATGGTTAGCCATGCAGATGGAAGAGGAGACGGGTGAGGCTCTTAACGTTTGGCACACACTATTTTATCAGTGAAGCAATAGCTTGTTGTCCCATTAAATGCAATAACAATTTACAGCTTCCTAATGAAAAGATAGAGTTATAAAAGTAGCATCTGGCTGCTTTTTCAGATTAGCTCTGTATAGAGTGGCTTAAAAGTTCCCATAGTAAACCTGTCACATATGTGTAAAACAAAGCCGCATTCATTTAAATAAATGCAAAGCAAAGGTTTGCTGCTAAGTCTGCAACCCTGAAATAAACAGAGACATTTATAAATATTTGGAATATATAGTAGTCCTTCAAAAGCACCGTCTAGTAAAGGTTCTTGTGTGGAAATTATAAAAACATACAAATTAAGAAACACCTAAATCCAATGGTGTTCATCATATGGTGTATAGAAATGGAAGAAGAGAAAACAAATCGTATTTACTATAGCTTAAACCTCCATTTTCCTAACCACAAATGTATACACCCATATTTTCTTTATAGACTTGGTATTGGATTATATATCTCATCATCATCTTCAGCCATTGTCAATCCACTGCAGGATGAAGGCCTACACAACAACTCCGGTCCTGTGCCTTTTGTTGCCACTGTGTACCAACATTTTTGGTATAATATAATATTATTCTACCACGTTCTCTCTTCTATAAGGTAAACAAATCCAGTTTTGACTCTTATGTTCCTTTATAACTTTGTTGCATGTCCCTGCATACATTCCAATTCCATAATGTGTTTTCTAAGGAGTGATGCCAAAAATTGTATCCCATATTCTAGATGTACCCTTACAAAGAATTAAAGAGAGAAACAAGAAAAATTTATTCCTGTACATCTATACTCCATTTTTTATACGTGATTGTACCCCGGACAGAATTTTACAGTAGGCAAAATAGGCAATTGCCCTGATGATCTTATTTTTCAGAGGTACTTTTTCAGCTGTTAACCATACATTCTACATCAATGAGAGAAGGGAGTGACCAACACAGCCACCAGGCTGCCTGAGCTGATATTTTGACATATGAGCATCTCCTAATACAGGGGAAATTAATTGTTGGACATCCAAAGATTGGGAATTGCAATTGCCATCATCCCTAACCTAGCAATTGATAGTTGGGAATGATGGGAGCTGTAGTCCCCCATAGCTAGAGATCTAACAATTAACTATCTCTGCCCTAATCTGTCTGGCTGTACTCCCCAATCCTATCTTAGTCTATGGTGCTTGTACACTAACATATCTCTAAACTGAGAGATCTTAGTGTATAGGCTCCATAGAATAACATAGGAAATGGAGAGTTTATCACCTTAGCATATCACCTTTTGCTATCAGATGATAAGAGTGATCACAAAACCTTGATGCTTGTTGTTGTCATTGAGGTTATAAACTTATAGTCTATGCTGAGGAAGCAATTTTGAAATGAAATTGAAAGTCTATAATCTCAAGGCTTAGATCTTGAACCATTCTGTGAATAATGGTACCCCACTGGCTTTCCTCTAATCAGGTAGCACTATGTTGGATGAGAATAAATCGCAAAAGATTAAAAATAGCTTCCTGTCAATTACTAACCAAAGCTCTCCAAGTACGTTCAAGTGTAGGGTGCATATCTTGTTGCTTAAAGGGATAGTAATACTTCATTTTAACTTTATTTTGTAGGCATTAAAGAAACATGAAGAATGACATAAGTCTTATCTCTGAAACCTTTATGGTTTAAGAGATATTCACAAACAAAGTATCTCCCCGCCCTGTTCAACCAGATCAGAAGGGAGATGCCCAGGTAGACTGCAGAGAGGGACAATCTTCAATTAAGATAAGGGAAAAAGCTGAAAAACTTGTCAAGGGGGGAAGGGCTTTCATTGTTTTCATACAAAGAAAATTGTCCCCTTCTGTTATCTGTCTTGTCATACAACCTGATCCACATCTCAGAAGAGATGGCTTACACTCAGTGGCGTCTCCAGCATTCATATTTAGGGGGGGCACATGGGGGGCCAGGGACAAAAGTAGGGGGGCAATTATAAAACATTATTTATATATATATAGGGCTTATATGTTTAAGTCCTTTGCTACTAGCCAGACCTGAAAAGTTACTCGCCACTGCAAGCCATAGCATACTCACCAGGGCTGAATTTCTACTCACCAGGGCTAAATTTTCAGTCACCATTGGCTAGTGGCAAGTGTAAATTTTGAGCCCTGTATATATATATATATATATATATATATATATATATATATATATATATATATATATATATACATATATACACACACACACTCACACATACACTTGGAAAACATAAATTTACAGAATTCAGATTTCTCTATTTCCAGCAACTTCTGTGAAATATGCAACCAAGTCTATCCCAGCTGCTAAAGTGGTATCTTATGTTTTTTAACCCTCTAAAAAAGAAACACATTAGCTGGAAAATAATATTGAGTAGCTCTGCATAGAATGCTTTGTGTTATGTGAATAAAGCAAAGCAACATCCTGCTTCTGGTCTATATTGCGCAGTGATCTAACTGCAGCATGACAATCTGCCCACAGGAACATTTACAGGGTAGAGAGTACTGTATAATCTACCTGTATTCCACTCACCTCAACTGCAGATACCACTTTAGCAGTTTGCTAAAGGATCTCCTGCACACATCAGCACAAATTCACACAGCTGTGCCAATACTGCTAGTGTAAAAATAAAAGGTTTGATGAAATTCTTAATACTCATGTCCTCAGTGTTTAAAAGTGATTTGAACCATGTCATATTGCAACACAAAGTAACTTTTTTAATAGACAACTGAGATATCGGATTGTGGTGGTCTCACCCATCACCGTGACTGCTCACTGCTTGCTTGCTCAAGCTCAAAACTTGCTGCGGCTGCTGTCCCAGTGCCCCGCCGCTGGCCTGCACTCCATCCACGACGTCCTCTTCCGGGTGCGGCTGTGGCTCCTCTAGTGGCTGGGGTGCAGACTCAGTGTTCTGAAGTTACGCTGTGTCTGACGTCACCAGCTAAGGCCAATGAAGCCAGCCCGGCCACCGGCAGGCCATGCTACACAAATCGGGCGCTGAGCAGTGCAGGGGCATTCCTAGGTTCCAAAAAGAACTGAGAGCCCATGGCAAAATTCAACAGTGCGCCCACCGCCCACAGCACTGATGACAACCACATGAGCATACATACACACTTACATTTATATTGTAAGTATATGTACATACATTATAAATATGTTTAACTGGGGATATGATGTCACATATAGTAACATAGTAAATTAGGTTGAAAAAAGACACAAGTCCATCAAGTTCAACCTTCGCCTCATACCTCAGTTACTGAGAATTTTATAGCTTTCCTGCTACCAATTAAATTAGTCTTTATCAGACCTTCCTGATCTGCCTACTGATAAACAGTATAACTCTGTATGTTCCCTTTTGAAAGAAATGTATCTAATCTTCTCTTAAATGTATCCATTGTATCTGCCATAACTACCTTCCTGGGCAATGAATTCCACAATTTGACAGACCTTACCATATGGCATGGTACCATCTTCACACAGAGCAGCAAACTGCAACACTAAGTGAGTGGTAGTGGTATAACACATGCTGGGGCCCACTGCAGACTCTGAGAGGGCCCCATGCTGCTGGAACATAAAGGGCCCACTAGTAGTTACAGTACTGCACACGCAGTCTGCCACTCCAGCCTTGCTCTACTGGTAGACACAAAACCACACATACACAATCTGCCACTCCATCCTTGTTCCACTGGTAGTCACAGACCTACACATAAACTGTCTGACACCCCAGCCTTGTTCCACTGGTAGTCACAGACCCACACATACACTGTCTGACACCCCAGCCTTATTCGACTGGTAGTCACAGACCCACACATACACTGTCTGACACCCCAGCCTTATTCGACTGGTAGTCACAGACTCACACATACACTGTCTGACACCCCAGCCTTGTTCCACTGGTAGTCACAAAACCACACACACACAATCTGCCACTCCAGTTTTGTTCTACTGGTAGTCACAAAACCACAAATACACTGTCTGACACCCCAGCCTTTTTCTACTGGTAGTCACAGACCCACACATACACTGTCTGACACCCCATCCTTGTTGGCCTATCTACTGGTATTTATAGAACTATACATACACTGTCTGACACCCCAGTCTTGTTCCCCATCCACTGGTAGGTACATAAGTACACATACTCTATCTGACACCTCAGACTTGTTCACTGTTTCCTGGTAGTTACAGAGCCACACATACATGGTCTGGCACCCCAGCCTTTTCCACTGTTCACTGGCAGTTACAGAAGTACACCCAGTCTTATTCCACTTTTAGTCAGAAGCATAGGGGCCCTAGATAATTCTGGTGTTTATTGAATTTTTAAAGAGTTTTGTGTTATACAGCAGTCAGGTATATCAATGCAATTACTGAGTTTAACAGGAGGACTTATCTAGGTAGGAGTACATCATACATCAGTCATCTGTAGCTATATAATTACTGTGTGTAACAGAAGCACTTACCTAGGTAGGAGTCCATCATACACCAGTCAGGTGTATCTATATAATTACTGTGTGTAACAGAAGCACTTGCCTAGGTAGGAGCCCATCACACAGCAGTCAGGTGTATCTGTATAATTACTGTGTGTAACAGAAGTACTTACCTAGGTAGGAGTCCATCACACAGCAGTCAGGTGTATCTATATAATTACTATGTGTAACAGAAGTACTTACCTAGGTAGGAGTCCATCATACAGCAGTCAGGTGTATCTATATAATTACTGTGTGTAACAGAAGCGCTTACCTAGGTAGGAGTCCATCATACAGCAGTCGGGTGTATCTATATAATTACTGTGTGTAACAGAAGTACTTACCTAGGTAGGAGTCCATCATACAGCAGTCAGGTGTATGAATATAATTACTGTGTGTAACAGAAGCGCTTATCTAGGTAGGAGTCCATCATACAGCAGTCAGGTGTATCTATATAATTACTGTGTGTAACAGAAGCACTTACCTAGGTAGGAGTCCATCACACAGCAGTCAGGTGTATCTATATAATTACTGTGTGTAACAGAAGCACTTACCTATGGAAGCAGGGAGGAATGAAGAAGATGGTGAGTGGAGGATAAAGAGTTGTTATGGAATCCGTTGGTTTATTATAAATAATTTATAATAACAATAATGGAGGGGTGGAAGAAGCTGGAGATGGTGGGTAGAAAAAGCTGAAGGGAGGGAAGGAAGAAGATGTAGAGATGATAAAAGGGAGACATGGCAATGAATTGATGAGTGAGGCATAGAGGAAACAGCAGAACAATATGTTGGAACAGTAAGTTGTGAAGGGAGGGATGTGGGAAAAGGGGATCTGGACTGCAGCAGTAGGGCATGCTGTTAGTGAATACGCAGAACAGAAAAAAAGGGCTGTGTGGCACACTGTACTAGGGCCACGTGGGTGAGGAAGGTAGGAAAGGAGGGCACAAATTATGATTCCTACTGCACTCTGTACTTAAAGGGATAGTAATACTTGTATTAAACTTGAGGTCTGAGTCTTCTTTGTTTTTTTGTAACACACAGCGCTATATTTGAATACTTACAGTTTTGTAGTTCAAGCGCTATTCAATCAGAAAGGATCCTCCTCCAGCCCCTTCTGGCCGCCTCCCATCAGATGTTTAATCCGGTCGTGGGATCGGGCGGATGCAGTGAGAGACAATTTTCACTCAGTAAGTACAAGGAAAACCCTGTCCCCTTGACAAAGGAAAGCATGATTTTCCTTTTGCTTACTGAAGACTGTCCCTCACCGCCCTCCATCCAGACCAGACTGAGAGACAATGTGACGCAGAGAAAGGGGCGGGAGGGGGATCCTTTTGGATTGAATAGCTCTTGAACTACAAAACTGTAAGAATTCTAATATAGCGCTATATGTGTTAAAAAAACATAAAGATGACTTGTACCTCAAGTTTAATACAAGTATTACTATCCCTTTAAATGTGCATGTATTCCTGTGCACTTGTGGGTTTATATCTACATTCCCAGGGCACCAAATGTAGAACTGTTTTATGTCATACACTCATAATACACTTTTATATACACAAGACTAACACATCCACTCATACTCCCTCTTACACAAATGAACTTATACTCTAACACACACACACACTGACCCTCTCTCTCTACTCTGGCACGCAAAGGGTGCAGATAAGCTTATCAAGATTTCCAGATACTGAGCAATTCACTGACAGCAGCACAATATTTATTAGATTTGCTTTCTGACTGAAATGGTTTAATGGTTAAGCATTTATTGTACCAAAGCCACAGTAAGTTAACAGTCTGAGTGCCACAGTGGAGTGCAAGGCATTGTAGACCAATTCCTTACACTCTTCTCTGAGCACTCAAACCTGCAGCTTATGCCAGTTATACTTATGCCACTTCTCCTGCCACTGCCCTCCTGTCTCCTTACCTTTTTATTCAGCATTTCAGACTGTAGCTAGTGGTGACGTCTGTGCTCTAAGCTGTCCCCTGCTTAGTAACACAGCATGGAGGTGACTCACCGGCACCACACTGCCCCCAGTGGTAGCTCCAGGTTGCATTGACACTGACTTAGTGCAACCCGGAAGTATAGGGGGTCACAGCCCTTGGAGTCATAAACGGGCAGAATCAGCAGTTTCGGGGCTGCCTGCAGAAACACTCGAGGCTTCAGCCTCCCCTCTAGTGATGCCCCTGGAGTAGTGTGAACACTAAGGCTCTCTCTTCTCCTGCAGCAGGGCACATTGAATTATAATTTAATTCAGGAGCCACTGCTAGGTGAATAAAATTGGGGGGGCACATGGGGGGGCACAGTAGAATGTAGGGGGGGCCATGGCCCCCTCTGGCCCCCCCCTGGTGACGCCACTGCTTACACTAGGAAAAAGGGGCGGGGAGGGGAACTTTGCTTGTGAATATCTCATAAACCATAAAGGTTTGAGAGATAAGACTTATATTATTCCTCGTGTTTTTTTAATGCCTACAAAATAAAATAAAGTTAAAACGAAGTATTACTATCCCTTTAAATAACCTTACCTTTTTCCATACTGTTTTGGAATTAGCCCAGTGTAAATCAGCGCTATAATGAAGATAATTGTGTGATGCTATCCATTTTAGACAGGTGACAGACTGCTACCATTAAATTCTAGAATCAATTAATGTTTTTCTTGAGGGAGATGTGTCCTAATGATGCAACTCATGAGACTTAAAGAGATGGCGATGCATTGGAGTATTTATTTCTAATGCAATGCCAACTGTTAAAGGGTGTGCCCAATGTCAGTCACACTCTTTAATACTGACTAATTTATTTTAATTTTTACTAAACTACTGCAACAGAATGCATTTTTTTTATTTTCTGGTGCTGTTTCAGGCATTGACATTGTAGATTAACTGTTTTCCACTCATGGAAGTAGCTAACATTATTATTATTAATAAAAGAATACTGTCTTTGCATAGTGCACTCAAGGCCAGCTACTAGAACATCAGCAATAAACTGAACTTATTTTATCTAAATAAATGGAATTATGTATATTTTAAAATCAACGTAGTAGCCAAATGTCTTCCTAATACAGAACAAGAATATTATATATGCAGTACAAAACATTTACAAACACAGTGTGTATTTGTATGTGCGTGTGTGTCTTCAAGTTTAAGGCTTTGCCTGCATTTGTGGGAGGGGCTGCAAGCCCTTAAATATCAGGCAGCAGCCTCTCCCACTGGGCCACTCTCGTCTAAAGCCCCCCTTCCCTGTTTCACCCCTCTACTCCTTAAAGGAGCAGTAAACTTTTTTTTATGAAAACACATTTTACAGAGCATTTCCTGCTGAATAAAACAAGGTCACTCCCATTGCTGTCAGATATTTTATTAAAAAATTATAGCAGTTTAAATAACCAGGAACTGAATTTACTGTGTTTACTTCCTAATAGAACCTGCCTTTCATTTCCTGTCAGAACTATCACATTCTATGGAGAACTGAATGTCTCTGACTTTTCTGACTTTCCTCTCCATTAGAATCTAACAGGGAATCTAATTAGAACTTGACCACTAGAGGGCACTGCTAATGTAAAAAAAATGGGTTTAAACTGTAAAAACTCTGGAAATATAAATATCTCGGCAGTGGGAGTACCCTTATTTTACTCAATAGGAAAATCCCTACAATATATACATTTTTCATAATAAAAAGTTTACTGCTCCTTTAAGGTGGCCCTCTAGTCAGGCTTATCTTCATCACTTTCTTCCCCTGGGTTACAGTAATGCTCAGGGGGGCAGCACACCTCTTACTTGAAGCCGGCTTCGCTGTAAGCCCCGACTTAAAGTCAGATTTCTTTTTTAAATCACTATCAATTTCATATATCGTGTAAGAGTACCTTGACACAATCTACAGGTTTACCATAAGCAGGCATCCTGACATCTAATATTATACATGTACAAACATATAACAACACTTATAAATAGTATTTCTTACAAAAGTAAGTCTCAAAAATTCAGTATACACCATAGCCTACCTTGTCACATTACATCTCAATAAAAGAGTGCCAATCTACATATGAACACCTATCAAACTGATTGTGAACTGAATCTGTAGAAACTATAAATGCTATGTGTGTGCTCCACCATATGGATATAGCTTCTAGCATTTGTAACAAAACTTCCACTGGCAAAACATGTTGTGTGAAGAATATATATCCACCCTTCCCTTCCAAACTGCATGTAGGGCCTACACGATCATTGTAAAAATAACAAATGGCCTCATAGGACTGCATTTATTAACAGGTAAAATTGAAGCAGTCTGAGCAACTTTTTACTTTACTTACTGAAGTAATTTTACACCTAAACACACATTGGAAACTCACATATGATTATCCTTTGCAAATTAATTTTGGTGAATTGCCTACATTATTAATAATGGCAGTAACTATTAAACATGCAAGATAGCTGCAGTGTTTTCTTTGATTCACTGAAACAAAAGGACTGCCCAACACATAGCAACCACTGGATATCAAGACAGCTCAATTCAATCAATTCATCATATGAAAAAGGTAGGTTAAATTTTAACTCTTCATGAAAATCTGGACACCACAGCAAAATGAAATTGAACTGGTTACACATTGGGGTAGGCAGAAAATAACTAATTAACATAAATTGATTTTTCAACTAGTAAAGAGGCACCTATGCCACTTTTTACTCATGAACAAAAATATAGATACAGGATTGACACACATAAAGAAATAGTTAGAAATCAAATTTGGATTTAATAAAGCAGTTATATTTTATGATAATTTCCATTAAGCAGAATGGTTATAAAATAATGTTCAGTGGAACCACGGGGTTTCTAAAGAAAAGCGAGTATTTCCCCAAATCAATGATAGTTATTGAATACAGTCAAACAAGGTTAGAGTGTTAGGCAATATAGGTTTTTTAAATTACTACAGTTCATATGAGGAAGATTAAATATTTCATACAATATACTATGGACTACAGAATATCATAATTACCTGGTAATTGTTCCTTAATATAATTTAGCCAAATATTTTCATGCAGCATCTAGCATTCAACTAAATTTAATACTGATAATGTGTCAACCCCTTAATGTGTTGGAGACCTCTCTAGCATGCATTAAGCTAAAAGGTTTTGTTTGTTGAGGTTCGACTGGAATGTAATTTCAAACTTAAGGGTTAAATCATGACATAAAATTGAGTGTCACTGATTCAACATACACAGGAAGGGGAAAGGATATTTAACGTATTTATTTTAATATGTGGACAATGAGAGTATTTTTTTAGTAGGGGTAAGCGTTGCAAGAAGTATGCATTCACAATAAAAAGCAGATCTTAAAAAGGGATAGTAATGTCCTAACAAAAGTATGTAGACACAATAAAAAAATACTTAATGCCCTTACTCATATCTGTCATACCTTTATGGTTTGAGAGATATAATGAAATAAAGATCTCCGTTCCCTCCCCTTTCTGCCTGACGAGCTATAAAGCTGTCAGAGGCAGAATCTGGTCGTGTGACCAGATGCGGCTCTTCAGGACCACTGACATAGCAATATCTAACTATAAATAGTTCATCGGAATGGTCCACAACATGTGCTTGCAAACCAGGCACACGTTGCAGACCATTCAGATGAAGTACTTATACTTATATATCTCGAAGTCAGCGCTCCTGAAGAGTCGCCGTCTGATCCCGGAACCAGTATCTCATGCCATCAGCTATACAGCTGATGTATGAGAAGGGGGAGGGAGCGGGGGAACTTTATTTTCTTATATCTCTCATACCATCCAGGTTTGAGAGATATGAGTAAGGTCATTAAGTATTTTTTATGGCGTCTACAATTTTGTGCATACTTATTTTGGGACATTACAATCCCTTTAACCTGCTATTCCTAGTGAAAAAAAAAAAAACATACTGAAGACAAAGAGGATGATGGTCCAGTATAATTTGTGTGTCTTTATATTGTTCATAAAATTAGATTTTTATTTCAGTTTTTTTTTGTGACAATTTGTGTCATTAATGGCGCGATGCAAGAAACGTTCGCATCAGATAAAGGCATTTTTGTGCGCAGATAGATTTTGCGCATGTTCTAATCCAGGATGCTAAATATCGAACGCTTCTTGAATTGCGCATGAAAAAGTCCATTTTTCGACAACAATACACAGACATAAGAATTAATTCGCAATAGCAGTTCTTGCATTAGGCGCATTCGCTATTCCACTCACACAGATTCGGTAATCTTAGCCACGCCCACAAAAAATAAATATACGCAGCCATTCGCTAATCTTGAATTTTCATGCGCAATTCAACAAAATCATGCGCAAACCTATTCCCTAGTGGTTTTCACAGGGAAATAGCGATTCCTGCATCGCACCATAGGTCTCTTGTTTCCTCTCCAGGACCCATATGGTTAGCAACACTTTGACTTCTATAATCAGTTCGGTAAACCAATTTGACTGATAAAGTTGTTTATGCATTTAGGTCTATACAATACTCAAACATCCCTTTCGTCAATAAAAGAACCTATGGATTGGAGCTAATGTAGGCTTATTTTGTTGACTTTTTGCAAGTTACACTATATAATCATTTGGGAAGGTTAAAGGGATAGTAATATTTAATTATAAACACAGCTCAGACAGTTCAATAGAATGAATATTACTGCTGAGTGATGCTCTTATTGTTCCTAACTGTTCAGTTACAATGTATTTAGATGCTGAATTTGATCCCTCATGCCCCTTTTCTCATTATGAAGTGCCTGCCCTCAGATGCCACAGCGGAAAACGGTGGGGACAATTTACTGTCAGTATTAGGAAAACCTGTCCTCCTTCGTCAAGGAGGGCAGGGTTTTCTTATACTGACTGAGAGAATATTGCCCGTCATTGCGATCGGACTTCAGATCTGAGGGAAGGCAGATTCATAAACTGAAAAGAGGAGTGAGGGATCAACTTCAGCATCTAAATACATTGTAACTCAACAGTTTTGAACAATAAGAGCATCAAGCAGCAGTACTATTCATTCTATTGAACAAGCTATATATTACTCCTATCCCTTTAAAGGGATAGTAATGTTTTTTCATAATAAAAGCAGATCAAATTAATCATCATAGTATTTGGACTTTGGAGAGTGTTATTTCAATTCTGTCAGAGTTGTAGTTCAAGAGTAATTCAATGACAGTATCCCCCTCCCTCCCCCTGATGTAACACTGTTCAGTCAGATAGGAAGGGAGGTGCCCAGGTAGACTGCAGAGAGGGACAATCTTCAATTAAGATAAGGGAAAAACCCGAAAAGCTTGTCAAGGGGAGCAGGGCTTTCATTGTTCTCATAGGAAGAATATTGTCCCCTGCTGTTATCTGTCCAGTCTATGGACTGCATTCCACATCTGAGAAGAGATGGCTTACACTAGGTAAAAAGGGCGGGAGGGGGAAACTTTGCTTGTGAATATCTCTCAAACCATAAAGGTTTGAGAGATAAGACACATCGTTCTTCATGTTGTTTTTAATGCCTACAAAATAAAATAAAGATAAAATGAAGTATTACTATCCCTTTAAATAAATAGTTTGTTTTTTGAAAGTCGTTGATTGTTAATGATAATTGAAGAAATATAAATCATATTAGTTATACCTTTTATGGCAAAAAGTAATAAACCTGAATACAAGTACAGATGTTTTCTTTCTCAGCACCTCATAAAAGAAAGGTTGACTCATTTATGCATAGTAAAGTATAGAATTAAATAAAACATATGGAAATAAAAAAATACAGTTATCCTGTATCTGAGAATAAACAGTATTTGGGCAAATTCAATAATTTCATAAACACGTGGTCAAAGTAAATACCTATAGTATCTACTTATTATTAGATTACATAGCATACGCATGGCATCGCACACCAGAAATGTACATTTAATATTCAATCATTTTTGACATAGTAACACAATGATAACTATTGAGCCAGTGCTTGAAAATATCTTACAGTCTGCATTTCTTCTAGAGACTATATGGCGTATAACGGATTTTATTACACTAATATATATGCAGGATAGTCTTGGGAATAAAATGATCAGCTGAATATTAATAAAACAGCAAACAAAAAACATCATCTCCTGTCTCACATTTAACAAAGACATGCTTAGTGTTTGTATGCACACACATACTGGATATTACATCTACAGATAAAATATATTAATGTGATGTAGTTAAAATGGAAGGCAAACCTTGTTTGATGCTTAAGTATGAAAAATGTAGTCATTAACATAAGTGCAGTGCTGTCTAACTGGTGTACTGTAACTAATTAAAAAGTACAAGATGGTGAAAGAAGAAAGGAAGTTTCAGCCCATATATGTGAACTAATACAAAACAGAATAAGACATCTGCACAAACCGTGCAACTTAAAAACACAAATATAGTATACGGCCAGAAGTCTAAATTTGGGTTAAAATGTCTATTTAAAGTCAAAGGGAAGATTTACAAAGAAGCAAGTTTTGTTTTTTTTTTTGTTTTTTTTTTGTTTTTTTAAACAAACACTTATTACACAAGGTGCCCTGAAACAAGCAATAGTAAGTGGCTTTTCCAAATAACAGTGGTGCTATCTGGTCATGTTGTACACAAAGTCCGGTTATAAGGGGTTAGGTTTCTTTTATCCTTTTCTCCTCCTCCTCTTGCATCACTGATGCAGTGTGTGCAAGCATAAACCACAAGTGTACATTTTATCTCATGTTTCTTCTTTACCACATTTTTGCAAGAACATGGAGTTTTGGGATTAAAAGTATGAGAGAAGACCAAATATGAATGGGCTCCACTGAAATGCACAAGGACCTATGGAGCAATGCAAGAAACGTTCGCATTGGATAAAGGCATTTTTGGGTGCAGATAGATTTTGCGCATGTTCTAATCCAGGAAACTAAATACCGAACGTTTCTTGAATTGCACATAAAAAATTCCATTTCACGACAACAGTACACAGACGTATAAATTAATTTGCAATAGCACTTCCTGCATTAGGCGCATTCGCTATTCCACTTACATAGATTTGTTAATCTTAGCCACGCCCACAAAAAATAAATATACTCAGCCGTTTGTAATCTTGAATTTTCATGTGCAATTCAAAAAAATCATGTGCAAACCTATTCCCTAGTGGTTTTTACACAGGAAATAGCGATTGCGCACTTTTCCTACATTGTGCCACTAGCGCCTATAAGGGTAGGGATAAGGCTTACCCTCATCTAGCTACACCACTTATCCATGTCTTGCAGCTTACTGAGTCAGGCATTATTATGTGCATCATTCTGGATATACGCTTCTCTAAAGATATGACTCTTAAGGTAAAATTAAACGTTAAGTAGTTAGGGGAACAGTCTCCTTGATCTACTGGCTTTCAAAAGAATAGTATATTAAAAGAGTAAAAGTAGCATATACAGTAAGCTAAGAGCTCTATTCAAGAAGCTAAAGAGGAGAATTTCTACAGTACACCAACTGCACCAGAGGGACAAAGGAAATAGATCCTCTTTATCTTCCTTTAAAGGGGAACTACCACCTCTTCAAGAATTTAACTTCAATAAATCCCCATCTGGCGACTAGCAGCTTAGTAGCGCTAGTTGGCAGAATTATTACCTTATTCCAAAGAAATGTGCATTGTTCTGGGGCTGACAGCAGGACTGATCACGGACATCATTATGGCAAGCATGCTCTGTCAGTCCCAGCTGTGTCTAGGAGGCGATGCTACGAGCCGGCCGGCTCCAGAAGGGACTGACAGCGCAGGCGCTCAGACGTCATTATGGCAAGATGTCTGCAATTCGTCCTGCTGTCAGCTGCAGAACAATGCACATTTCCTTGGAATAAGGTAATAATTCTGGCGACTAGCGCAACTAAGCTGCTAGTCGCCAGATGGGGATTTATTGAAGAGGTGGTAGTTCCCCTTTAAAACCCTTTCAGTGGCTTTCAATGCATTGTATTGCAAAGTGTTGGATACCTGTCTATCACCCAAAGGGTTAATGTGGCCCAAAGTTTTCTATACAAAGACATTTAAGCGCCATGTGTTGTGGCAAAGTAGTTTAAAATGCAATTTACAAAAAAAATATTTGAGAATTTATAAACAAAAAGGCAAACTGTAAAGTACAGCAATTCAATTCACCATCTTCCAATACATCACCATGCTCCACTAATGCTAAGAGGAACTTACTATCAAATGCCCTTTATTGCACTCAATCATTTTATTGTCAATATTGCGACTTCAGTATGCTTTTATTTTACCCAATTTATGGAGAGTGAGAACACATTATCTGGGGATTTATCCATGCACTTATTAATTAGTGTTGAAAATAATTATTTAGTTTAGCTACTATATATATTTATAATATTTCCAGAAAGCAACACAGTAAACCGGAGTTATTCTGAACACCAATGCATTGGCATCATCTAGCATTCAAGGGGTTAAAAGCTCCATTTAACAGGATTTTTTATTTGTCCCTGTCGGGGGAAGTTAGTTTACTGAAGAATAGCTCCAGATTTCTTTTTATAAATATGGGCCAAAAGAATCTTATGTATAAAGGCAACTAGGAAGTCCTCTGATGCAAATCTACTGTACCATGGTGGAGATTTAACAAAATTCCATTGGTTTAAATAGTAGATGAGATCAGCTATAGCCAATTTATTTTCTCCAGTAGCGAGAGTAAAATGTATATATATGTATCCATATAAAAATAGGAAGACGACATCTCATATTTAAAACTATGACTTCATTTAGAGCTCAGCCAGATTGATTCCCTTAACATAGTCAGGAGTCTACTTAATAATCCTGTGTTATGAAAGTAAAGCACAAATCAGCTGTTATCCTTTGTAACGAGATAAGAGCAAGTGCCTCTCTGTATTTACGCTATTTGGGACTGGGTAAAACAAGGCAATGTTTGAATGAGCAGGAAGAAGACACTGTAGAGGTATGTTGGTTAGATGATGCAGGGAAAGCATCTGCTTAGATCTTTATATTTAAAGTGTTAGTAATGTCTAAAAAAAAAAAACTTTTTTGCATTTAGAAGGGCTTAAAAAGCTGATCTAAATATGTTTTTTTGCATCTCTCAAACCGCTATGGTTTAAGAGATACAGGCGTTTAAAGTTTGATTTCTCCTACTGACAGCTGTAAAGCTGTCAGCAGGAGATCCGTGTCTGTCGACACGCTGGCGCTTTAGAAGTGCCAGGATCTCGTTACTTACACGGAATCCCTTCATTGGAATGGTCTAAAACGTGTGCCTAGTGTTCAGGCCATTCACAACATCCCCACTTTCCAGTCTAATCAAATAACTTAGATTGATTACAGGCCCCTTTCACACAGGAGACATCACTGCAGAATCGCGGCATAGATGACATCATCACTGCAAAAGGTGTTATGGTACCTTTAACATGGGTGACTATTGTCTCATGTTAAAGCACCAAAGTCCTGTATACTACATCTTTATTGCATTGCCACAGGAATGCAATAAAGATGCACCAAATGAAGTCTGCAGAATGGCCTATGGAGCCACCAGCAGACCTTTAAAGGGACAGTAATGTTTCATAATAAAAGCAGCTCTAATTAATCATCATAGTATTTGAACTTTGGTGAGTGTTATTTCAGTTCTGCCAGAGTTGTAGTTCAAGAGTAATTCAATGACAAAGTATCCCCCTCCCACCCCTTTTACTGATGTAACACTGTTCAGCCAGAGCAGAAGGGAGGTGCCCAGGTATACTGCAGAGAGGGACAATCTTCAACTAAGATAAGGGAAAAACCTGAAAAACTTGTCAAGGGGGGGAGCCTTCATTGTTCTCATAGCAAGAAGATTGTCCCCTTACAACCAGATTCCACATTTGAGAAGAGATGGCTTACACTAGATAAAAGGGGTGGGAGGGGGAAACTTTGCTTGTGAATATCTCTCAAACCATAAAGGTTTGAGAGATAAGACTTATATCATTCTTCATGTTTTTTAATGCCTACAAAATAAAATAAAGATAAAACAAAGTATTACTATCCCTTTAACACTACTTTTGTTAGAACTTGCGAACAAATGGCCAACCCACGTGGACAACAGTCAAAAATGTTCATGCCTCTGAATCATGGTGGAATGCAGAAGATGAGCAAAAGAACATGGGTGACAACACTGTAGCGGGGGCTACTGCATTTCTGCAGAGATAGGGAAGGGATCAACCACACCATCACAGTGTGTCAAATCACATCATATACAGAGAAAGGGATCCTCTCACACCCCATCTTTGTCTATTCATTGCATCACTTATGAATATTGTTGATTAAACATTACATGGGATAGACTGGGATCATGGATCCATTCTGAAAATGTTCTAAAGGGATAGTAATACTTTGTATTACTATCCCTTTAAAACCACAGTAATAGAGCATACCTTATGAGAAACTCATTGCACTCTGATTTTTATGTGGACACATTTGACATTGATTTTAATGCCACAATCATGTGACAGTGGCTCAAATAAACTTTTAGAAGGGAATACTTCAAGATGCCACTGGTTCAATATGCAAGGAAATCAGAGGACTTCCATTCAGATATTCAACAATGGCAGGATTGTATCTGGCCATCACTTACTCATTAATGAGCAATAGATATACAAATTTCCATCATCAGGCTGAACCTGGTGGCACCAACAGGCATAAACTCTATGTATATATTTTTATGAATATAGCTGTAATCTTGGCATTTATGCAAATGTTTCATTGTGTTTCCCTGCTTTTCATATGCAAGGCATGGAAATATGTTCAATGATCATGGTGACGTGCTGCCAAAAAGCAGAACCTTTGTTATGCTGCTTTTCACGCATCTTGATAAATTCCATCCTTTGGGTAGAAAGGCAGTAATCCATGATACCAGTATTTTCCTTAGTGTAACTAAAGTTACAGGAAGACCAAATTACAGCAGATTAACATCATTGCTGTATCAGGTAGACAGCAATAAGGTTGGCTCTATGGCTTAAAATCAGGCCCATGCAATACAGCCTAGTCTTCCTCAGCAGGTCTACTCCAATATACAATAGTATCCCTTTAACTCTAGAGTGTCAAGGAAGTAATGTATTGAACACTCTTCAATCATCAAAGGGTTAAACAGATAAAAAAGTAACAGTGTAACTATATTCCATGAAAAAGATGTTTCTGTATGACAGAGACTTTGCACAGGAAATCACCTGAGCTTCTGAGGAAATCAAACTCCTTCCAAACTGCTACATTGCATAAAGCTGATGAAAGCAATCAATCACAGATTTTACTGTGCAATCCCTGCATGTAACAAAGTGAATTCATGATGCCTATATGTTTAAAAGTTTCTCTACGATATTAAGTAGGTTAAAACATATATAGAATAGAATAATACTAGAAATATAAATTTCACTTTTTGAGATCTTATTTCTCTTGTTGGTCCAGTTCTAACAGAGTTCTCAAAAAATGTTTCACATCTTCCGGACTCCTCTTATTTTCGGCTTTCAGAAGCAAAAGATAAAAGCGATGGACATAAAAAATGAAATTATAAACTTGTATCTAATTTGAAGACAACAGCAAAACATTTGTTATTGAATACGATTAGTGATGTTGGTAAGTAGTCCCATAACACCTTAAACATATTAACGCCCCTTTAAAGTGGAACTACCACCTCTTCAAGAATTTAGCTTCAATAAATCCCCAGAATTATTACCTTATTCCAAAGAAATGTGCATTGTTCTGGGGCTAACAGCAGGACAGACTGTGGACATCTTGCCATAATGACGTCCGTGCGCCTGCGCTGTCAATCCCTTTTAGAGCCAATCGGCTCATAGCAATGCCTCCTAGACCCGGCTGGGACTGACAGCGCAGGCGCACAGACATCATTATGGCAAGATGTCCGCTATCAGTCCTGCTGTCAGCCGCAGAACAATGCACATTTCTTTGGAATATGGTAATAATTCTGGCGACTAGAAGGCACGGTACAAGAGAGTTCAACGGGAACGCCTGAGCATCAGAGACAAGATCATTCACCAATATAAAAAACTGGAATTTTATTTCTCATTTAAAAACATAAATTCTAGTGACTACCTCTTCAATCTGCTAGTTGCCAGATGGGGATTTATTGAAGTTAAATTCTTGAAGAGGTGGTAGTTCCCCTTTAAGCATTCCCTTTATAATAAAGTGTATGCATAATGTAAATTTGATAAATTGTAAGTTTAATAATATGTTAACCCCTTAAGGACCCATGACAGTCCTGGACCGTCATGGGTTGCTATACCCTTAAGGACCCATGACGGTCCTGGGGAGTCCGGAATCCGATTCCGAAAAAAAAAAAAAAAGGTCCCTGGTCCTTAAGTGACCGCACCGTGCAAGCGCGGCCGGTCCTTAAGGGGTTAAACTAAGATTTCTACCTCTGTGCAATGAACCCAGTTTCTTGTCTTGATGATATCTGTGGGTTATGATGACCAAAGCTAACCTTAATCACATTACGTGTGACATTTGTGATCAACCTGTTGCTTCAAGTGTGTGTGTGTTACATTTACACTCAGTCAATAAACTATTAGCTTTGATCTGTATAGCAATTAGCTATACAATCACTCTGCAAATAAGAATTAACGTACGTACAATTTATAGTTTGGAGAGCCCATCAAGAGAATAAGACACATACATCTATCACTTTCACAGCAGCATTTAGAATTTTAATTGTGTTTCTTATCTAGTCCGAGCTGTCCATGAATGTCAAAACTTCATTACACAGATTTTGCCATCCTTAACTGCTGTATGTCAGAGTTAAGCCATCTTGATATGATAAGCAACTTTACATTGACTTGAATGTGGATCTTTGTTTCCTTAACACAGTTACTATCTAGAGATCAATCATTATTAAAAACCTCAGTCAGTAAAATTGGTTGGCAGTTGCTTGTTTTTTTGTTTTGTTTTTGTTTTTTTTGTGTTTTTTTAGACCAGCATCTGCCATCTTCAGTCTTCAAGGTTTTCTCTGCAGAGCAATGTTATAGAATATCTGCTTCATCAATTTTAGCATTATTTTGAATCACATACAGTTTTCAAACCTTAAAGGGTAAGTCTTGCCTAAAAGTAAAGTGAACATCCATTACATATATTCAAGGTAGGCACTCAACCAAGTCCCAGGTATAACATGGCTGCAATGCCATGTACGATGCTTGTTTTCATGTCTAGCTTAAACCCCCCAATTGTGTGGTTTGCAAATTGGGCCAGTCAAGTGTAAAGAACATCTGGGGTGCTTCAAACTTTTTGTTATTGCCAAGGTTTATCTATTGGTATAATGCAATGCCTTGCCTTAACCCTTTAAGGACCTGCCACGCACGCACGGTGCGGTCACTTAAGGACCAGGGATCTTTTTTTTTTTTTTTTTCTTCAGGAATCCGATTCCAGACTCTCTGAACGGCGTGCAGCCACGCGGGGAGACCGGAATTCCATGAAATTCAAATCCATGCAATCTAAATCCACATTTATATCGCAAGTGACGGGGAAAAAAAAAAAAAAAAAAAAAGAGATGAAGCAGTTCCTCAATTGTGACTCTGCGTATGTCGTACACCTCCTAGCGTGTACATGTGATAAACAGTACGTTGGGAGGACTAAGCGGCGTCTTAGGGTCAGATTTGGGGAACATTTAAGTTATGTCACTAATAAATTGGAGACACATAGAGCCATATGTTCAAAGGGATAATGACAAAAAATTGTCATATGAATGACAAAAATAAGTAAATGAATGCATGAACGACACATTTTCTATAGAGTATACGACAAGAAACTAGTAATGTCCGTTGTGTACGACACAACTCCAGAATTGATGGGCAAAGGGGCGTGGCTAAACTATTCTCCAGTGTCGTACAGAGGAAAAGAAAATTTGTCGTAACTAACGACAAAAAAATGTCTTTCGAAAGACAAAATTTGTACGTTAAGAAAAAAGTGGAGGGAATGTGAAGTTCGGAATGTAAGAATTTTTGTCTTTAGTTAAGACATTTTTGTCGTTAGTTAAGGCATTTTTAAGACATTTTTGTCCTTAGTTAAGACATTTTTTGTCATTACATATGACGGTTTCAGTCAGGACAAACAACATATTTCCAATCATAACCGACACTCTCTGAAAATATTAATGAGCCCAACGACACTGTACTTTGAAAAGTCGTTACAAATGACAAAAGTTATTTCGCTACTTCTTTGAACATTTGGCCCATAGTGTCTCTAGACATTTTATTGAGAACCCTGAGTGCAATAAAGAAAATTTAATAATGGGAATTGAGCAGATAAAGATAGATGGATGCAGAGGGGATAGGTTGCTTAGATTGAGGAAGAGAGAGACCTTCTGAATACACCAACTTAGGACTATGCAGCCAGATGGTCTGAATATAGACCTGGATCTGGCTGCGTTTGTCTGAAGGGATGTGTCTACTGGGTTTCTCTCTTTCATCTTTTGAGTATAATATTTATTTTAATAAGAGATTGACATATCCTTTGTTTTGTTTGCTTTTTGGTTCTCATTTGTATTTTGTTTGGGGAGCCACTATGGGACAGTACTTGGCAGTGGTGTGTGTCCATACATAGGAAAGTTGTTATCATTATTATTCTGTCTGTATGTTAGATTACACAACATTGCAGAGTTGTCCTTGTAGGTTTTGCTCCATATGTCTGATATTATACCAGTGTTACATTTTTTATGTATTCTGGGCCACAGATGAGTCGTTTGACTTGAAGTGTAAAGACATATAATGATGGTCTATTTATATAGAGATAGGAATAGATGTATTGTGTTATTGGTTTTATGATTATTAATTTATGCTGGCGAGTTGCAAGTCCTGAATCGTACGTCACGGACCAGAAGTGGGGTAGAACACTATTTAGTCCAGACATACGATCGGATCTGCAAAGCCCTGAGGAAGCGGGAAGTAGTCCCGCGATACGTGTCGGCTGTATATAATATTTTAAATATTTAAAAGATTTTGTTTTACTTGCTTTGGTAGAGTGATTACATACGAATATTGGCGATATTGTCCCTTCGTGTTAGAGGATTCCTATTGGAGCCTATATTGGATATCGATCAGTAGCTGGTGGGGATTGGTGAAGCGGTAAGGGCGATCCTGGAGTCTCTGCTTGATTGTCCCGTGAGTATATCTGTGATCCCACTTTGGCGGGAGGGACTATATATATATGTACAGTTGGATTGCCTCATCGCTAACACATACTAGCACAATTTTAGTCCAGGGTGTCCAGGGTAACTCTAAAGTATCACTTCAGAGGAAGGAAGACGTCAGAGATAGATATGTATTTTATGTATTGATATCCTGTGAGTTGTATTCTATATATATATGCACATGAAAAGATTTTTACAGAGAATAAAACGTTGCTTTTAGATGGTCCTCTTTGCGCTTTTATTTTATATAGAGATTGGAGTCATTTTTCGAGTGTGGGAGAAGGCCATACAGAGAGCAGCAAGAGGATAATCTGCCAAGCAACGAGTTAAGATCTATGACTAAAGATCAAGAATAGAGCTGAACTATGGAAAAGCCGATGTCCTTATGATATATGGTGATTTGGTTCCTGATCGAGTTTTGAGGATTTCAAGTGACTGGTGCGCAAATATTTGTGGGATATATATTGGGATATTAGGAACGGACTCCGTATCTACAGATTTTGATATATTGGATTGGTGTTATTGATTTTATTATATTGTCTCTTGGTGTGAGTTTAGGGTTGTAGTTATTGGGTATCCTTTGTCACTGACCCTCTATCCTGGTATCATTAGCGCCATAGGCCTATCTAGTTTTTTCTTTCTTGGTATAATGCAATGCCTTAAGAAAGAAAATGTTGATTCCGTAGAGCGCTTAGTCCCAGTGGAGTAATAGTCTTCAAAAATGTTGAATGCTACTGTCTTCAATGTGGGTCTCACAGTACACCACCCACGTCCCTTAGCATAAAACTGAGTTAAAAAAAGAAGAAAAAGAAAACAGCACAAACAACATCCTCTAAGCATAGTATTTTCAAATATATGGGCAATATCCCCCTTTTCCCTCTTATAATGCACTCACATGAAACAGAGGCTTCGACTGCCTCTCAGTATATACACCTGCACTGGATATTCTGTCACTCCAGGCTTATGACATCGCTCCACACTTCACGCAACCTATATAGTTATCAATGTTGTTCCTTTGTTATTGTCCACACATATACAGAACATGTGGACTCACCACTCTATATAGAGTGCTTGGGAACCTTATAATGGTGCCTTAGCTTACAAATGTTCCTCCTCTGAGTGTATGAGGGAAAGAAACACTTACACCGTATAAGGTGTGTATATAAAATATTTAAAATCTTTATTATCTATGCTTAAAAAAACTTAAAAAATGAATAAAATGGTATCAAAAAACAACACACAAAGGATGTGCAAAAAAAAAAATCTCAAAACACATTCACATGTATATAAAATCATAAACTATATTCCAAAGATAAAAAATCTATCAGTACCTTAGCTCAACGCATTTCGTGAAATAAATATCACTTCATCAGGAACTTAGGTATGCTTTCAGCATACATTCTTGGAATTAACCCAATCGGCAGCTGAATAATAGATGTTATTATTACCCAATCAATGGTACTCATTTATCAACCTCAGAAGAATGAAGGGCTGAGTTGACCATGCCAGGATTCAAACCTACAACCTTGAGGTTTTGAACAGGATCCATAGTCAGGTTATTTACCACTGAACTACCACACGGGCTAGAAATGTCTCGATTTAATAGAAGATAAATAGATAGATAGATATACAAACACACTTTTTTTGCACTGTTTGTTCTGAAGAGGTGTGAATTTAGAGATCACTTTTTACAAGAAACTCCAGATATAAAAAAAGAAAATTATAAAACATACACACGTACAGCAAACTGTTGTAGGTGAGAAACCTACCTTCTGTGAAACAAATTAAAATGAACTTAGTTCCTAGGATAAATTTCCCATTGAAGGCAACAGTCATATTGCCTACATATTGGCTTTTGAGCAATAAATACTCCATACTGTTCCATTTCTTCATATTCTAGAGGAGCGTAGATGACAAAGTCTGTGCCAAAAAGTCTTGGCACTGATATACAGCAACCCCCTCATCATGTAAAAGTTGATGGTACCTTTTACCATGAAAAAAGGACAGTGACCAATTAAGATGTTTTTCTGAATGTTCATTCTTCATGAAGGACAAGTCGAGTATAAAGAAATCTGAACAGCATATGTAGTGGAGCTCACCTTGTCTGCACAGTCTTGGAGAAATAATGAACTCTTTGTACAAACACTTCCCATCAAACCATAAATCAGTATGGTAACTAAAGGATCTGGTTTATGATAATGGACACCGTTTTTGATTTGTCTGTGTGAAACTTAACACTTTTCCCTCACTTAAAAAAAAAAAAAATAGTATGCTCCAAACGAATTGTATTTCTTTCTAGATGTAAGAGTGTAGTTTAATTAATTGAGGACCAGAGTGGTACACAACACATTTCAAAGCAATTCCTTACACATCCCTCTGATCCTCAAGAGGTCAAGGCAATAGTTCCCAACAGGTATGTTATGGCACAATTGTGTGTCACTGACCAAGCCTAACATGTCTCACCTTTCCAAATATTTTCAGTTAGTTATATTGTTTTTGACACACACACACACCTCTACCACCCTAATATTGATTTTTCCAACATGTGTCAAAACGTAAACAAGGATGTGTTACAACTTAAAAAGGTAAGTAACCACTGGGCTAAAGTAACATGTCCCGCATAGAAACAAGGTCTAATGTGAAAAAAGTGTCCAAACTTTGCTTTTGAACATGTTGGTAACATTTTAAGTACCCCAGGGGGTGAATTACGTCTTTCCATCAACAAAATACACTACCTAATACTGGGATAGATTCAATTAATGGTGAAAACGTTAACAATGGTTTTATCTTCAAATTTCCCATGGACTTCAATAGGAATCTGTGAGATAAACACAGATATAACATTTATCACCTGCAATAGAATCTATGACATTGACATTTCCAAGTCATCGGTCCAAGGATGTTAAAGGAACAAACACCTAAAATGGATCTGGAGTTACATACACTTAAATATCTTGCTAAGCTGTGAACATTCTATAGTTGTCTTCTGGGACCTAAAATCTAATCATACATATATTCTCTTTGGGGTGTCCCATTTCTGCGTTTTCCAAGGCTCCTATTATCGTAGCAATCTTGACAGGTTGTCTAAGAAGTGATTGTTCTGCATTGTCTTTAGATGTTCTGAGAGAAGGCAATGACATTTCAAAATAGAAGAACAGTGTGTACGTACACATTAACAGTATCATCTCTGCACAAATAATTAAGAAAACTGTATATATATATATATATATATATATATATATATATATATATATATATATATATATATATATATATATATCCTATATAATAATTCGCTAAAACGTGTGTAACGCAGCGACATGCACAATAGACACTGCTGCGCATGCTGCAGCAATGCGCAGTAGAGACTGCCCGCACCGCGGCTGATACAGCTTCGGAGCGTCCAGCTCTGTATCAGCCGTGGCACGGGCAGTCTCTACTGTGCGTGACTGCCCCGCGACCAGGTGGCAGTGGGACTGTGTGTGGCCCGTGTAACGGGCTGTTCAACTAGTATATATATATAATAGTTTACACATGCATGTTTAGGATTAGGTTTTAAGAATCTAACCTAAGATAACTATATTTTTCAGATGCTAGCAAGTACATGATGTCGATTTTCTTAGTACATCAACCTGAAGACAAGATTTATCAAAGGGAGAAAATCAATGTATCAAATACACTGCTCTTCAGATATTCATCAATGATCGCTCATACTTACCAGAAATACTTTAAAAATGTAGCATAAATGCAGCCATTCCACTCATACACACACACTGTGTTGATAAAGGAGTGTGTGTGTGTGTATTGATGAATGAGCATTGGCCACATACAATCCAGCCATTGGAGAATAGACAAATGCCATATTCCATTTGATGTATTCCTCTTTCATTGTCTTTAATACACTTTGGTCTTAAGAGGATATTTGCAGTTAGTGAACCTAGTTCTAGAAAATGCAAATATTAATATACTTAATGTACAAATATCTTACTGCAGCATCCAAGATATATACTCTTTGGGCTCCTGGGGCTCTGTGTTCAAAATCAAAGTAGATTTATTCTGAGCTAAACCAATTGCACCATAAGTGACAAATGAACCCCCCCACACACACTTTAAATGGTGTCATTAAGCCAATGACTGCTACACAATGCACTGGAGACCTGTCTAGCATCCAAGGGATTAAAACACCAATTTAAAAGCAATGGACATTTTGGAAAATGTTATTTGCCCCAAATAGATTGAATGGTTTGCCCCAGAATTATTCCTCTTTTCTTTTCAACACAGGCTCCTAAGAAGGAATTATTGAATTCTTATTGCAGCTTTACATGGAGGAGAAGCCTGCATATCAATCACAGTCCTAACATGCTCAACTAAAGAAATACTGCACAGTTCCAGTGTGAACTTTAAAGAAAATATCTTGCTTTTTAAAGGTTGTTCCTCTTTTCCACTGAAAGACAACAGACACATTTAACCCTTTAAGGATCATGTTGATGTGCAACATTAAAGTACGGCACAATCTTCTGGACCATAAGGGTAAATGACACACCTCCTATCATAGAAAGTAACAGAGATAAATTGTTCTCAGCATCTCTGTAGTGTGCTGTTACATTAGAACAATCTACAAAACTTGTCACTGCATAAATGTTTTCAAGCAGCTATAAATGGTTTATTTTTCAAGAAACTGGTCCAAGTTGTCATTTTGCCATATAGTTCATAATGAACAAACTGGTAAATCAATATGTATGTTAGATGGACAATCAATATGGGATTAAAGTTCAAGGGCAAAATGAGAAAGGGGAGTTGTTCCGGCTTTCCAAAAACCCACTTTGTACTTTTTTTGGGGGGAGCTCATCAGATTGGAGAAAGACAAAAGGCATAGCACCCCAATAATGGGAAATAGACCCTACTATCTAGCATAAGGGCAACTTGTGGCAATTTTTCAGACGATGCTGGCATACAATTCCCATGGGAATTGTAGTCCAACAACAGCTGACTGAAAACCACATGTTGCCCACTGCTGGCCTTTGCCCAGGAAGTTGCAATGGCTTTTGCATGCATAAGTACACATTAACTTCTACACTGTTATAGCATGCTTTTTTAATTTTTTGGAAACTCTTCTCTAGACATCCTGTGTTTGCCCTTGAAGTTTATATGACAAAGTGAAGTTGACTAGTTATGGTAAAACTAGTTTATTCCTTTAAATCTAACTATATGTTGTACTAATCATTTTCTGTAAAATAAATAGTTTGTGAGAAATTAACCTTTACATTTTGATGGAGCACTACACCAAGTTATGTTTATGGTCAAACAGAAGACATGCTAGATTATCAGAAATCACTCCAGTGTGTGGGTTCTGTCTAGATTCATTAATAGCACCGTGTGCAGTAACCTTGGCCCAAATCAGAAACAAATTAGCATAGAGTGCCACACTGTGCCACCATCAAATAAAGGTTATTTTTATTACAGATAAAAAGATGACAACATATAGGCATGTTTTTATTCTGTCTCAAATTAACTAAAATTATCTTAACCCTTTGAGTGCCAGAGTGATACGCAACGCATTGTAAAGCAATGCGTTGCATAGCACTCTGGCACTCAAAGGGTTAAAGCAAGAGGTCCACATTAACCCTCTGAATGCCAGAGAAGTATCCAAGACATTGCAAAAAAAAATGCAATGTATTGAAAATTCGACATGCTAATCCATTAGATGCAACTTTGTTAGAACCGTTTCGCCTTCTGAGTGCCAGAGAGACGTCTACTGCGTTGCAATGCACTAGATACCTCTCTAGCATCAAATGGTTAATTTAAAGAGAAAAATGACATATTAAGATGCAATATATGTGAATCATTTACAACATAACCACATACTAATCCTTTTAAACGTTATCCTTACCTGGAAAACAGTGAATCATCTAACATAAAAATGTATTAGTAATAATGTCAGAAGGTATCAATGGTAAACCATGAGGCCAACTGTCACAAAATGATAATTTTATTGCGAGTAAAAGGAAATGTAAATGCTTACAACAGTGATAGGTAATCTCCATTGTAAGTTATTGTTTTATACCCATGAAGGCTTTAGTCAGAAAACATATTCCAAGTCACTAAAACTTAAAAAAAAAAAAAAAAAAAAAAAAAAAGGAAATGTGGATCGCTATGTTGACCTAATACTTTTCAGAGACCAAGACTTAACCCTTTGCGTGCCAGAGGGGTGCACAATGCATTGCGTACCCCTCTGGCACTCAAAGGGTTAACCATTTGCGGGCCAGAGGGGTGTTCTACTCATTGCTTCGCCACACTGTGCCAACATTAAAAAAGGTTAATTTCTCAGAAACTATTTATTTTACAGAATAGTACAACATGTAGGCAGACTTTCATTCTCTGTAAAATAAACTAAACTCATCTTAAAGGGATAGTAATACTTTGTTTTATCTATTTTTTAGGCATTAAAAAAACATGAAGAATGATATAAGTCTTATCTCTCAGACTTTTATGGTTTGAGAGATATTCACAAGCAAAGTTTCCCCTCACTGACCAAAATGCTCAAGTCTGCCATCTAACTGTCAGATTTGGAATCCGGTCAGCGGACACGCCATGGCTCTACAGCAGAGCCGAGATTGCGAGATATAAGAAGAACTACTTAATTCGAATAGTCTACAAAGTGTGCCTGGTTTGCAAGCACACTTTTTAGACCCTTCCAATTAAATAGTTATTTTTATATCTTGCGCTTTCGGCTCTGCTGAAGAGCCACCGGTTGATCTGCAGACCGGATTCCAAATCTGAAAGCTAGATGGCAGACTTCACTGTTTTGTTCAGTGAGGGGACACTTTGCTTGTGTATATCTCTCAAACCATAAAGGTTTGAAAGCTAAGACATATTGTTCTTCATGCTTTTTTAATGTCTACAAAATAAAATAAAGATAAAACGAAGTATTACTATCCCTTTAAGGTGACAGGTCCACTTTATCACTTAATGATATTTTTCATATATATACACATTCCCTATAAAATGCATTGGAGTTTATGAGATAAGGTGTTTGGTACACTCTTTTTTTTAGGTATCATTTGTTATTTAAAAAAAATAAATAAATAGGCAAGGAATAAAGAGTAATCTGGATATAAAATGAACTGTGAATTTATTCCCATAAACAATGGGAAGGGGGACATGATGTGCACACAGCACAAGTCAAACATTATGCACAGTATCCATCCATTCATATCAAATATGCTGTTGTCAAAACACAGCTCTGTTATGACAAAGGATTTAACTAGAATGTATCACAGCCAGACATTTTACTACAAAATAATGAATATTAAAAGCAAGACATGCACAAAAAAGGTCCTAAAACAAAAGTACTAGCAGAAAAAGTTCTGCACAGTACAAAGAGACTGCTTTGAGAGCAAATAATTAGTGAAAGCAGAGCTTAAAACAAACACGATATTTTGTAATTAGCTATGTAACGTGAACAGAAACAACTCTGATTAAATCCTGGAGACATTAGCAATACAATGAGGCTTATGTAGTGCAGGGGTAGCTAATGGCTGAACATCCAGCTATTATGAACATCAAAAACCAAAGGGGATGGTGGGAACTGTAGTCCCCAACAGCTGGAGGCCCAACAACTGACTGACCCTGATCCAATGACTACGTTATCCATAGCACCATTGACAAAAATACCAACCTGTAACAAAATGTAATACGGTACCGTTAACCCTTTGAGTGTCAGACCGTTGTGCCAAGTACTGCATACCTCTCTGGCGCTCAAAGGGTTAAGACAGACATCAGCATCTAAATACTTGTGATATTAGAGCTTAACTCTTAAAGGACTAGACGGGTGGGCAGTGCATTGCTTTGCACATCGCGCTAATCCTTAACCCTTTGAGTGCCAGAGTGGCGTGCAACGCATTGCACCCCTCTGGCACTCAAAGTGTTGTATAAACTAACCTTAAATCCCACAAAAATGCAAGCAACATAACTCTTGAGATATATATACATATATAAACAAAATATTCACCTTGTAACCGTAGTAGTCTAAACACTGGGAAAAGTCCAGATTAGAAGGGTCTCCAGTCAGGGCATTGCCAGAAGCTGCCGGGTAAAACCTTACATCCATGGTTTAGTATGCCTTGTCAAGTTGCAGTTTTGCACAGTCCTAAACGCGCAGCAGTCAACTTATTTATTTATATTTTTTAGTATCAGGTGCAGACGGATGCAAGTTATTGAATGGTGAAGCATTTAAAGAGATGATCGCAGATCTTCCAGGAACACCGCATTTACAATGAAATATAAAAAATAAGTCCAGGAGTACGTTGTAAAATGATGGGGGATGGGGTTTGTTTTTATTAAAAAAAAAAAAATCAGAGAGCTAAACCACAGGATTTGTGCATTGATCAGCAGCAGCTGCTATACACAAAGAAGCCACGCGTTCGGTTATTGGGATCAGCAGCTCCCTGCAAAGCAAAGGGGTGCTGATCACAAGCAGATCACCCACCCCCCCTCAACATCAGACCAAAGCAGCGATCACAACCCACAAGTAAGCAAATAAATAAATCAATAAATAAAGTGGAAACTCCAGACAGATCCTGCAGACTTTATTCCACCAATAAGGATTAGTACAAATATGAATACACGAGTTTCTATTAAATGATCTCTCAGTTAAAAATAGGAGGGGGAGGTTACTGAAATACAAATAAAAAAAAAAAAAAGTATTTCCAACCAACGTTAACAGAGTGGAGTTTGAAGTGATAGAAGAGAGCTGCTGCTGGCAGGGCTCCCTGGGAGAAATGAATAAGTAATAGCCATGACAAGCAGGAGCTGGGTCCCTCCCTGATCCCTGTGCCACTCCCACTAAGTGCAGCTGCTACTGTGTACAATGTGTGCAGGCTAAAGGCGGCTTTTGCTTCTGTTTGGAGCAGGAGCCTTATATTGTAAGTAATGGTGTGTGCTTTTAAAATAAACTGCTGTGATGCAGTATTATACTGACACTTGCTGTTAGTGACAGCGTCATTTAGGAACATTATCAAAACGCTGTTCGTCAAATAACGTAATACTTTCAGTAAAATATAATAAACTGATAGCTGTACAATGCATGGTTGCCCCTTTAAGGACAAGAGATGCGTACATTTTGAAGTATTGTTACACACGCCCTCTTGTCCTTAGCCCGTTGAGTGCCATAGAGTAATTTCTGTCACTCAAAGGGTTAACACGTGTTGCTATTGAGACGAAAGTAGAAACAAAAGTGGGGCAACTTCGGGTGAAAAAAAATCCACACATTTTAAGTGGCTCAAACTGAGTTTTTTCCCCCTCCCAAAGACGCTTCTAGTATTGAAGGGGTTAAAATATAGTTGTTCCCTATGATGCTCTACGCGTTCTATCTGTGGGCCTTAGGTACACCAGATACTTCTTTTTGTGTGCATCTAAGCGCAAAATAACTGATGCATTGAGAACCTGCCCACAATTAGTGACACTCTGAGGTCTTTTTTAAATCAGTCACCGAGTATTGTCATTGGCTGCTTACTGTGTCCACTTCTTCAGATTTTGGTGCATTGTGATCCTTCAGAAATGGTCTGCTTGGATAAAGTACATGGAAATTCAGAAAGTAACTACTACTATATTTCCCTGTGCTAAAATGCTGCCTTTCATCCTTCTATAATCATGCACTGTATTACTATAGTTGCCTTACACTAAATGCAGTAGTACATTGCTGCTTCTTATTTCTCATCAGTGTTTTATGCCACAGTTTTGAGAAGGGCAAAAACTTTTGCATAAAAAAGGGAGAACATTTTCTGCAAAAAAAAAAAAAGCACAAAAAAAATTTAGCTTTATTCTTTTTTTCCCCCACTACTCACCTACAGTATCTCCGCCTTGTCCCCCTGCAAAGGTAGCCCTAGAACAACACATACTGTCCGCACCCCTCTCAGGTCTTTACCACGGTAGCCATAGAACTGCACATACTGCCCCCCCAGCTCCATGTCACAGTAGCCATACAATCACATATGCTGGCGAACTATCATTGTCTCACTGTACTTGTAGGCGTAATGATGGGCAACGTGAGACCCTCCAGCTGCTGCCAGACTACAAGTCCTGTCTTTCCCTGTCAGACAACAGTTTGACAATACTGAAGTCTGAGTGCATTCTCTCTCTCTCTCTCCCTTACTTGCCTAATGGGGGAACAGAGATAAAACACATATTCATGTGTATATTTTAAACTAAACAAGTTCTGGGTTCACAACTCAAGGTAAGACAAGTGGGGAATATTAATAAGGGGTTTTAGATCGCCATGTATATTTTATAAGCTTCACAATAAACCCCTTTGGTGCTGGAGACCTCTCTAGAATCCAAGGGGTTAAATGGCCAATCATGGGAGCCCTTTCCAATCTGTCAGTGGAGAGTCTCATGAATAATAAGCACTGTATAAGAATACTATTCTGTACTACTACAATCCTTTGCAATGTGTCTCAGGGATCTAGATTAAATAACAGTTCTCTTATCTGTCCAAAGAGCTTTAGGGATTCACATCTTTCAGTTCTCTCTCTTACTCAGTGACTATTTCCACAAAGTAGTGGTGTCAAAATACAAAACTTAGCATGTTGCAAAATTAACTATATATTGATAATTTGTAGCTAACTTGTTATAATCACTACATATTTGTGTCACAGTTGGCTTACCACTGTACTTGGACTAGACATACAGAGATCCACAACCCATGGAATAATTATGGTTTCAGTTAATTGGCAGTAGGCTGTTTAGTAACTACAGCCACTTTTCAATGGAAAGCTGCAAAAACATACAAAACATAATGGTGAATTAATTCACTTTTATTAAAGGTATGGATTCAAAGTGGGCACAGATATTGTGGCCCGTATTCAGCAGTTCTCTGCCGGATTCAGATTCTGACAGAAAGCAAGTGGCTACTAGGTTTAGGACATGGCCAAATCAGAGTATGTGCACCATATCCACCATTATCACGATAGCTTTGATGTTGGAGCCATTGTTAGCAGACACAAAGCCAGTTTTCAAACATGGGAATAATCTTTCACTTGCTGCAGTTTCTTTAAGATATGACAACTTTGTAGGACTGTCTCTCAAAGCTCTCTATACATAAAGTAGTATGCCGATAGTATGGGCTACTTTGTAGCTAGAATTTGTTACTACTGACAGAGGCAGTTGTGGTGGTGGTGGTGACTTGCTGCTGTTGCTGCTTGTTGATGGGAAGGAGACCCAGGGTGCACTCACAGTCATGTAGTCTGTACTCTGTCACCTTATCTACATATCTGTGGCAAGGGGTAAGGATGGGTGAAAATTTTAATCTCAAACCAAATTCTGAGAATAATGGCTCTTCCTGCTTGGTGAATAATTTTGCACGAAAAGTGCAGTTTTTCAGCTTTTTATGCCTAGCTCATTCCATTGAAATCAATGAGAAAATTGCATTTATACATAATACGTAGCAAATGTTTTTTTATTCCCCAAAAGCATAGTATAAAAGGGGTAAGAGGGTGCCTGTGTTGGTGTGGAGAAAGAATCAGTTGAACAGGATTTTTTGGGGTAGGTTTATTGACTGGTATTGGGGGGGACAGTTAATAAAAAAAAAAAAAATAAATAAAAATAAGGTGGTATAAAAGGAGCCAGAGGAGACTGTCTGTGTTGGTGGGTGGAGTCTGGAGAAAGAATCAGTTGAATATTTTTTTAAATAAAAAATAAATAAAACAAGAAATTGTTACATAACGTGACAGAGACAGGGACCCTCTGACGTAAGCTGCGACTGGGGCAGACTGATACTTGGTGGTAGAGTATTTTATAAAGGATGTTTTGTAGGATTAGTTATTAAAGGCCCAAGCCCCCAGGAAACATTTATTTGTAGGACTTAGACTTATTAGAGGCACAAGCCCTGAAGAAACATTGATTACTTGTAGGAAATTAAACTTGTGTTAGGCCCAAGACCTGAGCAAACATTGATCTGTAGGACGTAGACTTGCTTGGCACAAGTCATAAGGAAATAGGCTTATTTGGCACAAGCACTAAGCAAACATTGATTTGTAGGACTTAGGCTTGTTTGGCATAAGCACTAAAGAAACATTGATTTGAAGGAGTTAAGCTTGTTAGAAACAATCCCCCCCCCTTTTTTTTTGTAGGCCTCTGTTTTTATTTTTTTTAAAGATCAAGCCCTGAGAAAAAAAGTGCTCTAATGGCCTAGTGCTAGCAGGTCATGTTGTGTTGGCCACTGGCCATTGTCAAAAGCCCCGGTGTAGTTGTTGAATTTGCGACTGCTGTTCTTGTGTGTTGTTAGAATAGAAATTCTTCCCTTGAGAGTAGGAACTGTGCCTCTCTTCAGCAAATGCAATGTGCACAGTGTGTGTGATAAATAAGGGAAGGACTGAGAACAATGGGAACAGCTGGACTCACATCAAAGACCTGGCATAACTGTAACCAAACACCATGACACTTAGGGTCCCCAATGTAAAATCATCCCACCAGAAACTAAGTACTGCTGCTGTCACTATGCCCCTTGTTTTCTCCCGGCTAAGAACTAATGACAACTTGCAGACAGTTTAATAATAATGATGAACCCTCCCTGCCACCAGCTTAGCATATTCTGTGGGATGGAATCTCCACAGATGCCGCTTTATGCCCCTTGTTGTGATTATCCTTCACCACCTCCATGTGTGGTCAGTGCTCCACACAGTGTGCAATGGGTGGACACAAACTGCCCCATCCTGACATCTACTGAACGGGGGAGGTAAAGATGAATGAGGTGGATGCCAGAAGATGTAGTTACCCTAGAGCAAGACGATGATGGCGAGCCAGGTGTTCCACTTGCCATTCAACTTTCAGCATCTGGCTGGGTTTCTTCCTCCTCTTTGATCTCCTCATCTCCTCTTGTTGCCTTTGGGGAGAGTCAGTGGTATAACAACAGTGGTGCCCGATTTCATTGGTGGGTGTTTGGTTTAACATGTTTCACATAAATGTCATGGTGTCTGTGTTTCATATGTTTTATCAGGGCGATTGTGCCAAGGTGCATTCCCTCCTTTCCCCTTTTCACTGATTTATCACAAATTGTACACAGTGCTGTCGATGATGACTGCACTGTGCCTGCCCCAAAAGAAAAATAGTCCCACACCCAGGACTTTGGGGGGGGGCGGGAAAGGTGGAGAAGAATGTCCTCTTTCTACTTCTCCTCCACATTCCCCTTCACTGGCTGGGGGAGAAGATGATGTTGCTGCTTTTGCTACTACTGCCTCAGAGTCAGCACTACAATTAGGACCAGGAGTATTGCTGCTGGCAAGTGGAACTTATCCTAGTTCCGCATCACTTGACCCCATTCCCACTGTGTCCATGGTGGTCTGTGGCACACTAGCCTACTCCTCAGAATCCTGCTGCCCTTGCAAATCAGCAGCAGCAGGCAATAGAGCAGTATCAAGTTCCGCAAATTCCAAAAGCTCACTGGTGGTGGTGATGCCCATCTCCATCCCTGTCTCCCATTCCTTCTCAGTTAGGGCTAAAAAGGTAATTAATGTCTCTTCCACCCCAGCTTCTCCACCATCATCATCACCACTACCACCAGCCCCTACTTTCTGCTGCTGCTTTAATACAGACGTCTCACCGGTTGCAGGAGGTGATGAGAAATGTGACAGAGTGTTCCCTAATGTTACACTTGCATTTCTTGTTGATCTGAAGAAGGCAGACTGTCAGCACTAGCAGCAATAACAGATGCTTCTGGTCCATTTCACTTTCAGGAGTATTTATGCTGCTGCTGCTAGTTGTGACTCTTTGAAGTGCAGTTGATGTTACTCCCGGGCAGACCTGGTTTTGTACTTCAGGTGGGATCTCAATGAGGAGGTTTCTAAATGGGATCCTGCTGCTCATGTGTTTTATAAACAGACAACAAATACAAACATTTTTGGATCATGAGCAAAGTATCTCCATACTAAAGATTTAATAGACTGATTGTTACAGTGGTGATAGCAGCAGGCTGTATACTCAAAAATTCTGCTTGCCTCTGTCTATCAGTCAAAGTTTTTTTTATTATTATTATTATTATTATTATTATTATTTCATTTAATTGACCCTGTCAATTCTGTTTCTCTCCCTAGAACTAATGCAGTGGTATTTTTACATTACTGGATAGACTGGAGTTGGATTTAGAAAATCCAGTCTCTGCAGATTGCAGTAAAATAATAAAACATTGAGCAATCACTAGTGCACCGTGCAAAACCACACCTCAGTATATCCTTCCTTGCCCCTCTAGTTCTTGTAGATGTATTGGAGTGTGGATTAGTATGAATGGTACACACAGACACAGTATGTGAAGTTGAACCCCTAGTCTATATTTGTCTTAATTGTCCGTCAGGTGTTTTGTCTGGTGGTATCTGTCAGTTTCACACCATTCAGTCCCAGGCTGGCTGGCTGCTTGTTGTCACTCACTCTAGAAGTACTACGAACCATGTCCACTACTATCTTTCCCATATTGCATTCACCTCTAATCTCACCACTACCGATAGGGTGGAATGCCTAATGAAAATTTACAATTTTCCCCTTTTTCTATGGGAATTTTCACTCATTAAAAATCATAGAATTTCCACCTTTTCACTAATACCAGTGATTTTCTGGCAAGAACTTTTTCATTTTCTGCCTATGCTTTCTATGGGAGAATCTGCCATAATTCCCGGACCTTCCTAACATGCTATGGGGTTGTAGCTTAGGCAGAGATGATTCAGAAAGAGAGAGAGAGATATGAGTTCTGTTTTTTTGCTATACAATGAGTAATGAGTTGGAGGCATTCTAATGTAAATGTAGAGAAATACAGCAGCAGAAGTAGTGTGAGCACACTCAGTTTAGCAGATATTGCTACATCTCCGCACAGTTCTCAGAGACATGGGATATTATTTTAATAAGGAACATATTAGATGTGCATTGCCACTGCTTGTGCTTACATCTGCTACTGCTGTTGCTGCTGCTGCTTTGTCTGTGATGACACGTGTGGAACATCCACCGAGAAAAAAATATCAAATGCTGCTGTCAGGGCCGGACTGGCCTACAGGGATACCGGTAAAAATCCTGGTAGGCCGACAGCACTGGCCTTCCCAGGGGCCGGCCGGGGCTTCTTCAATAAAAGTTTGAATGATCTTTCCAATCATCGCGGCCGCAAGATAACAGGCAGCCGCGAGATGTGAACAACCACCGGCCCGTCTACTGAGTGGAGGCAGGCCGGGCCTAGACCGAGTGACGTCAGACGCAGCGCGGAAAGCACACCGGGTAGGCTGGCAGCTCCTACCTTAAACAGTGGTTTGCGGAGACAGAGGTAAGAGGGGGAGAAAGGCAAAAGAGGGATCAATAGCGGGTAAAAGAGGCAGAGGGGGGTCAAAAGGGAGAAAAAAGGCAAAAGGAGGGGGGATCAGAAGGGGGAGAAAGCGGCAAAAGGTTGGAACCAAGAAGGGGAGAGAGAGATGCAAAAGGGGGATCAAGAGTTAATGAGGGGGAGAAAGAGGCAAAGGGGAGATCAAAAGAGAGGAAAGTGGGGGGAGGGGAGAAAAAGGCAAAAGGGGGGAATCAGGAAAGGGGGAGAGAGGCAAAAGGGGGAGAGAAAAAGGCAAAAGAGGGATGAAGACAAGAGTCAAGGCTGGATTAAGGCAAAGAGGGGGATCAAGAGGAGGAGAATGGTGAAAGAAAAATCAAGAGGGGTAAAGAGAGGCAACTTGACAAGAGGGGGAATCAAGACCAGGTGAAAGAGGCAGAGGGGGGTCAAGAGTGGGAAAAAAGAGGCAAATGGAGGGGGGATCATGAGGCGAAAGGAGGAGCAATCAAGAGATAAAAGGAGGGAGGGACCAAGAGGCAAAAGAAGGGGGGGTCAGGAGGGGGAGAAAGAGGCAAGAAGGGGAGCGAGTCAAAAGGTGGGATCAAGAGTCAAGAAAGGGGTGAAAGGGGGATCAAAAGGGAGAGAAAAAGGCAAAAGGAGGGGGCTCAAGAGTCAAGAGGGGGATAACGAAGCAAAAGGTGGGAATGAAGAGTGGGAGAAAGAGGCAAAAGAGGGGAATCGAGAGTCAAGAGGTGGTGTGTGTGTGTATATATATATATATATATATATATATATATAAATAATTCTCTATTGTTCTGGTGGCATTCAGATATCTTTTAAAATGCATGTTTTCCCCTTTTATAAACAAGAAAAAAAATGCCATTATGCTATGGGACTGGTATAATGACGCAATGCTATGGGGCTGGTCAGCAATTTTTTCCAGGGCTGGTTTTTATTCCCAGTCCGGCCCTGGCTGCTGTCACTGTGCCCCGACGACCTTCCCCAACAATTAAATAAAACATGTGTGAAAATCCTATACAAAAGTGAGTGAGGCAAGTGAAAACACCTTCAGCTTAAAATATCGACAACAACGACAATATTGCCTTCATTATGTGTGAGGGTCCAGGTCCAGTATAATATTCCTGTAGTACCATAGGTACCCTTTAAGTCCTTCTACTTGGCCCTGTTTCCAGTACTACCAGCAGACAGTGAATCTGCAAATGTGAATGTCTCCACACATTGCATGTTGTGTGGTGCAAGGCCCGCACATGTCAATATTCTGGAGACCAATAAAATCCAAGGAATAAGGGAGTATCTGCAGGCTTTCCATCCTGCAGAATATGCCAAGCTCAAGGCAGAGAAGTACACAATTTATCTGATTTTCCCTCAGGAATTCCTGCCCATTTTGAACCCATAGATTTCCCCATTTCCCTAACATTTATGTTTGACCATGATAATTTTTCCATTACCTTCTTATGTTATCTGTGGTAGCAAGAGTTCCTATCCCATAATATAAAAACATGGAACTTTGCACCGCCATGCAGCATGTTGTAAAACAGGAGAGAATAAGACAGGAAGTAGATAAATAATGAGAGAGAGAAAAAGTAAAAAAATAAATAAATAAAATACATTTATTTTGGTGTGCTTACTTCCTTGCACAATGTGTGCAGGAGAAGCTGGAAGGCTGATAATAAATCAGAGTTGCCGGAATCCAGCAGCAGTAGCAGTTGCAGCAGTAGTTAAGGGAGCACATTTCCCCTACACATATGAGCCCCAGGCCCCAAAAATCTTTCCCAGAGATCCGGGGAAATGTATTATAAAAGGCCCATGGGAGCACAGTTCAGCTTCCTGTGATCTCTGTCAAATATGTTATCGTCATAAAGTAGAGACCTGCAAGAGACTGGTTTTGATGATTCAGTGGGTGGTGGAGCAGGGGATGTAGCAGAGACCATGAGAACATTTTTGGCTGAAAAATAATTAGAATGTGAGAGAGAAATGCTGTTGGAAAATGGCATCACCTCCACAAGTGACATCATGGCATTTGCTGCTACTGTAATTCCTGCTGTTGAGTAACCGCACAAAAATAATGGGTGTGGCACCTTTTTTCCCTTGAGGCAGGCACAGTACAATCGTGAACAATTCATAGTGTACAATAAGGTGAAAGAGGACAAATTCAAGTTTGAGCTGCAATAATTTTGAATAAAACCTCAAAAATCTCAGCAGAGTACCCTTGTTTTACTCAGGAGGATAAACCCTACAATATATATTTTTTACTTAAAGTATTACTATCTCTTTAATAATGCTACCAGAGCCAGAGGGAAGATTAACTGTTACTTGATGTCAGCGGTTGCTGCCCAATGGTGGGAGGAAAACTCAGTGAGCAGAGACAGTCATATAATCTGTAATCTGCTCACTTGTCCTCATATCTTTATCAAGTGAATTTTCTTTCCGAATGATCTTTCCAGCCCTTTACCCACCCCATTAACCACCGGCTTGTACGACTCTTTTTTTCTACAAAAGAATAAGGCAGCATGTCAACCAACAACTTTTTGACAACTGTGCCATTTTGCAGGTATACTTTGGGATTATTTTTGTGAAGTTTTTGACTCCTTCCTAAGAACACAGTAAGTTTGTGTGTTTGGCAGTACACAGTAGAAGAACTGTGTACTGTTATTGTTTTAACAACATGACTTGTAATGGTGGAGGTGGTAGGGGAGGTAGTGACATGTGTAGGCACTCTGTGACTCATCATCTTCATGAGTCATGTGTTTCGCATTTCAGAGACAGCAGCAGGAGCCTTGCATGTTATTTCAGATTAACAAGATCTTGGAGCATTCTCTGACACATCTACATAACTACTATTAGGTGCCCCAGAGCCCCATGTACTTTTAGGAGTGCTTTTACTAATGATAGTCATGGCATCTTACATATTGATGGCGTGTCTCTGAATCAGCCCTGTGGTTTTGGTTCAGGTGGGATCTCAATTAGTTTGTGCCAAGATGTGATCCTACTTTCCCCCTCCTCACATGCTTTTTTACACAGACAACATACAGCAAAATGTTTAGCTTTTGGATAATGAGTGAACTATCTCTATATACTGTAGGCTTTATAGATATATATATATATATATATATATATATATATATATATATATATACCAAACATATAAGTCCTAGCACTCTCCCAATCAAAATCAATGGCCTGGGTGCCTGGTTCCACAAAAGATACATACAGTTTTGTTCAAGGACCGCACTCACAGGACTTCCAAATGCTTCAAAATTGTGCAAAGTTTATTATCAATGTTTCGGGCCGAAACGTTGATAAACGTTGCACAATTTTGAAGCATTTGGAAGTCCTGTGAGTGTGGTCCTTGAACAAAACTGTGTATATATATATATATATATATATATATATATATATATATATATATATAGGTCCCTGAGAGGCTACTACTAGCTGGGCTAGATGTCACAATTGTACTAGCAGTATTTGTCAATGATGCTGGTTTTTCATCAGCAGTTGAAGCACTCCTCATCGTAGTTATGGTTGTGGATGTTGATGATCCATGTTATTGTTTACTCAACTTTAGTGTATGTGGCTGGAAGGAGAGTTAGACTTTGAGGTGGAAAAATGATGATGGCTGACAGGGTGACTTCATATTTGTAGGTATCTTTACTTGTCCAGAGTCAGACTTTCCAATTGATCTATGAAACAGTTTATAAACTGGCATGGTGATCCTTTTCAATGGTAACAGACCGAGCTCTTTCCTTTGAGCTAATGTTATGACCATCACATCATTGCTCACACTCTCAACTTCATCAGTATAAGAAGAATGGGAGGACACTGGAGGGATATATTGTAGGTTAACATCATTATACCCCTGATGACTATCATATTATCTAGGCTTTATGCAGTCTCAAATAATGTAATTTTATTTTCCTCTAAGTTTGATTCTCATAGAATTCACCACTACTCTCAGGACAGGTTTTGTACTAGTTCACTAATGATTAAACTTGTCTCAGGAGAAGTTTCAGATTTCACCTAGGTTTTTCTATGTGCAGGATTTCCCTTAGCCTGTGAACCACCCACCACTCACACTCATCACCAGTACAACAGGAGGTGAGAGAGAGAGAGAGACTGGTGGTGAGGGTGGTGATAGCCCCAGTATGCTATTGATAGTGGTGTAAGCATGAGCATGTTCTTAGAGGTGACAAATGAAGATTGAAGGAGAGATCTGGAGGGACTGGGTATCACCATACCCCCGAGTACTGTTGAGATTGTGGAATTAGCTAAATTCCTACTGCTAAATTGTCTGTAGGTATTTTTCTTTGGAGACAGGGATGGATCAGTCCTCAGCATCAGCTCTGTGCAGTGTGTAACAGTGTTGTGTAGAGAGGGGAGGAGGCATCAAACCTTGGTACATCTGCCCTCATAAACATGCCAAACATTACCACCCCAAAGTTCACCACAGACATGAACCATCCCACTCCCAAGCCAAGCCACTGAAGTGACATGCAGCAGATGTGACTGAGCCCCTTTTGCAACATGAGAAAAAACACAAGTGAACATCTGAGCCAATTGACAGAGAGGCAACCATATTTGCACAGCAGGAACTTAAAAGTGGTTCCACTCCCACCCAATAGACAATTTCAGTAATTTCACCATCGCCACCATCTGATACTACAGGTATGAGGCTCTAGCAGTATGTCTCCACGTATTGTATGTTGCTATGACCATACATGACAATGTTTTGGAGAGCAATAAGGGAACATCTGAAGATGTTATACCATACTGAATATGCCAAAGTGATAGCTGGGAGGGTACACTACTTTTATTCAGTGTGTAGTAAGTCAGTCACCCACCACTATCAAGTGACTTGACTTAAATGTTGGCAAACAACATGGGCCTTAGTCAGTGACTGACAGCGTGTGATTTCTTGGGGGGTAGTTTAATATAAACAGCACACTGAGGTCGAAGTTGATCATTTGGACATGCTTTACAAGTGCTGACATGCCATATGTGTGATTCCAATGCTTTTCAGTCTTCAGAATATTTGTTTTCACTTTTTGTACATTGTAGTTGTTGAAAACTGTGCAGTGCATCCCTGCCCCAAAGGAAGTATATCTCAGCACCCATGGTTTTAGGGGAGTGGGATGAAGAGAAGGAGAATGTTGACTGAGCCAGTATGGCTTGATGTGCTGCTTCTTCTGCTGTCTCTGCAGCACTAGAGCAAGAACTGGGAAGAACCATGACCACCACCACTTGTCCCATGTCACATCTGATCTCAATCACACTCCTCCCATTACTACCAGTCATCATGGGTATAGTGGATAAAATAGGATTTTATGAACTAAGAGAAAAGGATTTAACAGGTAAGACTAATCCTATTTTCTCTGTCGTCCTATACAGGTTACTGCTAACTTTGGAATATACAACCATTAAGTTCCCCAGGGCGGGAAGAAAGACAAGGACCAGACACAGGCCCCCAAAGTCACCAGAGCACCAATGGACCTACACATGAAGAGCTCAACAATAACCGCAAAGTGTCAACGGACACTGAACAGGGGTAAAACAAACCCCAGGAACTTTTTTACATCACACTGAACTAGAACCAACAGGGCTCAAAAGTGAAAGAGTACTGAGAAACTGAAGAGATCCTAGACAGGCAAGGCTGCCTCCAGGATCTTCCTCCCAAAACTGGCATCAGCCATTGCTAGCACATCCACACGATAGTGTTTAGCAAACCAAGCCTGTCGAGACCAGTACGGAGCAATCAGAATGACTGGGCAGCGCTCCAGTCTTAGTTTCGGTAGCACACTGTTCAACAGGGGAATGGAAGGAATGATGTATGTCAGATGAAATGTCCACGGGATCAACAAGGCATCCAGAGCCAGGGGATCCGCCCAGTGAGAGCAGAACGTTGGAACCTTCCTGTTGTGCCTGGTTGCCATCAGGTCGATGCATTGAAGACCCCACTGCTGGATGATGAGGTTGAAAACCTCTGGATGTAGCTCCCACTCTCCGCTGTCCACCGTGTGCAGACTGAGGAAGTCTGCTAGAACATTGTCTACGCCAGTAATATGAACTACAGAAGTGACAGGAACATGCTCCTCTGATCATGATAAAATAGCCTTTACCTCGAGTCAAGCTGCGAGACTTCTTGTGCCGCTTTGCTTGTTGATGTAGGCTACAGCTGTAGCGTTGTCTGACTGTACCCTGACCGGGCATTCCACCAGTTGCCGTGTCCAGTGATGTAGGGCATGAAATATTGCCCGGAGCTCCAAGACATTGATGGGAAGGAGAGGCTCCTCCTGGGACCACTGCCCCTGAACACTCAAGTGCCCCAGTACCGCTCCCCATCCGGAGATGCTGGCATCCATTGTGACTGTTGGCCAGAAGGGCACCAGGAAGGGTCTGCCTTTCAGGAGATTGTTCAGGTTGAGCCACCACGAGAGGCTCTGCTCCACGTGAAGAGGGAGAGATAGGAATCTTTCCAGGAGATCTGGTCGACCCCTGCATGCCAGGATTACAAACCTCTGAAGTTTCCTGGTATGAGCCATGGTGAACAAGACTGCTTCTATGAACTTCCCCACCAAGGTTGACAACTTCTTGGCTGGAACCGGATCCAGAGACAGTATAACCTGGACATTCAGTGCTGTCTTATGAGCCACTTCGTCTGTGAGAAATACCATCCTTCTCTGAGTGTCGAAGAGGATGCCCAGAAAGACTATTCTTCGAAGGAACAAGGTCTGATTTGTCCAGATTGATGATCCACCCGTGATGGGAGACAGCATGAATGCAGTACTGCACCTACTGATGAAGAAGTTCCAGAGAAGAGTCCTTCAGAAGGAGGTCGTCCATAAATGGAGTCGCCCTGATGCCATCCCAATGAAGGACGGAGATCAATGCTCCTAGGAATCTGTTGAAGACTTGAGGAGCCGTGGTCAGGCCAAAGGGGAGGGCGGAAAACTAGAAAAGCCCTCGGTCGCAAGCAAAGCGAAGATATTGCCGACTCCTGGATGAATAGCGATGCGCAGATAGGCATCCTGAAGATCCAGAGAGACCAGAAATTCCCCAGGGGACATGGCCGCTACAACTGTGTGCCGTGACTCCTCATAGTATTGGGACCGGACCACAAAGGAGTTGCGATCTTTCAGATCCAAAATGGGTTGACAGCCGCCGTCCTTCTTGGAAACCACAAAGAGGTTGGAGTAGAATTCCAAGACCCTCTCCTGAGGAGGAACTAGTTCCATGAACTGCCTTGTCCAGAAAGGCCCAAGGGAGAACGAGAAAAGAAGGTCCTGGAAGGACGAAGGGAGGTGAAGGGAATCCTGCACCCTGTAGCTACCACCTGTAAATCCCACAGGTCCACCACGGAGGCCTCCCAATCCGAGAGGTAGTGGCATAAGCGGCCTGCATAAGCGGGACATAAGCGGGACCCAGGTTCGGTGAGTCATGCAGAAGGTTTGGAAGCCTTGGACTTCACGGAGGACTTAGGTCTCCATTGCTGCTTAGGCTTGGATGAGGAGCGCAGAGCCTGAAGGACCGTCTGGGTCGCTTGGCATGAGTCTGCTTGAAAGGGACGAAAAAGCAGATTCCTTTTTACAGGCGCCTTCTTCCTCAGGACCACTGGCAGGTGAGTACTCTTCCCTCTAGTGGCCTCGCTGATGAGATCCTTGGGCTCATGCCCAAACAGGGAGGAGCCCCAAAAAGGCAAAGACAGGAGAGCCTTCTTGGAGGCCGTGTTAGCAGAACAGATCTTAAGCCAAAGAGCACGTCTGGCTACCATAGACATGGTAGATGCCCTGGCTCCCATACACACACAGTGTCAAACAGGACAGCAGAGACATAATGCTGAGCCTCAGTAATGCTAGCGAGAAGGCGCAACATGACAGCTGAATTGAGCTGTTCAGTCCAAACAGCCACAGCCCTATTCACCCATGCTGCAGCAAATGCAGGGTGGAGGGCAGAGCCAGCCGTCGTAAAAATAGCTTTGAGAGAGGTCTCAAGCTTCTTATCAGTCCAGTCTTTGAGAGCAGAGGTGTCAGCCACAGGCAAGGCAGTGGACTTAGAAAGCCTGGAAACAGGGGCATCCACTTTGGGGGGAAGGACCTACTGCATGAAGGCCGTTTCAGAGAATGGGTAAAGCTTAGCGAACTTCTTAGACACAGATGGTTTGTTGTCTGAAAACTTCCACTCCTCAGACACCAACCAGTCAAGGGTGGGGTTAGGTGGAAAACAGGTATGGGGCCTAACATCAGAGGGGTCAGAAGAAGCCTCCTACCAAAGGAATGTTCAGAGTGGTCAGCACAGCCCTGATCAGGCCCTCAGCCGAGGGAATGGGGTCAGCCTCTAAGGGGTCCCCAAAAAACTGAGATGAAGGAACAGCTGAACAGTCGTCATCATCATCAGAGTCCACCAATAATTCCTCCTCAGAGGAGTCGGACACATCAAGTACACCCTGCGTTTTAGGCAGGGAAGATCTGATAGGGGCGTGGGCCTGCCACAAGTGGAAGACCCCCCGTAAAGTGGATGGAAGGAGTTGTAAGGTGGACTGGAGATCCTTGGTAGTAGCCTTAAACTCTTGCATCCATACTGGCTCTAGTGCATGGCTGGAGGCCCCCGCAGGGGATTCAGGGGCAGCAGCACATGCTGGGCAAACATGTCCTGAGAATTCTCTAGGTAACCCTGATTGATATGAGGAGCAATGAGGGACACAGACACCCCAGTATCCTTTGTCTTTGGTTTAGCCCCAAGGTCTAACGGAGTAGACATTCTCACAGAGTCAAACTGGTCAAAGTATGAAAACACCCACAAAACAGTGTTTGATAAATAAATTCAGCCCAGAAACGCTAAATTAGACTTATCTGGTAGGCAAAGGGTTAAACTGCGGAGGAGAGAAGGAGAGTCCAAGCCCTGCGTAGGATACTCGTTCTGCGAATACACAAAATGGCTGCCGCAACAAGAGCCAATCAGAAACAAGTGCATGAAGCGAGCGCTCATGTGAATCGTAGTTTCACTAACGGAGTACCCCAACAGTGCCCAAAGCCCCCTAAGGCCCCCAACATTCCCAGAACGTTGACCGGATGTAACGGTTTACCTTGATTGGAGTCCGTAGTGCAGAGATGTAAGCTCACCCTTGCAGATAAACACAGCCCAAAGTGACCAGGTAAAAAGCCACCTGGGTTGTGAATCTGTGCACGGGGGCTGGCAGGAACAGGAACCGGATGCGTAGAATCAGACAAGTGCAAATCCAGAAGAGTAGTCAGGAACAGCAAGCTGTGGTCACAAGCCAAATCAGTCTGGGAATCTGGAAACAAACCACAGGAAATACAACAATGAACTGACCCAGCCCTCAGGGAGAGGCAGTGTTTTATACCCAGGTAATGAGCAGCTTAATTAACAAGCTGCCTCAGGTAGACTCTGAATGACAGGTGAAATCTGATAGCAGCAGTCCAGCCCCCTAGTGATGCAGGCAAAGCAAATACAGGCTAGAATCACACTGATAGAAGAGATTCAGCAGTGGCTCAAAGGCAAGAAAGCAGAACCAGAGCATAGAGGACTCCGGTTCAATTCCACCATGATCTGCCAGAGGGATGACCACGCCTGGCAGTCTGCCTAGACAGGGGCAGACAGTGACTCCGGATGACAGAGCAAGGGCAAACCAACAAAATGAGCTATCTCTGACCCTCTCTGAACGGTTACAGAAATATGTCCCAAACTGTAAAGTCCCATAGAAGTGAATGGAGCAATGGCGTCTATGTGGTAAACGCGCCTTAAAGGCACGGAACATAAAGTTAACGAGATGAATATCAAAATGTAAAACTACTCAAAAGCCCACTAGAATAAATCAGTAGTGCCCAACCCCCCCAAAAGGTGCTAACCAGCAGCAAAAGGGTTAAGTTACCACAGAAACTTGCTCCAAACAACTCACAGACATACAGATAAACCCAAAGAGTACATGAGTATATAACAGGAACTCCAAATGAGACCCCTGTGGGGAGGGGAAGCATGGGACATGTGGACCTCAGCACTCGAAGGGTGCACACCCTTTTTCAGCAGATCTTCTGTCTTCAGATTACCATATATCAAGAAGAAGCCTCAGCCTATGTTAGACAGCTGCGTTTTTTCTGACATCCCTATGCTTTCTATTTGTTTTTGAGCCCACAGTTCTCTCTCTCCTCCTCCACAATACAATGTACAGCTCGATCCATTATGAGTTCTATATAATCTTCGAAAGAATCTGATTCCTCAGAGAAATGCTGGTCATGCACACAATTCAGACCTTTTATGCTTAAAGTGGGGTCTAGCAATGTAGCAATAATTTAGTCCTCATTGCTTTTTATAGACACTACTGTAGGATCCTGCTCAAAGCATGCTATGAATACAATCCTTGCCCATGCTCTTTATTTTTTCTAAAATAAGTAAATAAGTGGAAGTATTTCACTTATACTTTCACCAGCACAACTAATCAACAAGGTGGCCTCTTCTGCAGTCTTCAAGGGCTCACAGACGTCTGACGTAAGCTGCCATTGATCAGGTGAAAAAGAAGCCCCCTCCAAAGCCTTCCAGTTAAGCATTGTGCATTCACTGAGGGCTTTGTTCTAGTATGTGCAATTTGGAATTCCCCCTAGTAGGGAACTCTATTTTCAACTGGTGATGGTACAGGTGGTTATACTCTTGTATAGAATATAACACATTACAGATACTGTAGGACTGGCTAAAATGTGCACATATTTTGCAGGCTATATATATTCAGTTTTTCTCTTACTGTTTTAAGTTTCTTACAGAAGTGAGAGACTAATAGGTTGACAACCTGGGCGAAGCATGGTACATTAAAGATATCTGCCATACTCAGCTATTATGTTGGAGCCATTGCAAAGTCGGGGTACAAGCCATTAGTTAAACACTTTCTGCACTTAATGACATCTACAGCGTTGTGGGTCTGTCTTTCAAAGCTTTCCATACATGAAGTTGCATACCAATTGTATTGTCTACTCTGCAGCTGGACTTTTCTACTACTGGCAGATGCAACTTGATTAATGGTGGCCTATTACTGTATTCTGCTGCCTGTAGATAGGGAGGATATCCAATGCGCATTCACAGACATGTAGTCTCTACTATGAGAGACTTCTACTACAACTACAGGGACTAGATGTTACAATGATTATAGCAGTAGGCTGTACACTTTCATCACACTCCTAGCTGGAGGACCTGTGATGCTGCTTAGTCAGTAACACAAACAATGAGCTTGGCTGTTTGAGGGTTGCACTTCCAAGAGGTGATAATGTCTTTCCAGGTGATCTCGCAAACAGGCTTACTACTGCTCTCCAGTGGTAGAAGACTTTCAGCTAATTGTTCCAATTCATCATTGCTCTTACTCTCTACTTAATCTATATCTGAACAACAAGGTGAAGACAGTAGATGGAAATATGTTAAATTACCATCAACAGCCTCATTATTATAATTAGGTCAGCAGCATCAACATTGTCTGTTTTCCTCAATACTACCATGCCCATATTCTCCATCTCCACCACATTCATATTCTTTTTGCATTCCCTTAAATCAGCTATTCCCTGAGGGTGAATTGCAGATGCTTGGACACTACTTTGCAGTATGAGTGAGGTATTACTATTGCTGTCTGATGCATCACTTGGTGCTACTGCTAAATCCTCCTCCTCCACTTTGGCAACAACCCTAGACTGACACTGCTCATCATCTTTAAGCATTATAGTACTACTAATACAGGTAGTGGAAATTTTCCCAGTTTTACTAATGGCAACCTCCTCACAATGAAGAGGCTCATCATCATCAGCTGCTGCAAACAGATACAGTACTGTTAATTGTTAACTTATACCACATGGCTGGTAGTGATTGTGGAATAATGTTTTATCCGTCTGATAACTATTACATCTAGTCTCTGTCATTGTTACTGTCAGTCACCATAGCTCATGTGAAAAACCTCTTCTATGTATGTATATCTTTATTTATATTGTGCCACACAGTATATGCAGCCCCTTATAACAGTAGTATGTTAAAATAAATATATGGGGATAAAATAAGTGTCACAATCATAGACACATTAGGAATGAGGTCCCTGCCCCAAGGAGCTTACAGTTTAAATCGGTAATAGGAGACAGACAGCAGGGCATGAGAGTGTCCAGTGCTGTGAGTTAAAATGCGGATCTTGCCAAAGGATGGTGTATGGTGCTAGTGCTCCAGAAGATAGGATTTCAGGGTAAAGTTAAAAATGGAGGTAGATCGTTCTAGATGTAGGCAGTGGAATATGACGTTTGAGAGGAGCAGAAAGTGAAAAAGGTTTAAGGTGGGAGAGGGAAGAGAGGGAGGATATTATAACAAGAAGGGCATTGTGTGCTGAGCAAAAGAGGTGACTGAGAGCATAAGTAGAGATTCTGAATATCTTTAAAGGTAAGAAGAAGGATTTTGTAAGTGATACACTGATGAATGTGGAGGCATGTGAGATAACTAAGAAGGATGTGATAAGGTTTGATTTTTGGAGAAAGTGTGGTGAGTCGTGCAGTGGTGTTTAGGACAGATTACCTAGGTGAAAAGTAAGTCTAAGCAGGATAGAATGAATTCATGCGTAAGAGGAACGGAGGGATTTTAGCAATGTTGCTAAGGAATAAGCAACAGATTCTAGCCACAAAGTTAATGTAAGGGTAAAAGAAAAGGGAAGAATCAAACATGGCTCCTAGGCAGCGCGCTGAGCTGACTGGTCAGTTCCATCAATTATAATAGCGAAGATGGGAGTTGGGTGAGATCTCTAATATTTTGATATATTTATCTTAAGATGACGGTGAGCCAGTTTGGAGGAGATGGCAAAGAGGCATTCTCAAACTTCTAACTGAATGGGTGATTGACAGACTGGAGTATCATCAGCATGATACATGAAGCCAGATGCATTTATAAGTTCACCCAATGAGGGTGTACACAGAGAAAGCTAGAAGACATAAAATGGAGCCTTGAGGCACCCCCACAGACAGAAGGACTGTAGATACAATTTTATTGCCAGAAGACACACTAAAGGAACATTGTGAGAGTAAAGCCATGAAGCAGATTGATTGCGGAAGCCACAATTGTGGAGACTCTGAGTAGATAATGGTTAACTATATCAAAAGTAGAGGATAAATCGAGCAGTATGACTATAGAGAATTGGCCTTTGGCTTTGTCAGTCTGGACTTCGTTAGTCACTTTACAGAGGACTGTCTCAGTTGAGTATCCACAACGTAATGCAAACTGCAGGGGTCCAAAAGATTGTTAGAGTCAATGAATTTGATTATTTGGGAGAAGGCAAGTTATTCTAAGCGTTTGGAATTAAGAGGTAGAAGGGAGACCGGTTATAATTCGAGAGACAAGAAGGAGTGATGTTAATATTCTTGAGTAGGGGTTTGAATGAAGAAAGGAAGGTGCCTGTGGAGGGTGATATTTTGAAATTGTGTGTTAATATAGGTTTTAGGACTGGTGTAAGTGGTCTAAAAAAGTCGGAAGGCCATGAAACAGGTGGGTGGTGAGTGAATAGCCTCTGTTACTGGAGTAAATGGTTAAAACAGGATGAAGGGAGTCTGGGGAGACAGAGGGAGTTCAGAGACAAATGGAAGAATACTAATCTGTTTGTAAATAGATTCCTGGTTGTCTTTGAAGTGCTCAGGCAAAAGCTTGGGGTGAATGTATCAAGTGAGATGCGAATGTGGAAGACGGAAGGACAAGGAGTCAGACTGAGACAAGACAGTGATGTTTAGATTTGTTGTTGTGAATTGGTTTAGTATTCCTGTTTCATCTTCTATAAGGAAGAATGCTGGCAAGAAAGCAGAAATTTAAAATGGATGAAATCTTCAGATCTAGTGCAAAAATGTAGGAAGTAGGTGTGGGAGTTAAACTAGGGTCATGGATTAGCTCAATTAACCCAGTGTTGTTTGAGAGGGGTGAAGGAATCAGTAGTAGAGCATAAGATTGAGCTGTAGGAGTTAACAAGAATGTCTGTCTTAAATGGATGAAATACAGGAAAGGTGGGAATTGATTGAGGCGCTCATCCAAGGGAGATCAAGAGAGTGGGTATCCATTATAAATCTGTTGTGGTAATTGATGGGGGATGGGGAAGAGTAGGAGAGAGAGAGAAGGATATAAGATGGTGGTCTGATAGAGGGAATGGGAAGGATCCAGGCTCTTGGTAATGGCAAGATCCAGACTGTAACCAACTTTGTGAATGCCACAGTTAATTAATTGATGGACATCAAATGAGGAGGTTAGCTCAAGAATATGGGAAGCCCAAAGGACAAAGGAGTCATCAATATCACCATTAAACTCACCCAAAATAAGGACAGGATGGTCCGTAGAAAGAAAGGTGAATCAGCATTCAAAATCTGAGTGAAAGTATGAAGGAGAAGAGGAGTTAGCAGATAGCCTGTTTAAAGACAGCCAACACCTAAACAGATGGTTATTGAGCTGAACTGCATGTACTTCAAAAGAAGAAACATTAATAGATGGTAGGATTGAAAGGGGCAGGGAGTGGTAGAAGAGTGAGGGGTATATGAGAAGCAGAAACCACTATAAGAATGTGCAGTCTCCACAGCTCTGTCTTGTACAGAAAGACAACCAAGTTTCTGTGAGTGCAAACAGCTGTAGGTATTGCTCACAGAAAAATTGTGAGTGCGTGTTGATTTATTAGATAGGGAATGAGTGTTCAAAAGAGCACAGGAGAAGTGGAGAGAAGAGGGAGAAGGGGAATACTAATGAGTTTTGAAGAGCTTGATCCCTTCAAAAAGCAGTGGAAGGGAGGCGATGTCCGTACAGGCAAGCAGCAGGATAAGAGAGAGGACAAGTTATGGGGATGTTTGCTGATGTTCTGGAACAGGGTGTAAGGGGTTATAATCTGGAGAAGTGAGCAAGAGCAAGCAGGTGTAATGGGAAGGAGTGAAGGTAGATATGTGTACAGGCTGGACAGTCAGGGGGCTAGTTAAAGAACAAACTTAGGGAACCTTGAGCATATGACAACTGAATAGATGGCAAATGCAAACATGGTGAGAAGTGAGATTCTGGTGGCAGAGGAAAGAGTCTTTGCTGATGATCATTCTACAGGAGTTCTTTACGGGTAATGGAAGAGTTCTGTTGCATTCTTTTTTGTCCACAGTTGTTGAACTAAGGCACTTTAAAAATAGCCACTTAGGAAGCAGCACCAATGTTCCACTCTAGCCAAAACTCCCTCCAGAGTGTGCACAGTTATATAGGCCCAGGCCAACAGGCTGCATTGAATGCTGATTAGCAATCAGTCTATCAACTTATCAAAGAGTTGAACAACAGGCTGATGGAAAGCTGAAAGTTTAACAGGTAATTAAGTATGAAGGTGAATCCAGAGACAGTCTATGAGCTAAAAGTGTTAATAAACTAGACAGAGATCATTGAAGAGACACCAGACACATAAACAGTTAATACAGTAGTAGGAGATTATTGTTCATACCACCAGATTAATCTCTGAAGATGCACCAGGAACACAAGAGGCTTAAAGAGTAGTAGGAGAATCCTGTTCATGCCTGTGGATGAGAAAACAACATAGACTCAGTTGTTATTGCTTGTCTTTATCAGTCAAAGTTTTATTACTTGTCCCTGTCTGTTTCAGTCATTGAACTCACCATTGCATCTCAAATAGCTAACTCCCCATTTTACCTTTACACTGATAGCTAGTATCACAATTTCTTTCTATGCAAAAATTACTGTAATAGTATTTTTGCATTATACTGTACAGGGAAGCTGGCTTGCAGTAGGTTAATACAGTGCACAGCAATCACTGTTGCACCACACTACAGCATATCCTTCCTTGCCCCTCTAGTTCTTTTGTATACATTGGAGTGCAGCTGTGTATGGATGGAATACACAGTGTGTCAAGCTGACCCCTGATGTATTGATTGTCAAGTCAGATGTATTGTCTGGTATCAGTCAGTGTTGCATCACTCAGTCTCAGACTGGCTATCTAGTTTTTGTCAAGTCATTTTAACACTTTTTTGGAGGGGGGGATTTTAACTCTCCCTTTTTCTCACCTACACCCTGAAAACAACTGGAAGTGTCTATTCCCAACACTCTCTTAACACCTTCAGAAACAGCTCACTGTGTTTTTGGCTAAAGTCTGTAGGAATCACAATCTGCTATTTTCTCTCTGTCTCTCAAGCATAGGCTGACAACCTGCAGGATGCTGACACACATTATGCTATCACTGTGGGAATATTCACAGCACTGGGGAATTGTATTGTTGCCATTGGCTTCAATTCAAAACTTTGTTACAAAAAAACAGACAAGCTGCACTTTTCATGGAAAGTGGCATTTTTCGCCCACCTCTAACTACTACTCCCTTCAACGCTATGCTATCAACACTAGAATGCAACTTTTTCTCTTCCTTGTTCTTAATTTGCTTATTACTATTACTGTTGGTGGTGGAAATTTTAATATCCCTTTTACAACAGCCTCCTCAGGAGGAGGATATTGATCATTATTATTTATTGCACCTGCTCCATCAACCACGCCTGTAGTCTGTTTTTGTGCTACCACTTTCCTAGCATGTCCCTGCACTACTTCTACTCCCTTATCCTTGCCCTTGCTCCTATTACATATGCTGGATATAATATGTTTTTTTACAGTAAAGTATACAACAGAACTGTTTTCTTTTGATGTCTTGCAGTTCTCAGAATAATGTATCCTGTACATCTCTATCTCTAGTATTTGTCACTGTCTTCATCAGTCACAGCTCATGCCCAAGTCCTTGCCTGTCTCTACCATCTATTAATTACAAAAAATTAACACACACTGGCAACTCCCACAAGTCTGCAACTGTGACTCCTACTTTTCTTTTTTTCCCCTTTCCTTACATCACTGAAGTCTTAGTTTTTGCAGTCTAGGATAAGGATGGACCTATTAGCTTCAGAATCATCAGTTGTCCCAAGGAAATACAAGGGAAACATTCAACATGGATGAGGAAATTCATTCTTACCATTGATTTCAATGCAATGATCAAGTCGAGAAAACTGCACTTTGCTTGAAAAATTTCCTGCAAGAAAGGAAATGACATTTTTCACCTGTTTCACTTTAAAGAAGACACAGCAGGCAAAATGTGTCATTGACCAAAAGCATTGACTTCTGCTTTTAATGAACATGGCACTGGACAGTCTTAATCAGCAAATTTGCTAATAAGTACCATCCATTTACACATTCTCTTTGTCCAAGCCTGTTGTCTCCTAACCCTTGGTGAACTATGCTTCTATGATGAAGATTACTATGTATGACCTTTACCAAGAATACTGGACTTCACATATATATTCTGCTATTTCTATTACCTTCCCTAAGAATTAGGCTTTGCTTGAGATCTCAAACAAATGGAGAACCACTAGGCAGACTAAGAAGGTGGCTATCCAAAGCAGAAAGGCCCATCAATTGAGGCACCCAAATGATTTAAAATTATATCAAAACTTTATTAGTGTAATTTTCTCCAGGTTTTGCTGTCCTTTTTACCAGGTATTCTGGTTCTCCTACTTTTTTCTTGTTTTTCCCAATCTTATTGTGCTGACGCCCTATATCAAGTGATGACACTCTTGTGGCAGTGAGCAATCAAAGCGTTCCTGTTATCGAGTTCTAGTGTTATAATGTTCCAAGTGTTTCCTGTATTTTGACCTGGCTTTCCTCGACTATGTTTGTTGTCTCCAGATTTTGCTTTGACTTCCTGTGTTGATTCTGACCTCGGCCTGTTTATAGGACTACTCTTCTGCTTGCTGATTTTGTACATTGCTGCTCGACTGGTTTTGACTCTGGCTTGTTCGACTATTCTTCTGTCTCATCTAGGTACCGTCTCTGCCTGCCTGTTACTGATTTGATTGACAACTACTCTCCCTTCGACTTTGAGGGGTTCCCTTTGTCCAGTGCATCATGTTCAATGTTGTCTACCATCCAGTCGAGTTTGACTTTCCCTGGTTCGACCTCCCATCAGACAGTAGACTTGCTACCCTCGATTCTACGACTGCTGTTACAGTTTTCGACAGAGGTGACTATACTACCGATAGGTTCAATAAGTTGATTCCTGACTTGGTGAGTAGTTGTCTGTATCCTAGGTGGTCATTCTGCTATCAGGCTTTGCAGCCTGCACCTCTATATGGCTTAGGCTGCAGCAAGATTCCCTTGTAACAGCTACTGACTGCTAACAATGCTCTCTGACCTGCAAACTATAGCCCCTGGCTCACTGGGTCCTACTGAGTGAGTATTATTGTATTGCCATCTGTTGTTTGTGTTATATACATATTAAATCAGCAGTCTGCTATTTCTTTGTGGGGTTTCTCCTCCACAAGGTACATCTCAGAGATGTGAGGTCAGATCATGGTCTGAATACTGTGCAAAAAACTGTTTGTCACATCCTGTCAAGATTTTGTGTACCTCTCCCTCCGTGCCAGCTGAATATCGAGAATTCAGTGACGTGTTCAGTAAGGGGGAGGCTAGCGCATTTCCACAGCACAGACCCTATGATTGCGCTATTGATCTGCCTCCGGGCGTGGTGCCTCCTAGGGGTCGCACTTATCCATTGTCCTGCGATGAAAACAAGGCTATGGAGGACTATATTGAGGACACCCTCAAGAGAGGGATCATTTGCAAGTCTACTTCCCCTGCTGGTGGCGAACTAAGACCATGTATTGATTACCAGGGGCTGAATAAACTTATCTCTAAGAATGCCTACCCCATACCACTTATTACAGAATTATTTGACAGGTTAAAGGACTCTTCCATCTTTACAAAATTTGATCTGCAGGCTGCTTATAACCTGATCAGAATTAAGGCTGGGGATGAGTGGAAGACGGCATTTAATGCCAGATAAGGGCATTATGAATATCTGGTGATGCCATTTGGTTTATGTTATGCACCTGTGGTATTCCAAGAAATCATTAATGACATCCTTCGTGACATGCTTCAGTCTTGTGTGGTGGTATACCTCGATGATATATTGATTCACTCTGCTAACCTAACCCAGCACATTAAGGATGTCTCTGAGGTTTTGCTTCGATTACGCAAAAATAAACTGTTCTGTAAATTAGAAAAATGTGAGTTTCATAGTTCCCAAGTACCCTTCCTGGGGTTTGTAATTTCTAAAGAGGGCATTGCTATGGACCAGGAGAAACTTGCAGCAGTCCTACAATGGCCCCGCCCTAAGGGGTTAAAAGCTATCCAGCACTTTTTGGGCTTCGCCAGTTATTATATGAAATTTATCCAGAACTTTTCTACTATTGTAAAACCTCTGTCTGACTTGACACATAAAGGCGCTAATCCCTCTCAATGGTCCGAGGCAGCTGAAAACGCTTTTGAGACACTGAAATCCGTCTTTGCGTCTGCTCCTGTGCTGTCCCACCCCAATCCCGCCCTGCCATTCACCTTGGAGGTTGATGCCTCTGAAGTCGGGGTTGGGGCAGTACTTTCCCAGCGTCCTGTGGGAGGTGGCGCCTTGAGACCTTGGGGGTTCTTTTCTAAAAAAACTCTCCAGTGCCCAAAGCCACTATGAAATTGGCGACAGAGAGCTTCTGGCTACTATTCTTGCATTAAAAGAATGGTGTCACCTATTGGAAGGTATGAGAACCCCGGTGTTAATCCTAACTGACCATAAAAATTTGACTTATCTCTCTGAAGCAAAAAGGCTGTCCTCCTGACAAGCTAGGTGGGCACTTTTTCTGTCTCAGTTCAGTTTTGTAGTGTCCTATCTACCAGGCTCAAAGAACGTTAGTGCGGATGCCCTGTCCAGACAGTTTGCATCAGACATTGAGAGGGATGAAGAACCCGTACCTATTATTCAGCCAGATCTTATCCTAGCAATGGTGCGTACTAGCATCACTTCGTCACTGGGGGAAGAGATTTTGGCATCTCAGGCAAGGGCCCCCCCAGAAACCCCAGTTGGCAAGTGTTTCATGGATGAGCCATTCCGTACCCGTCTGCTGGAGACATACCACTCTTCTAAGGCTGCTGGGCGTATCGGGAGGGATCAGTTAATATGGTCTCTATCACAAGTATTTTGGTGGCCCTCCCTTAGAGCCGATTGCTCTGCTTTCACGGCAGCCTGTGCCACCTGCGCTCGTGCCAAGACCCCCAGGCATCTCCCAGTGGGCTTACTCCAACCTGTACCTAGTGGCGAACGTCCTTGGTCCCATATATCGATTGACTTCCTGGGAGAACTGCCTGTATCTAGGGGGTACACGTTTATCCTAATGGTGGTCTACAGATTCTTCAAGATGGCTCGTTTTGTGCCCCTCTCTGATCTTCCTTCGACCCAGGAATTGGCGATAGTTTTTGCCAGAGAGGTGTTCCGCTTGCATGGGGTACCCAGAGTGGTGGTGTCTGACCATGGGAGTCAGTTTGTATCCAGATTCTGGAGGGTATTCTGTGGCCAGATGGGCATTCAATTGTCCTTTTCCTCCGCCTACCATCCCCAGACCAATGGGGCAGCTGAACGTGCCAATCAGGGACTGGAGCAGTTCCTGCCTTGCTTTGTGACCAATCATCATGACAATTGGGCCGACCTGTTGCTGTGGGCAGAGTTCGCCAGGAATTGTGCAGTTAATTCATCATCTGGGAGCTCCCCTTTCCTCATCAATTACGGGTTTCAGCCATGCCTACTCCTGGACTCATTCCAGTCGCAGCAGATTCCAGCTCTGGACGAGCATATTGAGCAACTTCGCTCCACTTGGGCACAGGTTCAAAGGGCCCTCAGTCAATCATTCCAACGACATCAGTGGCATGCCAATCGTAGACGGCTGCCAGCGGTCTCCTTCCAGGTTGGGGACAGGGTATGGCTTTCCTCCAGAAATCTTAATTTGCAAGTTTCATCCAATAAGTTGGCTCCCCAGTTCATTGGTCCTTTCAAGGTAATCCGCAAAGTTAATCCTGTCTCTTATGCATTGGAACTCCCAGCGTCTATGCGCATACATAATGTGTTCCATGTGTCCCTGTTAAAACCTTTGGTATGCAACCGCTACACTACCACTCCGGTGGTTCCTGGGCCGGTGGACGTTCAAGGCCAAGAGGAGTACGAAGTTCAAAGCATTATTGATTCAAGGAGGTTTAGAGGGAAATTGCAATATTTGGTCCATTGGAAGGACTATGGCCCTGAAGAGCGTTCTTGGGTCAATCAGAAGGACCTTCATGCCCCTAGATTATTGCGCAATTTCCACTCTAAATATCCCCAGAAACCAGGACCCTCTGCCAGGAGAGGGGGTCTTTGAGAGGGGGGTACTATCACGGTGACCGTGATCTTTTCTGTCACTCTCTGTGTGGTGCACTCCCATTGGCTGAGCTTCGTTTGGCCCGCCCAGTATGGCCTTCTTATTCCGGGCCTCTGGCACCTGTCAGGTGCCCTTTCCTGGTGTTCCAGTATCAGTGCTACTGTGTTGCTGTGTTCCTGTGTACCGACTTGGCCCGTTTGACTACTCCTACTGGTTCCTGCTCCGTGATTCGACCCAGCCTGGCTGACGTTCCTGCTCCGTGATCCGACCAGGCTTGTCTGACATTCCTGCTCAGTGATTCGACCCGGCCTGGCTGACGTTCCTGCTCCGTGACCTGGCCCGGCTAGTCCGACGTTCCTTCATTGAGATCCAGCAGCGATCCTGATCCTGACTTCCGTGTCTCTTGGGCGACATTCTTACTTCCACTGGTGCTGGTGTTAGCAGACTGAGTACTGTGGCCTCCGGCCCACTGAGCCTTCCGTTAACTCTTGCAGAGCACTGTTGCCTCCGTCATACTGAGCCTTCCATTTACTCTTGCAGAGCACTGTTGCCTCCGATACACTGAGCCTTCCGTTAACACTTGCAGAGCACTGTTGCCTCCATTAACACTGTGCCTTCCGTTAACCCTTACAGCGCACAGTGTCTCCGTTACCGTTCCGGCCGGGTGCTATTGGCTCTAATTCCATCAGCTCTTGCAGAGTACAGTGTCTTCGTTACCACACCGGTCGGGTGCTATTGGCTCTAATTCCATCAGCTCTTACAGTGTCAGTGTCTCCGTTATTGCAGCGCTCGGGTGCTCATTGCTCAAGGTAGTGCTAGCTCTAGCAGAGTATTGTTGCCTCCGTTTCTGCTCAGCACAGGGTGGTGTCTCAGTCCTGCTTAACAGACTAGGTGCTTCCACATCTCGCACCACAGTCTCTTGCTACCTTTACCATCTTACTGGGCGTTGTCAAACACACCACATCAGAAACTGATTACCTTCTATGAACTTTATCCCATGTTGTGCTGGAATTGCCTGATTATGCCTGTCCTGTGACAGTATCTATTCTCTACCTTTGTATACTGGGCCTGAGAGGACATATGTACATGACTGATATTTTCCTGTGATGTTCTATAGCCCATGTGGGCATTCTAATTGTGTCATTTAATAAAACTGTGTTTTATTCTAACGTACTGGGTCTGAGTGTCATAAAAAACCGTTACAACAACAAGCTAGTCATTCCTGTCTTCATAAGCTATGCTCATAAGACCATACAGTCTTCAGCCTTTGTAGACTCTGGAGCTGCAGGACTTTTTATGGTTGCCACCATCTCCACCCTTCATGACATTCCATCTTTCTCCAAGGAGGTACTGGTCTCATTACTCTCACTACTGCCCCTCTTGTCATGCAGATGGGCTCCTCCCACACCGAGACCCTCTCTTTTGATATTATTTCTTGCCCTGCCAATCTGGTTATCCTGGGTTATCCTTGGCTTCAAAGGAACAACCCCGTTATCAACTGGGCCTCTGGCACTCTACCTTTCCATATTGTTTGAATGGAATCACCAGAGATATCTTTGTTTCCCCTCAACACGTTGCACTCTATTCCTCCCACCAAAGCTGAGACCTTACCACCACACCAACCCTACGACTGCCCCTTAGAGTTAGTAGCCGGTACTATTCCACTTTGTGGCAGGGTGTACCCACTGTCCGTTCCTGAGAACAAAGTGCTCAAAAAGTACATTCAAGACAGTATAACCAGGGGATTCATACGCCCTTCTACCTCCCCTGATGGGGCCGGTATATTTTTTGTTAAAAAGGACAGTGGTCTTCACCCTTGCAGTGATTATAGGAGGTTAAATAAAATAACCAAAAGGAATTACTACTCCTTACCACTGATCCCAGGGTTAGTGGACAGACTCAGGGGAGCTCAGTTCTTTAAGGAACCTTGTATAAAAAAAAGAGGGGGACGAATGGAAGACTGCTTTTAACTCTATAATCGGGCACTATGATATCCTAGTTATGCCCTTTGGCCTTCACAATGCCCTTACCTTCTTCCAGAATTTCATCAATGATGTATTTAGGGATCTACTTCTATCCTACATCATCCTCTACTTAGACGACATATAAATATTTTCCCCCTCCTTGGAGAACCATTACAAGCATGTCTGTCATATTTTTTTCCCAACACTGTGATAACCATCTGTTCTGCAAGATCTCCAAGTGTGAATTTGAGACGACATCTGAATCTTTTCTAGTATGTCATATCTGCTAGGGGTCTTGCCATAGATCCGGGCAAGTTGGTCACTGATTCTCCTTTATCCCATGGCCTTAAAGCCGTTCAGAGATTTATAGGCTTCGCCAACTATTATTGATGGTTCATTTAAGGCTTTTCAGCTATCATTTCCCCCATCACTGCAATGACACAGAAAGGAGCAGACCCCCACCGCTAGTCTTCTAAGGCAATGTGGGCATTTGCGATCCTGAAGGGAGCCTTTTTCTCCGCTCCTATTCTCAAATACCCCAATTCTCTAGGAGCTATAAATATCTGAATGGTTTTAAGGCCATGGGGTAAAGGACAATCTAGGCGCTAGGGAATTGGGGTATTTGAGGATAGGAGTGGAGGAAAAGGCTCCCTTCCCATCCTTGAAGTGGACGCCTCTGAGGTTGCAGATGGAGCAGTCCTCTCCCAGTGATCTACTGAGTCGGGCATTCTGCACCCTTATTCCTATTTCTCCAGGCACTTTTCCTCTGCGGAGAGGAATTATGATACTGGCAACATGGAGTTGCTGGTTGTTAAACTGGCTTTGGACAAGAGGAGGTAATTGTTGGAGAGGTCTCCTCATATTATTTAGTACACTCCTGGTACAAAAACGTCAAGGTTGACCCCTTGTTGCATCAACACGAGCCTCCTAGTCCCTGCCTAATGGCTCCTGAGCCCAACATATCCTTTACTCTTACATTCTTACCACTCTTAAGAAGACCCAGACTACTTGCTCATCTGGTATCATTCCTCCTCCAGGTGTCTACTTTGTACCTGAGCAATACCATCCGGACATTCTCCAGTGGGGACACTGCTCTGTGTTGGACAGTCACCCTGGCCTACTCCGTACCCAAGATCTTATTGCCAGGTACTTCTGGCGAAAACACCTAGAAATTGACCAGTAAGTCTCTTGCAACCTTTACCCATGCCAGCTCTTCCATGGACGAAGATCTCCATGGACTTTGTGGTAGATCTGCCTCTCTCCTCTGGGTTGTGGTAGACCGTTTCTCGAAGCAAGGGCATTTCATTCCACTACCTAAACTCCCCACCTTTTGTGAACTGGCTGACCTGTTTATCCGGGAGATCTACCAACTCCACGGGATACTGCAGAATATTACATATGATCGCAGTACACATTTTGTGTCCTGTTTTTGGAGGGAGTTTTGTTTCAGGCAGGGCAGGTATCCAATTGCAGCATTCCTCTGTGTACCACCCGCAGACAAATGGGCAGACAAAGGCTACCTCAAAATATGGAACATTTTTTCCTGTGTTATTGTTCCCATAAGCAGGACAACTGGACTTGGTTGTTGCCCCTGGAGGAGTTTTCCTACAACTCCCTCTCTGTAGTGTTCACTGTTTTTTTGCGGCTTTTGGCTTTTTCTTCCTGTGTTGGATATCCTTTGTGCAGAGTCATATTCCAGAGACCTGGTGACCCATTGGCAGGCCATATGTTGCATGCTCCTCTCTTCCCAGATGCAACAGAAGGTAACAGCAGATCTCTATCGATCCTTGGCACCCAGGTATAATCCTGAGGATTTGGTTTGGCTTTCTGACAGAAATGTCAAACTTGGACCCCGATACTTGGGTCCATTCAAGGTCGAGACCATCTCTCCCCAGTCTCCTACTGCTTGACCCTTCCAGAGTCCTTGAAGATCCATTCAGTCTTCCATGTCTACTTTCTTAAACCCTTTCCAGAAGGCTCATGCGTCTCTCCCCCTTCTGTTCCTCCATCTCCTGTCTGTGGATGACTCTGAGTTTGTCATTGACACAATGCTCGATTCCCACATGCCCTCCAGTATTAGGTGAACTGGAAGGGCAGTGACCCAGAGAAACAATCTTTGGTGGTGGCTTCGGTCATCCATGCTCTGTAATTGGTCCGCCAATTCCACCAGTCATTCCCGTCCAAACCTGCTGCTTGAGGTGCCTATGAGCCATCCAGTCTGAGGTAGCTGAGAGGCAATCTGTGACTTTAGATTTAATATCAGAAGTCAGTCAACGTGCAGATAAATAAAGCTGGGTGTCATCTGCATAGAGTTGATATTTGTTACCAAATGAGTTAATAAGATCACCAAGTGTTATTGTGTAAAGAGAAAACAGAAGCATTCCTAGAACAGAACCTTGAGGAACACAAACAGAGAGGTGGACAGGAGAGGATGTATAGTTGGCAGAGGAGACACTGAAAGATCAGTTAGTTAGATATGAGGATAGCCAGTCCAATGCTAAGTTACAGATTCCTAAGGAATGAAGAATTTGGAGGAGAAGTGCATGATCAACAGTGTCAAAAGCAGCAGAGATATCAAGAAGGATAAGTATAGAATATTGACCTTTTGATTTGGCAGTGTGTAGATCATTGACCACTCTTGTGAGAGCAGTTTAGTTTTCCAAATGTTTCCAGTGTTTTGACCCAGCTTTTTTTGACTACGCCTCTTATCTCCTGATTTTGCTTTGACTTCCTGTGTTGGTCCTGACCTCTGCATTTTTATACATTTATTCTTCTTCCTGCTGATTTTGTACCATGCTGCTTGACTGGTTTTGACCCTGGCTTGTTTGACTATTCCTCTGTCACATCCTAGGTATCTTCTCTCGGCCCGACTGTTACTGATTTGGATTGTCGACTACTCTCCCTTCGACTTCGAGGGGTTCCCTGTGCCAAGTGTGTTGTGTTTGACGTTGTCCACCAACCAATTGATTTCAATGCTGTTGACAATCCCCAGTTCAACCTCCCATCCGTAGCCTTGTGACCCTCAATTTTACAACTGCTGTTCCAATTTTCAACAGAGGCGACTATACTACTGGTAGGTTAAATAAGTTGATTCCTGACTCGGCGAGTAGTTGTCTGTGTCCTAGGGGTTCATCCTGCTATCAGGCTTCACGGCCTGCACCTCTATACGGCTTAGGCCGCATAAAGACTGCAAACTCTAGCACCTGGCTCGTTAGGGCATACCGAGTGAGTATTATTGTATTGTTATCTGTTGTTTGTGTTATATACATATTAAATCAACAGTCTGCTATTTCTTTGATACATCTCAGGCAGCCTACATTAGGCGCTCCGGTCATCCTATATAATAGTTCGCTAAAACGTGTGTAACAACGCAGTCATGCACAGTAGAGACTGCCCTTGATGAGGCTGATACAGAGCAGGGCACTCCGAAGGAGCATCCAGCTCTGTATCAGCAGCAGTGCGGGTAGTCTCTACTGTGCATGACTGCCCCGCGACAGGCTGGCAGTGCCACTGTGGCCCATGTAACGGGCTCTTCAACTAGTATCATCATAATTAGTCAATATCTAATAAACAGACAGCCTAAAAACATATGGAAGGCAAGTCATATTCAAAAATGTAATAAACAACAGTGTGGTAAATAGCCATACAGATAATTTCCAGTGCCAAGAAAAACCCCTAAAAGGACCATATTTATGAGACATAAATAATAAACAACATGCTGAGTACCCCAAAGAAATAGAAAAAGAAAGTGATCAAAGAAAAGTCCATACAATATAAACATATTATCATAGAAAGATATACTGAAATATTACAAACAGCATGATATACTTATCTATCTAAACACCCATGGTCACATGAAGGGAATATGAAAATATGGTAAGCCTTCAACCCAAAGCCCAATGTGTATCACCACTCAGGTTTACCCCTGACAAAGCCACATGAGTGCTGATACAAAAGGGTCAAGAGTGCATTTGTGTGGGTTTTTTCTGGACATTATATTTATCTAAGTGAGATAACTTGTTTACATTTAAGCTTACATATCAAGGAACCCCTGGGTACAAGTGAATCGCCCACAAGATGGAGGGGTTAATATCAGCTATATATAAAGTTTTTAAAAAATAAAGACAGAAATCAGTGTTTAATTGGGCTATGATATGAGGGACTTCAAGGAGGGATTCACTAATTCACCACTCACTAAAAGATCTCCCAGAAGAATAACTGTGGAGATTTAAGTCAACTCTGGAGTGGCCAGACCAAGTGATAGGGAGAATTTTAGAATCTAGGTGATCAGACAGGACAGAAGAATCAAGGAAGATATAATTGAGATGAGTGTATAGTTTATCAACATTAGAATAAAAGATGTACTCCCTCTGAGAAGATTGGGACAAGCAACATATGTATAAAAGATGTTTTTGTGTAATAATCTTTTTGAGACTTAACTTTCTGTCTCCTTTCTTCCTACGTCTTCATGTCTTGTAACTGTAAAAAAAAAAAAAAAAAAAAAAAGAAGATGCATGAATAAATGTTTCTTAAAATAGCCTGCACATTTATGCATAGTTTAATGCCTCGAGAGCCAGAGATGTACACAAGGCATTGCAGAGCAGTGCGTTGCGTACCTCTCTGGGGCTCAAAGGATTAAACTATGTATAAGTGCGCAGTTAAATTGTACAAAACATGCCCCAAGTTATGAAGAAATTGTCCCAATGTTTTATAAAAAAAAATTCTTATTATTTGTAATAAAATATTATTGTCCTGTTGTATTTCTCCGCCGCTGTGGGAGGCCACTCATGCAGAGGCAGTGGAGAAACTGAATTGGGTTAACTGTGGCATCTCTAGCACTCATAGAGTTAATCTTATTTTGTTTTAAAGCACAAATATGTGTTGGAAACCACTTTCCTAACACACACCAGTGGTTTTCACAGCACGTTAGGGACTCTGCTCCTGCGTTTTGATGGATCAGTTTTATTGCCAAAAATGTGTGATCCTTAAGGTGCGTTTAAAGGGATAGTAAACTCCAAAAATACTGTTAGCGAAATGATAGGAATAATAAAAATATACTTGCTGCCCTCATTCCCATCTCTCAAACCGTTATGGTTTGAGAGATGTAAGAAAATAAAGGTTTCCGTTCCCTCCCCTTTCTGCCTGACCAGCTGTAAAGCTGTCAGAGGCAGAATCCGGTCGCCCGACTCTAGGCGGCTCTTCAGGAGTGCTGACATTGGGATATCTAACTATAATTACTTCATCTGTATGGTCTACAACGCGTGCCTGGCTTGCAAGCAGGATCTCATAACGTCCGCTATACAGCGGACACATGAGAAGGGGAAGGGAGCGGAGGTCTTTATTTTCTTACATCTCAAAATCATAACGGTTTGAGAGAAGGGAATAAGGGCATTACATTTTTTTATTATTCCTATCATTTCGCTGTTTTTTTTTTTTGGAGTTTACTATCCCTTTAAGCCACCACATATCATAGAATGGCAAATGCAACTAATTTTTAATTGTGTCCAATGTGTCCAAATTTTGCACCTGTTTTAACAAGGTGGTGGAGTTTGACAGCCCGTAGAATAACAAACTGTGCTGTCAAAACCACCATCCCCGGTTTTGTTTTTTTTACCATAAGGCATAGTATTGAGCCCTTGCTCTCTCAAAACTTTGCCTTAAAATATATAACTGTGCATATATATATATATATATATATATATATATATATATATATATATATATATATATATATATATAAAACTGTCACTTCAATTAAAGTCACCAAATACCTAAGTACTCATATTGTTTGTATTATTTACTAGTCAGAAAGGAGAGACTAAAACATTCTCTGCCATTTTTTGTCTTTTACCTTTAGGGGCTCTTTCAGACAGGTCACTTTTGTTGCATAAATTTTTTGTTGTATGACATTGTCAGGCTTTTTTGAAGCAACTTAAAATGTTCATTTATTTTTAGTGCCGCAGTTTATCAAGGTTTTCCCAAGGTGTTTTCTACCTGAAATGTAATCCATTTGTTCTGTATTATACTGTTTATTAATTGCATTATATAAATTCTTCTTAAACATAACTGATCATTGTATTAAGTTATAAAAGTGAAAGCTGACACATCTTGATTTTGCTCTTCTATTTGTGACAACTGTTGTATCTTTGAAAAAAAAAATAAACATTTGTACTCATAAATAGGTCTTTCAGCTGAAATGAGCAGGTGATTTGAGGAAAACAAAAGATCATATGTCCTCCTATTATCTTTTGTTGTAAGCAGTGTTGAATAAGAAATTCAGGGAAAGCACTTCCAACAGTTTTTTTGAATCGCCCCATAATCTCTTCAAGGGAATTCTCACATTTATTGTGTGACTTTCTCAATAGGTAACATATGGTGTGACTGCCTAAAACTACCCCTCCCTAAATCACAATTCTATTTTCTGATGAAGTGAGCACTGCACTTGTGAAGACATTTGTCTGTGTCTGAGTTATACAATATGTATAGCTGATGCTATTGTTCCCTTTCATTTTGTACTCTACTTTTCTAGACAGATTTTATTCTGCTTTAAAGTACAAACTGTGTGTATGAATTTGGTTATTTAATTTATCTTCTTTGTAATCGGAACAATTCCAAATTTGTATCAGGCTGGACTTGACAATAGTCCACAGACTGCAAAACTCATTTCTTATTAAAAAAAATGACCTGTTCAAATTGCGTTCACTGTAAAACAAATATCTTCAGTCATAAGAACTAAACTATATTCAGGAGAAAGGGTATTTATATTATGTGTAATCTATAGAATATATAGTACTATGCAAAAGTCTTAGGCAGGTGTGAAAAAATGCTTTCAAAAATAGACATGTTAATAGTTTATTTTTATCAATTAACAAAATGATAGTGAGTGAACAGAAGAAAAATCTAAATAAAATCAATAATTGTTCTGACCACCCTTTACCTTCAAGCATCAATTCTTCTAGGTACACTTGCACACAGTTTTTAAGGAACTCGGCAAGTAGGTTGTTCCAAACATCTTGAAGAACTAACCACAGTTCTTCTGTGGATTTAGGCAGCCTCAGTTGCTTCTGTCTCTTCATGTAATCTTCATGTTGAGATCAGGGCTCTGTGGGGGCCATACCATCACTTCCAGGACTCGATGTTCTTCTTTACACTGAAGATAGTTCATAATGACTTTGGCTGTATGTTTGAGGTCTTTGTCTTGCTGCAGAATGAATGTAGCGCCAATCAGATGCCTCCCTAATGGTATTGCATGCTGGATAAGTATCTGCTTGTACTTCTCAGCATTGAGGAGACCATCCATTCTGACCAAATCCCCAACTCCATTTGCAGAAATACAGTTCCAAACTTGCAAGGAACCTCCACCATGCTTCACTGTTGCCTGCAGACACTCATTCTTGTACCGCTTTCTAGCCCTTCTGCAAACAAACTGCCTTCTGCTACAGCCAAATAGTTAAAATTTTGACTCATCAGTTCAGAGCACCTGTTGCCATTTCTGCTCTTGGCCTAGTTTTCATGTCGGAGGTATGGCTTTTTGGCTGCAAGTCTTCCATGAAGACCACTTCTGACCAGACTTCTTCGGACAGTAGATGGTGTAACAGTAACCCACGGATTTCTGCCTATTCTGAGCTGATGGCACTGCTGGACATCTTCCGATTGTGAAGGAAAGTAAGCATGATGTGTCTTTCATCTGCTGCACTAAGTTTGCTTGGCCGACCACAGCATCTACATCCTCAGCGTTGCCTGTTTTGTTGTGCTTTTTCAAAAAGAGCTTGGACAGCACATCTGGAAACCTCTGTCTGCCTTGAAATTTCTGACTGGGAGAGCCCTTGCTAATGCAGTATAACTACCTTGTGTTTTGTTACTCTGCTCAGTCTTGCCGTGGTGTATAACTTTTAACATTAAACCATCTTCAGCAACCTCACCTTGTTAGCTGACTTTGGCTGTTCCTCACTCAGTTTTATTCCTGCTACACATTTGTTTCTGTTTCAGTTAATGATTGTGTTTCAACCCACATATTAAATTGATGATTATTAGTACCTGTTTGGTATAACTGTTTAATCCTACACCTGACTATATGCTTACAAAATCCCTGACTTTGTGCAAGTGTACCTAGAAGAACTGATGCTGTTTTAAAGGCAAAGGGTGGTCACACCAAATATTAATTTGATTTAGAATTTTCTCCTGCTTACTCACTATCATTTTGTTAATTGATACAAAAAAACTATTTTTGAAAGTATTCATACTTTACAGCATTTGTTCACACCTGACAAAGACTTTTTGTAGGTAAATTAATTTGACTGCAACAAAATATGTCTTTAAAATTGTCACTTATCCGTATCATCTGCAGGGCCATTGCTCCATTTTGCAGTGTCCTTGTCTCAGTTTTTGTCATTTTGTGGCTTTTCTGCATACACAATGAAAATTGCATGTTTCTATGTCCATGCAGTTTTGCTCATATTGAGATATATATAACACAGTGAGCCTTAACTCTGAGTGCACCTTATCCTGTATATATGTTGTGTTTACTGAATTATGGCTATGTTTTGACCTTGATCCTGTACCAACTGACCTGACCTTTGGCTATGTTTTTGACTATGATCCTGTGCTTGACTATAGATTTGTTTCTTACCACTGCCTCTGCTCTACTGTGCTCTGAGTACCCTCCATCTGTTCCTTAACCCTTTGAGTGCCTGAGGGGTCCACAATGCACTGCTTTGCAGAGACATTGGCAGCAAGATTTACATTTATTTTATTTTACTGTATATCTTTAGGTTCATGGATAACTAATTGTACCATCATCTTACCTGACTGTCTATTAGACATTAAGAGTACATGTTATGGTTGATATCATGTCATGAGTTTCACCACTGACAAGACAAATGAGAGGTGATGTGACAGGACCCTTTATACTTCCCCTTCAGTACTAAGCACATTAAACACTTTTAATGTAGTCACTTTTCTTTTTGCATCAAAGCCAAATCTTGAGAGAAATGCTACTTTGTTTAAATTAGCTGTTTCTACTACAGCACGACTGAATTCTTTGAGGCTGAAGTCCGAAGGTAACAGAAGTCTACAGAAAACTATTGGGAACACATAAAGTTCCCCAAAATATCTATTAATTTAAATTGGTCTTTTAACCTCTTGGATGCTAGAGAGGCAATTAATGCATTGCTTTGCATTGTGTTGGAAACTTTTCTAACATTTAAGGGGTTAAACGGACTCTATTGCTAACAGCTAATGGGAGATGATGGGAATGGTAGTCCTCGACTGCTGGATGTATTCAGGTTGCTCACTCTTGTTACAAATAATTTTTATACTCATTTTAGCAGCTTTATGAATTAAACATCAAGAATCTGTGATAAATTATTCCTGTCTAAAACCCAGTTTTTTTAATGATAATGAGACTTACATGCTTGCATAACAACACTGTGTTTTGTCTGTCGTGCTCCTGGAAAAGCATTATAAAAAAAGTATTACATATTTCTATTACTTACTATGTGACTTTACGATTGCTTTTAATCCTTTGAGTGCCAGAGAGGTATTTGATGCATTGCTTCACAATGCACTGAATACCCCTCTGGCACTTAAAGGGTTAAATCTAATTTTATTTGTATTGGGTTTTTTTTTTTATATAAGCAGCCATAGACACTATTATAATGTGTTATGTGCACATCACAAACATTCCATTTTATCAAAAGTAGAAAAAAGAGTTTGTAAGACACTAATTTGACAGTGTTAGTATTTTTATTCTATTACTAAAACAGAATATATGTGTAAGTGCTAATATATATATTTTTTGTAGCTTACAGGGAGGGCACACTAGGGAGTAACAAATCTCCCAAACACACAGCTACCATTATCTGTATTTCTCAAAATATTTAAAGGGTTAAGGCACAGATGGAGGGCTTGACTCAGAGTAAAGCACAGACCATAGTGGAAGGATTTAAGTTACGCACAGATGGAGAGTACTCGAAGCAACACTAAAGCTTGCAACATCAGAATTCTGATGTCACCCTTTCAATTCAAGCGACATTATGATCTCAGCGTTTTGATGGTCGCCAATTAGAGGGCGACATTTCAATAGATTACCATGTTGGTTAACCAGCAGCAACAAGACAGGTTATCAGTATCGACATAGGGACGTATGATGATTGCCTCTGCTGCTCCTGGAAGTACAGCACCTTTGACACCTATTATTACTAGTAGTAGTAGTAGTAGTAAATAAATGTAACACTTAGCCCCAGTAGGAGTAGCAGCCCCTCAGGAGCCCCACAGTACATGAAGTCCAGAGTTTAGTGATACTTCACTCACCAACAAATGGAAAGCATGTTCCTCTCTGTTGTCTGTGTAAAAAGCATGTGAGCAGGGGAAAGCAGGCTCACACCTAGGTACTTCTTCATTGGTACAGCTATCTTTATGGAGTAGGGCCAGATAAGGATGTTCAAGAACGGCAACAATTAGCTTAGGTATGCTGTGGCATTCAAGTAATGACCAAACAAAGATACACTTAAGTGCTCACTGATTTAAATTTAGATAACCCAAAGATGTATAAGAGCATGACACGGAATACTATAAAATGATAAATTAAATGAGCCGAATAAGCTTAAATCTGGAAATACTATCAAGGTATAGAATCAACTTGACACCAATAACAGTATCAAAGGGGGCCAATATGAATTAAAAATAAATAATTCTGTTCTTAAAATGAGAACTACCAGGAACAAACCAGAGTATTTAGAAGAAAGTTTGAAGAAAAAGGCTATAGCTCACAAGTCTTAGACAGGGCTGTGAAAAAAGCTGACAATATACCTCGTGAACAACTTTTGGGTTTAAAAGGAGAAAATAAAGAGGGAGATACAAGGATACATCTGGATGAATCTTGTTGTTATAAGGACCATAGAAAGATACAGGATATGGTCCCATTTATCACAGATCCGCAGATCCAGAAGATTATATACCCATTGGAAAATCAGTGACCATTGCCTGGAAAATATCGTTCCCCGGAAACCCAAATTTATATATAGAAAATCTTCAAACCTGAAACAACAGCTGGCTCCATCTATGTTACGAAGGATGAATAGGAAAGAGATTTTGAACTCAGGCTTTTGTTCCTCCTTACCTTTAGGAATTTTTAGATGCATGCGGCACAATAGGTGCCTGACATGTAAACACATACCCCATGGAAGAAATAGTTTCACATAAGACTGCACAAATTTATTCCATCAAACACTTTATCAGTTGTTTCTCAGATTATGTGATTTATCTGCTAGAATGTGGTTGTGGTATGTAATACATAGGAAGGACCATGAGACCACTGAAGGAGAGGTTTAGAGAACACAGCAACTACATACTGAAGAGACAGATTAAACATTCAGGGCTCGATTTAAAGGCAGCCGTTCAGACATAAAAACACCACCGGGTGTTTTAACATGCAGTAGGCCATTCAAAGGACCATGTAATGAACTGCTAACGGCAGTTCATCCAGTGTGCCGGCCGCTATACTAACGTGTGTTTTGGCCCACGGAAAAAAGTTCCACTTTTCCATTCAATAGACTGCGTTAGAAGAAAAGACCATATGAGGGACTCATTACCTCCTAAAATTTAAGACCCAGTTTGTTTGGCCGTAGAGTCCCTCATTGGATCTTTTGCCAGCTAACGCAGTTGTTAATTGGCAAAAAAAAAAACAAAGTCCTCAGTGGATGTATTGATATGGGGCCCCAAGCCTCACATCAATATATCCTAAGTGCCTAAATTGTGTCAAAAGTTAGTAGAATTAACCTTATGAGTGCCAGCAGGGTATAATTACCCCGTCGTAATTCATAGGGTTAATCTGACTAAGTAAAAAACAACATCACATTACAAGTTAAACTTACAATTATTCTTGATGTCCAGCGGCATCCTCAGCTCCCTGCTCCTCTTCTGTCCTTCTGTTCTCTATCTTCTCATCTTTCTTCTCTTTTTCCTTCCTGTAAAAGAAAAGTATGTATAACTACAATGTGGAATACAAGATTTAGTTTAACCCCTTGAGTGCCAGAGGGGTACACGATGCATTGCAAAGCAATGCGCTGCAGACCTCTGTGGGCTCAACAGGTTAAATCAGTGCCCAAGAATATACATATAAAGTGCCATTATATGTCTCTAAATAAAATATGCCCCCAAAGAACAAGTGCGCAAATATGGTAGATATTCTCAGAAAAAATAAATGATGCCTTAGCTTAATAATATAACTGTCTCCGCTGCTGTGCGTGGCCGCAGAGGCGGTGGCAGCGAAGACAGTGCTGTGAGCCACAGGTCCCCCCTCCTTTCGGGCAGATGCCCATTCCACATTGAGAGAATCGGAGCAGAGACTGCCTTTATATATGGGCAGCCTCTGATCTGATTCCCTCCCAGCCATTGGCTGAGATGTGCTGGCACACACATCCCAGCCAATCAGATTAGAGCGACTGTGCTTCAAACAGAATATATTAAGAGAACTGTTATGAACAATGATGGATAATCAATATAAGAATATTAAAAAATATCTGGAGGAAAATACTAAGGGACTAAAAACTGAACTTACATCAATGTCAGAAGGTCTTACCACACATAGTAATGCATTGCAGAAAATGCAAGAAGAATTGAAAAAAGTTCAAGAAGAAAACAGTTGAATGAGTATTAGACTATCGGCATTGGAGGACAGAATTATGGAGATGAAAGGTAGGTCATGTAGGAAGAACATCAGAATCAGATGAATAGCAGAGAATGTCATGCAAGAAAATTTAGAATCATTCCTTAAAGAGTTTTTTCTTTCCTTTATAATGCAACAAATATTGGGGCAGAGCCCTTTTGAGTGTTTTCATAGGCTTAGAAAACCAAACGTTCTAGGCTCTGATGTACCGAGAGATGTAAATATAAGATTTATTTCCCTAGTACGGGGCATAAGGGTGACTAGAGCTATGGAAGGGAGAGGTGAAAGGGAAGAATGGACGATTGGGGTATTAAGATATGGGGATACGACAGTGTGTTTTTAGGAACTGTATGTTAAAATGATAGAGTTATGTTGGAACTATATATTTTAGAAAAATATATTAAATCCCCAAAATATAGAGATTTAGCAATCTGGTAATTGTTGGGAAATGATTGATGAGGGGAGTATTTCCTTATAGTATATCTAAAATTAATGGAGAAGCTGAAGGTATTATAATGTGGTGGAAGAGACGTTTAAGATTAGATCTGATGTTAATGGACTCTCTATTAAGAGGGGGTTGAGGGAGTAGAAATTGGTGAAGACACAGGGTAAGGATTAAGTAGAGTTCAATTAATGAGTAAAATAGGATAGGGATTTATTTTTCTATAGAGGAGGATGTGAATAGGGGTTAAAGGGAATTTATAGATAAATAGGGAATTAGGTACTGAGTATAGGGTAGAGTAGATTTGTACCTAAACACAGATAATAAGGAATAAATTAAGAATAAAAGGTTTGTAGATAGATAGATAGGACTAAGGCAGGGGAGGGTTAGGAAGATTAGATCACGATTATACAAATTTTTAAAATTTATCTAATATAATAATATGGTTTTGAGGGGGATTCTATTTTTTATATATTAAGAGGACAGAGGGGATTGGGTCACATTAACTAGAGATAATTAATGAATTTGGACTAACACTATTCTATAGAGAGTCTAGGTGAGATCTATTCAGTTTGGAATTATGTACATTATAACAGTATTAAAATAGGGTCATCTAGGTTAATGTATTAATTGCTTTCGGGGGAAGCTGTTGAAGCCAGATGTCCTCAGGGGGAAAGGGGGTAGATTTGGAGGGGGATACAAGTGATCAAGGTATTCCCCTAAATGTTGGTGCAATTCCGCAAATCACCGCCACTGAGCGGGCTTCCTGCAAAGGTTGCAGGGTAGATCAATTTACATATATGTTGATCAGGATGTTAGAATTTTTGTGTTTGAATGGTGTAACTGTTTGTTTAGAAATAATGTGTGGAAATGGGGGGAGACCGCTGGGGAGTTTAATTGAGGAGTCAATTTCCAGGGAGTGATAAATCTAGTTCTATTAATCTTCGGGGTTTAAATAGTCCTCAGAAAAGAGCTCTGTTATACGAGTTAATGATAAAAAGGGATATCGATATAGGTTTCATACAAGAGACCCATTGGGCTTTGCAACCAGATAAATTGTGGAAATATTTAACCCCTTCGCGCTGGTCCGGCACTTAAGGACCAGTGACGGTCCTGGTACATCACGTACTTTTACTCACCGCGCTCCTGCAGTAAGTAAGTAAGTGCAGTGAGTAATACCGTGGACTGAAATTGATCGCTCCAAGACTGGAGCGATCTCTTTCAGTCCTCCTTTCGATGTGCCACCCCACGTGATCAGTCACGTGGGACAGCACACCGAATGCGTCTATCTGGTCCTTAAAGGACCAGACACCGCGGGATCGTCGGACCCTAAGGGGTTAAAGTATCCAGTTATTTATTGTTCAAATTATGAGGGGGAGAAAAGGAAAAAGAGAGGGGTGGCTATAATAGTTTCAAATAGAGTGAAATTTTAACTTATTTATAAAGATAGCAATCCAAATGGACGTTTTTTAATTGTGATTTGTAAAATTAACGAGATAGTGTATACATACAGAAGCTCGCTCGTTAAATGTAATTCTAAATTCTACAATAGGGCCACTGACTTGGTCTGATCACGCACCAGTTTTCTATGGACTGAAGAATAACCTTAGTTATAAAACAAATTTTAGATGGAGATTAAAGGAATCTTTATTGGATGACACATCAAATAGAGAAGAGCTATCCAAATACATAGAGGATGTTCTTCGATGGAGCAGTTTCAGACCTGGTACTTTTGAATACATTTAAATGTGTTATGAGGTGGCACTTAATAAAGATGGGCTCCCGCTTGAAGAAACAACAGGGGAAATTATTGACAGATTTGTATGTTGAGTTAGCCGAATTGGAGCCTAATACAGCAACAGTTCAAAAAATGGATCGGATTAAGTCTGAAATATTGAATAAAGAGCAATATAAAATTAATAAGGTGCTAACTATGCTGAAACAAGAATGGTACTACGGTAATAATAGGATAGGGAGATATCTCTCAAATAAATTAAAAAGTAAAAGAAATATAATAACGAAAATTATCGTGGGAAAAAAAACGTATTTGTCCCCGTCAGATATTGTGGTGGCATTTAAAGATTATTATCACTCTCTTTATAATTTACAGGATCACACTAAATCAAGAGAACAGATTAGGAGTTTCTTAGTGAAGCTGAAACTCCCGAAAGTTAAGGAAGAGAATTTGGTGCAATTGAACACTTCGATCTCAAAAGAAGAAATTGAAAACACAATAAGTAATTTGGGTAAAAAGAAAGCACCAGGGCCGGATGGATTTTCGGCAGTATTTTATACAACGTTTCAGGGGACTGCCTCGACATTATTATTTAGAGCATATGGAGAGATAATACAGGGGGCTAGGTTCCCACCGGAGATGCTTATGGCCTCGGTCTCCCCGATATTGAAACCAGGTAAAGAGCCATCTGATGTGGTTAATTATAGACCAATATCACTCATAAACTTAGATATTAAGATCTTTTCCAAAATTCTTGCATAGCGATTAAAGGTGATAATGTCAGCTATAATTCATGTTGACCAGGCAGGTTTTATAACTGGAAGACATACTGGTGATAATACCCGAAGAATCATCAATTTGATTGATATAATTATTAGACATAACATGCAACCAGTAATTGTGGCTTTAGATGTGGAAAAAAGCCTTTGATTGGGTTAACTGGATATATCTGGAGGAGGTATTAGGAGCTTTTGTCATCATTGGGGGATTTAGAATATCATGGATAAGTATGTAAATCCATCAGACAAAATAATAGTCCCATTAATGGAATCCGAAGGATTTCAGATTAAAAATGGTACTCGTCAGGGCTGCCCTTTGGCACCTCTCCTTTATGCTCTTGCTATTGAACCGTTTGCGGAGATGGTAAGGCAGTCCACTGACGTACTAGGGATAGAACTAAATCTTTGGCATTATAAAATCTCATTGTCTGCGGACAATGTCCTTTTGACCTTAACCAAACCCTTTGATTCTATTCCATCACTTATAAATTTAGTGGAGAAGTTTGGGAAATATTCTAATTACAAACTAAATATAGGGAAAACTCAGGTTATAGCAGCGAATGTTCGCGTTAACATTAAGAGTAAATTATGATCAATAGTAAGAGTAAATTGGGATAATGACATAATAGATTACCTGGGGATAAAACTAAAATTGGATGTGAGAGAGATGGTCAGAACTACTTATAATTCACTTTTAAATATTAGTAGAGAGAAATTAAAATATTGGAGAAGGTTAGAAATATCCTGGTTAGGAAGAGTAAATGCAGTAAATTCCTATCTTATTCCAAAAATAATTTATATAATGAGAGTGATTCCCATCAGGGTACCAGGTCAAATATTCTTCTCGTTTCAGAAACTTATTAATATTTTTATATGGGCTGACAAGAAGTCAAGAATTTCACAAACGATTCTTACAAGAAGAATTGAAGTTGGAGGTATATCTATGCCAGACATGCGAAAGTTACATGAGGCTTGCATGTTGGCACACTATAATACTTGGAATAGGGAAAAAAGTTCCACGATGGTTTGGTTAGAACTGGAAAAGTATGTAAGCAATAATACTACCCCAGAAGATATGATATGGTTGAACTGGGAAATACTAAAGCAACAAAATTACGTTAACCCAATCCTAAATGATATAGGTATTACACTGAATAAATTAAAACGAGTTTGGGAATCAAGTATTTTCGGCAACACCAATTGCTTTTTTGAGGTTTTATATACAGGACTTAAACCTAAAAGATAGTAAAGAATTGAGTAAGGGTAGAGTTGCTGATATTATTAGTAGTGAAGGAATACTCCCATTTCAAAAAATTCAAGAAAGATTTGATATACCAGAAAGCTATAGATATTCATATCTTCGTATCATTCATTTCTTGTCTTCAGTGTCAATAATTAACTGTTCTGTGATAGAGAAGTTTCTGGAAGGAAAGGATATGAAGGGGATAATTTCTAGATGTAAAAAGTATGGGATTCAGATCTGAAGGATACAAATGATGTTATAAAAATGAAGTTACAGTTATGGGAGGAAGAAATAGGACAAACATTCCCCCTTGCTGAATGGTTTAGGGTCTATGGGGAGATTAGAAAGATTTCACACTGTTTAGGAACATATAAGCTATATATTAAGATGTTTTACAGGTGGTATAGGGTTTCCTCCAAAAAGTAAGTCCAATCAATGTTAGAGATGTGGTAAGGTTGAGGGAACCCTATACCACATGTGGTGGCAATGTGAAGAGGTTAAGAGAATAATTTTCAGTTGGAATTAGTACATGTTAAGTTGTTTGATAGAGAAATACTAACACCTCAATTGTTTTTGTTCCATCTGGATTTCCCAAAATGTAAAAAAACAAAAAAAAGTTTATGGATACATATCCTGATGGTTACAAAGACATGTTTGGCAAGAAATTGGAAAAAACCTGGCCCAGTATAGTGGAAAGAGGTATACTCACAAATCCAGTATATCTGTAAAATGGAAGAGGGATACTTTGGGAGAAGAGGATTAATCGGGAAATTTAGGGATATCTGGACACCATGGATGAGTATGGTGTAAGAACCCTGGTAGCTATGGAGGCAATTAGAAAGCGATCCCTTTGGGAGATTTAAATAATTGGTGCTTTATATAGTAACTCTGCAGTGGCCCCATGGAAACCCCCACTCCACCCCATGATTACAAAATATAAGTAGCAAATTATTATTATTTGTATTGTGAATTGTTAATGTTGTAAAGTTTTGTAATGTTTATAAAATAAATGTAAAAAAATATATGTTGAAGGGGGGTACTCTGTGTCGATTTATATGATATATACTGTATTCTACACTGCTTTTGTTCGAAAAATGATGGTTTTGAAACTGTCATTGTAGCTTCTGCGCTTCAGCCTCTGAGGCACAGAATTCCCAACTTAAAATGTAACCACAAAAACAGGCGCTAATACTGAGCGTGGGTAATAGAATGCTACTAGCAGGTTGTTTTTAATTGTTTCCTATGGGCTTTTTTTTGACTGGCGGTATATATATAATAACCTCTGATTTTGTTTTTACAAGTCAGGTAATAGAATACTAAAACCTGACTTAAAAAAACACAATGCCTGTTTTTTTTTTTTAGCGCTGGTAATAGAATCAAGCCCCAAATGTCTTCCATATTCTAATGTTAAGTAGAACAACAACTAAACCTCTAGAGCATGTCTGACCATATTTGCATGCTTTAAATATCAGGTTGAAGCCAAATAAGTGTCCATTAACTGTGTGTGTGTATATGCAGTTTAATCCTTTGTTTGGCATTGATAAATGTTTTGTTTGTTGCCCTTTTGGCACTGAAAGGTTAACTGTCCAAGTGGCAAAGACCTATCTAGTGCATTGTAAGATATGTATTGGGTAGTATTACAATGACACACACACTCACATACACACACACACACACACACACACACACACATATACAGATACACACATACAAACACAGACACACATGCACACACATACAAATAGACAGACCCCCTCCCACACACACATTTTACCAGACTGAGCAGAGACATGCTGAATGGGAAGGGAGGGAGAGAGAACAGGGAGATGCTGAATGGGGGGAGGGTATGGGGAGTTGCTGAATGACAAGATGAGGGATTAGGAAAAGGCTGAACAGGGAGGGATGCAAACAGGGATATGTTGAATGGGGAGAGAGGTAAGAAAACAAGGACATGGTGAATGGGGAAGGAGGGAATTAGGGACAATTTGATTAGGGAGAAAGGGGTGGAGGGGAGTAAGGACATGGTGAACAGAGAGAAGAGCATGGACATGGTGAATGGGTATGGAGGTGAGCAGGGACATGGTGAATTTGGAGGGAGGTCAGCAGGGATATGGTGAATGTTTGAGGGAGGTGAGAAGGGACATGGTGAATGGGAGGTAGGTGAGCAGAGACAATGTGGCCAGGGAGGGAGAGGAGCAGGGACATGGTGAACAAGGCGGGAGGGTAGATACGGTGAGGTGAACACTGAAGGAAGAAGGGCAGGTGGAGAATAAGAAGGAGATGAAATGGTTTGCAGATATTTTGCCAGGCAAAATCACTTCCACATATATATGTTGGGGAAGCAGTATCTCCTCCATACTGCCTCACCAGGGTGTGGCCAGATAGATAGATAGATAAATAGATAGATAATATTGAGACCCACTTTCAAGTGAAATCTTGAGTATGTGGCCCTTGAAAAAAATCAGTATAGAATCACATTTGTACATCCCCTCATTGATTTTGGCCAGATATCTTATAAACCTAAATTGACCTCATCTCATCAACTCTTGTTTGTGTGCAATAAAATGCTCCCTTATACAAACACAACTATAGTATGAAACTAAAAACTCGAAACAGCCAAGGCGTATATTGGATAGCTACTAATAAAATATAAAAATAATATTTTTTCCTTTGGATATGTTTAGCATTCCAGTTACTTTGCATCGCCATGTTCAGAACAATTTTTAACGTCAGCTCCATTCTCACACAATTTGCATCCACCTACATTACTCATACAATCTGTAAGACTATATAAACATTGCAAAACATCTTTCCTCTAAAAAATACATATTCAAAGCTTGTGCAAAACAAGATGGTTTACACTGCCAACAGCAGAGACTTAAGGAGAATTTATATGCTAAACAAACAAGCAATGTCATAATCAATCACAGAAATGCAAGTCGAGAATTTCAACTGTGAAATATATTACTTTTCCAAAACAAACTGTAATATAAATACACTGCAAGCTTATATGATGAATATTATACCAATTTAATTCTAGTTATTCAGTAAAACATAGAAGTATGTCTTTAAGTTCATACCTTATATTAATGCAGTCGTTTCCTGAATTTTACTTGGGCTTTGTAATCTAGAAAACATCAACAGGTAAGCTTGTGACAGGATGACAGTGCTCAGTGCAATCGATAGATGATAGGCTTTGAGTGACAGTGGGTAGAAGAACCGAATACCAGGTAATCATGATGGCTTTTTTGCAGTTGGGTACAGATAACTAGGTATGGGCAAAATGTCAGAGAAATTTCCTGCAGGACTGAAAAGTTTTGGCCTGTAGACAATACATCTAATGTTCTCCATTTCACCACTGCCAATAAATTTCCCACCAGAACTTTGCCATATTTCCCCTATGTTTTCTATCACTACAACATTTCTATTACTTCTTCTGTGGGCTGAAATGGAAAAATAAGAAGCTGAAAGTAAAGACTGCAATTCCTACAGCAAGATATGCCTTGAAAAAATTGTTAGCAGGCTGAGTTCCTTGGTCCTTTCCCCACAACACTAAGTTCCTGCTTAAGTAACAGCTTAAGTAACATTGGCACAATAATCCTTGAAATATATATATTGGGTTGAAGCCTGGGATATTCCAGCTGGGTACAACACATGACATCAGTTTTTTAAAGCCTCTTTTTTTTCAACAAAAGATAAGGGCAGCATGTCAACTGCCAATATTTTGGCAAGTTTACTATTCCATAGACATACTTTTGAACCACTTTTACAGGTTTTCACTACGCTACTAATTTCATGACAGGTGGGTTTGTGCTTGTTTGACTCACTGTCAGATGCAGCAGTTGTTTGAGCTGCTACACCTTCTTGCATCCTTCCATCAACACTGGAATATGACTCATTGTCATCTTCAGTGTTTTTAGATGGTTTATTAATAGTGCTTGTTAGTGCTGGGGAATTTTTTGGTGTCCTGGCACTGCTCCTAATCCTTTCACCCTACCCTTTGTGTATTTACTGGACATTACTTGACTACTGTGTGTGCTTTTACTGTAAAGCACAGAATAGAACTGATTGTGTGTGATTTCTTGCCTTGGATCTGTACAAAGTACTCCTATCTCATCTAGTATTAGTCTGCCTCAGTCACAGATCACGTCAGGACCCCTGTGTCTGTCATCTATCATGTTTTTTAATTTAGATATTTGAATTAATTGTCCCCCATATCCCTATCACTGTTAACAAAAAAAACATACTCCCTGTTAAACAACTTCTTTCCCCAGACTTCCCTAGGAAAGAGATAACCGCCAAATCAGAAAGAAACTTGGATCATGGTTGCTAGTGTCTTCCCAGTTGGTCGATCAGGATGTTGGGGTATTTGGGGTAAATCTTCTTTGCTCCCTTCTCACATCCCTAGACTTCCCTAGGGCAGAGTTAACAGCCAGATCAGGAAGGAACTTGGATGACAGCTACCAGTCTTTACTTGATCACACAAAATGTTGGGGTATTAGGGGTAAACCTCTTTTGCTCCCTTCTCACATCCACAGACTCCCCTAGGAAAGATTTAACAGCCTGTGCAGGAAGAAACTTGATCACCTTTTCCTGTGTGTTCCCAGTCAGCGGCACAGGAGTTTGGAGTAGCTGGGGAAATTCTCCTTCTCACACCCCCAAATCCCCCTAACAGAGATAACATCCAGATCCAAAAGGGACTTGGATCACAGCTACCTGTGTCTATTCAGTCACACAACATTTAGGGGTTTTTAGGATAAACTACCCTTCTCTCATCCCCAGGCTCCTATAGGACAGAGATTATAGCGACATCAGGAAGAAACTTGGAACATGGCTGCCTGTGTCTTCCCAGTCTGTCACACTTAAGTTTGGGGTATTTGAAGTCAATCTCCTTTCTTCCTTCCTGCCTCCCAGAGTGCTCCAGACTCTCCTAATACAGAGAACAAATTTCCTGCCTACAAGACTCCCTAAACTAATTTTCAATTCAACTTTATTAGCTTGCCTTCTCTAGCTCAAAAATGTGCTGCTTACGCTTCTTCTCACAAACATAATGACATGCTGTGAGAACCTGACACCCTTTTATATAAAAGAAGATAAACTTGCAATGTGGTGGGGAGAAATTCTCTCTTTCCATTGATTTCAATGCAAGGAGCTAGACGAAAAAAGCTGATGATAAAACTGAACTTTTTGCTAAATATTTCTTTCTTGGCAAAAAGTGCCATTTTTCCTAATTTTTTCTTTTGAGGAGAAATAATTTGCCAATCCCTACAGATAACTATGTGGTGAGCTACATAGTTAACCAACCAATAGGAGTCTTTCTTTCACTTGTCTGAGATTTGACATCTATTTAGCATGGAGTTTAGAAGCACTAAACATACAATGAAAATGATACATTAATATCCACTAAATGTGCCATGAGTAGCTGTTACAAGGCTTATACAGAACAACCAAATTATTTAAGTTATAGTGGGACCAACATTGTACCTTTATTAGTTGCTGGTCACAATGTTGTTCCTTGATTAAATGAAAACATTGTGGGACATTTTAAACTTATTTAGACTGCATTATTTTATTGTTTTGAATAAAAAGGTTAAAAAAACAAGCATTATTACAATATTCAATTGAAAAATGCATTATTTCATTGGTTTGTATAAAAAGGTCAAAAACACAAGCTTTGTGACAATATGCAATTGAAAGCAAAGTAACTTTATTAGAAGCTGTTACAAAAAGGAAACACATCATGATGTAACTGGCAAGGCCTCAGGTGTTGATATTACATGTTACAGACACTATGGTACTGTATTTAATCATAGGCTGGCTGGGTAGATGAACAGACAGTTTAAATACCTATCATACCCACATCATACAATCAGGTAGACTGAAATGTCCCTTAATAAGACAATTGTTGAAATCTGGTATGGATACAAAACATTTCATACAATAAAATGTAATGGCTTATCTGGTACATCTAATATTTCAGATGGCGAGGAGGGTGAACAAACAGTTTAAATACCTAACATACACTCCTCCTGCAATCAGGTAAATTGTCCAAGATGTCCCTTCTGTAAACTATGGCAGCTCCCATCAGTCCTCTGTCAACCAACACCTGTTGGGGAATCATCGGAGTTATAGTCTGGCATTAGCTGGAGGTCCTCATGTTGCCCTCCACTGCTGTGACCTCCAGTCTCATGTTAGCTGCAAAACCACTCATACTGTCATCCCCAGCCTTATCTCCCAGTAGTCATAGAACCACACATGCCAACCCCTCAACTTTGTCCCATGGTAGCCATAAAACCACAGATACTATCTCTTCCAGCCTTTTTCCACTTGTTACGGTTTGCAAGCAAGATAAGGAGTCAGACGGTATAGTTAAAATCACCTTTATTAAGAATTATAGAGTAATAAATAGCACAGTAGTATAGAGCAGAAGGTGACTAGATAGGCTAGATACTTTATCAGGAATAGGAGCCGCCACGCTGTCAACCACAACTGCTGGAAACTAGGCAGAAGCCAACTGATAGGCTCACTGGTAGATAGCACCGGATAAGGCCCAAAGACACCCCAACGGAGGCTAGAAGAGAGACCACTGACTCACGCCTGCAGTCAGTAGAGAAGAGCTCGTCTCCAATAAGGATCACAACAATGGATACACTGACTCACGCCTGCAGTCAGTAAGGAAGGAGTCTGCCAGAGCCCCAGGTCCGCACCAGGATGGATGTCTGTGGGAAACGGGCAACACAGCAGAGCGAACAGACAGAGCCATCGGTCAGCACCAGTTATGATAGTCAGACAAGCCAGGGTCATACTCGGAGAGGATAGTCAGCCAGAGCCACAGGTCTGCACCAGATAGGATGTCCAATAATAGGCAATACTGGGAGGATAGTTGGACAGAGCCCCAAGTCAGCACCAGGTTGGATATTCAGACAAGCCAGGGTCATACAAGGAGCGGGTAGTCAGCCAGAGCCACAGGTCTGCACCAGATTGGATGTCTATAGCCAAAGGAGAGCACAGATAGAATGGTCAGACAGAACCACAGGTCAGCACCAGAATGGATAGTCAGACAAGCCGAGTCATACACAGGATACAGGAACAACAGGAACTAGAACTGCACTGAACAACAATGTAAGGGTAACTGGATAGAGATCCAATTCCCTTTTAAAAGGCAATCCAGGAAGTATATGGGTGGCGCTATCAGCCCCAAACAGTATAAAACAAAGGCTTGCAACATATAGCAACCTCGCGCCCGAAAGTGATGCATGGCCATGAGATGCGTCAGAACACAGACCCCACTCCCCGTCAATCTACAGAGCAGGCTCAGTTTGCATGAGGACATGGATGGCTGCTAGGAACGCCAAGCGTGCCTAGGCCCAGTCCTTGGAATGACGCTGCAGCAACATTTCAGGCCAGTCATATACCTGCTTCAACCCATCAGGTGTCGCTGGATCTAAGGTAACTGTAGCCAGAGACCCTCACATACTGATCTCCAGCCTTGTCCCACAGTAGCCAGAGAACCACACATACAAACCTCCAGCCTTGTCCCACTGCACTTGTAGCTACAGAACCACACATCCCTGATTTACAGTGTGTCTCCTTCTACTATTCTTGCATAATGAACTGACCCCCCCAACCACCATGGTTTACTATTGAAATTTCGCCCTCTATTTGGTGGCCATCAAAATGGCGAGATCAGAATGTTGCCTGCATCAAAAGGACAACATTCTGATGTCGCCAAATAGAGGGTGACATTTCAATATAGTACATTGGCGGCCATACAATGATATAAGGGATTTGCTGGGAAGCCTCTAATCTTATCTCAGTTTGCTAATAAAAAGGGCTGTATTCAACAAGATAACCTCAGCAGCATGCAAAAGGGCTAGATTCTGATGCTGCATGCTTAACACTTTGTGTGCCAGAAAGGTATCCAATGCATTATAATGTGATGCGTTTGACTCTCCGGCAGTCAAAGGGTAAAGGTTCACCCTGCGTGGCCATGTAGAACTTTGGAGATGAACATTTTACATGGTCATGCAGAGTGACCCTTAACCTTTTGACTCCTGGAGAGGTATACCTCTCTGGCACACAAAGTATTTAGCGTTGAACACCAGAATGTTGCGCTTTTACGTGACAATGGGGTTATCATATTAAAGACTGTCCTTTTTATGGGCAAACATTCAAACCATCGCCTTGATTAGTTTGTGCTATATCATGCAACTCCTGCTGCACACATTCAGCATCAGACCTGCTATTTGCAGCTGTGGCCATAGAGTTAGTGGTATACAGTATCCTACTGAAATGTCACACTCTAGCGTGCAACATCAAAATGTCGCCCTTTTGATGTGGGGGCGACATTCTGATTTTGTCCTTTTGATGCAGGTGACATTATGATCTCATCCTTTTGATGGTCTCCAAATAGATGGCAACTTTTTAATAGGATACCAACCACCACCACCACCTTGGAAAGTGGCAAAGATCCTGTGGGGAACGTCTTGGAGTTAGTGAAAATGAGCATATTTTGGTATGTTTCTATATGTGGCATTTTTGCAGGTAAAGTGGGCAACTATCAGTTTTACAAAATAATGGTAACACTAAAGTGCTCACTGGAGAAAGTTACTAATCAGTGTACTAACCAATAGATTAGTGTATATTGGTGGTTGTATGTACTCAGACTAAATTGGTACTCAATAGGAGTAATATGAAAAGAAAAATAAAACAATTGAATTAAAACTGTAATACAATAGTTGAAAACAACATTATAAAAACAATACCACAATCGCTAAGTATTTGTAAACTAATAACGATACTGCATAGAGTATTATGCCTCTAATAATTTATTACTATGTAAATAGCCACCAGATATCCATCCACATCACAGAACAGATCTAACTTAATAGTCCTCTTAGTAATAAAGTAAGATGATAAAAGTCAATGAATATGATGAATAAATGGGTATTGGTTACAGTCCATGGAAACAGTATATGAAGCAATGGGATTAGTCAGTGTGCACCTGGTTTAAATCCTGTCTGATGAGACACACATTTATAGAATCTTCTGTGCCACCAGTTTCAGCCCTGGAATCCTCATGGGAGATATAGGTAGAAAAAACAAGAAAAAGACAGTGCACCAAGAAGATGTAAGTACAGTAACTTTTATTAATGTACTCACAATAAAATTGATAAAACATATTCTGAGAACGAAAATTGGTATAGAGGAGTAAGGTGAGATGTGTTGGAGTACTAGATGGATATTATGTTGAGGATAAGGTCCGTATGTTAAATGAATTGGCTGTGGGATATGTTTAAACGCATACACAGGCTAGAGAAAGAGTGATTTCGCCTATTGATTTATTTTCTTTGCAACAATGTATCTCAGAGATAATAAGGAAAACGGTATCAAGCTATGACTGATAGCTATGTATCCCACAATATCCCCACTTATATACTCTTACTTGACATATGCTTGATCAGAAGCACATCGAATCAATGTTTTCCAAGAATACGGTATACGCCGTCCTTCATTCCTCAGGAGTTCTGTATTCAATACTTTAGACTCTCATGGGCCATCATTCCACGCACGCTCACAGCACAGATAGGAATCAATAAAATACAGACTTATTTTTTATTTTAAACTTTATCATAAAAATGCAAGTAAACACAACACTATACAACGCGTTTCGGAATATGTAGTTCCTTCGTCAGGTGCATAGGTGAAACTGGGACTAAAGGAGAGATCTGTTAATTTAAAAAATTGTGGACCAATCAGCACAAAATTGGAGTTGGATAGCTCAAATGCAATTCGATCTGCTAGTCTCTTAGAGGAGGGGTTTACATGGGGGTTCCATATTCCTTTCAAAAATAGGGTAACTGGATCTTTCTCAGGTAATCTTCGTTCTGTGTCGCAATTTCCCGGGGTGGCTCAGGAGAAAGTGGACAGGGAGGTGGCACTGGGGCGCATGGCTGGCCCCTTTGATTCTCCACCTTGGCCTTATCTTTGTGTGTCACCTCTAGGGGTGGTACCAAAAAAGGACCCTGGGAAGTTCCGACTAATCCACCACTTGTCGTTTCCTTTCGGGGAATCGGTCAATGATGATATTGACCTGGCTGAATGCAAGGATGCATAAACTTCTTTCTACAAGGCACTTAGTCTGGTGTTGTCGGTGGGCCCGGGGGCGTGGTTGGCAAAGGCTGATATTGAGGTGGCCTTTCGTCTTTTACCAGTTCAACCGGACTTCTCACCACCTCTTGGGTTGTCATCTAGGGGGCAAGTACTATGTGGACTTGTGTCTCCCCATGGGCTGTTCACTGTCATGTGCCTTATTTGAGACCTTCAGTACTTTTATGGAGTGGGTAGTTCGGAAAGAAGCAGGTTTTTCATCCAGAATCCAATATCTGGATGATTTTTTCTGTGTTGGCCCGGGTGGCCAAGATGCTCCGAACCCTACTGACCTCTTTGGGGTCCCTCTGGCCTTGAAGGTCCCACTACATGCCTCTCTAAGTGACAGAAAGGCGGTGTTTCACACGGGTAACATGGGGGTGGTATTGGCTATCAATGGCTTGACTGCATCATCTATCCCAGTCCTGCGGCTTTTGAGATGCTTAGTTTTAAGGTGTTTACAGTTTAATATTTTGTTTAAAGCTGCTCATGTTCCTGGTGTTTTTAACACAGCTGCCGATGCCCTCTCTCAGTTTCGTATGGTGGAGTTTCAGAAAGCTTGCCCTGGAGCCAAGGAAGAAGGGGAATCCTGCCTGGAGGAGCTATGGGAGTTTAGGCGAGAGATTTAGCCACTTGGGTGAAGAATTATTTGTCACTAGCTACATGGGCGCGGTACAAGACTGTCTGGGATGAGTGGGCCGATTTGGAGGCTTCAGTTGGGGACCTACTGAATGATGCAGGCAGACTGCATGGGGTACTATGGTTGGTTTGTCAGTGGGGCAATTTAAGATTATCCCCTTCAGTCCTGGACACCAGAATGGTGGCTTTAGCATTCTGGTTCAAGCTAAGGGGTTGGAAGGATGTAACAAAATATTTTGTGGTTAGGATGGCTCTGAGGGGCTTGCGCAGGGGTTGCACTTCTCGTGATGTTCACAGGCCGGTTTCATTCACTATCCTGCTATTATGTTGCCCGTACTCCCCTTGTTTTGTTTTCCTGTCAGTCTACACTGTGATTGCTCCCATTGGCTGTCCGGTGTTTGTCCCGCCCAGTATGGCCTTTATATACTGGGCTCTGGCACCCATCTGGTACCTTTTCTTGGTGTTCCTGTACCAGTGCTAGTTTCTGCTCAGTGATTCCCAGTGTACCGACTTGGCCTGCCTCACTACTCTGCATCTTGTCTCCTGCTCCTGTGTACCGACCCGGATTGCCTGACTATTCTTCTGCGCCTGCTCCTGTGTACCGACCTGGCTTGGCTGACATTCCTGCTCCTATGTACCGATCCGGCTTGGCTGACGTTCCTGCTCCGTGATTCGACCCGGCTTGGCTGATGTTCCTGCTCCATGATTCGACCCGGCTTGGTTGGCGTTCCTGATCTGACGGCATATTGTTGCCTTGGCGACATTCTGATTCTACAGGCAATTCAGTCCCTGTTTCTGGTTCAGCAGAGTGCGAGAGTCAGTTTCCATTACTGCTACAGCAGTGTGCCATTGGCCTAGTCTCTGTTACTGCTCCTGCAGAGTGCAAGTGTCCACCTCCGTTACTGCTACGGCAGTGTGCCATTGGCCTAGTCTCCTTTACTGCTCCTGCAGGGTGCAAGTGTCCTCCTCTGTTACTGCTACGGCAGTGTGCCATTGGCCTAGTCTCCATTACTGCTCCTGCAGAGTTCAAGTGTCCGCCTCCGTTACTGCTACAGCAGTGTGCCATTGGCCTAGTCTCCATTACTGCTCCTGCAGAGTGCAAGTGTCCGCCTCCGTTACTGCTACGGCAGTGTACCATTGGCCTAGTCGCCGTTACTGCTCCTGCAGTGTGCAAGTGTCTGCCTCCGTTACTGCTACGGCAGTGTGCCATTGGCCTAGTCTCCGTTACTGCTCCTGCAGGGTGCAAGTGTCTGCCTCCATTACTGCTACAGCAGTGTGCCATTGGCCTAGTGTCACGGTTTGTTAAGACTCTCAGACGCAAAGTTAGGTAAAAACACAACTTTATTGAAAAGTTTAAGACAATCCCATAGGATCTTATACATATACATACACATACATAGAAATGACAGGAAAGTGGTAATAATAGCGAGTAAGGCTCTACTGGCCCTGCCAATATACCGGGCAAGGCAGCCTGGGCAAGCAATGGAAAGGTGGCTCTACCGACCCTGCCAATATACCGGGCAAGGCAGCCTAACAAACTATCAGGAGTATACAGGCTCTACCGGCCCTGCCAATATACCGGGCAAGGCAGCCTAGCGGATCACCATATGATACAGGCTCTACCGGCCCTGCCAATATACTGGGCAAGGCAGCCTAGTGGATCACCATATGATACAGGCTCTACGGGCCCTGCCAATATACCGGGCAAGGCAGCCTAACGGAACACCATAAGATATAGGCTCTACCGGCCTTTCCAATACCGGGTAAGGCAACCCCAAAATGGAGATGACTGGAAGGTTCTACCAGCCTTACCAATATACCGGGCATGTACTGGAAGAATAACTAGTGAATCAATGCCCGCGTACCAGGGACCGTCAGTTCAATAATGTTAGCCGTGAGGCAAAAGAGCGAACCAGCGCCCGCGTGCTGGGAACCAACAGACTCAATGTATAGTAAGCCATAAGGCAGTGGAGCGAACCAGCGCCCGCACGCTGGGAACCAACAGACTCAATGTATAGTAAGCCGTAAGGCAGTGGAGTGAACCAGCGCCCGCACGCTGGGAACCAACAGACTCAATGTATAGTAAGCCGTAGGCAGTGGAGCGAACTAGCACCCGCCCGCTGGGAACCAACAGACTCAATGATAATAAGCCGTGAGGCAATGGAGCGAACCAGCGCCCGCGTGCTGGGAACCAACAGACTCAATGATAATAAGCCGTGAGGCAATGGAGCGAACCAGCAGACGCGCGCTGGGAACCAACAGACTCAATGTATAGTAAGCCGTGAGGCAGTGGAGCGAACCAACAGGGTAGAAATGTCGCCTAAGAGACCGAAGATCAAAGCCGCCACGGATGAAAGGAAACTGGACGCTGAAGATGAACAGGAACCAACACTACGATGGTCAACCGGATCAGGAACGGTAACGAGGACTGGCAGCAGGAAGCAGCAACATCGGGTGACTCCAACCGGAACAGACACGGGAACAGGCACAGCTGATCAGGAGACTCAGGAACTGGACGACTCAGGATAACAGGAACACAGCTTAAGGCCCATTAAGCTTCAGTAACATGATGAAAGTGGAGGCAGCCAGAGACACCACGAAAGGGCAACCAAAGGGTGCCTAAACTCAGTTTAAATAGGCAAGGGGAGGCGGGCTGAAGGCAGACAGCCAATGGGAGCCCCCTATAGGTGATAGACACACAAAGGCAGCAATCACGGGCACCGTGATAGTACCCTCTTCTCAAAGACCACCTCTCCTAGAAGAGGGTCTGGGTTTCTGAGGGTATTTGGAATGAAAAATTTGCAGTAGTTTAGGTGCATGAAGGTCCTTGCTATCCACTCAAGATCGTTCTTCAGGACCATAACCTTTCCAATGCACCAAATACTGCACCCTTCCTCTAAGCCTGCGGGAATCAGTGATACTCTGAACCTTATACTCCTCCTGACCTTCAACCTTGATAGGCCCTGGCACCACAGGGTTATGTAACGGTTTTTAGGACACTCAGACCAGTAGGTAAAATAAAACACAATTTTATTTTAATAGCAATAAAGCAAACAAACGCCCTCTAGAGGCGAATGGTGTTCAATACGCCAAAGGGTTAAGAGCATAAATCAGTCAGTCTCAGATGTGGTGGGTTGGCACGCCCTAGTTGTTAAAAGGAGGTGCTGATAGAGACAGTTCACAGTGTTCTGAAACGTAAATGCCTAGCCGAACTGACCAAATAGTTAAGCAGAACAGAAATCCAAATAGCCCCCGCGGGCGTACCTACAGGAAGACTGCTTCTGCGAGTGCGAGTGTATATAGCCCCACGGGCATACCGGAAACCGGCCTGCAATGCAAGAGCTGACTATAGCCTCCTCAGACGTTAACCGGATACCAGCAATAGTAGTGCTAGAGCCAATAGCCCCCACGGGCGTATACAGCGGGAATCTGCCAGAGCTTGAGCCTTCCCTCTACTGCCACACTACCACAGTAGATATCGCCCAGTAAACAACGAGAAGTGAGAGCCAATGACGCCCTACCGGCCCACATAAAGTGACTACTCTGCAGTAGGATAGATAGAGTCGCCGTCGGTAAGCAGCCAACTCAGGAGACGTAGCACAACGAACGAGGCTCTATTCTGGGAATTGAAGTAGCGAGAGTAAGGCAGTACTGCAAGGGTTAATATGCACGTTTACACAAGGCTCTGTAAGGTAACGAAGCTCTGCAAGTATAGTGAGGCTCACGGAGGCACGCACAGCTCTGCAAGACAACGGTACACTGCACTGATCAAAGGCAACACAAGGCAGGGTGGTCACACCGAGGCTGGCAACAGCGGGTGAAAAATGATGCGGTGGCGACAACGGGAACAGAGGTCACTGGAACAGGCTGGAAGTTGATCTCGGAGCAGGAAGTCAGCCGGGCCGGGTCGGAGCACGCAGGAGGTAGTCATACAAGCCGGGTCATACACGAACAGGAACACTGGAGCGTAGTCAGGACAAGCCAAGTCGGTACACGAGAATCCGGAACACAGGAACACAGCTACAGCACTACTGGCTCAGAAACACCACGAAAGGGCATCTGACAGATGTCTGGGCCAGGCATAAGAAGGTCACCAGGGGTGGGCCAAACTGGCTCAGCAAATCAGAGCGAACCACAAATAAGAGTGACAGAGAATCACAGGCACTGTGATAGGTTAGTAGTATAACGGTTTCATACGAGAGGCTTGAGGAGAGATACATGGAACACATTATGAATGCGCATGGACGCAGGGATGTCCAAAGCATAGGAAACAGGGTTAATCTTGCGAATAACTCTGTAAGGACCAATGAACCGAGGAGCCAACTTATTAGATGGGACTTGAAGCTTAAGATTCCTGGAGGAAAGCCACACTCTGTCCCCAACCTGAAAGGAGACCGCTGGCAGTCTTCTGCGATTAGCATGGCTCTGGTGGAGCTGGAATGACTTGAACTTGTGCCCATGAGCTCAATATGCTCATCCAGAGCTGGAATCTGTTGTGTCTGAAAGAAGTCCGGGAGCAAACAGGGCTGGAACCCATAATTAATCAGAAACGGGGAGCTCCTGGATGAAGAGTTAACCGCACAGTTCCTGGCGAACTCCGCCCAAGGCAACAAGTCGGCCCAATTGTCATGATGGTCAGTAACGAAACAGCACCAGAACTGTTCCAACCCTTGATTGGCACGCTCAGCGGCCCCATTGGTCTGGGGGTGATAAGCGGAGGAAAAGGATAGTTGTATGCCCATCTGTTCACAAAATGCCCTCCAAAACCTGGACATAAACTGGCTCCTGCTGTCGGACACCAGCACTCTGGGTACTCCATGCAACTGAAATACTTCTTTAGCAAACACCATCGTCAATTCTTTAGCAGAGGGAAGGCCACGGAGGGGCACGAAATGAGCCATTTTAGAAAACCTGTCCACCACCATCAGTATGAAGTAATACCCTCTAGACATGGGCAATTTTCCCATAAAATCAATGGAGATGTGAGACCAGGGCGTTCACCATTAGGTACCGGCTGAAGCAAGCCCACCGGAAGGTGTCTAGGGGTTTTTGCATGGGCACAGGTAGCACAGGCATTAGTAAAATCAGCACAATTCGTTCTCATAGAGGGCCACCAAAATATCTGAGAGAGGGACCATAACAATTGGTCCCTGCCAATGTGTCCCGCGGCCTCAGAGGAATGGTAAGTTTCAAGTACTCGAGTGCAGAATGGCTCAGCAACAAAACACTTGCCCACCGGGGTTTCATGAGGAGCAGAGGCCTGGGAGGCCAAAATCTCTTCCCCTAGTGGTGAAGTGATACTAGTACGTATAGTAGCCAATATTCGATCCAGTTGAATAATAGGTGCTGGTACCTCTTCTCTGTCAATTTCAGCCTCAAATTGTCTTGATAGTGCATCAGCCCTAACATTCTTAGACCCCGGCAAATATAATACAATGAAATTGAATGGGGACAGGAACAGTGCCCATCTGGCCTGACGTGAAGACAATCTCTTGGCCTCAGAGAGATAAGTCAGGTTTTTGTGATCAGTCAAGATTAAGACAGGGTTTTTTGTGCCTTCAAGTAAGTGACGCCATTCCTTAAGAGCGAGGATAATGGCCAATAATTCTCTGTCCCCTATCTCATAATGGCTTTGGGCTCCGGTCAATTTTTTAGAAAAAAACCCACAGGGTCTGAGCGTTCCACCTTTAATAGGTCGTTGAGAAAGCACTGCCCCAACCCCAATATCCGAGGTGTCAACCTCCAATGTAAACGGGAGCAATGGGTTGGGGTGGGATAACACAGGAGCATTAGCAAAATCCAATTTCAGTTTCTCAAAGGCCTCCTCCGCAGCCACTGGCCAAAGAGATGGGTTAGCGCCCTTATGCGTAAGGTCAGACAGCGGTTTAATAATGGAAGAGAAGTTCTTAATAAACTTCCTATAATAATTAGCGAAGCCCAAAAATCGTTGGATGGCTTTAAGACTCTTAGGCCGTGGCCATTGTAAGACTGCCGTTAGCTTCTCTTTGTCCATGGCAATGCCCTCTTTGCCAATTATGAAACCCAAGAATAGCACACTAGTTCTGTGAAACTCACATTTTTCCAATTTGCAATATAATTTATTTTTACGCAGACGGAGCAACACCTCAGACACATCTTTAATGTGTTGTGGCATATTTTTGGAATGAATCAGTATATTGTCAAGATAGACAACAACACACGACTGTAGCATAATTCTGAGGATGTCATTGATTAATTCCTGAAATACTGCAGGTACATTACAAAGACCAAATGGCATGACTAGATATTCACAGTGCCCAGATCTAGTCTTAAAGGCAGTTTTCCACTCATCACCGGCTCTGATCCGAATCAAATTATATGCAGCACGCAGGTCCAATCTGGTGAAGATAGAAGAACCTTTGAGCCTGTCAAATAGCTCGGTGATGAGTGGTATTGGATAAGCGTTTTTTGACATTAGCTTATTTAAGCCACGGTAATCGATGCATGGTCTTAGTTCGCCATTTTTCTTTTTTACAAAAAAGAATCCGGCCCCGGCCGGAGAGGTAGATTTCCTTATGATCCCTCTTTTAAGGGCATCAGAAATATATTCCTCCATAGCTTGGTTCACAAGACAATGGATACGTGCGTCCCCTAGGGGACACCACTCCAGGAGGCAACTTAATACTACAATCATACGGTCTGTGCTGGGGTAGGGTGCCAGCCTCTCCCTTACTGAATACATCGCCAAACTGCTGGTATTCGTCTGGCAGTGAAGGGGAGGTGCACAAGACCTTAACTGGATGAGTGACACACTTCTCCATACAAGACTGAGACCAAGCGGAGATTTCACACTTTTGCCAATCAAACTGTGGATTATGCAACTGTAACCAAGGAAATCCCAATATTACAGCATGGTGAGGAGAACTGATAAGTTGGAACTGCTGCTCCTCTCTATGGAGTGCCCCAATAGTCATAGATAATGGCATTGTTTCAAAGGTAACTTGAGCAGGTTCTAAGGGTCTGCCATCAATTGCTTCAATAGCAAGAGGGGTTTCTCTTTCAATTCGTGGGACCCCATGCAATTCAGCAAAGGTATTATCCATAAAATACCCAGCTGCAGCAGAATCAACCAGGGCCAAAGCCTCCACTGAGCGTTCTGCTCAAGAAAGTACCACCTGTAAGGTAGGTTTCAGTGTACCCAACACTGGGGACGATTGAACACCACCTACGGCCTGTCACCCAAGGTACCCTAGGTGTGTTAGTTTCCCGGACGTACAGGACAAGATCTTAGCAAGTGCCCATTCTTGCCGCAGTATAAGCACAGCCCTTGTTTTCTGTGGTATAATCTCTCTTCCTTGGTTAGCCTAGTGAAACCTAATTGCATCGGTTCACCTAGTTCCCGTAATTGTTCACTAGGCTTAGATGCCATGGGAGGGATGGGTGGGCAAAATGTACTGCTAGCCCCATTGTTCTTAGACCGTACCCAGCAATCTCTAGCAGTTAATCTCTCATGTATCCGGGTGTCAATTAGTATGACATACTCAATATAGTCATCTAGATCAGTAGGTAATTCTTTTGCTGCAATCTCATCTTTAATCTGGTCACTCAGGCCCTGAGCAAAGGCTGCCAACAATGCCTCATTATTCCACCCTACCTCTGCTGCCAAGGTGTGAAATTCAATGGCATAGTGGCCCACCGTACGCCTGCCCTGTTGTATCTCCATAAGGCGTTTAGCAGCAGAGGTGGTTCTATCAGGAGGCTCAAACACTCAAAGGATTGCACAAATTCTCTGAAACTCTTAGTGCAAGGTTTTGCATTTTCCCATAATGGGTTAGCCCATGCTAATGCTCTGCCAGTCAGCAAGGATATCATGAACCCAATCTTACTGCGATCATTAGAGAACGCATGTGCAGTCAATTCCATAAATATTTCAAGTTGGTTGATAAATCCTCTGCACAGATTAGGGTCACCGTCATATCTGAGTGGCAAAGGTGCGGAAGCAGTTAACCCCTTAACTGCAGCCCCTGAGGGCATCGTATCGTTCTCCTGTGTCTGACCTGGAGAGATCACCGGACTAGACCCAGATTTGTCAGCAAGCACAGTGCGTTCAAGAATAGTTTGGATTGCAACCGCTAGCTGATCCAAACGTTGCTCATGCATATCCATCCTCCAATGGATATTCTGTGTGTTACCATCTCTCTTATTGTCTGAGGTCATGGACCTTTCGTACTGTCACGGTTTGTTAAGACTCTCAGACGCAAAGTTAGGTAAAAACACAACTTTATTGAAAAGTTTAAGACAATCCCATAGGATCATATACATACACATACAAAGAAATGACAGGTAAGTGGTAATAATAGCGAGTAAGGCTCTACCGGCCCTGCCAATATACCGGGCAAGGCAGCCTGGGCAAGCAATGGAAAGGTGGCTCTACCGACCCTGCCAATATACAGGGCAAGGTAGCCTATCAGATAACAAGGAGAAACAGGCTCTACCGACCTTGCCAATATACCGGGCAAGGCAGCCTAACAGACTATCAGGAGTATACAAGCTCTACCGGACCTGCCAATATACCGGGCAAGGCAGCCTAGCGGATCACCATATGATACAGGCTCTACTGGCCCTGCCAATATACCGGGCAAGGCAGCCTAATGGAACACCATAAGATTTAGGCTCTACCGGCCTTGCCAATACCGGATAAGGCAACCCCAAAATGGAGACGACTGGAAGGTTCTACCTGCCTTACCAATATACCGGGCAAGGCAGCCTTGGAGGAGATGGTGCCAACCACTATGGCCTCAAGGAGTGTCAGATGACAAAGACAGTATGGAGATGGTATATAGAGGCTATGAGAACTAGTGGTAAAACCTGGTATTCTGCACACACCAGTACCCATGTACTGGAAGAATAACTAGCTGTCTAGGACTGAACAGCGTGCAGTGAATCAATGCCCGCGTACCAGGGACTGTCAGTTCAATAATGTCAGCCATGAGGCAAAGGAGCGAATCAGTGCCTGCGTACTGGGAACCAACACTCTCAATGTATATTCAGCCATAAGGCAGTGGGCCGAACCAGCGCCCGCGCACTGGGAACCAACAGACTCAATGTATAGTAAGCCGTAAGGCAGTGGAGTGAACCAGAGCCCACGTGCTGGGAACCAACAGACTCAATGTATAGTAAGCCATAAGGCAGTGGAGCGAACCAGCGCCCGCGCGCTGGGAACCAACAGACTCAATGTATAGTAAGCCGTAGGCAGTGGAGCGAACCAGCGCCCGTGCGCTGGGAACCAACAGACTCAATGATAATAAGCCGTGAGGCAATGGAGCGAACCAGCGCCCGCGCGCTGGGAACCAACAGACTCAATGTATAGTAAGCCGTGAGGCATTGGAGCGAACCAGCGCCCGCGCGCTGGGAACCAACAGACTCAATGTATAGTAAGCCGTGAGGCAGTGGAGCGAACCAGTGCCCGCGCGCTGGGAACCAACAAGGTAGAAATGTCATCTAAGCGACCGAAGATCAAAGCCGCCACTGATGAAAGGAAACTGGACGCTGAAGATGAACAGGAACCAGCATTACGATGGTCAACCGGATCAGGAACGGCAACGAGGACTGGCAGCAGGAAGCAGCAACGTCGGGTGACTCCAACCGGAACAGACACGGGAACAGGCACAGCTGATCAGGAGACTCAGGATAACAGGAACACAGCTTATCGCCCATTAAGCTTCAGTAACATGATGAAAGTGGAGGCAGCCAGAGACACCATGATAGGGCAACCAAAGGGTGCCCAAACTGAGTTTAAATAGGCAAGGTGAGGCGAGATGAAGGCAGACAGCCAATGGGAGCCCCCTACAGGTGATAGACACACAAAGGCAGCAATCACGGGCACCGTGATACCTAGTCTCTGTTACTGCTCCTGCAGGGTGCAAGTGTCTGCCTCCGTTACTGCTACGGCAGTGTGCCATTGGCCTAGTCTCCGTTACTGCTGCTGCAGGTTGTAAGTGTCTGCCTCCGTTACTGCTATGGCAGTGTGCCATTGGCTTAGTCTCCGTTACTGCTCCTGCAGAGTGCAAGTGTCTGCCTCCGTTACTGCTATGGCAGTGTGTCTTTGGTCTAGTCTCCGTTGCTGCTCCTGCAGAGTACATGTGTCAGTTTCCGTTACTGCTATGGCAGTGTTTTATGATACTCCATTACTGATAGTACTCTGGCAGTGTCACGGTTTGTTAAGACTCTCAGACGCAAGGTTAGGTAAAAACACAAGTTTATTGAAAAGATTAAGATAATCCCTAGGTTTTTAAGCATATACGTACAATACATAGAATGGTAAATACAAGGACTATAGCAATACAGACTCTACCGGTCCTGCCAATATACCGGGCAAGACAGCCTGGGCGAGTAAGGAATAAATGGCTCTACCGGTCTTGACAATATACCGGGCAAGGCAGCCTAACGGAAATCCAAGGAGTAGGCTCTACCGGGCTTGCCAATATACTGGGCAAGGCAGCCTAACGGAAAGCTCAAGTGGTAGGCTCTACTGGCCTTGCCAATACCGGGTAAGGCAACCTCAAGATGGAATAATGAAAAGGTTCTACCGGCCTTACCAATATACCGGGCAAGGCAGCCAAAAGTGTACCACTACAGTAGGCTCTACCGGCCTTGCCAATACCGGGTAAGGCAACCTCAGGATGGAATAACGTAAGGTTCTACCGGCCTTACCAATACACCGGGCAAGGCAGCCCAAAGGAGCAGGTGTCAACCACAATGACCTAAAAACTGTCAGATGGCATTGACAGTCTAAATGTTAACGATAGGCTGCAAGATCCAGTGGTAACACCTTGTAGTCGGTACACCGCAGTACCCATGTACTGTAGGAATAACTGGCTGTCTAGGACTGGACAGCACACAGTGAACCATCAGTTAACTGTGTAAAGAGACGAGGAAGTAAACCAGCGCCCTTACGTTGGGAACCATCAAGCAGGGTGTCAATAACCCACAGGTCATGGAGCGAACCAACGCCCGTGCGTTGGTACCCACAAGTTATAGTGTAGTCTATAAAGTGATGGAGCGAACCAGCGTCCACACTCTGGGATTAACAGGCAGTATAGTACAGCCGCAAGGCTTGTGGAGCAAACCAGCATCTGCATGCTGGAGACCACAGACAGAATTGTTTAGCCGCAAGGCTTGTGGAGCGAACCAGCGTCCGCACGCTGGAAACCAACAGACAGTATCATATAGCCGCAAAGCTTGTGGAGCAAACCAGCGTCCGCACGCTGGAAACCTACAGGCAGAATAGTATAGCTGCAAGGCTAGTGGAGCGAACCAGCGTCCGCACGCTGGGAACCAACAGACAGTCTAATATAGCCGCAAGCCTTAAGGAGTGAACCAGCGTCCACACGCTGGGAACCGACTGACAGTATAGATAGCCGCAAGGCTTGTGGAGCAAACCAGCGTCCGCACGCTGGGAACCAACAGACAGTGTAGATAGCCGCAAGGCTTGTGGAGCAAACCAGCGTCCGCATGCTGGTAACCAACAGAGAATGTCGCCGAAGTGAACAAAGAAGAAAGTCGCCACAGACACAGGAACTGGACCCAGGAGACGAACAGGAACCAGCAAGGACGATCAACCGGATCAGGAACGGTAAGAAGGCTGGCAGCAGGAAACAGCAAGCTCTGAAGACTCAACCGGAACAGGCTCAGGAACCAGCACTGCAGACAGGAGGCTCAGGAACAGGATGAAGTCAGGAACTCAGGAACACAGCAAAAGGCCCAATAAGCTTCTCTAGCATAGTGAAAGTGGATGCAATCAGAGACACCACGAAAGGGCAACCAGAGGGTGCCCAGACTCAGTTTAAATAGGCAATGTGAGGCGGGCTAAAGGCAGACAGCCAATGGGAGCCCCCTACTGGTAATAGACATAGAAATGCAGCAATCACGGGCACCGTGATAGGCAGTTCACGTTTGTTCTGCTAACCTGTTTCTGGGCATTACGTATCCTGAAGCTCTCTATATGGAAAAAGCTCCATCACAGACCTCTCTTCACATGGGACTGTTTACACTCCTTGAAGACCTTTAACCCATGCAGTACCTTTGTCCATAGACTGTTATGGACTTTATGGTTATACTGGAACTGTGTAGGCATATGTATACGTAACCTGTCGTGTGTCTGTTCTATTCTGCCTATATACTACAGGACCTGTGAGGGTTCTTATTTTATTGTGATTTCAATAAAACTGTGTTTTATCCTAAATCACTGTGTCTGTGTGTCAAACATACCGTTACACCTGCAGGGCATTATCCAGGTGCTGCCCAGCGTCTGCTCTTCTGACTATGAGACTTTACTGTTTTCCCTGTCCTTTAGTTTGGCTTTCTTTGGGGCACTACACATTTGGGAGCTAGTGAGCAGGTCCAAGGCTTGTCCCGGGGGTATTGGGATGGATCAGGTTTGCCTTCAGGCTGACTGTCATTTAAAATCCAAAAGTCAAAAACTGATCCTGAGGGTAGAGAGGTATGGTTTTCATTGTTTGGGGTTCCACAGCTGGAATTCTATCCTGTATCTTTAGCTTGCTCCTTTCTAAACATGCGCCCACAGGTGATGGGCCCACTTCTAATCCATATAACAGGAACCCCTTTGACGAGGTTTCAATTTGTCCAGGTCTTTAAGACTTGTCTGACACTCCTAGGTTTGTCTCCGTGTGAGTACAGCGGTCATTCCTTTCGTATAGGGGCTGCTACGGAGGCGGCTAGGCTGGGGGTTAACGAAGAAATTGTTAAGTGAATAGGAAGATGGGAGTCCAATCGCTTTAGGCTGTACGTGAGGCCTAACCTTTTGCTTTAATTATCACCTTCCCTTCTGGCAGTGGGTGTTCCCTTTCTCAGAGGGAAAAAAAAGGGTTTTCAAGTTATGTGGGAAGGTTCTTAATCTGTTTAGAACCAGTGGGGAGGCCAATGGCCTCAAAAGTGAAGTTTTGCCCGGGTGGCAGCTGCGGGCTAATTGTTGACGTACCCATTGGGCTACTCATTGCCAGCCAATGGGGTACACAGTTGAATGATAAGTTGGCCCATCTTTGGACAAAATGTTTATGTTTAAGTTAATGGTAAAATGTCTGCATGGCAAGGAACTTTTATGTGATGTCATTACTCAATAAAGCTGTGGCCAGCCCTACAAAAAAGTAAACAATTTTTGGGGGTTTTTCCTACAAATCCATGTTTCTTCTGGGCTTGTGCCTCTAACAACAAAACTAACAAATCATCCTCTACAATATACTCTACCAAGTCAAGTTTCAGTCCACCCCAGTGACAGCTTATGTCAGGGGGTTCCTGTCTCTATCACTTTACATACACATTTCTTATTTTATTTTATTTATTTTTTATTAACTGCCCCCCAATACCAGTCAAGAACTCCCCCAAAAACAAATTCCCAGTTCAACTGATTAATTCCCCAGACTCCACCCACCAACACAGGCACCCTCCTCAGACCCTTTTTATACCATGTCTTATGGGTTTTTTAAATTGTATTTAGGATTTATTTTGTATTAACTGCTCCAAAACTATCACGGTGCCCGTGCTATGCTGGCAGTATTCTGTCAGTTTTACTTCCTGCTGACTCTTATTGGTTGAAGTGGCTTTGTCTCGCCCAGTATTTGTCCTTAAATACTGGGCCTTGTCACTTCTCCGGTGCCCTTTCATGGTGTTTCCGTTACCAGCGCTTGCTCCAGTTTCTCGTGTGATCTCTGTGTATGACCCAGACTGCCTGACTACTCTGCTGTATCCGTTCCTGCTTGGTGTACTGACCCGGACTGCCTGACTACTCTGCTATCTTGTTCCTGCTCTGTGCACCGACCCGGCCCGGCTGACGTTCCTGCTCTGTATACCGACTCGGATTGGCTGACGGTCCTGCTCTGTGTACCGACCAGGCCTGGCTGACGTTCCTGCTCTGTGTACCAAGTCGGATAGGCTGACGTTCCTGCTCTGTGTACCAGCCCGGTTTGGGCTCCATTGTCCATGTATCAGGGTCTGCCTGCGGCCCCATCCAGTACCCGGTTTGGGGCTGTCTTCCGGGTTCCTCTCTGTCTCTGGACAGAGTCACTGTTGCCTCATTGTCATTCCCGCAGTCTAGCCTCGGTTGCAGTCTGTGTCACTCGGACGACACTCCGGTGTGATTCCTCCATCTGTGCACCATGGTACGTGTGACACTTTTTCCTGCCACCAGTTGAGGTTGGTCTTCCTTTGGGTGCCTCAGGCTGTTCTCCATAGCGAGCAGTCGACATTGGTCTGAGCGTTCGTTAACCCCTTCGGGGAAGGTGCCATCTTCCACCGGATTTCTATCATTGCAGTCTCCATTGGGTGCCCTTTCGGGCATACAGTCTCAGTCATCCGTTACTGCTACGGTAGTCCTTGAGCTTGTCCTGGCCCTCCGCTTACTTCTGTAGCATTACTCACTATTTGTTCACTCTGCAGAGTGAGAGTCTTAAGGGCCTCGCGCTATTAGGGCCTTTCAGTCTTCCTGGCCTAATAGTAACCCATTCACTGCTGCCTCATTTGAGTATCACATGAACTTTACCTGACCTGTGTCAGTATATCGTTGTTGCTGAATTGTACATATACTGAATCCGTGTGGGTATTTATTGCTGTAAACCTGTCCTGTGTCAGTACTATATTGTGTAAATATATTACTGGACCCGTGAGGGTTATTGTTATTCTGAGTTGTTCAATAAGATTGTGTTTTACCTAAACTACTGTGTCTGAGTGTCAAATAAAACCGTTACACAAACATAAACCCCCCCCCAAAAAAATTAATTGTTCGACTGATTCTTTCTTCACACCCCATCAATACAAGCACCCTCATGCCCCTTTTATACTATGCCTTTGGGAAATTAAATAATATTTGCTATGTGTTTTGTGTAAATTCAATGTTCCCATTGATTTCAATGGAAAGAGCTAGGCGATAAAGCGGAAAATTTGCAGTTTTCACGGGAAATTATTCACCAAGCGGGAAGTGACATTATTCACCGATTTCAGTTTGAGGCGAAAATGTTTGCCCATGCCTACTAACCATATTCAAGAATGCACCTGCACTATGATGCATCACAGTTGGATTCTAAGGCCTCGAGCCAAATGTTGGAGATAAAAAAGCCAGTAGGACAAAATGGATACTGACCGACAATAGAAAATGTCTTGGTCAGTATTCAAATGTCCTACAGGCTTCAAGCACAATGGAAGTTAGACCACAAAAATGGTCTTATGGCCAAACGTCCATTAAGTTCTTAAAACGCTGCTAAATAGAGGCAGTATTGGGAACTTCAAAGGAAAAAAAGTTAACATGCTGCCAAGCACCGATCATTAACTAATTTGTGTTAAATTTACCTGTCATCCATTGTCCTTCTCCTTCTGTCTTCTTGTTAGGGACCAGGAACCAGACAGACACAAAAATGTAAAGTGCAAAACAATTTCATTAAAATAACAAAAGCAAACAAAGCAAAATCGTGATCCAGAAGCGTAAACCAAAAGACAAGCTGGGGTGACGAACCAAGACAGGTACTTAGCCAAGCCGGGGTCAGGAATAGGGAGATCAACGATGTCAGGAACAATCCAGGAGCCAGAAGGGACATCAGAGGAAGTCAGGTCATGCACAGGTAATCAGCAACTCAGGATAACGTGCTTTCAGCCAGAATCAGACACAAGGGCAATCAGAAGGTGAGCCAAGCTGCTTTAAATACCCTGGGATGGTTGGCTGATACAAGTCAGTTGAGCAGTACAGAGAAGTCAGCTGATTCAGCCTGATCCAGGAAAGAGAAGGAAGTAGTAATGGATAGCAGAGCTCTAGATTAGCTCAGACAGCAGAATCAATTGGCAGAGTTGGAGCAGCTCATCCGAACCTTGACACTTCTCTAGTTCCTTTTTTTTTTTTGGTTTCAAAGCTTTATTGAAAATTAATATCAATACAAAAATGTAAGTAAAGACATACAAAATAAAAATAGGGTATGCTAAATTGCAAAGGCATGTGTACAAACGCACTGTAATATTTAAGGCAAGTACGATATAAACATTAAGTATTAACCTCATTGATAGCCTGATTATCGTATTAAAGAGCAGTTACATCCAAAAATAAAACACGCCACCTTAGTACAAAGTATGCTCTATAAAACAACGTACATAATAGGAAGCTACTCTAAAAGCCTTAAGTAGAAGCAGTTGAAAGCTATTAGCTGTAGATGCACATATGTAAATTAAGCATATAAGCTGTATCATAGAATAGGAAAGGAATATTAGAGAGAAATACACCTGAAGAGAGATAGTAATCTGTGCAAAATGTCAACGAAGTAGAAGGTATAACCATCTCTAGGCTTGCCAGCAGATAAATCAAATAAATATGCAGACTGAAACGAGCATATAATACACTGTACAAGCAAAGCAGCGAGGAGTGGGAGTAAGTCACATCATGTAGTTGCTGCTAAGCAATATAAAAAGCTATGCACAGTAAGAAAGCTGGTACACAATACTCTGTGTTAATCAGTGGAAGGCATCGCAATATATGAGTGCAGAAGAAGAAAAAATAAGGACAAACCTGCAGAAATATCCAAAGGTGGGTAAAATCTATACCTTCAATAGTTAGCAGATAAGAGGAAAATTGGAGGAGGGAAAGAAAAGAACAAGTACAGTAGTACCATGGTGCCCGTGCTCCTTTGTTGTTTTTCTGTCAGTCTGTCCTGTGCTTTGCTCCCATTGGCTACCGTGTGTTTGTCCCGCCCAGTATGACCTTTATATACTGGGCTATTGGCACCCCTCCGATGCCCTTTCATGGTATTCCTGTGCCAGTGCTTGTTTCTGCTCAGTGATTCCTAGTGTACCGACTTGGCCTACCTGACTACTCTGCATATTGTGTTCTGCTCCTATGTACCGACCCGGATTGCCTGACTATTCTTCTGCGCCTGTACTGACCCGGCCTGGCTGACGTTCCTGCTCCTGTGTACGGACCCATCTTGGCTGACGTTCCTGCTCCGTGATCCAACCTGGCTTGGCTGACGTTCCTGCTCCGTGATCCGACCCGGCTTGGCTAACATCCTGCTCCGTGATTCGACCCGGCTTGGTTGGCGTTCTTGTGCTGTGTCACCTAGGCGACATTCTGACTGTCTGGCAATTGTGTCACCATTTCCTCCTGCTGAGTACCAGTGGCCAGTTCCGTTACTGCTACGGCAGTTTGCCTTGGGCCTAGTTCCCGTTATTGCCTCTGCAGAGTGCAAGTGTCTGTCTCTGTTACTGCTCCTGCAGTGAGCCACCGGTTTGCTTCCGTGACTGCCTCTGCAAAGTGCAAGTGTCCGCCTCCATTACTGTTACGGCAGTTTACCTTGGGCCTACTCTCCGTTGCTGCCTCTGCAAAGTGCAAGTGTCTGCCTCCATTACTGCTCCTGCAGTGAGCCACCGGTTTGCTTCCATTACTGCCTCTGCAAAGTGCAAGTGTCCGCCTCCGTTACTGCTATGGCAGTTTACCTTGGGCCTAGTCTCCGTTGCTGCCTCTGCAAAGTGCAAGTTTCTGCCTCCGTTACTGCTCCGGCAGTGAGCCACCGGTTTGTCTCCGTTACTGCTTCTGCAGAGTCCATGTGTCTGCCTCCGTTACTGCTCCGGAAGAGTGCAAGTGGTCTGGTCTCCATTACTGCTACGGCAGTACCTTATATGTCTCTGTTCCCATTGTTGCCTAGGCAGTTCACGTTAGTTCTGCCTATCTGTTTCTGGGCATTACGAATCCTTCAGCTGTCTATATGCAGAGAGCCCCATCACAGACCTCTCTGCACACGGGACTGTTTACACTCAAAGAAGACCATTAACCCATGCAGTACCTTGCTCCTGGGAATCCATTATAATCTGCCTGACCTGTGTCAGTATAGACTGTTGTGGACTTTATGTTTATGCTGGACCTGTGTAGGCATATGTATATTTAACCTGTCGTGTGTCTGTATTATTCAGCTTATATACTACAGGACCTGTGAAGGTTATTTTATTACTGTGATTTCAATAAAACTGTGTTTTATCCTAAACCACTGTGTCTGTGTGTCAAACAAACCGTTACAAGTAGGGGAAATCGACAAAGATAGAACATAAGAAGATACAAAGCCTGAAAATAGGAAATAAGGTAATAAGGGAATTTATCCTATACCTTGCTGGTATACCACGTAGAGACCCAAAAAGGGGGTCATGGGGGTGGTATAATGATACAAGAAGAGTGGAAAAGGCATGTATTTGCGACCACAGTCGGGATGGCTCTAGAGATATACAATCTGTGACAAGGACACTAAAAATAGCATGACAAGAGACCTGCGGTCGTGCATCTGAGGCGGTAAGTCTGGCAAACATTATAGGCATTTTAAATATATTCAAACAGTTTAAACATTTCAAAACATTTCAGAACATTTCAAAATAGTTCCCGGAGCTGGCAGGGCACCATAGAAGTACTTAGCCACTCTTCTGTCCCACTTAATAAACTATCACGAACGTCCCAGCATTATCCTCTATGGTATGTAGAATAAATGTGAAGCATGACCAGTCCCCCCGGGGGCACTTCTCTAGTTTCTTCTGCCTTCTCTTCATTCTTTTTTGTTCTCTTCCTTCTTCTTGATGTAAATAAAACATAAGCATTAGTACAAAACATTTTCTTGGTGGAATATTCACAGCACAATAATATGTTTTAACCCTTTTTAGTGCCAGCGAGGTACGTAACACATTGCTTTGCAATCTGTTGCTCACCCCTTTGCCACTCAAAGGGTTAAACAATGTCATAGTTAACGCTTTGTTTTAATAATTATGTTTTATTTTACAGCAAGAAGAAAGGATAAGGCAGAAGGAGAAGAGAAGAAAGAAGACTGAAGAGAATCAGAGAAGAGGACCAGGGAGCTGAGGATTCCGCTGGACATAAGGAATAATGGTAAGTGTTGCATTTAATGGGATTTTTTTTTTAACTTAGTCGAGTTAACCCTATGAATGCCAGTGGGGTAATTATACCCCACTGGCTCATAGGGTTAATTCTATTAACTTTTGAGACATTTTTCATACTTTGGATGTATTCATATGGGGCTTAGGGCTCCATATCAGTACATCCACTGAGGACTCAAGTTTCTGTGTCGGCTGTTTGAAGAGCCAATAAGGGACTCAAGTTAAAAAAAAAAAAAAAAAAAAAGTAGGTCTTAACTTTTCTGCGATAACTTGAGTACCTTATCGGGTTGTCAAGGCTAAAGCAGACATTTGAAATGATAATTTTGGTGTTTTCATCATTTTCTATGGGTAAAAACACCTCTTAACTTTATCACACGAAGGCTCTTTTTTTGCCTGTATTTTTTCACAGCACAGACATTTGACTAGCTTGCTGTGCTTGAAAAAAGTTAATTTGTGTTATTTTATTGTTTGCCATTTGTAAGTAAAACCGTTATGAATAAGACCAATAATGACCACTCTGACCAAGTGCAGAGCATTTAACCCTTTAATGACCAGCCGTAGCAGTCATAGCAGTTATGGCAGTTAAGGACCACTGGTGTGACTGTCCTGTATGTCAAGGATCCTTAAGGGGTTAAAAACAAATTTGTTTCCCATTGTTTTGTATTGAATAATTTAGCAGGCTTAATGTAAGCACTTTTTTATTGTTCTGTGTGATTTTATGCAGGTGCAGAATGCATATGCTTTGACACTGTAACAAACTAACTTCTCTTGTAACTTTACTTCCATGTGTGGGACATTACTTTTCTGGACCAACTTCAAGCTAATTTGTATGCCACCTGTTTACAAAGTTGATGCTAAAGCTAGATGCAGTGTAATTAGAGAGAAGAAATTGAAATGAATGACCTTGCTCATATTTGGAACAAAGAGTCATAGCAAAATTACTTCTGTATAGCTTGACCTTGGATGACATCGGAAAATGCAAAATCATGTCATGCCTTTATATAGAGATAAATTCTATTTCAGGCTTTGTCTTGAAGTTCTTTTAACTTCACACAAACCTGATGCCAAAAATAAGATTTTAAAACTATGAAATATGCCGTGTTCAGAAAATTATTTTAATTGTTTAGTTATATCTATCTGTTTGTCTGTCTAACTATCTTTTTATCTATCAAATAAAGTAGTAATATGTAAAAAATTTGTACAAACATTGTGTCCATCAATTCAGCATAACATAAATTGATGTATACATTTAATAAACTTCATATTTCTTTAATGTTAGGAAAGGAATATAAAAATGAACTAGCAATATTGGCACTTCTTTGCCAGTGTAGATAATAACACAATGACTGTGCTAATGACTGGCTTTTTGAATTTTCAGTGCTAAGCCCTTTCAGCTCCAAAAAGGTGTGCAAAATGTTGCAAAGCACTGATTTACACAACTCTTCATCAGTGAGCTCCAGTGTATGTGCACGTGCCAGTGTGTGAGCGAGCAGTATAGTATGTGTGAGAGAGCTTGAGTGAGAGAAGGTGTGTGATTGAAAATGTATGTGTTTTGCATGTATTGCGTTGCATTTTGTTATATATTGCGTATAGCGTATTGTGCATTGCATTTTGAGTATAATGGTTTGCCTACTTATCACGGTGCCCGTGATTCGTGCTGCACTCTGTCTGTCACTTGCTGAGTATACGTGATTGGCTGTCTGTCTTTAGCCCTCCTCATACAGCCTTTTTAAACTCAGGGTGAGCACTTCCAGGTTGCCCTTTCGTGGTGTTTCTGACTCCACTCTGCCTGACCTGCTTGTCAGATCTCTGGGCCTGTTTCCAGTGTTCCTGTATGCTACGTTCCGGTGTTCCAGTGTTCCTGTACATTAACGTTCCGGTGTTCCAGTGTTCCTGTACGTTAATGTTCCGGTGTTTCAGAGTTCCAGCGTTCCTGTGTGCCTGTATTCCGGGGTTCCTGTGCTCCAGCACCGTGCGGGTTAACTTGTACGAGTTTCTGAGTCTCGTGCTCCAGCTGTCGCTTCGGCGACATTGTTCTCCTCACTATTTGCATACACATTGATGGTTCCAGCGTGCGGACGCTGGTTTGCTCCATTAAACCTGGTTGCGATATACATCATTGGTCCCGGCGTGCGGACGCTGGTTTACTCCACTAAACCTGGTTGCGATATACATTGTTTGTCCCAGCGTGCGGATGCTGGTTTACTCCACTAGACTGGTTGCGAGATACATTGTTGGTTCCAGCGTGCGGACGCTGGTTTGCTCCACTACCTGGTTGCAATACACATTGATGGTTCCAGCGTGCGGACGCTGGTTTACTCCACTAAACCTGGTTGCGATATACATTGTTGGTCCCAGCGTGCGGACGCTGGTTTACTCCACTAAACCTGGTTGCCATATACATTGTTGGTTCCAGCGTGCGGACGCTGGTTTGCTCCACTACCTGGTTGCAATACACATTGATGGTTCCAGAGTGCGGACGCCGGTTTACTCCACTAAACCTGGTTGCGATATACATTGTTGGTCCCAGCGTGCGGACGCTGGTTTGCTCCATTAAACCTGGTTGCGATATACATCATTGGTCCCGGCGTGCGGACGCTGGTTTACTCCATTAAACCTGGTTGCGATATACATTGTTGGTCCCAGCGTGCGGACGCTGGTTTACTCCACTAGACTGGTTGCGATTTACACTGTTGGTTCCAGCGTACGGTCGCTGGTTTGCTCCATTAAACCTGGTTGCGCTATTTACCATTAGTCCCAACGTGCGGACGTTGGTTTGCTGCTGTACATCCAGTACTGTGGTCAGTCGCTGTCCACTTCCTTGCAGTTGTCTGATTATCCTTGACAATAGACTTCTGCTGATTAGACCTCTATACTTATGCTCTCTGCTGTCTTAGTCACCTGACAGCTGGTCTACTTGCTCAGGCTGCCTTGCCCGGTATTGGTGAGGCCGGTAGAACCTTGACGACACCATCCTGTAGGTTGCCTCACCCGGTATTGGCAGGGCCGGTAGAGCCTACTACAGTACTCCTTTGGGCTGCCCTGCCCGGTATTGGTAAGGTCGGTAGAACCTTGTATATCACCATCTTTAAGGTTGCCTTACCCGGTATTGGCAGGGCCGGTAGAGCCTACATTTTGCATGCCATTGGGCTGCCTTGCCCGGTATTGGTAAGGCCGGTAGAACCGGTATACGTCATCTCACGGTTGCCTTACCCGGTATAGGCAAGGCCGGTAGAGCCTGTCATTAAACTGCCACTTGGGTTGCCTTGCCCGGTATTTAGGCAAGGCCGGTAGAACCTATTGTATGTTCTATTACTGTTGGTAGAACCTATTGTATATTTTGTTAATGTTGTATTGTTATGTATGTTTACCCAAGGGGACTGCCTTTAACTTTTAATAAAGTTAAGTCATTTTACCAAACCTTAAGTCTGAGAGTCTTCTAAAACCGTGATACTACTGCATATGTCGTTTCCCGTATGTATCTTATGATATATTGCATTTAGCTTTTTGCATATCGTGTTTAGGGTTTGGCGTTTGCATATAGCATTTTGTGTATATCATTGTGAGTATAGTATTTTGCCTACAGCGTATAGTGTTTGGGGTATAGCTTTTTACATATAGTGTATCGCATTTTGAGTTTTCCCTTTAGCATTTTGAGTATAACGGTGTCATGGTTTTCAGGTAAAGAAGGACAGACATGATCATAAAATGTATAACCACCTATATTTATTAAGTACAATAATAATAGTATTAGCCCACACAACCCCAGACCACAGGATAATAGGATCAGGCTCCTACCTGGAGCTGCACACTGTGCTGCACACTGCACTACTGCAAGATACTGGAGACTAGGACCGAGGTGCGGCTGGAACACCAGAGGGAACAGTAACTGATACACAAGTCTCCACCCCGGATCGCATGACTGGAGGCAACAATGAGCGAGAGCAGACCTGAACCACAGAACACTGAGACTGATAGTCAGGCATGTTCGGAGAGTACAGAGCAAGTAGTCAGCCAGAGCCACAGGTCAGACAAGCCGGGGACTACACAGAGCTATAGGCAGCAGGAGCCAGAGGTCAGACAAACTGGGGACTACACAGAGTGAGTTAGTCAGCCATAGCCACAGGTCAGAACCGATGTGGGTAGTCAGACAATCCGTGGTCTACACAGAGCGAGTTAGTCAGCCAGAGCCACAGGTCAAAACCATAGTGGGTAGTCAAACAAGTCGGGGTCATACACGGAGCGGATTCTCCGATAAAGCACGGGTCACAACGGAGCACAAGAGACACTAGCAGAAACACCACGTAAGGGCTTGACTCCTAGCTCCAAGGTGGTTAATAAAGGAGCAGAAGAAGGAGGGACCAATTAGGCAAAACAGAACAGGCCCATAAACAGGCGTCCGTGCCAGTGCCTGTTTCATGACGTAAGCCATGTGGAAGTAACCACAATCATACCGGCCGACACACCACAGAGGAAGGGAGCACAGGATAACTTAGGCCTCTAAGGTAGTCTTTGATAAATGGTTTGCCCACTGAGTATAGTATTTGCCGTATTGTGTTTTGTGGCATATCCGGTATGGAGTTTTGTGTATATCGTGCGGAAAGCGTTTGGCACATAACATTTTGCCTATAGCGTATTGCGTATAACTTTTGGTGTTTAGCATATAGTGTATTGTGTTTTGCATTTTGCCTATGGTGTTTTAAGTATAACAGTTTGCCTACTGAGTATAGTATTTTGCGTATAGTGTAATGCGTTTGGTGTATAGGATTTTTTAGTATAGCATTTTGCATTTGTTATGTAGTGTTCTGCGTATTGCCTTGGTTTATGACGGTTGGCATGTATCATTTTGAGTATGATGTATAATGATTGGCATTTTGGCTATAGTGTATTGTGTTTTGTGTATGGTGTATAGCTTTTGGTGTTTGGCATATAGCGTTTAGCATATAGTGTATTGTGTTTTGCCTATTGCGTATATAGCATTTTGCATATGCTGTTTTGCATATGGTGTATTGCGCATTGCATATATTATGTTTGGTGTATACCGTATGGTGTATAGCGCTGTGCATATGGCATTGTTCGTATTGTGTTTGGTTTGTAGATTTTGGATTTTTTTGTGTATGGAGTATAACTTTTGTGTATAGAGTTGTGCTTTTGGTGTCTAGTGTATGTTGTTTTTCTTATGTGTATAGCATTGTGTGTATTATGTTTGGTGTATATTGTTTGGCATTTTGTGTACTACGTATGGTATTTGGTGTATAACGTTGTGCTTATAGAGTTGTGCCTATAGCGTTGTAGAAGTATTGTATTTGGTGTATAGAGTTTGGCATTTTGTGTATAACGTTTTGCATTTGGAGTTTTGTGTATGGTGTACAGCATTTTGAGTATAACGCTTACCTTATTGTGTTTAGTGTATAGCGTTTGGCTATTGTGGTTTACGTATAGCATTTTGCGTATGGCTATAGATTTTGGGGTTTTGTGCATGTTGTGTAGCGTTTGGCGTATTGCATTGTATCGCGTATACGATTGTGTGTATAGCCTTTTACATAATGTGTTGTGTGTGTGTGCACGTGACTGTGTATGTATTGTTTGTGCATACATTGTGTATATAATGTGTGTGTGTGTTATATATATTGTGGATGTATGCAATTTATCTGTATGTTGTGTTTATTGTGTGTGGCGTATATTGTGTGCATGTATTGTGTTTATTGTGTGTGTATATTGTGTGCATGTGTGTATTGCATGAGTGTGTGTGTGTTGTAACTCCTGGATCTCCTTGCAGTGATTTTGACAGGAGTGGCCAGGGGAGCTATCATAAGCATGGAGGGTTGTCAAACTGCTGGCAGTGTGGAAGAGATGCTTTCCCTCACATATCACCAGCAGTATACAACTCTGAAGTGTGATGTGAGAGCATTTTCACTGCTTCCCCACTTCCTCAGTAGTGTAGTGGAGAGGATCCTTTCAGCACCACAAACAGCATCATTCCCTTAAACCTTTGATTGCCATAGTGATGTGCATTGTGCACCCCTGTGGCACTCAAAGGGATAAAAAAAGAGAGTACACCAAGCAGTACACAATTATCCCCTCAGCTCTGTGTCATATTTTAGATTCATACATGTTATGCAATCCCAAGGGAACAAAACTGGGGGTCAGGCACTGTCCATGTTGATTTGTAGCTACCAGCTGCTCCCCAGCCTCGTTCCCTTGCCCACTGGTAGCCATACAACCCCATGTACACTGCCTGGCCCCCATACTTGCTCTGTTGCACACTGGTTAGCCACAGATCCCCAGGTACACTGTCTGACCTCCCCCAGCCTTCTTCCCTTCCCTACTGGTAGTCATAAATCCCCGTGGGCACTACCTGGGCATGTCAGTCAGTGTATGTAGGGCTAATACACAATGGTGATGTTCCCCATGTTGCCCCACAATACTTATCTTCAACATGCTTCACCCACACAGTTAGTATTCAACATATGCTGCCCCACACAGTTAATATTCAACACATGCTGTGTCAGAGCTTGCCTTCTGGTTATGCTTTTGGTTGGTCTTTCTAGCTTTCCTTACTTGGCATTAACACCACTCCTCATCTTTTATTGGGTCTCTTGGGTTTTAGCCTCTGCTCTTTCTTCTTTCCTTTGCCCAATTATCAAGTTATCTCTGTGTTGTGGTTCCTGCTGCTCTTTTGTTCCTGATCACGACTTTCGTTCTGATTTGGCTTTCCCGGTTGTCTGATCCCTGACTCACATCTGACTTCGGCTCTTGGCTTCCTCCGTTTTTTCCCGTTGCTCACAGCATTTGACCTTTTGGCTTTTTCATTGAATCTGATTTGTGGATTCCCTGTGTTTTGCCCTGTCACTTCCAGTATCTTTGACCTGTTTTATCTCCTCTGTTTGCTGTGTATATATGTTACAGAGGGGATACAGAGGGGATGATTGTGTGCTGCTTGGTGTACTTTTTTTAACCCTTGCATCCCTAAATTTAAGTGCATATGGTGGTGTGTGTCGTCTTCAAATAATGTCAAAGTGCTTTGAACACATCATCAAAACCATATAACCACAGCATCAAACCCTCCACCCCACCCGTTATATAAAACCTCTGTATGAGTTCATGACTTATATGGTTAGTGTGATATATCAAATACAGTGTAATATATTATACATTTAATGTAGCGGACATTTTTCAGCAATTAATCAAGGAAACGGGTCTTTGTTCAAACACACATTGCCTGATACTGCATTTTTTATTTTGAATTAATGTTTTTTGAGTATGGTTTGCATTAAGCCCCCATGCGTCCATATAATTGTAATATTGTCATTCTCATAACTGATGTCTTTTGGTGAAAAAAAAAATATTGACCTAAGTTTCTTTCCTTGATTCCAAGTCCAGTTTTTACCAGCCTTCATGTACACTATTGACTAAGTGCCAACCAGAGCTCCAAAAAGTTAATATTTAGACATGAGAAAATCAGTTTGCAAATCTTTTCAGCTCAAGCTCCCAGTCAAATTCATTTGAACATGTACAATTGCAGCATATTAATAATTTGAAACAAAAAACTGTAAATGCAATTGTTTAAATAAGTTAAGTGGCTGTTTTAAGTTGTTGAGCCTTTCACAAGCTGAAAATGGTGTTCTACAAATACAAACATTGGGGAGTCTCTTTAATTATTTCTGTTGATGATAAAAAAAACAACTGTTAGACCAAACTAATTTGCAGCCTTGGACTTTATGCTATAATGGGGGAACCAGAACTGCTATATAAATTAGCACATAAATTGTTCTAATTCATTTAGTTCATACACAAATACTGCAGTGTTCCTCTCATATATAATTATGTTCTGTTTGATACCAGACTATGGTGTTATATCAGTTATTTTATTAAATCAACTTTATTATTCAATTTTAATATTATAAGCAGCTTAAACATTGCATCATTCACTAACCAACATAAATCATTTATATAACATACATAAATATAAAACTTTACTACATAACATTTGTAGAGTTATTTAAAATTTATATATTTAATATAATTTAAATTACTGTTTTTCCAAAGGAATTGATCTCGGTAGAGAATAAATATCAGCCATTACTAAATATTTTATTATTCTTGTGTATAGGAGAACACAGCATAAAACATTTTTAAATTACTATATAAATATCATTTTATTATCATTCTATAGATGTATTACAACACTTTCCTTTATTTTTACCTTTCTATATTGAACTGCCTTTGTGTTGTTTTTGAGATTGCTCCTTTGAGGAGACCGACTGTTGTGAACCTTATATGTAAAAACATTAGGCAACTGTTTGATCTATAAAGAAATTAACAGGAAGGGACATAAAATAAAATAGAAAAATATGTAATGTATGACATTATTTTTCTGGTTAAAATGTCATTATTGATCTTTAAATATACATGTGATTGTCACACTATCTTTGTAAAACTTGTAATCAGATCATTCCAAAACAACAAAGAATGCCGAGTACAGAGTCAAAAGTCTAAATATAAAATATGAAAGGAGCATTGGCACTGGAAGATTTCAAAGGAAAGGTTACATCATGATGCCACAACTGGTTATAATATCTTTTTCTAAATTTTAAACATAATACTAAGAACAGATAGCTTGGAAGGCACTTATATTTGGTCCTAACACCAGTATTGCATTATTAGTACCCTTGCAGAGATGGTCAAGAGGTGCAATGCAACAATATTTGAAGGGGAACAGTAGTATGTCTAACACTAATTTATGTTATCACAAGCTAGTATAAATTGTATGGAAAGCTTAACATTCAATAAGAATTAAACTATGGAAATTAAGTATATTTTGGAGAAAGCCCAAAGCAGATTCAGAATGACCCATCAGGATATCTTCAGGGCCAAGTTGTTAATAAACCTCACTTGTAAATAAACTCAGCCAGTGTCGCTATGAAATTTAATATTTGCCCATTTAGAGTGGAGCTATCCATTTAGTGGCTCACAACAACCCCACCGGGGACAGCTATATGGTAATGTCCTTCTAGCTGGTATAGTACTCTGCACCCAATGCTGTTGCTGTAATTAGAGCAGCGACCTTCTTTTGGTTGTGTTATTTGGTGTGGGCACTTTGTAATGACATCATCACAGTGTGTCTTCAGTTGAGACCACTAGCAACAGAGGAGCAGTAATGTTAGAAACTGGATCAGGTATGGACTCTGCCTATGAAATGTAACAAATATGAGCATCTTTTATTTAACTTTTTCAGTACCTATCACAGTGCCCATGATTGCTTCCATAGACACTGTGCTTGCAGCCGACATTGCATTACTTCCTGGTTGTCGCGCTGAGGTACACTCGCTATTCTTATACGCCGCTGTTATTTGCCAGAGTGAGTCTCGACCTACATGCTAGGCCTTATAGGCCTCAGCTTGCCTTTACTCCTTTGTCCTTTCGTGGTGTACCTGTGCGCTATAGCTCTTATGATTCCGATGCTCCATTTCTATGTATGACTCCTGACTACGTTTTGACTTTGGCTCCATTTGAACCCTGACTAGCTGCCTTCCATTCCGGTCTGACCTTTGGCTCCGTCTGACTACCCTCTCTTGTCTGACTCCTGGCTTTGGCTGACTACTTTCTCCGGTCTGACTCCTGGCTTTGGCTGACTACTCGCTCTGGTCTGACTCCTGGCTTTGGCTGACTACCCGCTCCGTGCTGACCCCTGCTCCGGCTGACTATCGATCATTCTTACCCGTGGGCTACTGTCTCTGCTTGCACTCTCCGTGCTCTGTTGTTTCCTCTGGTCGAGCGGTGCTCCATTTGCGTCAGTCCGTGCCACTGGCATTCCTGCTCTCTGTTGTTCCATTCTGGGCCGTTGGGTACCCTAGCATTTCTCAGTCACTGTTGTTTGTTGGTTTACCCTAGCGTGCTAGGGATTCTCAGTAATCACTTCCTGCTCCATTACCCTAGCATTCTAGGGATTCTCAGCACCACTGCCTGTTGGTTTACCCTAGCGTTCTAGGGAGATACATCTCTGAGCTGAATCACCCTAGCGTACTAGAGGATTTTCCGTCTGTTCCCAGGGGCTTCACAGCTGATCCTATACTAGTAGCTACTAGTGATGAGCGAGCACCCCAATGCTCGGGTGTTCGGGTGCTCTGACCGAGCGCCCCCGGAGGCTCGAGTGCTCGGCCGAGCACCCGAGCCCCATTGAAGTCAATGGGAGGACTCGAGCATTACACCAGGCACCCCCTGCTCTGATGAGGGGAGGGTGCCTGGTCCATAGGAAAAGGGCAGAAAAGGATGGAAACACCACAGAAATGGTTCAGGGACAGCATAGGGAGGATGTCTGGATGCATCTTGGACTCCAACATCGCTGCTGGGAACGATCTTTCGCCCGTAGTACGCCATTTTTACAGACTGACCGTAAAACACACAAAAAGGAAAATAAAAACGACTTTAGGCGAAAAATTGTTACCAAACAGTATTTGCTGTATATTTACTTGTATATCATCTGCAAATTCTGCAAAAAATTTCATCGGTTTTTCTGAAGTGAGGCCATGATTAAGAGGGAAACGTGCGCAGAGGCAAATTCTCCCAAAAATTTCCTAGATTTTTCTGAACTGAGGCCATGATTAAGAGGGAAACGTGCGCAAAGACAAATTCTCCCAAAAATGTCCTCGATTTTTCTGAACTGGGGCCATGATTAAGAGGGAAACGTGCGCTGAGCCGACCATCTAAAACATTATGGGTGAGGGTCTGCTGCGGAGCTGACCATCCTAAACATTATATGCGAAGGCCCGCTAGTGAGCTGACGCTATAAAACATTATATGAGAGGGCCCGCTAGAGAGCTGACCCAATAAAACATTATATGAGAAGGCCCGCTGGTGAGCTGACCTATATAAAAATTGTCAAACAGGGCCCGCTGGTGAGCTGGCCCTATATAAAAATTATATCACAGGGCCCGCTGGTGAGCTGGCCCTATATAAAAATTATATCCCAGGGCATATGGAAGAGGAGGAGGAGGATGAGAAGATTAAGAGTCAACCATATACCCATTTTTTGGGTGGAAGGGGTGAATGGGAATACAGAGTATTCCCATCATTGTAAATAACATATATAAAGTGAGTTTATGTTCCCCCGGGGCTTTCCTCCAGTGGAGTGGAGAAGTCAGGGGAAATCCAGGCCTTGTTCATTTTTATAAGTGTCAACCTATCAGCATTTTCGGTGGAAAGGCGGATACGCTTATCTGTTATGATGCCACCAGCAGCACTAAATACCCGCTCAGACAGAACGCTGGCGGCAGGGCAGGCCAGCACCTCCAAGGCGTAGAGTGCCAGTTCATACCACGTGTCCAGCTTGGACACCCAGTAGTTGTAAGGCACAGAGGGATCATTGAGGACGCTGACACGGTCTGCTACGTACTCCTTCACCATCTTCCAAAACTTTTCCCTCCTTGTGACACTAGGCTGCGCATCAGGGTGAGGGTGCTGGCGGGGTGTCATGAAGGTGTCCCACGCCTTGGAGAGTGTTGCCCTGCCTTTCTCGGAACTGCTGTGTGCTCCCCTTTTCTCCCCTTCTCGGTTGGCCAAGGTAGCACGTACTCTGCCGCCAGCGTTGTCAGATGGAAAATTTTGGAGCAATTTTTCAACAAGAACCTTCTGGTATTGCACCATTTTGCTTGTCCTCTCCACCGGAGGAATGAGAGATGAGAAATTCTCTTTGTAGCGGGGGTCCAGAAGGGTGAACACCCAGTAATCCGTGTTGTCTAAAATGCGTATAACGCGTGGGTCACGGGAAAGGCAGCCTAACATAAAGTCAGCCATGTGTGCCAGAGTACCAACAGTCAAGATTTTGCTGTCCTCACCAGGAGGATGACTCTCAATCTCCTCATCCTCTCCCTCCTCTTCTGCCCACCCACGCTGAAGAGATGGAACTAAAGTTCCATGGCTACCCTCTGTAGCGGAGGCAACCGTGTCTTCCTCCTCCTCCTCCTCCTCCTCCGCCTCCTCCAATTGTCGCTGAGAAGACGAAGTGAGGGTGCTCTGGCTATCACCTTGTGTAAGCTCTTCCTCCCACATTTCCACCTCTTCCACATGCAAAGCGTCAGTTTTAATTGTGAGCAGCGAGCGTTTCAGTAGACACAGAAGTGGGATGGTTACACTGATAATAGCGTTATCGCCGCTCACCATCTGTGTCGATTCCTCAAAATTGCGTAAAACCTCACAGAGGTCTGACATCCATTCCCACTCCTCACTTCTGATTACAGGAAGTTGAACGGAGAGGCGACGACCGTGTAACAGCTGGTACTCCACAATTGTATGCTAGCAAATGCAAGAAGTATGGTAGATAAAATAGGAGAACTAGAATTGCTGGCGGTTAATGAGCAATTGGACATAATTGGAATAACAGAAACATGGTGGAACGATGCACATGACTGGACTGTAAATATAGAGGGCTATTCCCTGTTTAGAAGAGACAGAATTAATAGAAAAGGTGGAGGTGTGTGTTTATATTTGAAAACAGAGCTAAATCCAGTTTTGCGAGGTGATATTAGTGAGGAAACTGGCCAAACTGTGGAGTCCATGTGGGTAGAAATCGAGACTAAATGTGGTGTGAAAGGTAAAAAAAAGTTGTTGGTGGGCATATGCTACAAACCACCAAATATCGATGACAATGATGAGGCCCAACTGCTATTGCAAATGAGGAAAGCTGCCCAGTTTGGGCATACTATAATTATGGGAGATTTTAATTATCCAGATATCAACTGGAAAAATGAGACCTGTCAGAGTGCTAAGGGTAGCAGGTTTTTGAACACGCTTCATGAAAGCTACATGTCACAAATGGTGGGAGCGCCGACAAGAAATAACAATGTATTGGACCTAGTGATCACTAATAACACAGAAATGGTATCCAATATTAAGGTAAGAGAACATTTGGGAAACAGTGATCACAACATGGTTACATTTGAGATCTGTCTGGCAAAGCAAAAATGTATAGGTTCAACCAAAACTCTTAATTTTAAAAAAGCAAACTTCAAATTGTTAAGGGCCTCAATGCAACGCATAGACTGGAATATGTTATTTAAAGGCAAAAATACTGAGGAAAAATGGTCAGAATTCAAATTTAGGTTGCAGAAATGTACCCAACTGTATATACCAATGGGGAACAAGTGCAAAAGAAGTAAGTCACAGCCAATGTGGTTAACTGCACATGTAAAGAAGGAAATGGCAAGGAAAAAAAAAGCATTCAAATTATTTAAGTCAGAAGGAACTGAACAATCTTTCTTAAAATACAGGGAGAGCAACAAAGATTGCAAAAAGGCAATTAGGGTAGCAAAAATAGATAATGAAACTCGAATTGCAAGGGAAAGCAAGACTAATCCAAAAAAGTTTTTTAAATATATAAATAGCAAAAAACTTAAGAGGGAGTGCATTGGACCATTCAAAAATGAGATGGGTGAGTTGGTTAGTGAGGATAAGGAAAAGGCTGATGTTTTAAACACTTTCTTTGCATCAGTATATACAAGGGAGCAAGGAATGGTAGAAGAGCCTCCGCAAGTATCAAATAAAACAATACAATTAATAGATATTGGGTTAACTCAAGGAGATGTCATGGGAAGACTGAACAAAATTAAGACCGACAAAGCACCGGGTCCTGATGGTATACATCCAAGGGTTCTTCAGGAACTCAGTGCAGTGTTAGCAAAACCCCTATATTTACTCTTTAAAGATTCTATTACCACAGGCTCAGTGCCACAGGATTGGCGAAGAGCTAACATAGTGCCTCTATTTAAGAAGGGAACTAAAACAGAACCTGGGAATTATAGACCAGTGAGTTTGACCTCTGTAGTGGGAAAACTATTAGAAGGCATAATAAGGGACTATATTCAGGATTACAACACAAAAAATAAGATCATTAGCACAAATCAACATGGTTTTATGAAGAATAGGTCATGCCAAACTAATCTTTTCAGCTTCTATGAGGAGGTAAGCAGCAACCTTGACAATGGCAAGGCAGTAGATGTAGTATATCTAGACTTTGCAAAGGCATTTGATACAGTACCACACAGAAGGCTGGTGTATAAAATAAGGAAATTGGGGCTAGGAGATAACCTTTGCAATTGGATACAAAACTGGTTGAAGGATAGGGAACAGTGTGTGGTTGTAAATGGAAAATTCTCCAGTATAGTTAAAGTGGAGAGTGGAGTACCTCAGGGTTCAGTATTGGGTCCGCTGCTTTTTAACATGTTTATAAATGACCTGGAAATAGATATAGAAAGCAAAATATCAATATTTGCAGATGATACTAAATTATGCAAAGTCATTAATTCAGAACAGGATATTTTCTCTCTACAGAGGGACTTACATACAATGTCAGATTGGGCAAACATGTGGAATATGAAGTTTAATGTGGGGAAGTGTAAAGTCATGCATTTGGGAGGAAACAATCCCAAGGCTACTTATAAACTTAATGGAATAATTTTAGGTGACTCGTTGCTAGAAAAAGACCTGGGTATCCTTGTCAACTACAAACTTGGAAACAGTGACCAGTGTCAAACAGCAGTAGCAAAGGCAAACAAAGTCCTGTCTTGCATAAAAAGAGGTATTGAAGCAAGAGTGGATAACATTATTTTGCCATTATACAAATCATTGGTAAGACCTCACCTTGAGTATGCAGTGCAATTTTGGGCACCGGTTCTGAAAAAGGATATACTAGAACTAGAGAGGGTACAGCGGAGAGCAACAAAATTAATTAAGGGAATGGAGGACTTGACATATGAGGAACGACTAAACAAACTTGGTTTATTTACTCTAGAGAAAAGACGACTAAGAGGAGACCTTATCACATTGTACAAGTATATGAGAGGTCAATACAAGGATCTCTGCGGTGAGCTATTTATTCCAAGGCCTGCTCAGGTGACCAGGGGACACCTCATGAGATTAGAGGAAAGGAGGTTTAAACTTCAGCAGAGGAAGGGTTTTTTTACGGTAAGGTCTGTCAAATTGTGGAATTCATTGCCCAGGGAGGTAGTTATGGCAGATACAATGGACACATTTAAGAGAAGATTAGATACATTTCTTTCAAAAGGGAACATACAGAGTTATACTGTTTATCAGTAGGCAGATCAGGAAGGTCTGATAAAGACTAATTTAATTGGTAGCAGGAAAGCTATAAAATTCTTAGTTACTGAGGTATGAAGCGAAGGTTGAACTTGATGGACTTGTGTCTTTTTTCAACCTAATTTACTATGTTACTATGTTACTATGTTACTGCCCTCTGCTGCTCACAAAGCCGGGCCAACATGTGGAAGGTGGAGTTCCAGCGCGTGCTCACATCACACAGCAGCCGGTGAGCTGGCAATTGTAAGCGCTGCTGCAGCTTCAACAGGCCGGCCGAAGCTGTAGATGACTTACGGAAATGTGCACACACGCGGCGCACCTTGGTCAAGAGATCATGCACATTGGGGTAGGTTTTTAGAAATCGCTGAACCACTAAATTAAATACATGCGCTAGGCATGGTACGTGTGTGAGCTTGCCGAGCTCCAAAGCCGCCACCAAGTTACGCCCATTATCACACACAACCATGCCTGGTTGCAGGTTGAGTGGCGAGAGCCACTGCTTGGTCTGGTGACTAATCCCCTGCAACAGCTCTGAGGCCGTGTGCTGTTTGTCCCCAAGGCAGATCAGCTTCAGCACGGCCTGTTGACGCTTCCCCACTGCAGTGCTACACTGCTTTCAGCTACTAGCTGATGGGGGAGTGGCGCTGCGTGTAGAGAATTCGGAGGTGGAAACGGAGGAGGAGGAGCCAATAACGTAGGTGCTGGCGGAAACCTTGATGGAGGTAGGGCCCGCAATCCTCGGCGTGGGTAGCACCCGTGCCATCCCAGGGTCCGAGTCGCTCCCAGCCTCCACGACATTCACCCAGTGTGCCGTCAGGGAAATGTAGCGTCCCTGGCCACAAGCACTTGTCCATGTGTCAGTCGTTAAGTGGACCTTCCCAGTAACTGCGTTGGTCAGGGCACGGGTGATGTTACGGGACACATGGTGGTGTAATGCGGGGATGGCACACCGGGAAAAGTAGTGGCGGCTGGGGACCGCGTACCGAGGGACAGCTGCTGCCATCAGGCTGCGGAAGGACTCAGTGTCCACAAGCCTAAATGGCAGCATTTCGATGGCCAGTAATTTGGAAAGGTGTGAGGTTAGTGCTATGGCCTGTGGGTGGGTGGCTGGGTATTTTCGCTTGCGCTCAAATGCCTGGGGTAACGACATTTGGACGCTGTGCTGGGACAGGGAAGTGGATGTGGTCGCTGATGGTGCTTCAGATGGTACAGGTGCAGGGCGTGAGATATGCGGGCCTGCGCCTTCGACAGGCGATTGGCCGGCACCGAAAACAGGGGAAGAGGAGGCAGTGGTGTGGCCTGCAGACACAGATGGGCGATCCAGGCGTTCCTCCCACTTATTACGGTGCTTGGATGCCATGTGTCGGATCATGCTGGTGGTGGTGAGGTTTCTAGTGTTCATGCCTCGGCTCATTCTGGTGTGGCACAGGTTGCAAACTACAATTCTTTTGTCGTCCGCACTTTCCTTAAAAAAACGCCATACCGCGGAACACCTACCCCTTGGCAAGGGAGATTTACGCAAGGGGGTGCTCCGTAGAACATTTGCGGGACGGTTTGGTGCGGTCCGCCTTCTTTCTGTAGCCACACCACTGCCTCTTCCAGCCTGTTGCGGTGCTGCAGATGGCTCACCCTCAGGACTGCTGTCATCGCTCGGCTCTACACCTTCCCAGGTGGGGTCAGTCACCTCATCGTCCACCAAGTCCTCCTCCACTTCCTCACTCTGATCATCCTCCTCATGTCTTGATCCCACCACATACTCAGTCATTGACAACTGTATAACATCCTCCTCAACAAGGTCTTGAGACAGTAATAGTGGTTGATTTAATGGCAACTGTGTCTCATCATCATCATCATCATCCACTACTTCCTTTGACCTTAAATGCCGTTCAAATCTGTCATCTTCTTGTGATTGGGTACCCTCTAGAGGTTGTGAATCAGGGCATAAGATGTCATGTTCCTCTGCAAGCGTGCTTGGAGAGAGGGTCAAATGAAGGATTGGTGATGAGACGAGCTCCTCACTATATCCCAGTGTGGGATCACTTCTTTGACCAGACCGTCTATGGTGGGAGGAAGGATGATCAGAGTGAGGATTATGTTGACCAGACTCTTGGCTACTGAGAGTGGACTTGGTGGAAGACAGGGTGGTGCTTAACCGACTGGAAGCAGTATCAGCTGACATCCAACCGACCACCTGTTCACAGTGGTCGGACCTCGAGAGTGATGTCCTGCGACGCCCTGTAAAATGAGACATGAAGCTAGGTATGGTGGATGTCTTTCTTTCTTGTGCTCTGGCACCAGGCACAGTTTCTCCGCGTCCTGACCCGCGCCCTGAACTATCAGGATCACGTCCACTTCCCCGTCCCTTTTTACCCGCCTTCTTCATCTTACATGGAATATGTGACTTTGATATTTTAGTTTGAAGACTTAACAGTATTTCTTCCTATTCTGCAACTGTGCACAGTACACAGAATAGGCTGCTAAACTGCGGTGACGCACACTGAATGGAATATGTGACTTTGATATTTTAGTTTGAAGACTTAACAGTATTTCTTCCTATTCTGCAACTGTGCAGAGTACACAGAATAGGCTGCTAAACTGCGGCGAAGCACACTGAATGGAATATGTGACTTTGATATTTTAGTTTGAAGACTTAACAGTATTTCTTCCTATTCTGCAACTGTGCAGAGTACACAGAATAGGCTGCTAAACTGCGGTGACGCACACTGAATGGAATATGTGACTTTGATATTTTAGTTTGAAGACTTAACAGTATTTCTTCCTATTCTGCAACTGTGCACAGTACACAGAATAGGCTGCTAAACTGCGGTGATGCACACTGAATGGAATATGTGACTTTGATATTTTAGTTTGAAGACTTAACAGTATTTCTTCCTATTCTGCAACTGTGCACAGTACACAGAATAGGCTGCTAAACTGCGGCGAAGCACACTGAATGGAATATGTGACTTTGATATTTTAGTTTGAAGACTTAACAGTATTTCTTCCTATTCTGCAACTGTGCACAGTACACAGAATAGGCTGCTAAACTGCGGTGACGCACACTGAATGGAATATGTGACTTTGATATTTTAGTTTGAAGACTTAACAGTATTTCTTCCTATTCTGCAACTGTGCAGAGTACACAGAATATGCTGCTAAACTGCGGCGAAGCACACTGAATGGAATATGTGACTTTGATATTTTAGTTTGAAGACTTAACAGTATTTCTTCCTATTCTGCAACTGTGCAGAGTACACAGAATAGGCTGCTAAACTGCGGTGACGCACACTGAATGGAATATGTGACTTTGATATTTTAGTTTGAAGACTTAACAGTATTTCTTCCTATTCTGCAACTGTGCAGAGTACACAGAATAGGCTGCTAAACTGCGGCGAAGCACACTGAATGGAATATGTGACTTTGATATTTTAGTTTGAAGACTTAACAGTATTTCTTCCTATTCTGCAACTGTGCACAGTACACAGAATAGGCTGCTAAACTGCGGTGACGCACACTGAATGGAATATGTGACTTTGATATTTTAGTTTGAAGACTTAACAGTATTTCTTCCTATTCTGCAACTGTGCACAGTACACAGAATAGGCTGCTAAACTGCGGTGACGCACACTGAATGGAATATGTGACTTTGATATTTTAGTTTGAAGACTTAACAGTATTTCTTCCTATTCTGCAACTGTGCAGAGTACACAGAATATGCTGCTAAACTGCGGCGAAGCACACTGAATGGAATATGTGACTTTGATATTTTAGTTTGAAGACTTAACAGTATTTCTTCCTATTCTGCAACTGTGCACAGTACACAGAATAGGCTGCTAAACTGCGGTGACGCACACTGAATGGAATATGTGACTTTGATATTTTAGTTTGAAGACTTAACAGTATTTCTTCCTATTCTGCAACTGTGTAGAGTACACAGAATATGCTGCTAAACTGCGGCGAAGCACACTGAATGGAATATGTGACTTTGATATTTGAGTTTGAAGACTTAACAGTATTTCTTCCTATTCTGCAACTGTGCAGAGTACACAGAATAGGCTGCTAAACTGCGGTGACGCACACTGAATGGAATATGTGACTTTGATATTTTAGTTTGAAGACTTAACAGTATTTCTTCCTATTCTGCAACTGTGCACAGTACACAGAATAGGCTGCTAAACTGCGGTGACGCACACTGAATGGAATATGTGACTTTGATATTTTAGTTTGAAGACTTAACAGTATTTCTTCCTATTCTGCAACTGTGCACAGTACACAGAATAGGCTGCTAAAGTGCGGTGACGCACACTGAATGGAATATGTGACTTTGATATTTTAGTTTGAAGACTTAACAGTATTTCTTCCTATTCTGCAACTGTGCACAGTACACAGAATAGGCTGCTAAACTGCGGTGACGCACACTGAATGGAATATGTGACTTTGATATTTTAGTTTGAAGACTTAACAGTATTTCTTCCTATTCTGCAACTGTGCAGAGTACACAGAATAGGCTGCTAAACTGCGGCGAAGCACACTGAATGGAATATGTGACTTTGATATTTTAGTTTGAAGACTTAACAGTATTTCTTCCTATTCTGCAACTGTGCAGAGTACACAGAATAGGCTGCTAAACTGCGGTGACGCACACTGAATGGAATATGTGACTTTGATATTTTAGTTTGAAGACTTAACAGTATTTCTTCCTATTCTGCAACTGTGCACAGTACACAGAATAGGCTGCTAAACTGCGGTGACGCACACTGAATGGAATATGTGACTTTGATATTTTAGTTTGAAGACTTAACAGTATTTCTTCCTATTCTGCAACTGTGCAGAGTACACAGAATATGCTGCTAAACTGCGGCGAAGCACACTGAATGGAATATGTGACTTTGATATTTTAGTTTGAAGACTTAACAGTATTTCTTCCTATTCTGCAACTGTGCAGAGTACACAGAATAGGCTGCTAAACTGCGGTGACGCACACTGAATGGAATATGTGACTTTGATATTTTAGTTTGAAGACTTAACAGTATTTCTTCCTATTCTGCAACTGTGCACAGTACACAGAATAGGCTGCTAAACTGCGGTGACGCACACTGAATGGAATATGTGACTTTGATATTTTAGTTTGAAGACTTAACAGTATTTCTTCCTGTTCTGCAACTGTGCAGAGTACACAGAATATGCTGCTAAACTGCGGCGAAGCACACTGAATGGAATATGTGACTTTGATATTTTAGTTTGAAGACTTAACAGTATTTCTTCCTATTCTGCAACTGTGCACAGTACACAGAATATGCTGCTAAACTGCGGTGACGCACACTGAATGGAATATGTGACTTTGATATTTGAGTTTGAAGACTTAACAGTATTTCTTCCTATTCTGCAACTGTGCAGAGTACACAGAATAGGCTGCTAAACTGCGGCGAAGCACACTGAATGGAATATGTGACTTTGATATTTGAGTTTGAAGACTTAACAGAATGTGCTCTAATCTGCAACTTTGCACACTAAACAGAATGTGCTCTAATCTGCAACTTTGCACACTAAACAGAATGTGCTCTAATCTGCAACTTTGCACACTAAACAGAATATATGAAATTTTTTTTTTTTGTTTTTTCCCCCCCACACAAAATAAACTGCTGCCCCCACACACAGTAGTCCTAAAAAGGACTTTTGGTTCTTTTTTTTTCACAAATTTGCTTTCTTTCTCCCTACACTGACTTTCCCTTCCTATCCTCATCTCTCCCTGGCTAAGACTGAGCCGAACTCGCTGGTCAGGTGCTATACAGAACCCACGGGTTCTGGCCAGCCAATCAGTGTAATGCCAGCAGCCAACATGGCTGCTGGCATTACACTGATGTCAGAGCCTCCCTGCACGTTTATTGGCTGCGCAGCAGCCGCAAAACGTGCGGGGAGGAGACCCGAACATGGCGGGCGAGCACATGCGGTACTCGTACGAGTACCGCCATGTGCCGAGCAGAGCGATGCTCGAGCCGATCCGAGCATCGGCCGAGCATGCTCGCTCAACACTAGTAGCTACTACCATCCTTAATTCTAGTATATATATTCAGTCGGAGTGATATTTGTGTCCTTACAGTCGGGTGATCCTGTGCTGTCTCCATACCTGGCTAGTGATGGTTAGGGAAGTGCTCAGGCACTGTCCTTACACCTATTCCTGTGAGGGTTAGGGAAGGGCTATTTATTTTATTTTGTTCTATTTTTCAATAAAGATATTATTTTACTGTATCTGTACTTGGCAGTGTCGTTATTCCTAAGTCACCCTGTGACAGTACCATTCGGGTGGGTAACATATTGTAGAACAATGCTTCGTCCACCTCCCTAATATATTTTCCCTCCTTCCTGTTTTTCTATGCCTTCCTCTTTTTATCTTATCCATACATCTCTCCATTTTTTCTCTTCCTCTTTCCATTTCTTTGTCCTTCCATTTAGCTTCTCTGTTCCTCTCTCACTATCCAGAATCTCCCTCTTTCTGTCCTTTCATCACTTTCTTCTTCTTTTCAGTTTCTCTGTCTTTCAATCCCTCTTTTCTATTCTCCCCTCCCTCTATCTAGTTCTACCCTGAAACCCTCCATCTTTCAGCTTCTCCAACCTTTTCTCTCTCCCACCTCTTTCCTCCTTCTTACTTTTCAGCTTTTTCCTCTCTCTGTCTTTCCCTCTACTACATTGAAGTTTGTTGGTAACTATGCTGTGTCAGCCATACATTATGGATGAGATAGATGAAGACTTCTTTCCATGGTGCCTGGCTAATGGCAAGGCACTAATTAGAACCACCACTGTGGGCAACAAGATGCTATTGTACTGTGAAAAAGTTCAATGCTTGATAGACACAGACAGATCACTGTGAAGTCTTGTTGCAGCTTAAGCCAAGTAAAGGTGCTAACAGCAAGGTTGGATAACATAGACCAGTTGAAATGGAATGTAGTTCTAGATAGGTATGGGTGAAAAGTCCTGTTTTGTTCCCATGCAACTTTTTTGTTAAAAAAAGCATGGTTTTTCCATTTTTTGGTGAGAATTCCCACCCATAATGAAACCCACAGATATTCCTGTGAGAATGGCAACATTTCCCACCACCATACTATAAAATTCAAGCGCTTCCCACCATGCAGGATGTTATAGACTAAGAAGAAAGGAGAGAGAAAGAAAGTACACTCTGTGTGTGTTTATGTGTGTGAGAGAGAGAGAGAGAGAGAGAGAGAGAGAAATAAAAAAGTTGTTTTGAGTACTTACTGGCACAATGAGCAGTTAGAGGAGCTGAAGGAATTCTGCTGATGCTGCTGAAACAGAGATGAAAGGAGTCAGAGCACCACCATTAAAGGGAACATTCATTACCCTGACCAAATTATCCCCAGTCCCCAAACCTCTTCTCTATTGTCACTGGACAGCAGTATTAGCAGCTGCCTGCGTCTTCAGCTACTGCTGCCAGTGTGTCTTCTCCTGAGGTGATGGGAATTGTGGCAGCAAGGGACCCTCTGTCACATATGTCATCACCAAGCAGTCCCATAGAGCAAGGCTTTTTGGTGGTGATGAGGGTGAGAGTGGTGGAGCAGCTGGTGTCGTATGAGAACATTTTTTTGGCAGAAAGTTTTAAAGAATGGGAGAGAAAGAGATGCATTTGAGGATGGGAATCACCACCACCACCAGTGACCTTCTGATATTTGTTGCTTATGAGGAACTTCTTGCTCTCAAGAGCAAATAAAAACACACCCATGATTTTAGGGGAGGTGCAGGAGGAGAAACATAATTGGCCAACTTCTTCACTAGATGCACCTGAAGTGGTGGGGGCTTGTTGTGGTATTGCTGCTTCATCAGCAGTAGCTCTAGGGCTACTGGTAAATGGAAGCATTATTATACCACCTCCTGTCTCATGTCAGTGCTGATTGCTAATGATCCCAGGTCCATGCAGAAAACTAATCCTCCTGCTGCTTAGATTACTCAGAAGTATGAATTACATAAGTAGCAAATGGCAGAATGTCACTAGTGGTATTTATCTACGTTCAATTTTTTCAGGGCATGTGTTTTTGCAATCCTGAGGCATGCAAAACATTTTTTTTCGAAGCTTGTTTTTTGCAAGCCTACACCCAACAAACACATTTTTTCAGGGCTAGCCTTGTGTGAAGCCCGCAATCTTGGTATTTTTTTTTTCAAGCCTAGCTTGAAAGCTTATTTTAAAATAAGGATTTTCTTTCTGTAAGCTTGCTGCCATGCTTTCCATTATTTTAAGATGATCAATAAAAAAATGATATTAAGGTTACTCTGAATTTGGAAGTTATGTATGGTGATTGTGGTATACTTAATGTATATATATATCATCTTGAGTCATTGAAATGAATGCTAGACAAATTAGTTGCACTATAATATTTGAATCCAATTTAATCTTGCATTATTATTAGACTAGTTGAAGAGCCCATGTTCATGGGCCACAGTGCCATCCAGCAACGGCCGCGGTGCAGTCATGCACAGTAGAGCCTGCCCATGCCGCAACTGATACGGAGTGGGGCACTCTGAATTCAGATCGAAGTCGGTGTGCATAGAGGACTATGGTCTGAATTCAGAGCCCCTCTCCATTATCAGCCGCGGAGTGGGCAGTCTGTAGTGCTCATGACTGCAGTGCACGCAGCCATTTCTACTGTGCATGACAGCTTCTGACAAACGCACTTTTAGCAAATTATTATATAGGACTATTTTCACACATTAATCAGTGATCTTAGAAGTTCCAGCTGATGTATATGATAACAACCTTAAAATTCCTCTTCCTTCTGATTCTGTGTGATTCTGTTAATAATACATTTGACATGGATTTCCATCTCTTGTGTGGCTTTGTCTACTTCTGATACCTTATACTCAGATCATGTTAGATGCTTCTTCATTTTTAAAAAAATATGTCTTGCAACACTGCTGCTTGATAGTCTTATCCTGAGGTCATTAACAATATAACCCACTCAGTCTGCACACTTCCTGGTGGGCATCTAAGAGTTTCCACAGCAGTACTTGTCATTGCTGGCCACACAGGCACTGTTTTGTTTGCCAGTAGTCAATGGAGTCATCGTTTCGGCGTAGTATGTAGCTATCTTGCAAGTATGTTGCAACTATCTCACATGCAGTGGGACTACTCCTATAAGCTACACAGTGTTTGTGTGTATGAGATCAAGTCCCATAGAGTTGTTCCACCACAACTACAAATATTAGATTGCCACCACTGAGACAAACTATGTGATTTCTGTGATGATGATAATGATGACAAAGTGTTCAGAAAATGTTTGGGATGTCCTTTGTGATGTTACTGCTGATGATATAAACCCAATGCTTAATACTTTTTCACTATACTTTCTGCTTTTTTGTCTGTACTTTTCACCCTTTCCTCCTCCACAATGCAAGCTTCCACTCGATATATAAGCATATGTTTATATTTTTTCAAAGAATGTAATTCCTCCGAGAGATGTGCTGATCATGCCTTGGCACAAACTTATCTCGCTTTGGCACAAATTCATACATTTTATGTTTAAAGTGGGGCTCCAGTAAAGTATCAAGATTGTATTCCAGTTTTATCTGCAGTAAATATATCAGTGAAAGAATCTTACTGATTCCTGCCCCTACATGACTAACCAGCAAGGGGGCCTCCTCAAAAGGTTTTAACTGCTCACACAGGTCATACATTAGTTACTATACACCAATGACAAAGATGCTTCCTCCAAAGCCTTTCAGTTTTCCATTATATACACACTATTGGCCTTATTCTGCTCATATAAATCCTCTAGCATGTACCTGTACCATCTGGTATGGACCTACATTTTCAACTGGTGCAATGAATGAAGTAATATGATTATATAGTGCCCCAAGTGTACGCAGTGCTTTACAATCTAAGAGTTTCTCTCTTGGAATGTGAGAGGCCTCAATGATGCCATTAACAGATGTGGTTATGCTACAGGAGACTCAGCTCCATGGTAGTAGAATGTATTTAAGAGACATTTGGTAACAATCATTATCATTCAACATTTTCCACACATTCCAGAGGGGTAACAATAAGTCTGTACAATTTAATTTTATTGACTTCAAAATTGATGCTAAGGATAAGTTAATATTTTTTACTTGACTTGACGTGACTGTATGACTCAGGCAGGCTTGATAGATAGCAGACAATGTTGAGAATTTTGTTGAGGGCTAGTGCAAGACATTAAACTCCATCAGTTGTGTACTGTAGAGTAAAAACACACAGTAATTTAGTAATATCCAGCAAAACACACAAGGGGCATGGGGAGGGGTTCCACCAGTGCCAGTACAAAAATATATATATAAATATATAAAGAACTGTACTGTATAAAGAACACTGAAGATGCCAACGAGTAGCATTCTACTGTTGATGATGGCAAAGGCATAATGGAGGAAGGTGTAGCAGCTGAACCAACTGCTGCATGTGACGGTGAGGCAAACAAGCACCAAAACTCCTGTGCTCAAAGTAGTAGTGAACTTTGGTTAAATAAAAGTAAAAAGACATTGACACCTCTAAAAGCTTAGAGGAATATAAGGGTAGTGGGCAAGAAGCGATGAGGATGTGGATGACCTAATGATGACTGATGATGATGATGATGATGCAGTTCTAGAATATATCCCTCAAGCAGCCTCTTCTTTTTCAGGTACAGATGAAGTTGAGAGTGAGAGAGATGATGACATCTGCCACATTGTAGGTTGTTCTTTTTTCTTTAAATCTCTTGATATCATCATGAATATGTGCCAGTGTCACTTAATCAAGACATGAGTGTTGTGGGCAAAGGACAAAGGCACTCTGGATGCTAACACTTTTTCAAGGCATATTTATGACTCCAGCTTTGACTTTCAGGTTTTTATTTCTCCATTGCAGCCCTCAGAAGTATTATTGTGGTGGGAAATGTTGCACCATAGGAAACACAGGTGAAAAATTTGCTGGAATTGGCGAAAAAGGAGGAAAATTTTGCATTGGCAAAAATGAGAAAACGTACGCAAAAAAATAAAAAAAAATCATCTGTTTTTCACTAAAAGTAATGCAGGAAATTTTCCTCACTTTTTGCCCACCCCTACTAAAGAGCCTAGAAGTGAGGGTGTGCCGCTGGAGTGGTTCAGGGTATATAATGATATTCTCGTGAAACCGCTATTGAACACATATTATACAGTGTTTGATAATACAGCTTCACTTCCTTCTCTCAATGAGGCATCATTCATAGTTCTACCAAAACAGGAAAAAGTTCCCCAAAAATGTGAACCCTATACACAATCTCTTCATAAATTTTCTTTTGGCCCAACATTTATTATGTGGGTATGAATCTTGTATGCTGCACCTTCTGCCAGTGTAATAACTGGGGGAATGAGTTCTGGGAGCAGTCCCTTGGATCTGGGTATGAGACGGGGTGCCCCCTTTCACTGGGTGTCTTTTTCCTAGAGACTGAGCCACTTGCTGCGCAGATCATGGCTGATGCACAATACATGGTTTTCAAGTTGGTGATGGGGAGGAAAAAATAGCTTTTTATGCAGATAACATTCTACACATAGAAATTAATAGTTCCACCATTTCAATGCTGACAGTTGATTTCTCATGATAACTTTTATGTTTTGTGCCTAAGATTTTTAAGGGCACAATTTTCCACCAGAAAACTGGGGTCATACTCAGTATGTGTGGTGCTATTGCTACCAGTCCAGTGGAAAAAGGCTCAGAGTCAGTATTTGTGGTTCTATGGCTATCAGTTGGACAAGGGTGGGGTGTCACGGTGTGTGGTTCTATGGCTACCAGTGGACTGTGACAAGGCATGGGGCACAGATGTCATTCAGTGGCTACCAGTGCAGCAAAACAGCTGAGGATCAGTACGTTTGGTTTTATGGCTACCATAGGAGAAGGCAGGGGGGTTCAGTACAAGTGGTTGTCTGGCTACCAGTGTAGTGGGACAAGAAAAGCATGTTGACATGTGTGGTTCTCTGTCTAATAGTGCAGTGAAACAATACCATGAGGTCAATATGTGTGGTTCTGTGGCTAACAGTGCACTAGAACAAGGCTGGGGGGTTGTGTGTGGTATTATTACTACCAGTGGGACAAGGCTGGTAGGTCAGGATGTATAGTTCTATGGCTACCAGTGGAACATGCTGGAGGTCTGGTATGTGTGGATCTATGGCTAAAAGATGGACATGGCTGTGGATTCAGTGCTTTCAGCACTTTTCTCTCTCTTACATCACAGACTGACAATGTGGTAAACTAACTGATGTTCTCTTCTAAACTGAGTTAGCATGTAAGGAGACATGGGGAAACTCTAAAAGGTGTCAGGGAAATACATTGTTATTATTGATTTGCTTCATAATCCATTAGTGACCATTCTAGTACCTAGTTGGTTTAATACACTATTTAGATCAACTGAAATATGGTGAAGTGGTCTTTGTCAGCATTCATGCAGTTGACTTTCTCCTGAATTGCTCCAATATTTTTTCCTTTTGGATATAGAGTAATGTGCAAAAGTTTTAGGCAGGTGTGGAAAAATTGCTGTAAAGTAAGAATGCTGTCAAAAATGGACATGTTAATAGTCTATATTTATCAATTAACAAAATGCATAGTGAGTGAACAGAAGAAAAATCTAAATCAAATCAGTATTTGGTGTGGCCACCCTTTGCCTTCAAAATAGCATCATTTCTTCTAGGTACACTTATTCAAAGTCAGGGACTTTGTAGGCATATAGTCAGGTGTATGATTAAACAATTGTACCAAACAGGTGCTAATGATCATCAATTTAATATGTAGGTTGAAACACAATCATTAACTTAAACAGCTGTATAGGAGGGATAAAACTGGGTGCGGAACAGCCAAACTCAGCTAACAATGTAAGGTTGCTAAAGACCGTTTAATGTCAAAAGTCACACACCATGGCAAGACTGAGGACAGCAGAAAGACACAAGGTAGTTATACTGCATCAGCAAGGTCTCTCCAGGCAGATATTTAAAGGCAAACAGGGGCTTCCAGATTTGCTGTCTAAGCTCTTTTGAAGAAGCACAAAGAAACAGGCAACCTTGAGCATTGTAGATGCAGTGGTTGAACAAGGAAACTTTGTGCAGCAGATGAAAGACACATCATGGTTATTTCCTTTCACAATCTGAAGATGTCCAGCAGTGCCACCAGTTTAGAAATGGTGGAAAACAGTGGGATCCTAGTACACCCATCTACTGTCCAGAGAAGTATGGTCCGAAATGGTCTTCATGGAAGACTTGCAGCCAAAAAGCTATACCTCCGACGTGGAAACAAGGCCAAGCAACTCAACTTTGCACAAAAACACAGAGAGAGAAGCAACTGAGCCTGCCAAAATCCTCAGAAGAACTGTTGTTAGTTCTCCAAGATGTTTGGAACAACCTACCTGGCGAGTTCATTAACAAACTGTGTGTAAGTGTACCTAGAAGAATTGATGCCGTTTTGAAGGCGAAGGGTAGTGACACCAAATAATGATTTGATTTAGTTTTTTCTTCTGTTCACTCTCTATCATCTTGTTAATTGCTAAGAATAAACTATTAACGTGTATTTTTGAAAGCATTTTTACTTTACAGCAGTTTTTCACACCTGCCTATGACTTTTGCACAGAACTGCATGAAAATGTGATTTCTAAAAACTTTTCTTATTGGCAGTATTTTAACCCTTTAAGAACCAGATGGGGTGAACAATGTATTGCTTCCCAATACATTGAACACCCTGCTGGTCCCTAAAGGGTCAATGGAAGTATATTCACTGGCTACCACCTGTTAAAGGGATAGTAATACTTCATTTTATCTTTATTTTATTTTGTAGGCATTAAAAAAAACATGAAGAACGATATAAGTCTTATCTCTCAAACCTTTATGGTTTGAGAGATATTCACAATCAAAGTTTCCCCTCCCGTCCCTTTTACCTAATGTAAGCCATATCTTCTCAGATGTGAAATCCAGTCCATAGACCAGACAAATAACAGAAGGGGACAATCTTCTTTCTATGAGAACAATGAAAGCCCTGCCCCCCATGACAAGTTTTTCAGGTTTTTCGCTTATCTTAATTGAAGATTGTCCCTCTCTGCAATCTACCTGGGCACCTCCCTTCTGCTCTGGCTGAGCAGTGTTACATCAGTAAAAGTGGCGGGAGGGGGATACTTTATCATTCTGACAGAACTGAAATAACACTCTCCAAAGTCTAAATTACTATGATGATTAATTAGAGCTGCTTTTATTATAAAACATTACTATCCCTTTAAAAGGGGGCCTACCCTTGGGTTCTGGACAGTCCCAGTTTCTCAGCAAAGAACCAGTTCTGTGGAAAAATGGTAATTGAGAAATCAGGCTATCACAGATGCATAACACTACAACCTATATACTGTAACATTAGGGGCTCGATTCTATTATCCCCACTATTTTTAAAACCAGTGGTGGTTTCCACAGCATGTAACTCACTAGCAATAGGATAGCTGCGGTATATGAGTGGGTTTATCGCTCTGTCTTTTTTACCCCTTTACCGGCTGTTTTACTGGGGGGAATAGAATCGAGCCCTAGGAGTAACACTTCCTAATAATAACTGTTCCCAAATGTTATTGTGGTAGAACAATTGTAATGGCTCATATGAATTTTGCACTTGTGCCTTCTAAAGAGTTAGTATCTTCAATCAGTCCTGGATTTCATGCCATGGAGTTGGATATGGCAGATGCTAGTAGTTGAAGAATCAAGGAGGTGAGCAAATTGTGAAGCAATGCTTTGCAAATCTGTCTAGTGTTAAGGTTTACATGTGCAGTGGACAGGATCTGTCTCCTTTGGTTCTGCTAAGAACTGCCTCAATGAACATGGCAGCCAGGACCAGGACGGATTGAATATGTTATCTCAGAACAAAGGCAAACAAGTAATATTCATAGGGGCCATTAGGATTATCTGGCCATAGTAATATAAATAAGGGTTTCTTATTACAAGGCGTTATGTCTCCTTTAAGGAAGGCTACAACTAAATGGTTTACTTTTAAATGGTCTCATGTGAAAGAGCGTGCGACCAAATGACAGACTTACTATGTCGTGTGGATGAAAATGTTGACATGAGAATCTCGCACTGCATGACAGAGATTCTCATGTTGGTTATTAAAAGGTCGCATGAATTACCAGAAAATTACAGAAGGAGAGCCAGCAGTACTGTTTAACCCTTTTCACCCAATACCTATCATGCTGCCCTGGCTGGTCGCACGTGTCATATAGAAAATATAAATTTTGTCCTTAGCAAAGCTGTCACTGCAACACCAGAATATGAAAAACATCATGCTGCCCCGGCGCTTAACTACCGTGATTAGCGCCAGGGCAGCATGTTGGGATAGAGAACGTAAGAGGTTTAAAGAGATGTGATCTATCCCATCATGCTGCCCTGGTGATATTCACGGTAGTTAAAGCGCTTGGACGGCATGATGTTTTTCATATTCCAGTTTTGCAGTGGCTGTGACAGCTTTGCTGAGGACAAAATTAATATTTTCTACATGACACATGCAACCAGCTGGGGCAGCATGATAGGTATTGCACAAAAAGGGTTAAATAGTACTGCTGGCTCTCCTTCTGTAATTTTCTGCTATTCCAGAAAGACCTTTTAATAAATTACATGAGAATCTCGCACTGTCATGTTGACATTTTCATTCACGCGACATGGTAAGTCTGTCATTTGTTTGCTCGCTCTTTCACGTGAGACCATTTAAAAGGATACACAACTAAATTAATCCCTTAAGGACTGCACTATCATGTTTGCTAATTGCAAATTGATGTGCAGTCACGATGCAATCACAAACTTCCGTGGCATGTCAGGACTGTCACCGGTCCTTAAAGGGATGGTAATACTTTATTTATCTTTATTTTATTTTGTAGGCATTAAAAAAAACATGAAGAACGATATAAGTCTTCTCTCAAACCTTTATGGTTTGAGAGATATTCACAAGCAAAGTTTCCCCCTCCCGCCCCTTTTACCTAGTGTAAGCCATCTCTTCTCAGAATCTGGTTGTAAGACCAGACAGATAACAGAAGGGGACAATCTTCTTCCTATGAGAACAATGAAGGCCCTGCCCCCCTTGACAAGTTTTTCAGGTTTTTCCCTTATCTTAATTGAAGATTGTCCCTCTCTGCAATCTGCCTGGGCACCTCCCTTCTGCTCTGGCTGAACAGTGTTACATCAGTAAAAGAGGCGGGAGGGAGATACTTTGTCATTGAATTACTCTTGAACTACAACTCTGACAGAATTGAAATATCACTCTCCAAAGTCCAAATACTATGATGATTAATTAGAGTTGCTTTTATTATGAAATATTACTATCCCTTTAACATCCGACAGGATTGATGGTCCTGGCATTCCACCGGTCATTAGATATTAAAAGGGAACGTAAATGTATTATATATGTTGTGTCCTCCACTCACAACTTTACCACTGGTTTACAAGGTTTTCAAAACTGCCCTCTTTCTTAGAAACAGCATAAGGTTAGTATTTTGAATAAAACCACCACACTATGTTGCATTGTGTTGTTTATAGAAAATGCTTAGCACATTGATGACTGCTTGCAGGACAGGGTTAAATAATAAAAATCAAAACAGAGACAGCTGAAAGTCCCAGCAGTACCATATAACAACAATACATGTTGCTGAAGGTTTAAAAAAAATGATTTATTGAACATAAAATGTAACATATAGTAATATTGTTGGAGTCCTGCTCTATTTAATTATACTGTACACAAACGTTATGATCTGAATATTAAATTTCATACTGAAAAATTCTCTGTGCTCTTACAATTAAATACTAAGATTAGACACGCAACATAATTTCTGTTATGTTAATATTGCCTTAAAATATATTGTACTGAGTGCTGTAACAATCAAATTATCAATTATAATGTCTATACAGGGTAGAAAAGTGTTCCAAAAACAAAGGCCTGATTATTGCTTCAGTACATCCAATCTGCATACTCATTGTTTAGTACAGGGAAAACAAATTATCTTCTGTTGGCCTTAGTTCAAATTTAATTAAATGAGTGCAAAGCAATTACAATAAAGTACAATAGTTGAGTAATGAAAGGAAAATAATTCATTAACCTATTAATCTTTATTTATGTTTCCCTCAAATATATATATAATTTCTTTACCATGTCCCTTAAGAACATGAATGGTCCTCTGTCTATTATGCTGTCTTAACCCTTTTCCAAATGTTTACACATCCCCAAAAATACTTTAAGAGAGCCACAGAGGTATGTAACACATTGCAACTGGCACTCAAAGGCAAAATATCGTAAACCGATAAATTGCCTTCCATAAATTCAAAATGCATTTGATTGAATATATATATTTTTTTTATTTATTTTTATTGAAAGCATTCTTTCATGAACAGTATCGGACAGCAAGGTCAAAAACAGATAATACAAATTGCATGCTAGCACAGTACCAAATGAAACCACATATTGAACAGAGTATGAGAAACGAATGCCTTCTGCCACTCGCATTTTCCTTTTTTTCTATCCCCAAAAACAAATTTGATTGAATATTTAGATTTGTCCTTTCTATTCTACTTAAAGGGATAGCAATGTTTCATAAAAATCACAGCTCCAATTAATCGTCAAAGTATATGAGTATATGGGCCATGGAGAGTGTTATTTCAATACTGTTGAAGTTCCATAGTAATTGAATGATTAAGTATCCCACTTCCACCCCTTTTACCTAGTGTAATCCACCTCCCCTCAGATGTGGAATCTGGTCCCTTGACCTGACAGATCATAGCAAGGGACAATCTTCTTACTGTGAACATAAGGAAAACCCTGACCCCCATGACAGGTTTTTCAGGTTTTCCCTTATGCTCGCTGAAGATTGTCTCTCTCTGCGATCCATCCAGACAGTCTTCCTGCTCTGAGGTGAGCAGTGTTGCATCAGTAAAAGGAGCGGGAGGGTGATGCTTTATAATCCTATATAATAATTCGTTAAATCGCGTGTAACGCCGTGACATGCACAGTACACACTGCTGCGTGTGCTGCAGTCATGCGCAGTAGAGACTGCCCACGACGCGGTGTTCAGCTCTGTATCAGCCGTGGCGCGGGCATTCTCTACTGTGCGTAGCTGCCCCGCGACCGGGTGGCAGTGGCACTGTGGCCCATGTAACGGGCTGTTCAACTAGTTTAATTATAAATGATAGTATTGAACTAATACTCTCCATGGTCCAGATACTATGAAGATTAATTGGAGCTGCTTTTATTATGAAACATTATTATTCCTTTAAGCAACCTGTGGAAGCCATTATGTTAACTCTTATGTTAACAATTGGTTCTTAAAGGGATAGTAATGTTTCATAATAAAAGCAGCTCTAATTAATCATCATAGTATTTGGACTTTGGAGAGTGTTATTTCAATGCTGTCAGAGTTGTAGTTCAAGAGTAATTCAGTGACAAAGTATCCCCCTCCCGCCCGTTTTACTGATGTAACACTGCTCAGCCAGAGCAGAAGGGAAGTGCCCAGGTAGACTGCAGAGAGGGACAGTCTTCAATTGAGATAAGGGAAAAACCTGAAAAACCTGTCAAGGGGGGCAAGGCTTTCATTGTTCTCACAGGAAGAAGATTGTCCCCTTCTGTTATCTGTCTGGTCTATGGACTGCATTCCACATCTGTGAAGAGATGGCTTACACTAGGTAAAAGGGGCGGGAGGGGCCTCTTTGCTTGTGAATATCTCTCAATCCATAAATGTTTCAGAGATAAGACTTATATCGTTCTTCATGTTTTTAATGCCTACAAAATAAAATAAAGATAAAACGAAGTATTACTATCCCTTTAAAGGGTTATATGAATATATGAATCTACCAGAGAAGCCCATTTGTTGTTTTTATTTGTAAGTTTAAAAGATCCTGCACATTTGCTATATACGGGAGTATAGAACTTTTTGGGTGCACAGGGAAAAGAAAGGATGTTACTTTAATTTAATGTAGGTCTTTTGAATATGTGGAGTTAACAAGGCTCAGAGACATGGCACACCCCTAAATACCCATAGATTCCCACTGTACCAACTCATTTGCACAAGTAGCATAAAGGGAATTTTTTTTACTTAACCCTTTGAGTGACAGCAGGGGTACACCATGCATTGAAAAGCAATATGGTGCATACCCCTCTACCAGTCAAATATTTAAATTTCTTTGTACAAAGCTGTTAGGGCGATGCAATACAAACATATGCCCCTTGAACCTATTTTAGCATAGAATTTAATTTGTACATTCCCCCAGGGGAGCTGTATTAAACATAACCAGGTACCCTACATTTGAAAGGTGTAAAAGATACACATAAAAAATATTGTGGAACAGACAAAAGAAACCTAATTCACGGAAAGCTTTTTGAGAATCTGTATTTTTACCTGCTTTACATTCAAATACCCAACTTGACCCCTGCACATAATATAAAAAGGTACACTGAAATTTGCATTTGTACAAGTATGTGCATAAGCAAGATATGTAGTTTGTGAAAAGCAGATTCATGGGTCTCCATGTTTATGAATATATGACACAAGGTACTGTTTTGCTTTAAATAGTGTTATGAATTTCTTAGGACTAAGTATGCTGTAAATTCAGCAACTATCCTAATCTACTGTGGGTTACCAGTAATATTCACTAGTTTCCACCTTGGAACATTGAAGCAGAACGATGCAACATTTGGGGTCCTATTTCATAAAGTTATAATGTTATTAGGAGGCTCTTTAAACAAATGTGTGTATAAAAGTGACTGGTAACAATAGGTAAAAATATGATTGTGTGAATAAAGTGTATTGTAAGCTGCTCCACACCTCAATCATATAAAAAGAGCAAGAATATATATATATTATATATTTCTCTGTCATCCAATACAGGTTACTGGTAACTTTGGTAGGCGATCCGCCCCTTTAACTAGGCAGGAACAATTCTAGAAGTGAATGCAGGGGGTGGAGCCTACCTTCCCTCCTTGGCTGCAACTACCTAATCAGCTCCATTAATATTTGTTCCTTGGTGAAGACACAGGCAAGAGAACAGTTCTGCTATAGTTTTAGCTAATTTTTTATTTTTCTGTTAGAAATGGAATACCACCTTTAGGCAGATTACCATAACTGACAATGCCCTTAGATGTGGCTAGCTCAGTATCCAGGTGCTTTTAGTGGACCTTAAGCCCTGAGGGGGGATCTTAGGTTCAAGTTCTTTCCTCATGAGTTGCTCACTGAGGCTTCTTCTTAATACATGGTAATCTGAAGACAGAAGATCTGCAGGAAAGGTGAGCAATCCTTTGAGTGCTGCAGGTCCACGTCCTACAGTGCAACTCCGCACAGGGGTTTTCCTTTGGAGTTCCTATTGCACACTCCTGCACTCATTGGGTTTATCTTTATGTCTGTTGGGTGTTTTGGAGCAAGTTTATGTGGTAACTTAACCCTTTAACTGCTGGTTGTGCATCTTTTGGGGGTTTATTGGCACTTTCCCTATTGGGTTCAGAGTTTTTTGGGTCTGCTAACATGTTCTAGTGATGTTTCATGTAATTTTAATTCACAGTTTCAATTTTGCAAAATTTGTGTAACGCTTTGCCACATAGACGAAAAAGAACGCAAAGAGGAGGCTCTCCTAGTGTAGTATGTAGATGATTCTTAATAAAATATAGACAAATGAACTCTACTCACAAGTAGAATGCTCAGTGTAAAACATATGTCTCCACTGAGATCCAAGCTTTGAGGGAACTCAGACTGTCCCAAGGTCCATTCCACCCCAGAGTGCTCAATTCAATGGCTGCACCTCTTCTTCATCCACATCAGGGAAGCACATAGAGGAGACAAAACAAAAATAGAGGGCGCCCAATAGTGCCTGTAAATGCCACAAATAATCAGTATCTGAATTAAATAGTTAATATACTCACAAGTGGAGTTGCTGGTTTTCGGCTTATACCCAAACCAGCCCTCAAGCCTGTGGAGAAATTCAGATCTGTCCCCACTCAGATATATCTGATGTTTTGTCCAGTGATGACCAATATCCAGTAGTGTGATGTTATTTTCAAAAGGTGAAAAAATGAAAAAAGGCTGCTAAATGTCTAAAAATGTTAATTTAATAAAAATATGTATAAAACAAACCAATTGTAAAAAGAAACAATATTGGATGGGTACAGATCTGAATTTCTCCACAGGCTTGAGGGCTGGTTTGGGTATAAGCCGATAACCAGCAACTCCAATTGTGAGTATATTCCCTATTTCATTCAGATACTGATTATTTGTGGCATTTCCAGGTACTATTGGGCACCCTCTATTTTTTAGGTTTTCTCCTTACCACATAGACGCCATTGCTCCATTCACTTCTATGGGACTGTTCAGTTTGGGACATCTCTGCAACCGCTCAACGTAGCAACTTCAGAGATGGCTCATTTTAATTGTCTGCCCTTGCTCTGTCATTTGGTTAATGTTTTATATGTGTTGGGGGGCTCAGGGGGCTTCTGGCACTGTTGGGGTACTTTTTCTGGGAAAACTACATTTCCCATGAGTGCTTGCTTCGCGCGCTCGTTTCTGATTGGCTCCCACCATGGCAGCCATTTTGTGCCTTTTCCTGAGCGAGTATCCTACACAGGGCTTGCACTCGCCTTCTCTCATCTGTGGATTAACCCTTTGCCTGCCAGATAAGTGCATTTTAGCGATTTCTGGGGTGACATTTTAATCTTACACACTGTATTTGGGTGATTCCTTATACTTTAAACGTTTTGACACTGTGAGAATGTCTAATCTGTTAGAGATTGGGGCCAGACCTAAGACTAAGGGCGCTGGGGTCTGTGTCCCCTATTGCACATTGCTCCTCATGTCATTCAGGGTTATTTAGAGAATTCTCAGGTCATTTATGCCCAGCATGTTTTGCTGTCCCTGAGTCTCCCCCAGGGACCTCCAGCCATGCATTAGAGCCGGTTTGGGTGCAAGAGTTCAAGGCTGCTACTAGGGACCTCCGTTCTACATTGCAAGTCTTTCCATCCCAGTTACAGGGGGTCTTCCACTCCTGGCAGACCCCTTCTTCCATCAGATCGTCCCTGCCGAAACCACAGGGAGTACCTGATGTATCAGATTCCTCTGAGAAAGAACTGTTGGTGGATTCAGATGTTGAGGAATGTTCTGCTGTGGGCTTCTCTCAGTTTTTTGCAGACCCCTTTGAGGCTGATCCTGATGCCTTGGCTGAGGGCTTGATCAGAGCCGTCTTAACTACCCTAAACATTCCCTTAGTTCAGGAGGTTTCTTTGGATCCCTCTGATGTATTTGAGGAGCATAAGAGGCCCTATATTTGTTTTCCACCTAACCCCACTTTTGACAGCCTTGTGTCTGATGAGTGGAAGTCTCCAGACAGGAAACCTTCTGTTTCCAAGAAATTTGCCAAGCTTTTCCCCTTCTCTGAGGCGGAGCTTGCTCAGTGGGTTCATCCCCCCAAAGTGGATGCTCCTGTCTCCAAGCTATCTGCCTTACTAGTTGCTGATGCTTTAGCTCTGAAAGACTGGACTGACAAGAAATTTGAGGTCTCTCTCAAGTCATTTTTTGCCACTGCTGGTACTGCCATGTGTCCAGCGTTCGCTACGGCATGGGTGAACCAGGCCATTGTGGTCTGGACTGAACAGCTCACCCTGGCTGTCCATCTGGGTGCTCCCACTTCTGATATGTTGCGGCTTCTTGCCAAGATTTCTGAGGCCCAGCACTATGTTTCTGCTGCCTTATTTGATGCCATCCGTTTGGTGGCAAGGGTTTCAACCATGTCTGTGGTTGCCAGATGTGGTTGGCTCAATGTCAGGTCTGCTGACACTGCTCCCAAGAAAGCTTTGCTCTCATTGCCTTTTCAAAGCACCTGTTTGTTTGGGCCAGATCTTAAGGATCTGATTAGTGAGCCCACAGGGGGCAAGTGTACCCTTCTGCCTATGGTCCCCAAGAGCAAGATGCCTCTCAAGCATAATCAGCTTTTTTGTTCCTTCCAGACTGAGACATGTCCGGCAAACCAGGCGGTTCCCTCAGCTCTGCGTTCCTCCTCCAAGCCCAGACAGCAATGAAACCCCAAGGTCTCCTCCAAACCTAAGGCTTCCAAGCCTTCTTCGGCATGACTTGCCGAACCCAGGTCCCCATTCGGCTGTGGGTTTTACAGGTAGTGGCGGAAGGGCACAGGATCCCTTTCGCCTCTCTGCCTCCCTTTTGGTTTTTCACCTCTCATACGCCTCAGAGCGTAGAGAAATGCCATCTGTTCAATGTCACTATCCAGGCCTTTTGGACAAGGATGATCTGGAACCTATTCCAATTCAGAACAGAGGTATGGGTTTTTACTCAAACCTCTTTGTGGTCTCCAAGAAGGACGGCGGCTGTCGTCCCATTTTGGATTTGAAGGATCTGAATTGTGATCAAGACTCATTATCACCAGGAGTCCCTAAGGATGGTGATTGCTGCTATGTCCCCGGGGGAATTCCTTGCCTCTGTGGATCCATACATCGCCATTCATCCAGAGAGTCGTCAGTATCTCAGATTTGCCTGTGACCAAGGGCACTTTCAGTTTTCAGCTCTTCCCTTTGATCTGACTACAGCTCCTCAAGTCTTCAACCGTGTCCTGGGAGCTTTGGTATCTGTCCTCCTTCGGGACAGCATCAGAGTTACTCCATACATGGATGACCTGCTTCTGAAAGCCCCTTATGTGGAACTTCTTCATTAGCAGGTTCAGGACTGCATTCATGCTCTCACCCATCACGGGGTGGATCATCAACATGGACAAGTCAGATCTTGTCCCATCCCAGTGTCTGGTCTTCCTGGGCCTTCTCTTCGACACTCAGCAGTGCATGGTGTTTCTCACGGATGAGGTGGCTCACCAGATTGCCCACAGGGTTTTTGCTGTTCTGGCTCACGATCCAGTTCCAGCCAAGAAGCTGTCCTCTCTAGTGGGGAAATTAACCTCCACCATAGAAGCTGTCCCATTTGCCATGGCACACACCAGTTAACTCCAGAGGTTTGTGATCCGGATGTGCAGGGGTCAGCCGGACCTTCTGAAGACGTCCGTATCCCTCCCTCTTCATGTGGAACTGAGTTTGTCATGGTGGCTCAACCTCTCCAATCTGCTGAAGGGCAAGTCCTTCCTGGTATCCTTCTGGACCAAGGTGATGACGGATGCCAGCGTCTCTGGCTGCAGAGTGGACCTGGGTCACCTGAATGCACAGGGTCGGTGGTCTCCGGAGGAATCTCTCATTCCCATCAACGTGTTGGAGCTTCGGGTGATATTTCATGCCCGTTATCATTGGACACCCCAGCTGGAAGAAAGCCTAGCCTGGGTCCAGTCCGACAACGCCACAGCCTTGGCTTACATCAACAAGCAGGGCGGAACAAGAAGTCTTGCCTCTTGGTTAGAGGTCATGGCTATTTTGTCCTGGACACAAGAACATGTTCCTGCCATATCCACTTTGCACATTCCTGGCATAGACAACGTCATGGCAGACTTCCTCAGTCGACACGGTGGACAGCGGAGAGTGGCAACTGCACCCAGAGGTGTTCACCCTCATTGTTCAGAAGTGGGGTCTTCCTTGCATCGACCTGACGGCGACAAGACACATCCGGAAGGTTCTGAGGTTCCTCTCTCGCTGGAAGGATCCTCTAGCTCTAGCGGTGGATGCCATGTACATTCCTTGGTTATTTCCTCTGGCTTACATCTTTCCTCCCCTTCCCATATTGCACAGGGTGTTACGGAAATTGAGACTGGAGCACTGTCCAGTCATTCTCATTGATCCATACTGGCCTCAACAGGCTTGGTTTCTGGAGCTGCTGGATATGTCAGTGGTGGAGCCATTCCAGCTCCCTTGCCGTCCGGATCTTCTTCTACAGGGTTACCTGTGGAAGGAGGATGTTCGCTGTCTAGCTTTGATGGCTTGTAAATTGAATCCTAAGTATTGAAGATAAAAGGTTTTTCTTCTGATGTGGTGTCTACTATGCTCAGTGTCCACAAACCTGTTTCTTCTAAGGCCTACCTGTCACGGTTTGTTTTGACTCTCAGACACAAAGTTAAGATAAAAACACAACTTTATTGAAAGTTTAAAGAGAACCCTCGCTGGTTTGGCATACACATATAACAACAAGTGATTTGTACAATGCAATGTAGAATAGTGGTACAGTGAATAATAGTAAAGCTCTACCGGCCTTGCCAATACCGGGTAAGGCAACCTTAAGATTGGCACAATATGGAAATAGGTTCTACCGGCCTTACCAATATACTGGGCAAGGCAGCCTGGAGGCTTGCATAACGAAAGAGGAGGCTCTACCGGCCCTGCCAATATACCGGGCAAGGCAGCCTTGAGACTGGCACAACAAGAGGGGAGGCTTTACCGGCCTTGCCAATATACCGGGCAAGGCAGCCTTGAGACTGGCACAATGAGAGAGGAGGCTCTACCAGCCTTGCCAATATACCGGGCAAGGCAGCCTTGAGACTGGCACAATGAGAGAGGAGGCTCTACCGGCCTTGCCAAAATACTGGGCAAGGCAGCCTAACTAGGCCCAGAGAACTGCAAGTACTGGTGCATAAGCGGAGATGGTCTCAGTGAATAGACTATTGATGGAGTAAACTAGTCACCTATGCTGGACACACAGAGGCCATACCGGGCTGTATATGGGCAGTGAGCACCCGGTAATAATGGAGCAAATCAGTACCAGTGTACTGGACCAATTATGACAATACCGGTGCTATATGGATAGTAGCAAGCTCCCAGTGACAAGGAGCGAACCAGTACCCACGTACTGGACTACACAAGACATTACCGGTGCTGTAAGGAGCTCAGCAAGCAACCGGTGATAGGTGGAGCGAAACAAAGTTGGACATCCCAGAGTTACCAGTAATCTGTATTGGACGACAGAGAAATATATATATATATATATATATATATATATATATATATATATATATATATGTATTAACTGGAGTTCAATAAAAATATTATTGTCTTAGAATAACATATCATAAGCAGAGAAATAGAAACATGAGCCCCTTAGAAATAAGGAAGATTGAGAGGCTATTCAAGATGACAACTCCCAAAGGAAAATAAATAATAAAATTGGTGATTACATGTAAATGAAACAAAAAGGAACATACATATTGTGTTCTGTTTAATCAAAGCACACTAAATAAATTCATATCTTTCCAGATATTATGTGACTACATTGCAATTTGTAAAGACAGACTGCAATATATATATATATGTGGAATAGTCCCAAAGAGATAATGGGCTAAATTCTATTGCAGGTGATAAATGTTTACACCTGTTTTATCAAAAATGTTCCTATTGAATTCTATGGGGATAAAATTAGCACCTGCAATAGAATCCAGCCCAATATCTTTTATATAAGTGAAACTCTTCTCATAAAAAACCTGAGTGAGGTTTATAATATTCATTCCCTGTATGTGGAACTCACTTGTATTATCCCTGCCTGACTGACACAAGGACAGAACAAGATATGAAAGGTCATGGGGAAAATATAGACTGTCCCCACTCAGTCAACACTGAAGAAACACTGGATTTCAAAGTTAAAACCAAAACAGTACTCACTGAGAATATTCTTCCTGAGGGGTGTTCAGACTACCCTCAGGTTGAAGGCTTGGGGGATAATTATAGAACCATCTCCTCTTGGTCTCTGTGGGCCAAATTTTCTTCTGGTTCTGAATCTTGTAATATGTATATCTCAAAATAAATGTAAGAGAGCATATATTTATACATTTAAAATATAATCACACAAACAATAAACATTGTTTATGATCATATCTAAAAAACCCTCAATGCATTTCATAACCCAGCCGATTATTTCTTCAGGAGGAAAAATATATTCTACTAGTTGAAGAGCACATGTAAACGAGCCACAGTGCCACCCAGCAACGGCCGCGGTGCAGTCATGCACAGTACAGACTGCCCGCGCCGCAGCTGATACGGAGCGGTGCTCTCCAAATTCAGACTTTATTCCTCTCTGCACATCTGAATTCGGAGCTCCCCGCTCCATATCATCCTCAGCGCAGGCAGTCTGTACTGCGCGTGACTGCTGTACTCGCAGCTATCTCTACTGCACATGATGGCTTCTGACAAACACACACTTAAGGAATTATTATATAGGATGTGCAACAAAAGAAAATGAAATCTTCCCAAAAGACATTCCACTATTTGAACACTTTGTAGTGACATATCTAATTTGGGTTAAAGGGATAAATTTAAAGTAGCATTGCTACTCAAAGGAAAGTAACCGCTTTAGTTGTCATAGAAATACAATTGAAGGGATACGTTTAAAAGAATAGTAACACTTAATTTGTAAAAAAAAATATATATATTGTAAGGTTTATTCCCCTTCGTAAAACAAGGGAACTCCCACTTATGAGAGGTGTTTTTTTCAAAAGTTATTACAGTTCAAACTTGAATCTTTTAGGTGCAGTATCCCAGTGGCCTGAAAATTGTATAGTGGTGCTGTTGCTACACCATCCTTTAGACAGCTCTGGTCAGTTGACCATAAATCTCCAGATGATGGTGTAGCAGTAGTTTCACTGTAACATTTCAGGCCACTGTGATACTGCACCTAAAAAATTCCAGTGTGAACAGTAATACCTTTTGAATAAGACATGTTTCAGCAGTGGGAGTTCCCTTGTTTTACTCAAGGGCATAAAACCTACAACATATTTTTCATTTTAATTATTACTATCCCTTTAAAGAACATATTAACATTGTTAAAATATACACATTATGGTCCCTAAAGGTAATAATCTTAAAAAGGATGTAAAGTAAGAATTAGTTTAGAGTATTATCCGGTGTATAATTCAAACTTATTCACACACACACACACACACATATATATATATATATATATATATATATATATATACACCTCAGTAGAATATACATATACACACCAAAAAGCCTCCATTATTAAAAAGATTATACCATGGTATATAAATCCCAAACTAGGATGCATATACTCTCGGTTAAAGAAATACATCCAAACTTAAAAAGTAAGTTCTTATTAACCCTTGAAAGATACTTTTTTCTAATGAGTTTATTATTAGCCCTTCAGGGATTGTTCATACAAATGAAACAATTCCTTATTGTATGACTATATCTGTAAGGTAACAAATGCAGATCTCACATATTTATCGACCAAATTAAAGGGGCAGTTCATTTCCTATTAAGGAATGTAAAGTCTTTTTGATTGACACGGAATGCCACAATTGGTAGATGTAATAAACACAGACTTTATTTGCAGTTGTATTAAATAGACCACCACTTCTTGTTTGAATACCCAATTATCACAGATATTATCTGCAGATGTATTAAATGAAACACTGCTTTTTTTGGTCGAATAACCAACATAAATTGTTCATTAAAACTGAATCTATATATTTTTGAGCAGAGATATTTGAGGAAACACATATACAGATATTATACATTTAGCAATCAATTAAGGAAACCATTCATTTTAAATAAAAAGTTTCATTATCCTCCTCCCTAAATGATCTCAATTGATGGACCAAGGGACATGAATGTTATATTCGATATATACACTAGATGGGCCGCCAATATAAAATAATGTTATCTGAAAGCATATATTGTATAAAAATACAACAGATTATAATAAATGCATGGCATAAATAAAGTAAATGTGTATTAAAAAAGACCATAAAGTAATACATGTTTTCCGGAGAGAAAACTCAATAAGAGCCAATTGTATGATAACTTAATTAAGTCTATAATCTCATTCATATTATCTATTCAAAACAGGTGTTTCTATACTTTCATTTAAGGGCACACAAACTAAAAATCCAGAAGACTTACTTTGTTTATTTGGGTCTGCTATTTGTTCTATTGGTAAAATGTTAATTGTATCTACATTGGAATGATGATAAAGAGTAGAGTGTATAGATATTCCATGCATCATAAATTTACTTCATATATTTCTTACATGTTAATGTTAAATCTGGTACTCAGCTGTTGTGTACTGTGACCTATATATTGCATGCCACGCTGGCAAGTGATTAGATAAACCACAAAAGAAGACTCACAATTCATAAAGGATTGAATATGTAACTCCTGCAATTCTAGAAGTAAAACTCTTCTATAACTACAAGTGTGGCACTGTGATTTGACACATTTAAAACTACCCTTTCATCTTGGTTGGGTCATATTATCATTTGTATTATTCTTTTGACAGTTATCTCATTCTTTAATATAGTTTTAAAATTTCCTAGGGCTACTGTATTTTTAATGGTCTCTGCTCTACGGAATGCTATCATTGGACCTTGAAACATAGAAACATAAAAATTAACAGCAGATAAGAACCATTCGGCCCAACAAGTCTGCCCATTTTTCTACTGTAAAAAATCTCAAACCTTTTTTGCTCCTTGGTCTTTTCTTATGTTAAGGACAGCCTTATGCCTATCCCATGCATTCTTAAAGGGATAGTAACACTTTGTTTTATGTTTATTTTATTTTGTAGGCATTAAAAAAAACATGAAGAACGATATATCTTATCTCTCAAACCTTTATAGTTCGAGAGATATTCACAAGCAAAGTTTCCCCTCCCGCCCCTTTTACCTAGTGTAAGCCATCTCTTCTCAGATGTGGAATCTAGTTGTAAGACCAGACAGATAACAGCAGGGGACACTCTTCCTATGAAAACAATGAAAGCCCTGCCCCCCTTGACAAGTTTTTCAGGTTTTTCCCTTATCTTAATTGAAGATTGTCCCTCTCTGCAGTCCACCTGGGCACCTCCCTTCTGATCTGGCTGAACAGTGTTACATCAGTAAAAGGGGTAGGAAGGGGATATTTTGTCATTGAATTACTCTTGAACTACAACTCTGACAGAATTGAAATAACACTCTCCAAAGTCCAAATACTATGAAGGTTAATTAGAACTGCTTTTATTATGAAACATTACTATCCCTTTAAATTCTGTCACTGTATTAACTTCTACCACTTCTGCTGGTAGGTTATTCCACTTATCTACTACCCCCTCGATGAAGTAAAACTTTCTTACATTACATCTAAACCTGTGTCCCTCTAGTTTTAGACTATGGCCTCTTGTCCTAAAATTTTTACTCCTTTGAAATATACATCCATCCGGCACTTTGTTGAATCCCTTCATGTATCTGAATGTTTCTGTCATATCCCCTCTCTCTCTTCTCTCCTCCAAGCTATACATGTTCCGATCCTTTAGTCTATCCTGATATTTATTTTCCTGTAAACCAGTCACCATTTTAGTAGCCCTTCTCGGAATTTTCTCTAGAATCCTTCTGGACATGGAGTCTCCAGTACTGTACACAATACTCTAGGGCCTCGATTCTATTACCCGCGCTAAAACTGGCGTTACAAGAAAAACAAGTAGCGCGAATTTTGCAAACATGTGTTACGCCGGTATTCTATTGCTGAACCACAGTAACACAAAACTGGTGAAGACAGCACTTTTCAGAGTAGTAAGAAAACTGGTTCTGTCTGCATTTTTCCAATTACCGCCTACAAAAAACACAAAATGTCAAAGTCCAAGGAAATAGGCATTTGATGGCAGAAAGATCAGGTTCAGTGTTAGATGTGTTCTCCACATAACAAAATCCGACAGAGTGCCCCACCTTGACATATTAACCCCCCTTCTAAAAGTCGACTTACAGTGCTTTCTTCCACCACATTAATCCAACAAATATTGTTCATAGTCGACAATTAACCCTTCCCCTTCCAAAGTCGACTTACAGTGCTTTCTTTCACCATATTAATTTGACGAATATTGTACATCTGACATTTTAACCCTCCTTCCCCTTGAAAAGTCAGCTACAGTGCTCCCATGACTTTCTTTCACCATTTTCATCTGACATTTTTCTTCTCCTATTATTCTCGACATGCCCTCGTATTTTGTATTGCAAGATTAACCCTATGAGTACCAGAGAGGTATTGTAATGTGTTTGCTACCCCTCTGGTACTCATAGGGATAATAGGCAACCTGTCTATATATCAAAAAAGGTGTTTGTTTTTATTATAGATGTAATTTGTGTGTAGATGTAATTAAATATTTTATTTGTTTAACAATGATTTTCTTTTAATAAATTATATGTGTAATTTTGATTACAAAAGTACTTCAGACCTCAAGAGGGGTATCATGACCCTTCATGACACCCCCCTAGCATGGGGGCGACAATTGCCCCCTTTATTAACCCTTTGAGTGCCCGAGGGGTACGGAATGCATTGCTTTGTAAGTAATCGCAACGGGACAATTGAGTGTCTTCAGGCTGAGACTGCAATGATTCCCAGATCGCGGGTTCCGGTGAATATTGAGCACTGAAAGATCTGAGGCCATATAGCCGCCCACCTAAAATAAGCACCCATGGGCGGCTTTACGGAAAACCCTGGTACTGCATTCCTAATTAATCTCTGGTGTTTTGATCCTGCTTTGACTCCGGCTTTTTCTTGGCCACCATTTCCATCTATCCTCTGTACTGCTTGATCTCCTGTTATGACTAGGCTTGACCCTCTGACTCTGCTTACATATGCCCAAGAGCTCTCTGTGCCTGACTGGTTGATCTCTGACAGGGCCAGCTACCATCAATCTGCATGTTGGATCGATCCCAGTTATCTGTTTGCGGCAGGTTGATCTCTTACAGGGCCTACAGTCCTCCAACAGCCTGTGGGATTGATCCCACCCAAAACCCCCAGCAGGTTGATCTCTGACTGGGACAAACCTCTCCTTGGCTGCTGTTCGGATAGATCCCAGCCTCTGCTGTCACTTCCTACTCCGACCCATGCCAGCTGCTGAGTCCAGGCGCTACTGCTTGTGTCGACCATTCCTGTGGTTGTAGCTTCCTGACATCCGACAGATAGTCGGTCTTCTACTATTGAATTATCCGTCTACTCTTAACTCAACTGCCAGTCAGTCTTCCACTCAGTGCCTGACTGGGTGATCTCTGACAGGGCCAGCTACCATCAATCGGCATGTTGGATCAATCCCAGTTATCTGCTCACGGCATTTTGATCTCTTACAGGGCCTACAATCCTCCGACAGCCTGTGAGATTGATCCCAGCCAAGAACCCAAGCATGCTGATCTCTGACTGGGCCAAACCTCTCCTTGGCTGCTGGTCTGATAGGTCCCAGCCTGTGTTGTCTTTGTTCCTGCTCTGACCCATGCCGGCTGCTGAGTTCATGTGCTACTGCTTGTGTCAACCATTCCTGTGGTTGTAGCTTCCTGGCATCTGACAGATAGTCGGTCCTCTACTATTAAATCATCCTTCTACTCTTAACTCTTCGACTGCCAGTCAGTCTTCCTTTGGGTGTTCCATCTGACTCAGAGTTTCTATGATTGGCAGTCAATCCTCAAACTAGTGTTCATCCGACCGCTCTAGGAGTCACAGACCTCTGTTACCAATGGCCAGTTGGTCTTCAACTGCTGAACCTTCTGACTGAGTCTATCTCGACCAGAGGTTGACATCGACAGTTCACCAGCTCCTACCTTCTGTGCTTGCCTACCCAGGTTCTGCAAGGGTCCTAAGCATCTACCATCGGCCTCCCGCATCTCCCTCCAGCTACTCACTATTGCATCTGGGAGATCTTTTCTTCAACTAACATTACAATTATAATGAGTGGACTAAGGTACATGATGTTTCAAAGGTTTCCTAGTTCCTATTTAAAATAACATGATTTTATAACATAACTTGTAGGTTCAAATTCAAATAACATGGGAAACAGAGAAAGAGCTATTAAAGACTGTTTAGTTTCTAGTTTCATCAACCCTTTAAGTTCCAGAGGGTTATACAACACAATGCAAAGCAATGCATTGCATAACCCTTTGGCACTCAAAGGATTAAATGATCCAAAAATAGTAGATCTTGGGCGGGTCTTAACATAAGGAGTGATTTTTTTTTTCTTGTGTATATGTTCTTATAGAACAAAAGAATTATATAATTCAGAAAAGGATAAAGGATATGTAATTAGGAATTTTATAGCATGCAATACTGCTGGTGTAATCTATATAATCAAATGTTTATATCCTCTGATTTATATGGATAAAATTAGGCAAAAGCTAGCTAAAAGTTTCTCAAAACAATAAAAGATATTGCAAAGAAAATAAAAAGATAGTTCAGTATCACAATATTTTAATGAAATACATACTGGAAGTTTAAATACTTTTGTGGCCTTTGGAATCCAAAAAGTCAGTGTGAGTATTATGGGTGGATGTTTGGATTGCTTGCTTTTACAAGAAGAAGTAAGGTCTATCTTTACATAGTAGAACTAGTCTTAGCATGAAAGAATTTTAAATTTTCCCAATTTTTGATATACCTGTAGTCCTAAAACACAGCTGTGATGGGGCTGTAATCACTTGCATACAGAGTAAGAGATGCCCTGTGATAATGCCATGGGGGTGAAAGGCATGAAGGATACTTTGTTTAAAGGGATAGTAATACTTCGTTTTATCTTTATTTTATTTTGTAGGCATTAAAAAAACATGAAGAACCTTTATGGTTTGAGAGATATTCACAAGCAAAGTTTCCCCTCCCACCCCTTTTACCTAGTGTAAACCATCTCGTTTCAGATGTGAAATGCAGTCCATAGACCAGACAGATAACAGCAGGGGACAATCTTCCTCCTATGAGAACAAAGAAAGCCCTGCCCCCTTATCTTTTTTTCCCTTATCTTAATTAAAGATTGTCCCTGGGCCGCGGCCTCTTATGCTAAATTCATCTCTTGCTCGCTTCGGTACTCTGCTTAATTAACTGAACTGAATGCACATCATGTCTTTTATTTAAAACAGAACATTTTTGAAAATGGTGATAAGGCGGGCAAGCTAATGGCTCATCTTGTCAGTCAGCACGGAAGGACTCCGTCGGTTTCTGCACTCCGAGACCCTGGGGATGTGATGATTCTTGATCCGCAAGCGATCAATTTGCGTTTTCAGCTCTTTTACTCCCACCTACATGAGTCTCGCGTTGCCCACTCTGAAGCACAGATTTCCTCCTTTATTGATCATTGTGATCTTCCGCAACTTTCCATTGAACATAGGCAAATGTTAGACGCTCCTATACTTCTTAGAGAGGTGGTAGAGGCAATTCGTGGTTTGCCGACGGGGGTGGATGGTCTTCCAGCGGAATGGTATAAGGAATTTGGGGATGTTTTGGCCCCCCATCTTTTGAATACTTTTTATGCTGCTATTGATGACGGTTTCCTACCGGATTCAATGAATAATGCTTCCATTATTGTATTGCCTAAACCAGGAAAGGACTACGGATGCAAAGATTGTGGCAAAAATTTTGGCCACCAGACTGAACAAGGTACTTGGGTCCATCATTCATGAAGATCAGACTGGATTTATTCCTGGCAAATCGACGTCACATAATCTTAGACATTTGTTTATGCACCTTCAACTTCCTCATGACAACACCGGAAATCATGTAATAGCATCTCTTGATGCGTCGAAGGCTTTTGACTCCGTTGAATGGCTATACCTTTGGAGCATCCTACGGGGTTTGGGGTTCAGTCCTTCCTTTATTAAATGGATTCATATCCTATATAGTAGACCCAGGGCTTCTGTGGTGACGAATGGACTGAGCTCACCTCCATTTTCTTTGCGCCGTGGCACTAGACAGGGCTGCCCACTTTCACCCGGACTGTTTGCTCTGGCCTTGGAACCCCTGGCTGTTTTAATTCGTGCTCACCCGCTGATCCAGGGACTCAGGATAGAGGGTAGAGAGGAAATTCTTGCATTGTATGCCGATGACATCTTACTCTTTTTGGGGGATGGAGGGGACTCCTTGCGAACTACGTTGCGGTTGGTAGATGATTTTGGCACATACTCTGGGTTTCAAATAAATTGGACTAAGTCCTCTTTGATTCCGATTGACGGTGGTTTGAGGGGTTTCCTTCACCTGACATTCTGCTCTCTTGCGTAACTGAGTGTTCATATTTGGAGATTCGGGTGATGGGTGCGACTGACTCCTTTTTGGAGCTAAATTTGGTTCCTACTATCCAATACTTTAGCGACAAAATGATGGCATGGCTACATATGCCTTTAAATGTTATTGGAAGAGCTAATCTTATTAAAATGATTTTTTTGCCCAAATTTTTATATATTTTTCAAAATACGCCAGCCCCTATTCCTAAAAAATACTTACGACAGATATTTTGCGATTTCTATGGAGGGGGAACCGGGCTAGACTCAAGTTAACTACTCTTGTGATATCCAAGAGGGAGGGTGGAATTGCCTTACCTGATTTTTATAGATACTACTTGGCAGCGCAATCTCGTTACGCGATTGATTTTGTCTCTCCTCGACCTCGTTAGCAGACCACTCAAATAGATGTACTTCTTTTACAGCCTGCCTATAGACTATCTCAGTTTCTACATGAAGGACCTGCCATTTTTAAAACTCAAATTCCTCTGGCAACAGCCCTGTATGGGGCATGGATGGCGCTGAAACAATTGCTGGGATATGTAGCCATGGATCCGGATACTCCCCTGTGGGGTGATGCAGGGATACACCATCTACTCGGAAGTGAGTTTGGCCCCTTGTAGGCTAGATTTGGGGTTGATTATCCCGATACAAGTGTCCAAGAGAACCAACTGAAATCTTTTGAACAATTGCATGAGGAATATCATATACCAAATAATCTTTTTTACTCGTATTTATGTATCAAACATGCTTTGAGAGCTCAGTGGGGTAACCGTGCTCCAACAATCTCTATGTTTCCGCTTCTTACTAGGTTGGTGGCTCTAGAACCGCGGAGACCTCTTTCTTTTATTTATCAGTGGGTAGATTCTCATATAGGATGTCAGGAGTTTCCTTCCAGGACTAAATGGGAAAGAGATGTAGGTCCGCTGGAAGATTGGGAATGGGATCTGGCTAAGGCGGGACCAGCTCGGGTGGCGACGTCGACTAGACATCAAATGATTCAGATTAACATTTTACATAGAATCTACTACACTCCGGTCAGATAGTTTAAAATCAGAGGTTCCGGATCCGATAATTGTCTACAGTGTGATACTGTTCAAGGTACATACTTGCATATGATTTGGGAATGCCCTGGGGTCAGGGGGTTTTGGGATGCCGTGGTGTGCATTGTGGCCCGGGTGTTGGGAAGACCTGTTCCTGTGACCCCAAAGATATATCTGTTGCCTATTTTTCCCGATGAGATTGAGGATGTAACTGGCAGGACTCTTGAGTGAACTCCTGGTGATGGCGAGGAAGGTAGTGGCCCTACACTGGATGTCAAACAGGGCTCCCAATTGTAAAGCGTGGATTAACCTGGTCTCACAGTGTTTTTCTCATTATAAACTGGTTTATTTACACCGAGGTAATCCGGCTGGGTTTGATAGGATCTGGGGGCGATGACAGGCTTGGTGGGCAGCTAGAGCAGATGCAGCTGATGCTCTGGACGATGTGCACTCTGTTGGAGCTGACTGATTGTGGTCATATCTGTTTGTTGTGTGGATGGTGGTGATGAGTATTAGAGTACCTCTGCGCGTGACTCCTGTTTATATCAGGTCTTTGTGACATTGCTGGTTGGTGGGTGGAGTTGGGGGGTGCTGTGGGCCCGGGGGAGAGAGGAATTGAGTTTGAGGGCATAGTTTAGATTGGTTAGATTAGATAGTTGGAGGTTGGGTTGAATTATTATAAAAACCTCAGGTCCACTCTGTACATCTTGTTTATATGCATATGTCTTTCTTTTATTGTTGTACATGCTTGTATATTCTTGCTGTAATTGAAAAATATTCCTTGTACTTCTTTCTTTGTATATGTATGGAGAGATCTGATAATAAAATATATTTAAAAAAAAAAAAAAAGATTGTCTCTGGGCACCTCCCTTCAGATCTGGCTGAGCAGTGTTACATCAGTAAAAGGGGCGGGAGGGGGATACTTTGTCATTGAATTACTCTTGAACTACAACGCTGACAAAATTGAAGTAACACTCTCCAAGGTCCAAATACTATGATGATTAATTAGAGCTGCTTTTATTATGAAACATTACTATCCCTTTAATGCTGACTTTTACTTCTCTTTGTATCCTTTTGAGGTCTTGAGGTATAATTAATTTATACAGAGTAATATCTCAGTAATTCTATATATTCCATTTAGCTTGTTAACTCTACCCAAATGAGTTATTTATTTTGGATACAGCCAAATCCCACTCCACTATGGCCAAAACTAGAATGAAAATCATCATTGAGCTAAACGACCAAGTGCTACTGCTGGTACTTTTCATATAAATGTATTGTTGTCACCAATCAGTCAAAAGTATTTTTAAGCTATCCTTGTCAGTGTTCACAATCCCTGTAGCCCAACTGAGAACAAATCTACCACCATATACAAAAATGGATAAACCAAAAAAAGAAAAATGAGAGCACCACAATAATATAATACCATTTAAAATATTGAAATCAATCTAAATATTGAAATTCTGCTCACATGTAGTGATTGTCAGATAGCTGATACCAACTTGTCTGACAGAAGAACATATGGAGATAATCACCTTCTCTGGTTTAGTCTTAGGGAATCCTCTGAACAAAAAACCTGAAAAACTTGTCAAGGGGGGCAGGGCTTTCATTGTTCTCATAGGAAGAAGATTATCCCCTGCTGTTATCTGTCTGGTCTATGGACTGCATTCCACATATGAGAAGAGATGGCTTACATTAGGTAAAAGGAGCGGTAGGGGAAACTTTGCTTGTGAAAATCTCTCAAACCATAAAGGTTTGAAAGATAAGACTTATATCATTCTTCATGTTTTTTTAATGCCTACAAAATATAATAAACATAAAATGAAGTATTACTATCCCTTTAAGGTATTCAAAACTATGTACATTGGGGCTTATTGATTGATTCTGTAGCAAACCAATGAATATAGCTTGGGGAATCCTACAAATTCTTTTTACCTCTGTATTTAAAGGATTAAACGCTCCGTTAAAATCAGGGAATTTTTAGGTTCCCCCTAACATACAGTTGGTATGCTGCATTTATCAGAGACCTCCTGTTATGACTTGAGTATCTGAAAATTGCATCAGTAGGCAAATGATACACATGCAGGGAAATACTGTAGTATTTCTCTCTGTCTTTTGATTCATATATTTATCACTTACTTGGTACTCATTCACTTATAAATAGCCTCTACAGAGATACATCATGGCAAAATGTGATTTCAATACGTTAGTTTCTAAAGTAATATAATTGTATTATGTGCATATGGGAAGTTAATGAAGTCAATGTGGGCAATAGCTTTACAATATGTCTAAGAACTGAATTTCGTAGAACATTTCCCTGCCAAGAATATGCAAGCGCGCTCTAGGCAGGAAAATATGATTAATTATACATAATACCCTAATTGTATTCAGGATATAACAATGCGCCGTGCAGTATAAATATTTTTATACTTTGAAGGAAAAAAAAACATCTTTTTTGTGTATTGTAAAGTACACTGTATATTTTCTATTTTACTAGGATTCAAGCTATGAGCTTTACTTCCTTTAAACTGACAAATATTTATATGTAAGATATTTTATTCTTTGTAGCTCACAATACTCTTATCTGAGATGAAACTCTGTTCTGCCTAGCAGAAAAGCAGAAAAGCATGTTAATGTTAAAGGGGTAGTAATGTTTCAGTATAACATAAGCTACTATCATTCCTTATAGTTTATACTATTGTTCTCCAATGTTGGCACTGTTGATATCTCTTTATTTTCTATGAAATTATATTATAGTGTCCCCCTTCCACCCCTTTGCAATATTGTAAGCTGTCTCCCCTCAGATCTGAAATCCTTTCATCGGATTTGACAGATCGCAATGATGGGCAATCTTCCTTCTGTCAGTGTAAGGAAAACCCTGATGAAGGAGGGCTGGTTTTCCTTATACGTACAGAAGATCATCCCTCATCTTGATTTGCATTCAGCTCTGAGGCAAGATGACTGGTGTAAATAAAATGGGTGGAAGGGGGACACTTTATATTACAATGTCATAGAAAATAGAGAGATATCAACAGCAGCAATGTCGGAGAGCAAACAATAAGGAACGATGGCAGCTTATGTTATACTGAAACATTAGTATCCCTTTAAAAATGTCTCCTTGCCAACAAAAAAGAAAAAGGGAAGCAAAAATAAACCCACAGTAGTATGGCATTACAATTTAAAATATATTAAAAAAAACTTAAATAGTAGGACATGTTATTTTCAATTGCAATTTTAAAGAGTCATGAATTTTTTTAAAACGTTCATTATAGAAATAAGTATTAGCAACATAAAATATAAAGATTAGATGGAAACTTTGACAGGCTGCCAAAGGATGCTGTTAAAAGAAAATTTACAAAAGCAAAAGTTTTCAAAGTTATAAAAATAGTAGTATTGCTATTCTAGATTATCTTAGTTTTTTAGCTAAATGTGTTCCTGTTTGTTTCTTTAGGCATACCTCCCAAGTGTCCCTCTTTAGGAGGGACAGTCCCTCTTTGAGACCCAAATCCCCCTGTCCCTCTTTTCTACCCTGGTGTCCCTCTTTTTAGAAGATCAAAATGAGTGGTGTATATATTAGCAATGAAATTCATATAAATGTTTAGTTAATCTTCAGTATATATGTTTGTAATTGAATCTGTGTAAATAAAATAATTTGGTCTTGCTCTAAATCATTTATTCAGTTACACAAAGAGGTGTTAATAGGTCACAAAGTAACCTAAAATTCCCCGCCCACCAGCCACGCCCCCAGAAACACTACCTAAAACACAAGTGTCCCTCTTTGGCCATTTGAAATGTTGGGAGGTATGCTTTAGGTAATTTTCATATTTTGCTAATATTTACCAAGAAGGGAGATAACGGGGAAGAAAGAAAACAAATAAAGGAGCAATGTTAGAAAAGATGTCAGATAAAGATAGGAGAAGTAAGGAAGGTAGCGGGATTGGAGAGAAAAATAAAAATTGGGTAGTGAGAAGAGATAAAATACAGGCACAATGAAAGATGAAAGCAACAAAATGATACATTAAGTAGATGGGAGAGTGCATCTAACAGTATAAACATTAAAATTAATATTAAATAAATATATTAATCCAAAATAGTAAAGACAATAGAGCCTTCTTCAGTGTACTTATCACTGAATATTCTGTCCTAAACAGAAAAGAAAGCACATAACCTTGACAGAACCCCCCCCAAACTTAGTATGCAAACTATTATAGTTTAGGCATACACCAGTACTTTCTGTTAAAAATCCTTACAAATTTATTTGTTTAGATATGTGTGACATCACATCTGTTGGAGTAGTCTCTGGGAACATTGATGTTACTGTATTGTATTGTAGTGCCAACAATTTAAATTTATTTACCTTGCAAAAATATGCTTACAGGGACCCTATCACCTAAAAACATTGTCAGTGATTTCCTGCGTGACTTTTCATGAAAATGTTCTCCTTATCGCCAATGCAAAATGTTCCTCTTTTTCACCTATTTTAACACATTTTTCGTCTATATTTCCTATGGGTACTACATTTCCCACTACATCTTTAAAAAGAACTACTTAATTGGAACTGTCTACAAAGTGTGCCTGGTTTGCAAGCACACTTTGTAGACTGTTCCAATGAAGTAGTTCTTTGTGAAGATCGTGATCTCAGCTCTGCTGAAGAGCTGCTGGCCGGTGTGCAGACCAGAATCCAAGTTTGTGAGCTAGATGGCAGACTTGACTAAAACAGACTGGAAGAGTTTCAAATATCTCTCAAACCATAACTTACATAGTTCTTAATATTTTTTTAATGCCTATAATAATAAATAAAGTTTAAACTAGGTATTACTATCCTATTAATTGACACTGGCACATATCCATGATGATGTCAAGTAATAAAAAAAAATAAGTACGACCTACATTATGTATATTGTTTTTACCATTGTCATACGCTATCCTCCTTCTCAGATTATTGACACACATTACTTATCGGTCATAGCAGTGGTCCCAAGTGGGGTAGATGGTGGAAACCCTCCTTCACATCCCTCCTCCACCTCCTCATTTGTGCTGCTGTTAATATATTTGTCCTGGCTTTATCTGTCATGTGTGGTTTCTGCTACCTGATACTCAGATTGTATGAAATGTTGGTTCTTTTTTAAGAATGTTAGTATCCCAACATTGCTGCTTGATAATCGCATCCTGCTGCCATCGACAATGTAACCAGTTGCACTGATAACACTCTCAGACTGGGGACAACTAAGGGTTTCCACTGCAGTACATGTCAATGCTGGCCACACACTACTTTGTTTGCCAGTAGTCTATTGGGTCATTGTTTATGCCTAAAAGTATGCAGAAACCATCTCACATGCAGTGGGACCACTTCTAGGAGCTACACAGTGTTCCTGTGGGTCAGTTACCAACCTATAGTCAGGGCGCAAGTCCCAAAGAGATGTGTTGCCACCACCACTGTTGGGTTTTTCCCCCGCTGAGACCCATAAATTGCCCTGTGTTCAGAATGGGATATTGTGGTTGATGATGTAGCTACTTCTTCTGTTTGAAATGCTTTGCTGCCTTCCTTTCCGCTATACTGTTTAGATGTTTGTTGTGCCCTCACTTTCTCCTTCTCATCCTCCACAATGCAACCCTCCATACAATCAATAAGCATATTTCAATATTCCTTGACAGAATCCGATTCCTCGGAGAGTTGCTGCTGATTGTCATGACTCCTTTTTGTGACAAACAGCTGATGGCCCTTTGGCAGAAATTAAAAAATGTTGTGTTTGAAGAGGGGGTCCAGTAAAGTGGCAAGAATTTATTCCTCATTGCTTTTAATGGACACTAAGCGATAAAATTATCAGTGGTAGAATTTCAGAATTCCTGCCCCAATGCGACTTACAAGCATGGTTGCCTCCTCAAAGGGTTTCAGCAGCTCACATAAATCGCACATAAGTTGCCATTGGCTAGGTGACAAAGAGGGTCCCTCCAAAGCCTTCCAGTTTTTCATGGTGTACTTGCTAATAGCCTGCTCGTGCAAACGCTCTAGCATGTACATTGTGGAATTCCACCTGGTAGGGACCTCCATTTCCAGCTGGTGATGGGGCAGGTTGTTAGGCTCTTGTATGGAATCCAAAGCATTGTGTGCACTGAAGGAGTGACTAAAATGGGCACAGATTTTGGGGGCAATAGTAAGCATCCCTCTGAAGGTTTCGGATTCTGGTCACAACAAAATTTAGCACCTAGGCAAAGCAGGACACATGCACCATATAACCTATTCTCAAAGCAGCTATTATGTTGGAGCCGTTATCAGCAGACACAAAACCAGCTTTTAAGGAGCGGGATAAAAGCCATTCCGCTATCATCTGCTCTAGCTTACATAAAACATCTACTCTTTGTGGGACTGTCTCTCAAACCTCTGCATGCACAAGGTGGCATGATGATGGTATGGGCTATCCTGCTGCTGCTGCTGCCACCTTTTAATCACTCTGCCAGAACCAGAAGCATGATTACTGGCTGTCACCTTATGCTGTAAGCTAGTGTTGTCCACTATTGGTGCTGGGAGGGAAACTCAGTGAGCAGTCACAGTCATATAGTCTGTGCTCTGTTCACTTGTCCACGTATCTGTTGTCAGGTGGATTTTCTTGCCATACATACTTTTCAGCCCTTTGCCCACCACAATAACCACCTGCTTGTACAATTGAGGCACAAATGTCGTGGAAAAATAACTGTGGCGTGGGATATTCCAGCGTGGAGCTACACATGACATAAATTCTCTGAAACTCGGTTTTCTACAAAAGAATACTACATCATGTCCACTGCCAACATCTTGGCAAACTTGCCACTCCACAGGCGTACTTTGGGATTGTTTTTGTGAAGTTTTTGACTCCTTCACAGGAACTCAGTCAGTGTGGGTTGGCAGGAATGGCAGAAGAACACTGGAACTTTATTGCATTAACAGCATGACTAGAGGAGGTGGTGGTGGCAGAGGCATCATGTGTGGGTAGTCTATGACTCTTGTCATCTCCTACAGCAAAGCCAGAGTCCTCATACTCCTCTGCAGCAGGATCCATAGGTTTTATTTGTACTGAACTAACTGTTGGCACTGGCAATAGCACAATCTCAGACATATAAATAATAGCACTACTTCTTTTTTCTGCCCTAGGGCCCTGGTACCCTTTTAAAGTACTTCTGTTGCTTCTAGTTGTGGCACCTTTGGCCTGCTGATAGTGTGTCTCCCAGTCAGACCTGTGGTTGTGCTTCAGGTTGGATCTCATAGGGGAGGTGCCTAGGTAGGAGCTTGCTTTCCCCCTCTCACATGCTTTTTGCACAGACAACAGGTAGCAACAAGCTTAGCTTTAGGATCCTGAGTGAAGTATCTCCATACTGTGGATGTCATGGACTGAGGGGTTCCTGAGGTGCTGCTGCTGCTACTACTACTATTGGGGCTAGATGTTGATGCAATTCTACTGCTACTACTGCTAGGTGTTAAAGGTGCAGCATTTCCAGAAGCAGCAGAGGCTGTGGGGGTGTGTGTAGGAAGTGGGAGGAAACCACACACAATATCTAACATTGTGGATGTTAATAACCTGTGTTGCTGTTGTTGTTGTTGCTGCTGGATACTTAACACAGGTGTTTGTGGCTGAGTGGTACTCGGATTTGGAAGAGGCGATTATGCTGATGATGACTGATAGGGTGACTGTTTACTTTTTGACATCTTTGCTTGTCCAGGGTCTAGAAAAGTAGAGAAAACTTTGTGTGGTGTGGAAAAAAATTTCTTCCCGTTGATTTCAATGCAATGAGTTAGACGAAAAAAGCGGAAAAATGGCACTTTTCTCTGGGACATTATTCGCCAAGTGGGAGTGGTACCAATCTCATCCTGTTTTGGTATCAATTCAGAAAATTCCACAAATAAGTGACCCAAAATCTTCAAGATCATTAGAAACTACATATCAGGAAACCAAAAACTTCTAAGGAGATGGCAGTATTTTCAAAAGATATAGTTTTCAGGGAAGTGGCTACATTTGGCTCACTGTCCATGGTTTTAATGGCTGAGCTAAATACTAATAGAAACCACACATGTATTTAACACAAGAACATAATTGATGGCACTGGAAAAAATACATTCATCCATCAAGTTCAGCCTACACAATATCACCTTTGTTCATCCAGAGGAAGTAAAAAACACCCTATTGAAGCCATTTCCAATTAAGAACCAAGGCAGTGAAAACCTTTTTTCCTGACTTCAAAAGATGGTCAGCTATTTTCCTGGATCCCTTACTTCTTTTAAACCAACTGTCATAACTCTCAATACTGTTCTGAGCTAGAAAGGAATCCATTACATTTTTGAAAACAACTACATTGTATACAAACACAAAATCCAGAGACAAAGAATTCCACAACTTTATTACTATAACAAATCCTTACCTTTGTTTAAGTTGAAATTACCTTTCTTCTAGTCATAATGGATGACCTCTTGTTTTTTGCTCAGCTCCTTAAGTAAATAGTTCTCAGGGAGTTTGTAATGACCTACAATATATTTGTGCATGACTATCATATTACCTGTTAGATGTATCTTCTATAATGTAAACAGGCCCAGTTTGGCTAGTATGTCTTTATACCTCAGATCATCCAATCTATAGATATTCTAGATGAGGCCTTACCAAGGATTTATACAGATTTATAATTATATTCACATCCAGTGCATATATGAATAGTACCCTGTTGACTCTTGCAGTGACTTTCTTTTGGACCACTCAAAACATGAAAATGTGCCTCATAGTAAAAATGCAAACAAATAAAAGTACACTTTCCCATTATAAAGCAAAGAAAAACATACTATGGATTTAAATAAAATACTAAAAAGCTAAAAACAAATTAATAGGAAGATATGATTATGTGCAGCTGTAATCTTTTGGAATCATGAAGTTCCCATCCAAAAAAAAGTGTAAAACAAAGTATAATATGTTTTAAAATCAGTGGATAACATTGTCACAATGACTCAACAGCCAGAAAGCAGACTCACAGGACAGGAGGGCAAAGTCACTGTCTCAGAACCTGGAAATTGGAAATTGGACCAGAAATGGTGGACTGGAAGATGCTGGAGTTCATTGGAATAGCTAGTTAAATACTCTGTAGAATGGCAAATTATGTATTTGTCTGGAATAAGATGAGGAGAAGTTAGTAAAGACATTGACTTGGTTGATGACAATAGGTTACATAAGGATCTTAGGCTCGTATAAGTCCTTTAATCAGACCAGGTGGTCAGCTGTGCAAGGTTTTTATACTATAGATATATTTGCTGTGAGCTTGGGAGCTTTACCTAATAATGTGATGGTCATAGCTGGCAACAAACAGAAAGTAGTTGAACAATCTTTGGTCAGTGCTGTTGACAACTATAGCATAGTTATATTTGTGCACATGGTCTATAGCCATTATGAGTGAACAAAAATAAAGTGTGGTATAACCTGTGCTTCCTGGAGCCAGATAGAAATGATGACGAGGTGAGCCAAGTAGAGGGCTGCCTGATTTAATAGATTGAAGTAAGGATGGGTGTCTAGGGTGGGGCTTAGTGTATGTCGAACCCAGATGGAGTGGATTGAGCTGGTATTTATAGTGCTACCAGCTCCTCCCACAAATACAGGCCTAGCCTATCACTTGTGGTCGTGGCCTATAGCCGTTATGAGTGAACATAAATAAAGTGTGGTATAACCTGTGCTTCCTGGAGCCAGGTAGAAATGACGACGAGGCGAGTCGATTAGAGGCCAAAAGAGGTCATGTTTGAATGCTTTATTGGTTTGTGCAAAGATGACAGTTATTGGGCTAGTGAGGTGAGAGCAGAGCATATTTCTTGAATTGGATCCGGGATGTATCTGGTGAAGCAATTGGATTTCCAGCGGCCTAGTTTTTGAATGATGTATGGTGGAACCTTTTTTTTGGATGCTGTGGAGGTGGCCCAGATCCTGAAAGAGTGTCCTGAATATTGAAGAGGGTTATAGCCTAGAGTTTTAATGACGTGTCTTATGTGCTTGCTGAATGTTGCAGTGGTGAGTGGTCCGTGTGCCGTGGGAAATAGGTGACTTGTATTGGAATGATTTGTGATTAGTTTTGTGAGGTGAAGAAGGGCTGTATAAGGAGAGTATTGATCTTGTGTCTGATAGATGGGGATGTATCATCCTTGTTTGAATTGATCTGTTTTTGATTGTATTAAGTGTAGTAGAAAATGGTTGTCTTTGAGAATGAGTTGTTCTTTGGTGAGGGAAGTGGATGAAATATTCTTTGCTAAGAATTCACCTGGCCTTAAAACCCCCCAAAAAAAGCCAGGCTGATAGCTGACAGGAGTATGGAGTTGTGAAATGTGTCAGGGTCATTGTAAAGAAGTTGGTACATTTTTTGAAAAATGGTACCTGTGATGGGTTTGCGTGACTGGTTGGAAGTGTGAGGTAGTTTCAAAATGCTTTTTATGAATTGTTTGACATAGTAAAATGTGTTGATGGAAGGTATGAGTGGGTTACTTAGTGCTAAGTGGTGTTGTATCCCGGCTAGGTAAGTTTTAATGGTAGGGGAATCCAGTTTTTGGTTAGTGTGGCAGAAAGTGATGAACGCTAGTATTGTGTCTGGGTCATGAAGGTTTGTGGTGTTGATTTCTGAAGTGAATGATAAGAATGAGTTCCATGCTTTGTTGTATTTTTTTTTTTTGGTGTTTGGAGCTAGGTCGTGTTCCATGATGAAAGATGTGGTGGTTAGGAGTGTTTTTTTATGGTAGGATCAGGTCTTTGAATGGTGGGGGATGTACTGGAGTTGGATTGGCTGTTGGTGAGTTGTTGAAAAAAACCTGTAAATTGAAGCATGAAAGAGCGTCAGCTGCAGTGTTTAGATATCCTGGTATGAAAGATGAGTGTATGAAGAATTTGTAGTAAATAGACAGCCAGGTGAGTTTTCTAAGGATCAGCATGATGTTGTGAGAGGATGAGTGGCCTTTTGTTATGATTAGTGAAGTGGCTTGATTGTCTGTTAAGAATGTGATGGCTTGTCCTGACCATAGATGACCCCATAGTGCTGCGGCTGCTACTATGGGGTATATTTCTAATGGTGTTGAGGTATTTGAAAATTGGTATAGTGTGTGAACTTGTGATGGCCAGTGTTCAGAAAACCACTCAGTGTCCCAAATTGCTGCAAATCCTTTTGTTGCTGCTGCATCAATGTGTATGATTGGAGATGAAGGGAGAATTTTGGGGGAACACCATTCTGCCATTCCAGTGAAGGAGGAAGTTTGACCACATTTTTAGGTCGGCGGAGGCAGATTGATTGATGGGTATGAGTAAAAGAGATTGTGAAAATCCAAAGCGCTCCTGCGATTCAGTAAAGAATGGTAGATTACAGCAGTGTAAAACTGCTTAGATAAACATACAATAAACATAGAATTAAGTGTAAAAATACACCAATCAATATATTGTAAACAGGTGTAGACAAAACAAATCAATATAGATAAATAAAAAGTCTTTGTCCCATAAAAATATAAAAATGATAATAAAATGAAGATGAAAGAATATGATGATGAAGATGAAACAATGATGATGAAGATGATGATGATAATGGTAAATGGGAGATGTCAAATTCTCTCTAGTATCTGCAGCAGATGAGAGTTGTGAAAGTGGCCTTGTCCACTTGTGAGAAACAATTGTACCTGTATCAACTCAATAACAGCGCAAAATAACAAAAGAGAGGAGAAGAACATCTAATCTAAGTGTAGAAATTTATTGTAAAAAACAGTAAATAAAAATGAGAGGTATTAAACTCACATTTGTCCACTTAGATTAGATGTTCTTCTCCTCTCTTTTGTTATTTTGCGCTGTTATTGAGTTGCTACAGGTACAATTGATTGATGGGTATGTTGGTGTGTGGTTGGGTAGCATATTTGATTACGTTGAATAAGTGTGATATGAATGATCTGCCTTGTGGTATGACTTTCATTGCGTGGTTTAGGTGGCCAATGAGGGATTGGAGTTCAAATTTGGTAATTGTGTTGTGTGTTGAGTGTTGATGAATGAGTGTATATGGTTTTGTTTGTAGGTTGGCAGGGTTATTTCTTATGTGGAGGAGTTGATTGTGATGCCCAGAAATTCTAAAGTTGTGGTTGTTTTGCCTGTGGCAATGGGGATGTTTAGTGATTTGAATAGTGATAGGATTTGGTTAATACTGGTCGGGACTGTGGTGGGGGGTTCGATTAGGAGGAAATCATCTAGGTAGTGTATGACAGAAGGGCAATGGCGGTGATTCAAGAGCAGCCAGCATAGTATTTTGGCAAACTGATAGAATATTTTTGGGCTGCTCTTGGAACTGAAGGTAAGATGTGTTGAAAAGTAAAATGAGTGTTGCCAAGCTATGCTTTGAAGATGCCAGAGTGCCAAGTATACTGGTAGGAGTTTAAATGCGTGATGTATGTCTGATTTGGAAAGCCAGCAACCTTGTCCTGCTTGTGATATGAGTGATATGGCATTGTCGATGTTAGAGTATTGTAGTGTAAATTCTTTGGTGGGATGAGTGAGTTTATGCTGGGTATGAGTGAGGTGTGTGGAGCTGATAAATCTATGATTAGGCATTTCTTTGATGTGAATTTCTTGGTGAGTATGCCTATGGAGTTGATTCTCCAGATGGGGAATGGTGGGGACTGGAATGGGCCGATGAGGAAACCAGGAGAAATCTGAAGAAATTCATCACTGAAGGAGACTTATGGCTGGGTTAACGCAGTCTGCACGCCTGCGCCGTCAGTCCCTTCCGGTAACCATATGGTGCACTGCAGTCTACACAGTGGAGACCGGGACTGACAGCACAGGCATGCAGACAAGATATCTGCACTGTAGCCTGGGTTCCGGTCTCCAATGATGGATTTTTTCAGATCGGGCTACTTGTGAAAGGTAAACTATATATTCAGAAGCTAGTCGCTACCTGCTTAATTATAGCAGGGCGACTTTACAGTGGATGAAAGTTCCGCTTTAACTCAAATTATTCAATTGTAATAAAAGAAATTTGAGAGAGCAAAGATGTTTTTTTTTACCAAGTAGACTAACAAGATATCATGGCAGGAAGATTTTGTCTGGGTTTTCTCTGATGTCAGTTAATTGTTTTCATGCATATCATGTGCCAGGGGCAAAATCTTTTTCCTTTAATAAATATAGTAAATTTAGTAGTACTTTAAAGGATGCTATTTGGGATAATATCACTTAACATGTCAATCAGAATGATTGTGATAACTACCTACAAAGGCATGGTGTTGGAATCTGAGAGAAATTCCCCTCCTCCTAGAACAACTTGTATAGGGCTTGCTTTGAGAAGACCCATGTCTCGGCTGCAGTGACCCCTTCAGACATCATATTTTCATGATCAGGCATTTAATTAACAACATACTTATAGTCTGGTGCACTACAACTTTTGATATAATTTCACCCATAGAAAATTTTAATCTCAATAATAATAACAATGTTAATCTTTAGTTCACTTTTTTCTTGTCAACAAGTGTATAGTATTAAGTGGTCATTTTCAAACTACCACTATAACGATAATGTAGACATTGAATTAATTTATCAATTTCTCTTTATCTGTTACAACATATGTACTGAGTGCAATGTTCAATATGTAGAAATATTTAAAAGAAGCTTGAAAGCCAGAATGAGAGAACATTTACCATCTATGTCTAGAAAGGGAAATACATCAAATGATTAACTTCTTGTCTTGATTCCAGCTTATCTTTCTTCGTACTGCAAGTGTAAGACCTAATCACATGCCTCTTAGAGGGAATGCCAGATATGGGTTCCTGGTAAGAAGAGAAGTGAGTTTTATCCATAAAGCCACACATACTGTCTCCTAGCTTTTTCTCATTGCACCGGAAGCCATAAAACCACACATATTAGTCACCAGTCTTTTCTCACTGTTGAGGTATAGCCAGAAACAAACATACCTAGTGTAGCCCTCTGCAGGGAATTTTTTTTGGTTTCTCTACGTGGAAATTTTCACATAAAATAATTTTATTGCCCATCTCTAGTGGGAGTGTACTAGTGGAGTAGAATGTATGGGAATTTTGAGGCATTCTGTTCATTTATGCCTTATTTATTAATAATGTACAGAGGTAACCAGAGTAAAATGGGTCAATTTTCCAATGCCTGTTACAGGGTAGGTATTTAGGGCTATTTGCAGTTAAGTCTTAATAATGGTGGAATGTGCTCACAGTTATGTACTAAAGTGATAACATGAGCTGGTACAGTTTCCAAAGTACATATGCAGTATTTGTAAGCCAACAGCTCAGCATAGGAATTTATATATAACTCATTGATTCTGAAGAACAACAAACCAAAAGTGCTATCAAAATACATGACTTTATATTTTGTTTCTGGAATGCATTCACTCAGTATAAGAAACAAATCATACTCTATTACAGAGATTTTGGTTCCGATCAATTCCGATCATTCTCAATTAAATGGATCAGAATGATGTCATGCACAATTACCAATTGCGTATGGGATGGTGGCTCAAATATGATCTATTATTTTTAATATAATGTAAAAAAAACATTGTGATTAAACAGTGCTTTATTTTTCTATCACTTAACATATTCCATTAACAGCAATTTTACTTTAATGGAAAAACTGTTAACATAAATAAATTGCTTTCTGCAGTATATCTCATCTTACACATGGCATTCTATTGACTCAATATTCTGCTACATTGTAAGATTGATGCATTAATATAACCTTTCATGCTTAACATTTATGATGCTTAATGATTCACTGTGAAAGTAATTTGAATGTATATTGTTTTTTCTTTAGATCTTCTGCCATTTTTAATTTATATTAAAGGATTTTAAAACATTTAAAATGATAAAACAAAATCTCTATATCAGTGAAAAAGTCAGCATGTTACAATGTGTCACAGCCAGAAAAAAATGTGCTTTAATTATTCTTCTACAGCCATTTCCATTATTTATAACAGGCCTGAGCTGTTCAGTGTAATGAAAGGACCATAAAATTGTCAACCGTGAACTAAAACTGTATGTGAGGAGACTGTCAATTTTACAGTATGCCAAAACAGATCATTAAACAGTGTTACTGTAATAATGCAGGACAACAGTTCAAGGCAATAAGAACACCAGTGGCTTCATTTGATATAATAAATACAAATGGAATATAATGATATATACATTATATATGCAAGCACAGACACAAAAAATGGTAATATGTGATATATTTCTAGGAGATAGTTGCAACGTCAATCTGTATGGTAAGTGCAGTAGATAATTTGATGAATCTAGAGCACATAAATGCTTTCTAAAGAGTGTTTTGTGGATGAATATATTGATTATTATTATTACACAAAGGGCTTTTTGTGGTAAAGTGGTGGAAATATGATAACATTTAAATAATTTCAGTGCAGCTCTATTACAATGTTGATCACCTGCATAAAAAACGAAGAAGAAAATGGAATGGTGCCCATAGGGGTGATACATTACAATTAACACAGAGTAACTCGGTATAGTTACATGTTTTAGATCTGCCAAAAACCTGTATGCCCTACACAAAGGTCAGGGATATTTTTCTGCCCCCACACAGATGCACAAGAACCAATGCTCTTCTCATTCTGGATCATCAAATAATCTCAAGACGATAAAGAGGAAAATGGAAATGGCGGGGCTGAACAATCTGTACATTTAAACACGTACAAATGATAATCTCCTCATGTTGTGATGAACAACAGTCTCAAACCGAACAGAACTGGCAGAATGGTTTACAGGGGAATAAGTCCAAACTGCTCAGGTAGATATGAGAAATGTTTAGGTTCATCCCCCTGAAATGGATCAAACATTAATGGATAATAATAAATTGTTTAAAAAAAACCTAGTCAGTAAAAATACAATTGCAGTACCCACTTCAATGCATTTCATGGCTATGAGCCATAGCCTCAGGATTAAATAAGGGCCTTCACAGAATGTTATGTTTCTCTGCCATTTATTCTAAACATTGAGACCTGAATAAGCCAATTTGGCAGCCAACAAGAGCAATGGGAGTGGACAAATGGTGGGTATCCAACAGCACACAAAAGTGAGGTTTGTGTCACTGATGTCATACATAGATGTGAGGTTTTTGTCCTGATGTCATACATAGATGTACATGTAAATGTTAGTATGACTGGCCAGTAGAAAACACCAGGCAGCCATACATAAACAAATATACAAATAATATAGTCTAAAAAAAGAATGAAAGAGTGGTGAGCTATTGCTGAACGAGATAACAAAGCTGTCAGTTAAAAAAGAGTCAAGCTTGCTGGTTCTCCATCTGTCACTATGTAACTCCCATTCATAGTAGACCAAAGAAAAAATGTAATGCTAAAGAGATCAGACTTTTTTCTTGGGCAATTATGGCCCTCTTGATGCCCCCCTCCCCCAGCTATTGATTACCCAGCCAATAGTTCTGGGCAGTCAACAGAGTTGAATATGCTAGTGAGTATTACTCTCCTGCCTCCACTCAAACTGAACTACTGGGTTGACTGGGTAGGATTGAGTACACCGGCATTGTCACAGATGACTCAGCCAATTTTCCCCAATACCCCCCCACTAAACCAGGGTTTGAGTTGTGTGGAGGCAGAGAAAAAATATTTCCAAGCATGGTCACATCCATCGATCTCCCAGAGCAATCAGATTGGCCATCAATAGCTGGGAAGGCTTTGGGAGAATCCTGAGGTCTACATCTTCTGCCAAGTTTCACTGCCCTCTGGTAGCCACAGATCCACCCATTCCCTGGCTCACAACCCATCCTTGTTCCACTGGCAGTCATACAAACCTCACATTTCGTATCTGCTTGTCCAGCCTTGTTTGGCTGGTATCTGCAAAACCACGCATACACCACCTGACACCCCAGCCATGTTCAATAGTAGCAACAGAACTACACCTACTTTTTCTCCAAGCCTTGTTTGCTAGTAGCCATGGTCCTGGCATCTCCTAGCTTATGTCAACTCATACTAATGGGGTACCATTTTTCTCCGGCTAACAGTAAATACTGAATACAATAATAAATCCCATAGTGTTTCAAGACTGTAGTATCTTCGAAGAGACGGAAGTGTAAAAAAAGTATGTGCTTTTTCGTGTAGCATCATGTCCTAGAAATAGTAATGCACACTAGCCTGAGGTAGAAAGGAATGTGGCCCATCATTTGATACAACTGTTGGCTATTTTCCAAAATGGTATGCTTGGTCTACATTTTCTTTATGCATGTAATTCTTACAACCGTTTTAGTGCAGGCAAGTCATATTTAAAAAATGTAATATTGTAGGTGCTGTAGTTTTGTGCTTCTGGCACACCTACAGTATGACAACTCGATAATAGGGAGAAATTTTCTCAGAAAACCAGCATCTAATGAAAATAGCAGGAAATGAGATGAAAATAGCAGGAAATTAGATAATTTTCAAAGATTTCAGTACATCTAAAGAAGTTGAAATGTAAAAAAATGCCTATTTTTTCATACAACACCATCTTCTGGGAACATTTGTGCACACAAGGATAGATGCAAAAAGTCAAATGACCCCTCATTTGATGCAGTGAGATATCGGCTTTCAGTAAATATATCAGTTTTAGGGGGTTATTTTGATTATTTAGTTATTGAGCTGTCTTAGACTAGTTCTACCATGTAAAAAATTGAATTTTAGGTCAAGTTGAAAAAATCCTTTTGCACTCCTGGTAATTGTGATTATGTACAAGCCAGAATTTAGATAAAATTATACCTTTTTGGTATCTGTGGGGGATTCAGGGATTTTAAACATAATTGAAATGTTTACAATCAAGTAAAAGTCTTTGATAAATACTGCATTATATTAACAAAATAAAATAAATATTATTTTTTTTGTATATATGACATCATATGATGCAAACGTTCCTTCACATGAAAATATGAAGAAACCTACAGGAATCATAGCTAAACAGATGGAAGCAAAATGCAGAAAATGTATACACCCTTCAGGGTACAAGCAAAAAAAAACCCCAAGCAGTATTCCCTCTAAGGTTGAGAAACCTGTTTATACAGGGCAATATTGGAATAACAGATGCACCTTAGAGATGACATTTTCTAGCAAGCCTCTGGTACTGAAAAGGTTAAACTAACACATTGCATTGATGAAACAAATCTAAACTAATGCTATTGAAAACAACAAAGTATCTGGCATTTCTATTGGTAACCACTGTATGTACCACATGAAACATTAAAACACACAATTGGACCTCCCCTAAATACAAAATTACATGAAAAATCCACTGCACGTCCACTGTCATCCACTCTACACAAATCCTACCTACCCCCATTATCTAATCAAATATACCCTGCAAAACAGAATTGGGTAAATATATAGATGTGCAATGTCCATACAAGTAATGCATGACTGGACATGTACCAAACTGATGTATACAATGTTTAATATGAATAACATTGATAGATCTGTTTGTATCTAGGGGTGGGTGAAAATTGTCGCCGTGAGAAATCTGAGAAAACCCAGTTATTGTTTATGGGAAAATCTGCTTTTAAAACAGTGATTGAAATCTTTGCCGTTTTTGCCCATTGGCCAAAATTCTTCACCGATTTTTCAATGGCTAAAACGTTTCCACCCATTGATTTACGAGATTTTCACCTTTTCGCTATAAAATGTGAAGCATTTGCGGAAGTGAAATACAATAAAAGCAGCTACAGAGCAAGGTAGATATGCTGTGCTATTCTGCTGTAATTTGTTTTGAAAATTGAGGCAGGAGAGGCTCATAGTGACTATCACTATAAGAAAGTTTAAAAATAGTAAAAGGAGGAACTGGAAGGACCCTTATGTGTCCACTGAGTATAAGGAGGAGGAGGTGAGCACTACTGAACCAATGCTGTCCAGTCCCCCTAAATCACCCCTAGGGATCTTAGGGTATTTAATGGGAAGGGAGGAAGAAAAAGATAGTACTAGTGAGTGCAGGACAGGTCAGCTGCCTGTGCCTGCTGCAAGACTTGCTGCCCCTGCTGCCACCATTGCTGTACCTGCTGCTACCATTGCTGTTCCTGCTGCCAGACATGCTGCTCCTGCTGCCACTAGTGTTGTGCCTGCTGTCAGACATGCTGCCCATATTACTGTTACCACCATTGCTGTGCCTGCTGTTAGATGTGCTGCCACTTGTGCTGTGCCTGCTGCCAGTGCTGAACCTGCTGCCACCAGTACTGTGCCTGCTGTCAGACATGCTGCCCCTTTTACCACCAGTGCTGTAGCTGCTGCCAGTGCTGAACCTGCTGCCACCAGTACTGTGCCTGCTGTCAGACATGCTGCCCCTTTTACCACCAGTGCTGTAGCTGCTGCCAGTGCTGAACCTGCTGCCACCAGTGCTGAGCCAGCTGCTAGTGTCTTTTTGTAATACTCAGGAGGGGGGAAGGAGAAGATGATGCCAAGTGTGACAGCAGGGGACCCTAAGTCACACTTGTCATTCCCAAGCAATCCTGCCAGTGCTAGTACTACTACTACTAAGAAGGTCCAGCAGCTTTTTAGTGTTAGGAGTGAAGGAGGGAACAATCAGTATCCTCATATTACTAGTGACTGTGAGGAAGAAGACTCTGCGACTGAACTTGATGTGGTTGGTGTTAGTAGTAGTAGCAGCAGTAATGGTGAAGCAGCCGGTGGCACTAGTGTTAGAGGAGTGGTAGGGGAAGCATTTGAAAGCGTCCAGACTAGTGGTCAAGGGAGCCCACACCATTCCTCTGGCTCTGGGAGTCCCCTTCCCTTCACTACAGTGTCCAAGTGGAACACGATCCTGAAGAGACCAGAACTGTTGGTGGAAAGCAGGCACATAAATAACAATACCACCACCAACACCAGGAGCACAGATCAGCTGCCTGTGCCTGCTGCTACTGCTGCCAGTCTGCCTTCTTCATGTCACCAAGAAATGGCAAGTGTGACATTACAGGACCCTCTGTCACATTGCTCCTCACCTCCTCCAACCAGCAGTGAGATGTCTGTAAAAGAGCAGCAGCAGCACGTAGGGACTAGTAGTGGTGGTGTCACGGTTTGTTAAGACTCTCAGACGTAAGGTTTAGGTAAAAACATAACTTTATTGAAAAGTTAAGGCAATCCCATAGGATTTTCATACACATACAAACATCACATATATATATATATATATATATATATATATATATATATATATATATAAGCAATTGACAATTGAGATAGGTTCTACCGGCCTTGCAAATAATACCGGCAAGGCAACCCAAGCGATATGGAAGGAATAGAGATAGTAGGCTCTACCGGCCCTGCCAATACCGGATAAGGCAACCGTAAGATGGTAACGTACTGGTTCTACCGGCCTTACCAATACTGGGCAGGGCAGCCTGAGGATTACACAAGGAATAGGCTCTACCGGCCCTGCCAATACCGGGTAAGGCAACCGTGGAGTGGCAACGTAACAGGTTCTACTGGCCTTACCAATACCGGGCAGGGCAGGAAACAGCAGGAGCAGGCCAAGGCTCAACCGGGAGGAGCACCGCAAGTCGGCTGGCAACCGGAACAACAGCAACCGGAACCGGACTGGAACTGACAAGCAGGCAGGAACACAGGAACAGGTAACTCAGGAACTCAGGAACTCACGAACTCAGGAAAAGGCCCAATAGCTACAGCAGACAGGCAAAGTGAATGCTGTCAGAGACACCACAAAAGGGCAACTAAAGGGTGCCCAGACTGAGTTTAAAAAGGCAACCAGAGGCGGGCTGACTGCAGACAGCCAATGGAAGCCCCCTGCAGGTGATAGACAGGGAACTGCAGCAATCACGGGCCCCGTGATAGTACCCCCCTTTCAAAGACCCCCTCTCCTAGAATAGGGTCTGGGTTTCTGAAGGTACTTGGCATGAAAAATCCGCAGTAGCCTGGGTGCATGAAGGTCCTTACTATCCACCCAGGATCGATCCTCAGGACCATAACCTTTCCAATGCACCAAGTACTGTACCTTTCCTCTAAGCCTACAGGAGTCAATGATACTCTGCACCTCGTACTCCTCCTGACCCTCGACCTCAACGGGCCCTGGCATCACGGGTGTAGTAGTGTAACGGTTGTATACAAGAGGCTTAAGGAGAGACACCTGGAATACATTATGAATGCGCATGGACGCAGGTATGTCCAAAGCAGAGGAAACAGGATTAATTTTGCGAATGATTCTGTAAGGACCAATAAACCGAGGTGCCAACTTATTAGATGGGACTTGGAGCTTAAGATTCTTGGAAGAAAGCCATACTCTATCCCCATTTTGGAAGGAAACCGCTGGAAGCCTTCTGCGATTAGCATATCGCTGATGGCACTGAAATGACTGGCCCAGTGCCCTCTGAACTTGTGCCCATGTGGAACGGAGTTGCTCGATATGCTCATCCAGAGCTGGAATCTGTTGTGTCTGAAAGGAATCTGGGAGCAAACAGGGTTGGAAGCCATAATTGATCAGAAACGGAGAGCTCCCGGTTCCGGTTGCCAGCCGACTCGTTATTCCACCTCACTTCTGCTGCCAAGGTGCGGCATTCAATGAGTCGCTCACTGTGCTCCTGCCCTGTTGTATCTCCATAAGATGTTTAGCAGCGGAGGTGGTTCTACCAGGAGGCTCAAACACTCTCCGAAAGGATTGCACAAATTCATTGAAATTCTTAGTACAAGGTTTAGCATTTTCCCACAATGGGTTAGCCCAAGCCAATGCTCTACCAGTCAGCAGGGATATCATGAACCCAACCTTACTATGGTCATTGGGAAACGCATGTGCCGTCAATTCCATAAATATTTCGAGTTGGTTGATGAACCCTCTGCAGAGATGAGGGTCACCGTCATACCTTAGCGGCAAGGGTGCCGAAGCCGTTAACCCTTTGACAGGCAATCACATAGGATTTTCATACACATACAAACATCACATATATATATATATAAGCAATTGACAATTGAGATAGGTTCTACCGGCCTTGCAAATAATACCGGCAAGGCAACCCAAGCGATACTGAAGGAATAGAGATAGTAGGCTCTACCGGCCCTGCCAATACCGGGTAAGGCAACCGTAAGATGGTAACGTACTGGTTCTACCGGCCTTACCAATACTGGGCAGGGCAGCCTGAGGATTACACAAGGAATAGGCTCTACCGGCCCTGCCAATACTGGGTAAGGCAACCGTGGAGTGGCAACGTAACAGGTTCTACCGGCCTTACCAATACCGGGCAGGGCAGCCTGAGGATTACACAAGGAATAGGCTCTACCGGCCCTGCCAATACCGGGTAAGGCAACCTAAAGGTGGCAACGTGAAAGGTTCTACCGGCCTTACCAATACTGGGCAGGGCAGCCCAAGAAGGGAGACACCACTAAGACCCGTGACTGTCAGATGACAATGACAGTAGGATGGTAAATAGAGTATGCGGTCAAGCTGTCTCACCCAAGGAGAGGCTAGTGTCAGTACACATCTGAAACAAGTGCTGCTAGGACTGGACAGCACCAGAACCCTGACTGCAAGTCAGGGAGTAAACCAGCGTCCGCACGCTGGGACCAACAACTGTACCTTGATCCGCAAGGCAAATGGAGTAAACCAGCGTCCGCACGCTGGAACCAACAGGCAGTAGAATGAGCCACAAGGCCAATGGAGCAAACCAGCGTCCGCACGCTGGGACCAACTGACAGTATTGTGAGCTGCAAGGCTAATGGAGTAAACCAGCGTCCGCACGCTGGGACCAACAGACAGTATTGTGAGCTGCAAGGCTAATGGAGTAAACCAGCGTCCACACGCTGGGACCAACAGACAGTATTGTGAGCCGCATGGCTAATGGAGTAAACCAGCGTCCGCACGTTGGGACCAACAGACAGTATTGAGAGCCGCAAGGCTAATGGAGTAAACCAGTGTCCGCACGATGAGACCAACAGACAGTATTGTGAGCCGCAAGGCTAATGGAGTAAACCAGCGTCTGCACGCTGGGACCAACAGACAGTATTGAGAGCCGCAAGGCTAAAGGAGTAAACCAGCGTCCGCACGCTGGGACCAACAGACAGAATGTCGCCGGAGCGACAGGAGAGGAATATCGCCACAGGAACTGAACACAGGAAACAGCAGGAGCAGGCCAAGGCTCAACCGGGACGAGCACCGCAAGTCGGCTGGCAACCGGAACGACAGCAACCGGAACCGGACTGGAACTGACAAGCAGACAGGAACACAGGAACAGGTAACTCAGGAACTCACGAACTCACGAACTCATGAACTCAGGAACAGGCCCAATAGCTACAACAGACAGGCAAAGTGAATGCTGTCAGAGACACCACGAAAGGGCAACTAAAGGGTGCCCAGACTGAGTTTAAAAAGGCAACCAGAGACGGGCTAACTGCAGACAGCCAATGGAAGCCCCCTGCAGGTGATAGACAGGGAACTGCAGCAATCACGGGCACTGTGATAGGTGGATATGATGATGCTGGAGAAGTCGGGGTAGAAGAGACATTGATGACCTTGTTAACAGAAACTGAGAAGGAATGGGAGACAGGGATGAGGCTGGGCATCACTACCACCACTAGCAGTGAGCTTTTTGAATTTGCGCAATTAGCTCTAATTCCTGCCTCTGCTGAGATGCAAGGGCAGCAGGATGTAGAGGAGCAAGCTAGTGTGCCACATACCACAGTGGACACAGTGGGAATGGGGTCAACAAGTGATGAGGGACTAGGACAGGTTCCACTTGCCAGCAGCTGCAATAATCCTGGTCCTAGTGGCCATGCTGATTCTGAGTCAGTAGCAGCAACAGCAGCAACATTATCCGCTGCCACAGACAGTGAAGGGGAAGGTGGAGGACAAGAAGAAAGAGGCCATTCTTCTCCACCTGGTCCCTATCCCTCCACCCTTAAGTCATGGGCGTGGGACTATTTTTGTCTTGGGGCAGGCACAGTGCAGTCATCACCAATGGCACTGAGAACAAATTGTGACAAGTCAGTGTGAAGAGGAAAGGAGGGAACACAACTTGGCACAACTGCCCTGATATCACACATGAAACACAGATACCATGTAATTGACAGTTAGGTACGGAAATATTAGGACACTGACACAGTTATTTCAGCTGTTTACCAAAATAAATTCAAGTTACAGTTAAATAATGGATATGGGCTTAAAGTTCAGTCTGCCAGCTTTAATTTGAGGGTATTCACATCCAAATTGGAGGAAAGTTTTAGGAATTACAGCTTTTCAATATGTAGTGCCTCTTTTTCAAGGGACTAAAAATAATCGGACAATTAACTCAAAAGCTGTTTCATGGATAGGTGTGGGCTATTCCTTCATTCTTTATCAATTAAGCAGGTAAAAGGTCTGGAGTTGATTCCAGGTATGGCATACACATTTGGAAACTGTTGCTGTGAACCCACAACATGTGGTCAAAGGAGCTCTCAATGTAAGTGAAACACCCATCCTTAGGCTGCACAAAAAAAATTCCATCGGAGAGATAGCAGGAACATTAGGAGTGGCCAAATCAATAGTTTGGTACATTCTGAGAAACAAAGAACACAGTGGTGAGCTCTGCAACACAAAAAAGCCTGGATGTCCACGGAAGACAACAGTGGTGGATGACTGTAGGATCCTTCCATATTAAAGAAAAACCCTTTTACAACATCTAGCCAAGTGAAGAACACTCTCCAGGAGGTAGGCATATCATTATCCAAGTCTACCATAAAGAGAAGACTTCACAAGAGCAAATTCACCACAAGGTGCAAACCATTCTTAAGCCTCAAGAATAGAAAGGCCAGATTAGACTTTGCAAAAAAAAATCTAAAAAAGCCAGCCCAGTTCTGGAACAGCATTCTTTGAACAGATGAATCTAAGATCAACCTGTTTCAGAATGATGGGAAGAAAAAAGTATGGAGAAGTCTTGGAACAGCTTAATATCCGAAGCATACCAGATAATCTGTACAGGGATATATTGTCTGCTCGGATTAAGCCAAATTCAGCAAAGTTGATTGGAAGGCACTTCACTTTACAGAACAATAACCCAAAACATACTGCAAAAGCAACCCAGAGTATATTTAAGTCAAAGAGGTGGAATATTCTGCAATGGCCCAGTCAATAACCTGATCTCAACCAGATCGAGCATGCATTTCATTTGCTGAAGACAAAACTTAAGGCAGAAAGACCCACAAACAAACAACAACTGAAGACAGCTGCAGTAAAGGCCTGGCAAAGCATCCCAGAGGAGGAAACCCAGCTTTTGGTGATGTCCATGCATTCCAGACTTCAAGCAGTCATTGCCTGCAAAGGATTCTCAACAAAGTATTAAAAATGAATATTTTATTTATGATTGTTAATTTGTCCAATTACATTTGAGCTCCTGAAATAAGGGGACTGTGTATGAAAACCTCAACGTTTCATACAATATTTGTGTTCAACCCCTTGAACTAAAGCTGAAAGTCTGCACTTCAATTGCATCTCAGTTGTTTCATTTCAGATTCATTGTGGTGGCTTACAGAGCCAAAACTATCAAAACTGTATCAGTGTCCAAATATTTACGGACCTAACTAGATGTCAAACATGTTAAAGCCAAACACACACCAAAGAATTCAAACACCACTGTTGCTGTACCCCTTGACTCTCCAGAAAGGCAACAAGAGGTGAGGCAAAGATCAAAGCGGCAAAAGATTAGAGAAACCCAGGCAGAGACTGGAAGTTCCATGAAGAGTGAAACATCTAGCTCGCCATCACCATCACATTCTTCCTCTAGGGTAACTACATCTTCTGCCAGTCCACCTCGTTCATTGTTACCTCCCCTGACAGATGACAGCCACTCTGTTGATATTAGGATGTGGCAGTTTGTGTCCTCCCATTGCACACTGTGTGGTGCACTGACCACACAAGGCAGTGTGGTGGAGGAGAATTGCAAGCAGGGCATCAAGTGGTATCTGAGGAGATTCCATCCCACAGAATATGCCAAGATGGTGACTGGCGGGTTCATCATTACTATTAAACTGTCAGCAAGTTGTCATGTGTCCTTAGTGGGGTCTGGACAAGGGGTATAGTGACAGCGGCAGTACTTAGGGTCTGTTGTCATGCTGTTTGGGTACAGTTGTCCCCCCAGATGTTATTTACCACAAACACTGTGCACATTGCATTTGCTGATGAGAGGCACAGTCACTCTCTCAAGGGAAAAATTTCTACTCTAATAACAACACACCCATGATTTTGGAGGAAGGACAGGTGGAGAAGAATTATTGGCCAACTTCTTCTCTCCACATATACTGGAGGCTACTTATTGTGCTTCTACTGCCCCAGGCACATCACTGGAGCTAGTCGTGGAAAGTAGAACCTCCATTATTCATCACCCATGTTACTGCTGTTGTTGATCCCATTCCCTTTCAGCTGCCTAATCATCCTGTTGCTTAAACAACTCAGCAGCATCAGCAAGGACAGCAGTTGCAAATTCTGCAATTATGGACTCAGTAGGATATTTGACACTGGCCAGTGGCACTAGGCCAGTAGATCATTTTCTGTTCTCAGGGCTTGTGTTTTGAAAAAAAACAAACAAAAAAAATAACCAGTTTTTGGGGGGTGTTACTAACAAGTCTATGTCCTACAAATCAATGTTTCCTTAGGGCTTGTGCCTAGCAAGCTTAAGTCCTACAAACCTACAAATCAATGTTTCCTCAGGGCTTAGGCCTCTAACAACAAATCTAACAAATAATCCTCTGCAAATAATCTATTGAGTCAAGTATCAGTCCACCCCAGTGGCAGCTTATGTCAGGGGGTTCCTGCTTCTATTACTTTACATACAAACTTCTTAATTGTATTGATTTTTTTAACTGTCCTCCCCCAATACCAGTCAAGAAACCCCCCTCAAAACAAATTCCCTTCAACTGATTCATTCACCAGACTCCACCCACCAACACAGGCACCCTCCTCAGACCCCTTTTATAACATGTCTTATGGGGTTTTTTGAATTGTATTTAGGATTTATTTTTCATTAACTGACCGCCAATCCTAGTAATCCACCCAACTAAAAAAAACATTCCCTGTTCAACTGATTATTTCCCCAAACCCCACCAACACAGGCATCCTCATGTACTATATATGAGGATATACTATGCTTTTGGAAATAAAATAATATTTGCTATGTATTGTGTTTAATTTCAGTGTTCCCATTGATTTTAATGGAATGAGCTAGGCAAAATAGCAGAAAATCTTCACTTTTCGTGGGAAATAATTTGCAAAGCAGGAAGTGCCATTATTTGCCGATTTCAATTTGAAGTAAAATTTTTCGCCCATCCCTATTTGTGTCTCGGTTCAAATCATATTTAACCCTTTCCAGAGGGGAATGCAACACATTTCAATAAATGATGAAGCATATATACCATAAATATAGTAAAATAAAAATGTGATACATTTATATAAATGTGAAAAATCATGTATAAAAAAAGTATGTGTTTTAAAAACAAAAATTAAAAAGCCATTCAGCAAGGTGCCATGCTAGAAATTAAACTGTAATGAGCAATGTAATGAAAAAAGCAACAGGATGTTTTCAATTACATGAAATTCATTGGTAACATATGCAAAACATTACCTAACAAATAATAAGGAACGCTATCAATATGTCAGACGTGCCACAACTAGCAGCAGCAGAAGAATACCAAAAAGTTCTTGGGGCTCTGGGGCACATAATAGAAGTAGTGATGTTACTGATGTGTCAGAGAGTATGCTAAGAGTTAGTTTGTTCCAAATAGCACCTATGACTTCTGCTGCAAAGGAATATGACTCTGAATGTTCTTGCAGGAGATGGTAAGGGTTATAGGCTGCCCACATATGCTGCCACCACCCCTACTACCTCCTCTAATTATGTTGTTAAAGCTACAGCAAGCTACAGGGTTCTTCTGCCATGTATTGCCCACCAACACTTACTGAGCTCTTGGGAAAGAGTTAAAAACGTCACAAAACGAATCCCAAAATATACCTGTGGAAAGGCAAGAGCGTACATGCTAGAGAGTTTGTACAAGCAGAATAAGGTCATTAGCGAGTACACAGTGCAAAACTGGAAGGTTTTGGGGGGAGCTTCTTTGTCACCTGGGCAATGGCAACTAATGTATGATGTATGTAGCTGCTGAAATCTTTTGAGGAGGCAACCAAACTGGTTCATAATCTAGGGCCAAGAATTAGCAAAATTCTTCCACTGATATTTATTGCAGAAAAATTGAGGAGCTTGGTTGATGAGTCTTACCCAACTGACAACACAGACATGCACTATCTGGTCAAGTCTATATTAACATACTTTGAGCAAGATTATCTCATAGTGTCCATTAAAAGCAATGAGGAATACATTCTTGCTACTTTGCTGGACCTCCGCTTTCAACATAAAATTTTAGAATTTCTGCCAAAGCGTCATCACTTTGTCATAACAAGGAGTCATGATGATCAGCAGCACCTCTCTAGGGAATCGGATTCTGCCACAGAATATAAAGAGATGCTTATAGATTGAGTGGAAGGTTGCATTGTGGAGGATGAGATTAGGAAAGTTAGGGCCAAAAAACAGCTAGACATAATAGGGAAAATTAAGGCATAAACGGGTTTATACCAGTAGCAGCAGAGGAGCAGCAACATCAACCAGAACATCCCATTCCCAACATATTTTTGAAGATAGGGGTCTCAGGGGAGGTGGTAGTGTCAGCACTGGAGGTGGAATATCCCTGTAGGAGTTACTTCTAGAATATGGATTGGGCACACAGTGTAGCTCCTAGAAGTGGTCCCTCTGCATGTGAGATGGTTTCAGCATACTTACAGGAAAGCTACTTTCTCACTCTCAGCAGAAACAATGACCACATGGACTACTGGCAAACAAAACAATGTGTGTGGCCAGCACTAACACTTAGTCGCCCTCCAGAAAGAGTTGAATCTGAGTAGGTTTTCAGTGCAGCGGGTTATACTTTAAATGACAGTACAACATGGCTATCTAGCAGCAATGTTGGGAGACTACAATTCTCAAAAATGAACCAATAACTAATACCATCTGAGTATCTGGTAGCCACAGGCAACTCCAGCCCCATCACTGTGCTGTGACTGCAGTATAATATAAGGATATAATCACCAGCTGAATTAGCAGCTTGCAATAAATCGTGAAGAGTGCTGCACAGTGTGGGAGTAAGCACACACAATATGGCAAGTTGTACCTGTCCATTTGTCTTGAAAGAATTATGTATATATTTTTTTCTGGGAATTATTGGTCAATTAATCATTCAGTCTCAGTAGAGTCTTAGGCTTAGCCATATCAGGTAAGTGCTTGGATCACCTCCCTGTCTGTAACTGGAAACAAGAAAACAAAGGCGTGGCCCTCCTAGTGTAATATATCCAGGGTCATATAAACCACCACCAATAAATCACTGCACTCACAATATAGAAAACCGCTAAATAGTGGTCAGCTAGACGAATGGAGGATTCTCGACTGTCCCTACTCAGTCACTCCAATGAAGGACTCTGGATGCAGCTACCCAACAAATGTCAGGGATCTTGAAAAGGACCCCTGGCAAAACATGAAGAAAAAAGCCAGAAGGGGAGCAATACCAATCTTGCAGTGTAATCCCAGTACACAACAACAGAACTGATACTCACAGTTGGTAGGAACACTGGTTGAACTCTCTAACAACCGGTATGGTAATCAGGGTATATTGTGAATCTGCCCTGCTAAAGATATACTTCTCTCCGGTTAAAATACAAACTGGAACCAAACGTTTATATGAAATATATAACAATTTTAATAAAGTGAATAAACCTACAAAAATAAAAATGTGACTGAGAATATACAAGCCCAAATGCTAGACGCATTTTGAAGCACCCCTTCTTCCTCAGTAGCGAAAAAAATCGGGCTAATATAACAACTAGCGTACTCAATGTCACATAATTAAAACTAATATACCCTGCTTGCCATATCGGTTGTTAGAGAGTTCAACCAGTGTTCCTACCAACTGTGAGTATCAGTTCTGTTGTACTGTTGTACTGGGATTACACTGCAAGATTGGTATTGCTCCCCTTCTGGCTCTTTTCTTTGTGTCTGTAACTTATCAGTCAAAAGGGTTATGATTTTTATCTTTTAACTCTCCTTTCATACCCACACTCAAAGAACAACTGGCTACCAACAATATGCCTACCGTGTTACTCCATCACCTTTGTTTTGCCTTTATGCCTATACTAGTAACATGTATAAAAAAATCAGCCCCTCTCTCCTGTTCTCTCTCTCTCTACCAATCACAGACTGACAACATGTGGGAAACTTACATCCTTTTTATAGTCATTTTTGATTATTGTCTGCCCAACATTCAGCCAAGTTTACATGAATGTATGTTCTCCACGCAGTGTATACATGGTACCATCATTTCTCTGTTTAACCATTGGATTCTAGGAGTCTTTTCTAGCATCCATGAGTTAAACTTTTATTTGTTAATTGGATTATGAATAATTTTATTTTCTCCTGTTGCAGGGATAAAATACCTTATCATAAAATACATGCAAGGTAAAATAAGTTTTGTTTCTGCTTTTACATGTGGGATTGATTAGTAGACACCATACTTCTGCCCAATCTAGAGGACATAGTCATTTTAGTAATTTGAGTCTCTGTACTATAAGTGACATGAAGATTACATGCAGTATTCATAAATATACCATCTTGATGGAGGCTTATATGACATTATAAATGTTTATTGATGTATGTGCAAAACCATATACAAAAATATTTGAAGTCCTATCAAAACAGTATAATACTCAATGAACCTCATTTAACCACTTGCTAAGTACTTGTAATTGACAAATAATGATGACATCAAATGTTATCTCACACACAGTGTGATATTCCATGTGATATTCGGTATATTCAGTATCATACGAGGTGAGCAGTAGCAGTGGAACTGAGATACTTGGAGTTTTAATAACAATGAGGCACTCTAATAACAATGTACTATAGGTACAGAGGTCACCTCTAAGAATATCACATCTGCCCCTACTCCAAAATCTAAACACAAGTATATATCCAATTAATTAAAAACCTATACAAAAAGATATAATACAAAGTGTTGGTACACTTTCCTTCAATAATGCTAGAAAGTTGATATTCAATCCATAAAGCAGCATTAAGGCATATATATAAGTTTATTGTATATCAGGAGTAGTCAGTAATGTTAAACGACAAATGAGGATTTTTGTCAGCATGGATAAAGGTTAATGGCATAATAAACTCAACACAATAGTTAATTCATAATGTTATATGTCTGTACTGTCCACTTAGCATGAGAAATGAAAATGTGTGTTGCAAGAAACACCCCACTCGAAGCAGGAGTGGGCCACAATGAGTATAATTGAGCAACAGTGCAGGAAAGTAAGGCCCAACACGATATATATATATACATATATATATATATATATATATATATATATATATATAAATAAGAAAATATATATAAATAAATAGGGTACCTGACATCCACAGGGAGCCAAGTCTAAACCAAGGTGAAGGTATAAGCGAGCAACTCAGATATTCTTATAAAAGAAGCACACAACCCCTCGAAGGAGAATGGTAGGCTGGAGACCAGTGCAGGAAAGTAAGGTCCAACACTATATATATGTGTGTATGTAAATCTAAAATATAAAAATAAAGAGGATATCTGAAATCCTCAGGGGGCTGAGTCAAGTCCAAACCAAGGTGAAGGTCAAGCTAGAAAGCTCCAAAGGAATTGTCAAGTCCTGGCAGAGGTCAGGGCAGGAAACACATACAGCAAAGGTTGAAGTTCAGGTAGAATTCAGGTCAGGCAACACATACAGAAAGGTCCAAGTCCAAGCAGGTCAGAGCAGGCAGCACATACAGCAAGTGTTAAAGTCCAGGCAGAGGTCAGGGCAGGCAGCACATACAGCAAAGATCCAGGCAGAGGTCTGGACAGACAGTAGGCAGAATCAGGGTCAAGAATGAAGCCAAGGTCAAGCACAGAGGAATGAACAAATAACACTGTAAGGCCAGGGAAAATGTGAGACAACTGAGCATTTGAGACAACTGGCGCTCATCTGCGCCACCCTGCTATATAGGAGAGGTGGCTGACATTAAATTGGCCCAACGTGGAGGAATGTGACAACACCAACATTTTTGCTTAGTGATGCCCCAATGACACGGCACAGCCAGACACCACTGACACCGACAATGTGAATGGATATGACAAATTATACGCTATTTGTTCCCCTAATGTCTCAATAAAGAATAATTGAAATACCTCAAAATAAACACACCAGTCCTCTAATAGGTAAAGGGTCATCATCAAAGAAACCCTACGTTTGTAGCATTTTATGATCAAGGATTTCAATCTGTCATTATTCAATGGCAGAGGCAATCAAAGAGTTCTCACTCAATTTCATGCATTTATGTATTGCATGCATATTCAACCTTATTCTTCCAACATTGCAGTGCCATTGAAAAGGTTGGTAACAGCTCCCAGCTTCTGATACCATTGCAATTTGGACTTAGCCTCACATGTTTGTCTGGATTTACTTCATGACACACAGCTGTCCTCCTCAAAATCTGATAAACGTGTATCCTAAACAATAATGGAAGTTCTTACTGTTTTGCTTAGCTACTACTTTTCTGAGAAAAATTGTACCCCATTGTTAAGAGCTGACATACTCTAGGGGGTACCAGAAGCACAAAACTATGCCAACTACAAGCTCACATTTAATTTTTTCAGATGTGACTTGCCTGCTTTGAAATGGTTGTAAAAAATACAGAAATTAAGAAAAGACAGACAACGCATGACATTTTGGAAATATGACAACCTACGGCATCGAATGAGGAGCACTCGCCTTTCTATCCCTAGCCTATTTTACACAAATTAAATTAAATTTATAACAGTCTGCCCCTCAGATCCTATCTTTTACCAATAAATAACCTGTGACTTACTGTATAATAAACTGTGATGTTTAGTCACATGTTCAGTACCAAAGCATGTGTAACTTGCTTGTCACAAGGCACCTAAGATTGGGCACTATCTGCCTAAAATCTGAAGTGAACATGTATTTATTATAATGCAAATAAAAAGCAGTGATACTGTTTTATCTCTGTTGTGAGCAAAACCCTAGTGAGAGATATAAGGGAGGTATTCAAACCTTCCCTAATTGTAATTAGCACCTGTGTAAAGGGAGCTACCATCCCAGGAGGATGAGACAAACCTTCCAAAATACATCAAAGAAATATAAACAAAATTATGGGGAGCTTATCAACATTATTTATATTACATACAGTACCATTCAAAAATGTTGGCACCCCTGCACAAATTACATGCTCTGTTAATTTTCTAGGTGAAAACAAATTAACCCAACTTCTGCAGCAACAAATTAAACTTATATATTTCTGCCAATTGTAATGAACTAGTAATTCATTATGAATGTAATAAATTGTTAGTCCACTAGTGTTATTTTTTTGTAAAGTCTCGGAACTTGATTCTTTAGGCCTTAATCTAAATTAGTTGATGAAAATTCAAGAGCTTAATAATTTCCCTTACTCTTTGAACCTCTCAGGGTGTTTTTCTTACACTCAACAACCATAGCCTCCTCTAAGCAGCTGACTGAGGATCAGAAAATAAAAATAATTGATTTTTACAAAGCAGGGGAAGGGTATTAAAAGATGTGTAAATGCTTTCTGCTTGCAATTTCCGTTGTTTCCACTGTCCAAAATGTCATTAAGAAATGGAAGTTATGGGGAACGGTTGAGGTCAAGACAAGATCGGACAGACTAAGAAAAATCTGTGCTAGAAATGCTTGTAGACTGGTCAGGAATGCAAAGCAAAACTAAACCTCCATATCACTGCAAAGGATATACAGTAAAGTTTAGCTGGCATGGGAGTAGCAGTGCATCAGTCCACTGTGCAACGCTGTTTGCGCAAACATAATCTGCATGGAAAAGTAATCTAAAACAGAGGTGTTTTGGAACCAAGTGTTCTGATGAAGTTAAAATTGAACACTTAGCCTACAGTCACCAAAGGTACATTTGGTGAATAACTTGAGAAACATTTGAAGAATGGAACACCTTGCCAGCTGTTAAGCATGTGGGTGTATCTATTAAGTAAGATTTGGGGCTGTATGGTAGCCAGTAGATGAATTATCGTGTGGGTAGAGGGAAGAATGGGTTCAACTACATATCAACAATTCCTAGCTAATGTCCTATAGGCATGAAGAAACTGAAGCTGAAAAGAGGTTGGCTATTATGCCAAGACAATGATTAAAAACATACCTCAAAATCAACCATGAACCATGTCAAGGATGAAAATCTTAAAGTTTTAGAATGGCCTTCACAGTCCCCAAACTTAAAAATTATTGAATATCAAAAATGTGCAGTGCATGCAAGATGACATTAGAATATTTCTGACCTATAACAATTTTACAAAGAAGAGTGGGAAGAAATCCCTAAAGCATGAACAAAAACACTGTATGGGAAGAAGCCCAAAACAAAACCAACTACAATCTAATTTTTTTTTTAAATAATTTCAAATGTGTCTTGTCTATACTAAGATGTCCGTAACAACTACAGAAATTAAGAAAATATATACAAAGGATTCCATTTTGGATGTGAGACATCCAGCTGCATGCAATGAATAGGCACTTGCCTTTCTACCCCTAGACTATTAAACACATACTTTCTTACATCTCAGAAGGTACTAATGGTATTTCCTACTGTATTAAGCAACAATTGCCAGCCTAAGAAATATGGTACCCCATTTCTGTGGTGCAAGGCTGGGGAAGCAGACTGTGTATGTGTGATTCTTTGGCTACCAGTAGACTTTAGAATAAGGCAAGGGTTTCAGAAAATGTATGTGTTGGGTCTATGGCTACCAGTGGAACAAAGATGGGGAAGTAGATAGTATATGTGTGATTTTATTTCTACCAGTGGGACAGTTGAACAAGATCAGAGTAACATACAGCATACATGTAGGCATATATTATGGTTACCAGTAGGCTGGGGTATCAAGCAGTATATATGGGCCTTTGTGACTACCAGTAGACTGTGGATCAAGGATATGGAAGCAGACAGTGTATGTGGGAGTGCCAGAGGAGTGTCCAAAGTAATTCAAAGCAATTCATTGGACACCCCTCTGGCACACTTGATTTTTATTTATTTTTCAGAACTCATGGGGGTCATTGTGCCCTGTAGTACTGATTTCATATCCAATCACAATAGACAATCAATATGGTGACCTGGAAGGCACTTACTGCCTTCCCTCACCTCCTTCCTAAACCCAGCATTCAATGAACTTCAGATTCGAGTTTTAGGACGTTGAAGTTCGACTCACATGGTGTTGATGACAGAGTCAGTCTTCAGTGCAGTGAGAGTCTTCTAAACACAAGGGTTTAGTTTTTAAAGCTTACTTTGGCACCCAAAGGGTTAATTGCTATGTATTTCTAAACTAATGCATGTAGAATTTCATTTTTGGCAGTGAGTCTTATGGTTAGTAGAAAGTGTTTTTTTTCCCCTAATATTATTACTTATGGACATGACTGTTGTTATAAAACACAAATTTATTGTCCTGCTGGAAATCCAAAGCACTTCGGTTTCAATCAAAAAATGTATGAGTTTATCTTTATGAAAGACCTTGTTTGAGAAATAACAAATGTAACAAATATTTAAACAATACATGTTTTTATATTGTGTACTCATATTCATATCAAAATGTATAAAGCAAAGAATATTCAGCTAATCTATGTGTTCACCTGTAAAAGAAATAGCTGTACGTGATTGTTGTTGCATATTGTGCATCACACCTGATGTTGGGGCTAAATTATCCAAAGTATTCTAACTTACAAAGCTTTGCAGGCTATTTAGATCTGTTTTTTGCCTAGGTTCTTGATAATGTCTACATGTAAAGTGCTCTATTCAATGACCCCTGCTAATTCTACTCTTACTTGAAGTGTAACTTATTTACATTCTACTTGTCTAATAACGTGCATCCAATATAATCCAAAGAAAACAGCTAATTAACAATAACGTGCACAGTTGTCACTGCAAAGTCACTCCACAGCTAATCATGCTTCAAAAAACCTGCAAAAGAAAAGTCAAATGCCCAATAACAGCACGTAAAAAAAAGTTATGCCTCGACTGACACAGGTAGATATAGGGCCATGACACAGGTTGTAGGCAAAGCACAAAGGACAGAGGAGTCAGACACCACATCCACCATCACAAACATCACATTTTTTTACACACAAAACACTAATAATTTTTTACACATTGTTAATGATTGAGTGTGAGACACTGTTTGTTGGATCAAGTGACAGTGCAAGTGACTGAGTCCAAGTGGGGTATGCAACAGAGAGTGGGGGTTAAGGGAGTGCTCATGGGATCAAAAGAGGGTTATGTGTCACTGAGTGGGGGAGGAAAGGGAGTATGGAAAGAGGGCAAAGGTGAGATGGCAGAGGAAGTGATGGGGTGAGGAGCAGGACTGCAGGAAGGGAAGCATCGAGGTCCTGCTCAGGTAGGCATGAGGAGAGGAAGATTGAGGCTCAGGGAGAGAAGGGAGTAAGGATAAAGACAGGAGAGTGGAGCAAGGTAAACAAGAGGGTGGTGAGGAGGTGCCAATTAGTCAGGGGATGGGGCTGCGAGGAGAACACACACAGCCACAGGCAGAGGAGGGAGGGCCTCAATTATAGTCAGTGACCCAGTACACTGACCCTATTCCAAAGCAGGAGGTGGTAGAGAAGAAGGAGCATGGTGTGGATGATGATGCTGACAGATTGAGAGGACCCAAATTATTCTGTGCTGAAAATATGATCATAGTCCAACACATCCTGCAGAATGAGGACATCCTGTTCAAGGATTAAGGGGCAAAGGTGTAGATGGCCAGAAAAGGAAAGCATAATAACAGGTACCGGAGGCTTTCAACATCATGGCTACTGTCTGCAGGACACAGGAAGACATCAAGAAATGCTGGGCTGACTGCAAGATAGTGGTGAAGAAGAAAATGGCAGAATGGACTAGGCACATGACAAAAATGGGTGAAGGCTCCCCGAACCCACCAAAATTTAAATGGAGAGGAGTAGGGATTGGTAAATGTTTTTGCCTCAAGAAACAGGAGGAAAATTACACTTTTCTGTAAGCTGAAACTTTTTTGTGAAAAGTGTAGTTTTCCAGCTTTTTCCACCTAGCTCTTTACATTTAAATCAACGAAAAGACAGAATTTCTTCCCACCACATGGCAAATTTGTCTTCATTTCTCACAGGCATAAAAAGTTGTCAGGTTCTCACAGTATGCCATTTTGTGTTTGTGAAAGAAAGAGAAAGCAGCACATTTTGAACTAGAGAAGGCAAACTAATAAAGTGGAGTTGAATCTTAGCTTAGGGAATCTTGTAGGCATGAAATCCGTTTTATGGGAGTCTGTGGGACAGGAAGGGAGAAAGGAGGTTGACCCCAAATACCCCAAAATTCAGAGTGTCTGACTGGGAAGACACAGACACCCATGTTCCAAGTTTCTTCCTGATGTGGCTGTAATCTCTGTCCTACGGGAGTCTGGGGGTGAGAGAAGGAGGCAAAGGCATGTTACCTTAAATACCCAAAAATGTTGTGTTATTGAGTAGACACAGGTAGTGTACCTTTTTGTTCTGTTATATCTCTCCTATGGGAGTCTGCAGGTGTAAGAAGTTAGCAAAGGAGGTTTACCCCAAATACCCCAACATTTGTGTGATCAAATAAACACAGGCAGCTGTGATCCAAGTTCCTCCCTGAACTGGCTTTTATCTCTGCCTTAGGGGAGTCTGGGGGTGTGAGAAAGGAGCAATGGTGTGTTACCCCAAATACCCCCAAATTATGTGTAATCAAGAAGACACAGACAACTGTGATCCACGTTCCTTTTTCATGTAGTTGTTATCTCTGTCAATGGAGTCTGGAGGGTGTGAGAAGGGAGCAAAGGAGAATTACCACAAATACCCCAACATTCTGTGTGACTGACAGAACACACAGGCAGAGGTGATCCAAGATTTTTCCTGCTCTGGCTGTTATATCTGTCATAGTGGAGTCTGCAGCTGTGAGAAGGAAGCAAAGAGGTTTACCCCAAAATCTCCAACATTTTGTGTGACCAAGTAAGCACAGGCAGCTGTGATCCAAGTTTCTTCCTCATCTGGCTGTTAACACATCCTGGGGGAGTCTAAGGGCAAGAGAATGGAGCAAAGGAGAATGACCCCAAATACTGCTAAAGTCTGTGTGATTGACTAGGAACATACAGGCAGAGGTGATCCATGTTTCTTCCTGTTCTGGCTGTTATATGTGTTGTAGGGGAGTCTGTGGGTATGAGAAGGGAGGAAAGGAGGTTTACCTCAAAATGTTATGTGACTAAGTAAACACAGGCAGCTTTGATCCAAGTCCCTTCCTGATCTGGCTGATATCGCTGTCCTAGGGTAGTGTAGGGGTGTGAGAACGGAGTAAAGGAGAATTACCACAGATACCCCAGCATTCTAAGTTATTGACAGGGAAAACACATGCAACAGTGATTCAAGTTTCTTCCTAATCCGGCTGTTATCTCTGTCTTAGAGAGTCTGGGGAATGAAACAGTGGAACAGGGAGTATGTTTTGTTGTTTTTTTGACAGTGATAGAGATAGGGGGGCAGTTACTTAAATTAATTAAAAAAATAGATAGGTGACAGAAACCCTCATGTGATCTGTGACTAAGGCAGACTAATACTAGATGAGATAGAGTGTTGATGTAAGAAGCATGTGACTTCTGGCGAGAAGCGAGCATGTGGGGACCGGGGCATCCCCTGGTACAGCAGCATATATCAAACACTTTAGGTGTGAAACCATCATCAGCCCTGTATGCATAGGCTTATCATACAAACATGAGCAAAAGTACCATAGGTGTTAAGCACAGCAAGTTATCACACCAGAAAGCCTAAGGTGTCCAGGGGAGAATGGGTAAGAGAGAGAGGGGGAGTAGACCATTGTCTTCGGAAGTTGGGGGGGAGTGAGATGAAATATAGATCCCAATCTATTTCCAGGGAGGTGCACTGGTCTCACCAGCCCTCCCACCCAGAACCAAAGCATCTGGAGGGGCTTAAAATGGCCTCTGGTGAGGCAAGAGCAGGTTCGGACTGGGACAGCTCCCAGCATGACAGTATACCTCTCAATAATGGGTGGGATATCATAACATCTGTCCCATTTGCTTAAACATTTACACATACAGTATCTCACATAAGTAGGGGTTAGACATTAATGGGTGTGTCTTGAGTTATTTTGAGGGGGACAGCAAATTTCCACTGCTATACAGGCTGTACACTCACTACTTTACATTGTAGCAGAGTGTCATTTCTTCAGTGTTGTCAGATGAAAGATAAAATAAAAATATTCACAAAAATGTACATAAGCTGAAAAAGCATAAATGCTACTTATAATTAAGAAACATACTAGAAATGCCTGTAGTACATCTGTGGGGAGTGGGGGGGGGGGGCGGGAGCCATCAGGGAGAGAGGGGTAAAGCAATGCGTGTAAAACCGGTCTTAAAAGATGTGCATGTGGGCTCTAAGGAAAGTGCATGGATTGAGCAGTGTATGGGAAGGCAAGGGGGACATCAACATCCTACAAATAATATACTTTGGGTGGAGGAGAGGGAAGGTAATTCCCTGCTCATGGTTCATGTGAATCGACAGGTGGGTGAAGGGTGCCAGGCATGGGCTGTGACAGCAGCAAAGGCTCCAAAGCAATTACCGCTACAATGGTCCACACCCAGGTAGTAAATACAGTCAACAAAAACTAATAAAACTAACATATCATAACAGTTATAACAACAGTGAGTTAGAACACAGTGCCACTATGGAGAAGGGGAATATGGGCTTCTCGGCATATCGAGAAAGCCGAGTAGCAGGAAATAAGATCCAAATGGATCTTCAAGGCACTTTCAAATATGGAGGAAAAAAAGGCAAAAAATATAGTCTCAAAGACAGTACCTGTGGGCAGTCTGTACAGAAGTCAAAAGTACATGTAACACAGAGGGACAAAACCTTATGTAAGATCAGCAAACCTGGAGGTAACATAGGTGAGGTCAGTTGGGGCCTGAGGCCAGCTTATCAGGGTCCCAGGGTGAGCAACTTTTTTTTCGGGAACGTCCGTCATGAAGTGCCAAAATAGGCGTTGATTTTTCTCCAAATCAGGGCCGGAGTGGGCAGGAGCATCAGCGGCTGGTGGAGGCAGAGAAATTTCAAGTGTGGTGCAGAAAGACAGAATTTCTTCAGTAGACCTGATGGAAGCTGAGTGTCCATTATGAGAGGCCAGGAGATGAAAGTGAAAGTCAAAGCTGTGAGTCCTACAGCAAAATATGCCTTGAAAAATGTGTTAGCATGCAGAGTGCATTTGTCCTTTGCCCACAACACTTACTTCCTGCTTAAGTCACACTGGCACATATTCATGATGAAGTCAAGTTATTAAAATAAAATAAAGTACAACCTACAATGTGGCAGATGTTTATGGTAGTGGTAGTGGTGGGGGACTGGCATGGTGTGATTGGTTGGACCTTGGCAAACTGCATTCACCCTGGGAGGAGAGGGATCATCATCATTTACTGCACATGCTGCAGCAACCATTGCTGCAGTCAATTTTTGTACTACTACTTTACTCCTATGTCCCTGCACTGCTCCACCTTTCCCCCCTCCCGTTTGATAATTATTTTTTTTTTAAGTTGTCCACCCTATCTTATCGCAGTCTGGTAAAAAAACCATATACCTAAAAAATCAACTTATTTCACCAGCACAGAGACAATAAAAGCAAAATCAGCAAGTGATTTGGACCCCAGATGCCAGTCAGTCACACCAAATTTTGGGGTATTTGGGGTAAAACACCTTCCTCCCTTCTTCTCCCCAGAGTGCCCCCAGACTCCCCTAATGCAGAAAACAAATGTCCTACCTAAAATACTCCCTAAATTAAGTTTCAATTCCCATTTATTTGGGTATCATCTCTAGCTGAAAAACGTGCTGCTTTCTCCTCTCACAAACACAGGATGGCATGCTGTGAGTCTGACACCCTTTTATATGGCTGTAGAAAAGTAGAGAACATTTCCATGTGTTGGGGGAAAAAGAAAAAGTGGGAAAATGGCACTTGTTGCGTGAAAATTTTCACCAAGCAGAAAGTGCCATTTTTCACCAATTTTGGCTTGAGGTAAAAGTTTTGACCATCCCTACATTTAGCCCCCAAACATTTCAAGAATGAAATCTAATCTTATCCTGTAGCATGTCTTACCAGAAGGTTTTCTCCCCCAAGGAGACCAAGGGTGCCCCGCTTGACAGCCGCTGCACTAACTAGTAAAATAAAAAGCAAAAACCTTGCCCACCCTGACCCCATCCCCCCAACTAGATGAAGACGTAATCCCTAACACTAGTATTTCCTTTCTGGACACCCAGGTATCAGACAGACATTTTATATTCTCTATCTTCAGTTCTGGTGGCTTGCAGTGAAAAAAGGTTACTGTTATATGTCTACTTGCCCAGTCTGTGCACAGCTGATTATTCCATGTACCCACCCCATGGGCTTCTGTTTCCATTGCCTGTTCTGATATTGCCATGGTCTCTATGAATTGTATTTTTTATCACACTTCACCAGCCTTCACCTTGTGGACATACAGTCATTTGGGTTACTGTTGACTGATATTCAAAACAGGGACACTTAGCCCCACTTTGCTGGCTATCTACAGCCTCTTTCTTGTCAGACTTTTTTGTGAAAGACATCTTTTGCCCACATGTCTTACCCTATTAGATAACATCTGATAGGGAATCTCAAGTTTGTCTCTTAATTCTGGTGACAGTGGTGAGCCATTTATTTCCATCTGTTATTCAGCCGTGTTATTCTTCAATTTACCATGCTCAAATTAATGGCTAAACTGAAAGATTAAATCAGAACTTGGTACATTCTCTTCTCTGCTATTGAAGTCAGCAGCAGAATGATTGGCTATATTTCTTAACCTCTGCCAGATTATTTTACAACTCCTTACTACAGGAATATTTGGGTTGCTCTTCTTTATTCACGGTGCTGGGATACAATCCCAAAACTATTCTTTTGAGACCAAATCCCTCGAAAGTGCCCCCTACATTTACCTTTGTCCTGATCACAGGGTTTGGTTTTCCACCAAAAACATCAGGCTATGTCAAACCTCTGTGAAATTCAGTCCTCACTACATTGAACTTTTTGAGTTTTTTTCCAGATAATCCAGTAACATAATGATTACTTCTTCCCAAAACTTTGAAGATCTCTCACTCCTTTTATTTCTCCCTATTAAAACCTTTTATTTACAGTTGTTTTTGCCAACCTGTTTCTACTCGCCCTCCACCAGTTCTTGTGAGTGGTCATGAAGAATGTGTCATTCATCCTTGATTTCAAACTTTATCATGGTTCTCTTCAGTATCTAGTATCCTGGAAGTGTGATGGCTTTAGGAATGACTTGGGTGCCTGCTTCACATTTTCTTACTTGTACCCTGGTCTACCATTTTCATAAGGTACACACTTCTAAACCTTCTTACATCTGTCTTTTTATTCCCTTTCTCCTATCTTGGTGGGCATTCAAAGTGTTTCCTGATTATACAGTCACCTGGGTCTTCTTTATTCCCAATCCTGTGAGCCTGTCTTGCCTTATACCTGTGAGGAGCTTGCCTCTGTCATCCAGCCTCTCCATTCCCAGCCTCAGAATTCTCTGTTATCCATCTGCCATCCGGCTCCCACAATGGCTGACCTGACTTCCATATCAGATGTTCTAGCTTCAATATCAGCCCATCTGTCTCCAACGGTCAGCTGATTCAGCAGCATTCCCTTCTAACACACTTCTCTGGTAGTCTTTCTTTGGTTCTGGAGACTTACTCTCTGCACGCCACTGGGGAGAACTTCCAGCAGTAGCTTGGCATCCTCTGTGCTTGGTGCTAGATTGGCTTAGTGCCTCTGAACCTCCTGTAGTTACAGAATCTTGAGCACCCACTGCTCTATATACTGATAAGTGTTTCTTTCTCTATTGTAGAGTAGTTTTATATTTAGTCTTATACCTTTCTAGTATTATTGCTCTGTAGGTGTCCCCAGTCAGTTAGTCTTAGTGCCTCTTTTTCCACTCTGGTCTACCATCTGCTATAACACTTTAATATGTCCTGACAAGTCATCCTGACTCCTCTCTAGCACAAAATGGGAGGAGTTTTCTGATCTTGAAACATGAGCAGGGTGAAAGCAGAAGCACATCTAGAAAGATCCTCACTTGAGATCCTACCTAGCATTTTTTTTATATAGCGCCTTTCTCCCAATGGGACTCAAATCGCTTTCAGCTCGTGCTCTCGGAATTAACCAAATCGGCAGGCGAAATAACAGATGTTATTATTAACCAATTAATGGTACTCATTTATCGACCTCAGAAGAATGAAGGGTTGAGTTGACCCTGCCGGGATTTGAACCTGCAACCTTGAGGTTTAAATTGGCTCCATGGTCAGGGAATATACCACTAAGCTATCTTATCAGCCTGTAGAACAACCTGAAGAACAACCACAGGTCTGATTGTGAGACACATCAGCAGCAGGTCAATAGTGTGATAACTAACCACAATAAAAGTAATTCTTAATGTTCGCACAGCCAGGGGGGCACATAAAAGTGATGTTGTAGATTTCTCAGGGAGCGGGACAATATTCTTTGCAGTAACAGTAGCACTTATGTTACCTATTGCTATTGTGCAAATGCAAATAAGGTGCTGTGCTTCTTCTCTGTCTCTACCTAACAATTTTTCAGGGTTTATGTTACTACAGGCCATAGCATGCTAGCATTTTCTTCAGGTCTTATTTTGAAGTAGGACTGCTTAGCTTGCTAACATTAATTTCATAGCTTATATTGCATTAGGCCTCATCCTGCTAGCTATTCTTTCAAGGTTTATTTTTTCATTACAACTGGAGTTATCATTGCCATAGAAAGCATAAGCAGAAATTGCTAAAGCTCTCACAAGAATTTCAGCGGTTGCTGTAAAAAGGTGAACATTTTAATGGATTCTCTTTCAACAAGAGTTTGGGTGAAAAATAAAAATTGTGGGGTTTCTGTGAAAATTCCATTGAAATGAAAATGGGACTTTTTCCCCATTCCTAATTATTTTTTGAGCAAAGGTGAGTCAATGAAATAACTAAATATCTTACTGACTGGAAATCATAGGTTTCTGACATGTTAGTGGTCCATGTTTTGAGAACCACTGCCTATACAAAACAATTGATTTGTCCCTGCAAATTTGCCTAATATCATATATAGTAAATCCATGCCTCGTAATCCCTATAGATTGAAAATTCTTATGCATTTTTTCTTGTGAGAGGTAATGTTTCAATTTGTTTTCTATCCCATTTTCCAGTGATCATTAATATGATAATAAAACATAATAGCTATTGCAACATAAGATTAAAACACATAGTGAAAATTCAATTAAATATTCTTGTCAAGGCCGAAAAAATATGTAGTATTCAGTCCAAGCTAGTTAGCTTCTCCTACTTGCATAACTATTGTTTTTTTACCCATGTAAATAATTAACATGCGTTTTTAATATATTAGCAAATACTGGATATGACCAGTTACTTTACAGATGGGATCTATTTGATAAAGAAAATTATAAACTGAATTCCAATAGAATTTCCAGTGGTAGTCAATGATAGCAATCACAGTTCAATGAATGGACACTTAACGGGACATGAAGCAAGAGATATAGCAAAGAGTTTAATGAAATCATTCATTTTTAATATATATTTGTTATCTTTATTGTTTTATCCCTTTGGATAATTACATCACATGACATCACATGAATATTTAGTCAGCATTAATAGGAATTTTTGAAGGAGGCACAAATAATTATAGATGGTGTTTAAGATTTACACCAAAACACTTATACCAAGCATTTACACTTACATGCTGTTTTAAGAATCAATAAGACCCTTGCCAAATTTTGAACAAAGACCTTGAATATAGAAAAACCTTTAAAGTGATAGTAATGTTTCACAAAAACAGCAGCTCCAATTAATTGTCATAGCAATTGAACCATATAGAGTGTTATTTCAATACTGTGAGAGTTGTAGTTCAAGAGTAATTGAACAATAGAGTTTCCCCTCCCACCCCTTTTACCTAGTGAAACCCCCACTACTCAGATGTGAAATCTAGTCCATAGACCAGACAGCTCACATCAAGAGTCAATATTCTACTGTGAGAACAATGAAAACCTTGCCCCCCTTGACAGGTTTTTCAGCTTTTTCCCTTATCTTAATTGAAGATTGTCCCTCTCTGCAATCTACTTGGACACTCCCTGCTGTTCTTAGGTGAGCAGTGTTATATCAGTAAAAGGGGCGGGAGGGGATACTTTATCATTCAATTACTCTTGAACTACAACTCTGGCAGAATTGAAATAACACTCTCCAAGGCCTAAATACTATGATGATTAATTAGAGCTGCTTTTATTATGAAACATTACTATCCCTTTAAAATCATCTTGATTAGTGGTAGACCTTATTTTCCCCTTCCTATATGAATATTATTTTTTACCCCTAGTATTTCCCCTATATGAGGGGAAAACAGAAACATTGGAGTGTTGTACACGCAAAGCAGCATCAATCCTTTATGACTTTGTGAATCTGAGATTGTTGCTAATCCAAACTGAGGCTCCCTGAAACACAATGTCCTTGGAGAATGTTGGTGTGTCCATGTATCTAAATGATGCCAAGATTTTATGTGACTGAAAATTTCTCAATCAAGCTGTTAGTAACTTCTCTGCTGTATTAGATTTTTTGGAAACAATAATTTGACCACACCATAATGGAAGTAGCTTTTGATAAAAGCAGTCTGCAGCCCTGCAGAATTATTATTATTATTATTATTCTTTATTTATCTAACGGAAACGTATTCCACAGCACTGTACAATAGGGAATATACATACAGAGATATTAAATAGTACAAATCAAATGTAGAGAACAGAAGGATCAGAGGGTTCTGCTCGTGAGAGCTTACAGTCTAGAGTAAAATGAAAGTTTCATAAGAATCCTGCATTATAGAGAAGGCCTGGTCACCTGATTATAGGCTAGAAAATCAATTTGTCATATGACAGGTGGAAAAGTCTGGTAGAAAAATCTGGTAGGTCAACATCAGGGCCATTTTAAGAAAATGATAATGTGGGCTGTTGCCCAGGCCCAATGAACAGATTTTGACTGTTATATAACACAGTTTAGAACCCTCTGGATCTCTCTTTCAATGTTAACATAGGACATACAATATAGCATGCTTAATATGCAGAACCAGGGGTGAAAACTCAGCATTATGTGGAGGTATGTGTGAAAATTCAGTGTTGCTTTGTGTTACTGTAGATACATGTGTTTAGCATTGCATGATCCTAAGTGTAAGGATACAACAAAGTTAAAGTAACTAGCAGGTAGAGAAAAGGTTGCAGGTATTATTCACCCCTTGGATACTAGAGAGGGCTCTAATTGTTCTAACACATTGGAGAACTCTCTAGCCTCTAAAGGGTTAAGGGGGGGCTGGTAAATTACATGTTGGCCAGCAGTGACTCAGAACAACCCTGGCCAGCATTCTTTTAATTTTTCATCTATGTGAATGGAGTTTTCAAGTACTTCTGTGCCAGAGAGATCACATCTGTCACACTAACCCCTTATAATACATTGGGGTCATTATCCCTTATATTCCTTGAGCAATATCCATTCCATGAACACATTTGGGGCCATAAGCAGACGGTAAAAGAGTAGCAATTTTTTTGCAAACTGCGGAGTAGGGGACAAATTGAAAAAAATGTTTTCATGTAAATGGCTCCTAACCAATTGAATACTAGAGAGGACTCAAATGCATTGAAAAGTAATGCTTTGGAGACTTCTCTAGCATTCAAGGAGCTGAAATCCCCATGTACATAATTGGGAATTTTTTTTTTTTCTAGAGAGGCCTTATATGCTGTATTCCATCATTGCCTCAGTGCCCTTTCGTGGTGTACCTGAGCACTTTCTGAGTCTTACGTTGTGATCCATTCGTGGCTGCTGAATCTGATTTGTGTATGACCCTGGCTCCATCTAACTACCAATTTGTGCCTGAACCTTTTTCCTAGCTGACTGTCTGCTTCATACCGGCCTTGGCCTTGTCTGACTACCCGCTCCGTGTATGTCCTTTGGCCTGGCTGACTAACCTTTCTGTGCTGAACTTGGCTTGTCCGATTACCCGCTCCGTGTATGACCTCTTGCCTGGCTGACTGCCCGCTCCGTGCTAAGTACTTTGGCTTGTCTGACTACCCAAACTGTCTGACCATTGGCTATATAGTCTCTGTCGCTTCATGAGGCCTGGCAGCCCCTTGCAGGCTCTCATTCTCAGTCCTTGGTTGGGTAAGTCCTGTCTGTAGTACAGCAGCGCCTAACACCTCTGGGGTTGTTGTGTCTCTAGCGTTCTAGGGTGCATGGTGTTTTGTAACCCTAGCGTATTAGGGTATTGCGGTTGCGTTATTAGAGCATGTTTACCACATTCCTCTACCTCAGTGGTTCTGCTCTCTCTCTGGTTCGCTCCTATCTGGTGCCTCTCTCTGGCTAAGGTTCAGTGTCAGCTCCTGGTAGTGGCCTGTACACTGTTCCCACTCCTGACCCCTGGAAGGTTGGGGAAGTGTTTTATTCATTTGGCAGTACATGTCAATGATGGCCACACACACTGTTCTGTTTGCCAGTAGTCCATGGGAACATAGTTTCTGACGAGAACATAGCTATCATGCAAGTGTGCTGAAACCACCTCACAGTCACTGTATTCTTGTGTATCAGTTAACAACCTGTACTCTGGGGACAAGTCCCATAGAGATGAGCCACCACCATCACCTATATCACTTCTGTTTGTTTGCCGTCCCTGAGTCCCACAAATTGCTTTATGTTATGTTAGGATAATGACATATGTTTAGAAATATGCTGGGAATGGGATGTTCTTTTTCATATTGCTGCTACTTACAAAATCCTTTTCACTATGCTTTCTACCAGTTTTTTTGGCCCTAACTTTCTCTCTCTCATCCTCCACAATGCAACCTTCTACTTAATCTATAAGTATATCTTCATTTTCTTTGACAGAATGGCCAAGTTGCCAAGATGTTGACAGTTGACATACTGCCATACACTTTTGTTGAAAACTGAGGTTTTAGGGAAGTGATTCCAGAATTGATTAGTGTCATATCAGTCCCCTATTTGTCAAACTACTTTAATTTTTTAATTAACTGTCCCTATCACTATAACTGTCAAGATAAAAGCAGCTTATTTCCTAAGACTCCCCTAGCACAGAGATACAAAAATTGTTTGGGTATTTGGGGTAAATATCCTTTGCTCCCTCCTCACACCCCTAGACTCCTCTAGCACAGAGATAATAGCCAGATCAGGAAAAAACTTGGATCACAGCTGCCTGAGTCTTCTCAGTAAGTCACATCAAATGAGGGTGTATTTTGCAGGGTATTTGGGGTAAATCTCCTTTGCTCCCTGCTCACACCCCCCAGACTCCCCTAGCATAGGAATAATAGCCTGTTCAGGAAGTAAATTAGATCACAGCTAACTGTGTCTTCTCAGTCAGTCACATACAATGTTTGGGTATTTGGGGTAAATCTCATTTGCTCTGTTCTTACACCTCCAGACTTCCCTAGCATGGAGATAACAGTCATATGAGGAAGGAATTGGATCACAGCTGCCTGTCTCAGGCAACCAAGATTTTGAGGTATTTTGGGTTAACCTCCTTCGTCCCTCCACCATACCTCAGAGTTCCCCAGTCTCCCCTAACACAGAGTAAAAATTGCCTACAAGACTCCCTAAACTACACTTCAGTTTCACTTTATTTTCTTATCCTAATTAGTTGCAAAATTGTGCTATTTTCTATATCAGTCACAAATATAGAAATGGCATGATGTGGAAACCTGAAACCCTGTTTATACTATGCCTGCAGGAAAAGAAGGGAAACTTGCTACGTGATGGTGTGTGTGTGTGTGGGGGGGGATTACAATTAATTCCAGTGCAATAAGCTAGGTAGGAAAAATGCAGAAAATCATCACTTTTTGAGAAATATGTCTCATTCTGCGCGATGTGCCATTTTCTACCTTTATAGCTTTTGAGGCAGAAAGTTTCACTCATCCCTAATTATAGCTTTTTCATGACCTAAGACTAGCTATAGCAATGAATTTTAATCTTACAACATACCCTTCACAAAATTATAAGATATTAGAGGTGACCTGAACATTTCATATGTGTGTTAGGGGTGCTTGGGCAAAAAAAAAAAAAAATTGAGAAGAACTACTGCAGTTTATACCTGCAATTGCAGCTCCTGGAGGCTAAAGCCAGTGGAAGATTCCAACATTCCCCTCCTCCAGTTTATATATATGTACTGTAAGTACTTCTGTTTAAGAGCCTCTTTTTTTCATAGGGTAAAACTCTAAGGGCTTCAGGACATCAGGATTATAGGTAAGTGTTGATTTAATTATTTTTTTTTTTTTTTTTTTTGTTGATTAACCCTTTGCGTGCAAGTGGGCTATGCAATGCTGTGGAATGTGTTGCATACCCTACTGGCACTCAAAGGGTTCATTGTTTTTTCTTTGCAATGCATTACATACCCCTCTGACACCGAAGGTTTGACCTTGGGATGTATTGCTATGGGTGATTAGGACTCCACAGCAATACATCCTCGTGTCAGCTGTGTAGGGATCACTACTTTAGGCTTTTTTCTATTTTTATTACTACTTCATTACATGTCAGTGATTAGGCACACGTGTTAGGGGACTCAGCAGCAACTTTTATTAAGGTGTTTTACTAGCCACCACATGGAATTGAATCACAAATTCAACTACTTTTACATTGCTTCCTATGGGTGCAAATATAGCTCCCGAATTGCATTTTTTTCCATTCGTAGCGTGTGACAGCGCAGGTAATTGCATACCTGACTGTGACTTAAAACTTCCAACTGTGATTTTTTTGTCATTGTCAATTGGATTGAGCCCTAAGTCTGAATCCAGTATTGGGTATGTCAGGTCAGGTTTTAAAGATATCCCTGATTAAGCATGTGAGTAGAGCAGTCTCAATGACTGAGCCACTGGTTACTCACCTGTTAAGCAGGAATTTCTCAAAAATCTTCACTGTTGATATGCCCTGAGGAGGACAAATTATTATTATTATTATTCTTTATTTATATAGCGCCAACTAATTCCGCAGCGCTGTACAATTGGGGTAATGTTGAGAAACACTGGTGTATAAACTACCATCACTAATTTGAGAGAACAGTTCCGCATACTATTTTTTACATTGTTTAGACACCCTGAGTATGGTCTGTTTGAACAAGACTGAATAAGACCAAATTGTTGATTTAACATATTCAGCACAAAAGTGATATGACCCTAGCAGCTGTGTATGTAAGCATCATGCCAGGGAAAACATGTCAGTTTGTCTGTTGTTCACTCTTGTTCATTCATTGTGCAAGAGGGGAATCAATTAAACAGGTCAATGTGTGTTCATATTACTGCATCCTTCTGATCCAAACCATATAAAGTACCCTAAATAACATCTGCCTGAAGACCACACATAGACTGAATAAATTGTCACAGCCGGACATAAATCAAGATATTATCCTCTCCAGCACTGGAAGAATGTAAATTCCAGGGCAGTTTTATAAAATCAATACATAATAACTAAACAAATCACATACAAAAATAAATACTCTGTCACAGCTATCTTGTGAAGTACTTTGTCTGTTCTGGATGGAGAAATTGCATTCACCCAATTTTGGAAAACACTTTGCACTGATATAAAATAATCAATGGGATTTGTTATTTATGTTGGTACCTAGTCACTCAATAAAAAAGATTCGTAGGTTGTAGCTAATCACCTTTAAGACTTGGTTGTGTGGTGCTACTGTAAAATAATTAAACCATTAATGCAAATCAACAACCAAGTACTGATTCATCAATAGAATTCTTGTGCCAGACACATCCTCCACTCACCTAGAGATGATATCATTGCACACACTTCTTTCCTATGCTAATGCAGAGAAAAATTTACACCCACCAATAAAGTAGGCAATGTGTATGCTTTGCAGCTCAGAAAGGCCCTATCTCAACCCAGCACTTGACAGAACATGTATATTTAGAGACTTATAATTGCAACTTATAGGGTTGAACTACTACCTTGTATGTTTGAGAGAGCTGGAGACACAAAGTTCAAGATGTCAATGCCCCAAGTGTGCAGGACTGGACAATGACACACCCCACATCATATGTGATAGAGAGAGTTAACATTCAAGAAAAATATGTTGGGGGAGATTTGCCCCCTATCTTCTTCCAGGTTCCAACACCTTTGTTGACAGAGGTTTGGGTATGCTGACATTTTTCTTATATTTGACTGTCACATGTTAGAGGATAAAATCATGCTTCACATTTGAATAATTCAGATGGACGTCATCTGAATAAAAGCAACTGCACAGACTGTGGGTCATTAAAGGGATAATAATACTTCGTTTTATCTTTATTTTATTTTGTAGACATTAAAAAAACATGAAGAACGATATAAGTCTTATCTCTCAAACCTTTATGGTTTAAGAGATATTCACAAGCAAAGTATACCCCCCCCCCGTTCAGCCAGATCAGAAGGGAGGTGCCCAGGTAGACTGCAGAGAGGGACAATCTTCAATTAAGATAAGGGAAAAAGCTGAAAAACTTGTCAAGGGGGGCAGGGCTTTCATTGTTTTCATAGGAATAAGAGTGTCCCCTTCTGTTATCTGTCTGGTCTATGGACTGCATTCCACATCTGAGAAGAGATAGCTTACACTAGGAAAAAGGGGCGGGAGGGGGAAACTTTGCTTGTGAATATCTCTTAAACCATAAAGGTTTGAGAGATAAGACTTATATCGTTCTTCATGTTTTTTTAATGCCTACAAAATAAAATAAAGATAAAACGACGTATTACTATCCCTTTAAAGGAGGTTCGGATAATGCTGTAGGTTGAATATCAGTGCTCATATACCCTCATATAGATAGCAGGCTTTTTTGATAGGCAGTGATAAGCAACAGGACCTCATTGGTTTCATTGTCAGCAATGTTGATTATTTTTCAATTTTCCTGAGATCTTCAGACACCTGAGCAGAGATCAGTAACACTGATTACTAGCTCAATCAAGCTGATCTCTGCTTCATTGCTCGGTTTGCATTTCATTGCATCAGAGTTTTATATAAAAGCTGAGAAAACATACTGGGACTGAGATGATATTATAGGGTTCACTGTTGTGTGAAGAGAAGGGAGTAGAGAGAAGCATTATTTGGGTAGCTAAGGATTCTAGATAACCCTGGTGGCAATGAGTCAGGGTTGGGGTAACTTTTTTACAATATTGCTCTGTGTTGCATTGTTATCAATACTGTAATTCTTTCTCAATATTCAGGAAGTGATGCAAGATGCATCTTGTGCTTCCTTTTTAACATCAACTGTTTGCACGAGGTGAAGCATGGAAGCTTCTATGGCAGTTAGAAATTTTGATTTATTTTCTGGTTCTTGACCCATGAACTATACTTGACCCATGAAAGCAGATTTTTCAGCAACATATTCCAGCACCCATCTGTTTTTATATTAACCAGAGATATTCCATGGTTTTACTTCCCCTTAGACTAAAAGGAATTTCTTAATATATTTAAAAACCCAGTTTCATGTGTTCAGAGCATGTGTAAATACTCCCAGAAAGATCAGAAAATGAAGTGCTATTATTTACTAGAGCTGACCAGGCAACCATTGTGCCTTTGGCTATTGTTTGAACACAATTGCCTGCATACTTAGCTGATCTTTTGCTAGCTGAGGAAGATCAGAGTTGTATTATGACAATAGATGTAAAGCATGTTATCCTTAAGGTGTCAACAGCTATCTGGAGATTATAGAAATTGTAGCCCTGAACAGCTGGAGGGCCACAGATGACTCAGACCTTCAATAAACAGACTGCTTATATTGTGAAAAAGTCCCTCTAAATATGGGGTTTGTAACTATAACCGGTCAAACTTTGCTTATCTGACTACTCTGTTAGCTATCACTAATAAGGTTTGTGATAAAATAAAAATATATTTGAACTTTGACAGAAACATACTTCGTACAGAGCATTTCATGTGTGCCCAACACTATTCTAAATCTATACGCATCCTGTGTGGTATTAATCAAATGTTCCTAACCTATGGGATTTTGCATTCCCTAATTTAATACACGCTACTTTAGGATAGTCCCAGCCACTGGAGTCATAATTAACCTTTTATTTATTAGTAATCTGGCCAAAGCTTGTAGTTGGTGGAGACGTTTTAGAGAAGTGTACTAATAGAATTCTGCACAGGGGTTAGAATCTATTTGCTAGTGCTGCACCTGCCTTTTGCTTATTTACTAAACTTTTTACATCAAAGGCCTTCCCCTTAGCACAACTTAAAACAAAATGAGGGCAGTGTGGATGTGTATGGGTATTTTAGGGTTTTCTACTGTCTTGCCTTATTTAACAGTGCATACTAAGAAAGACACAGAGGAGATTGGAGAAATGTTGCTCAGTTTTTCCACGATATGCGGAGGGATTCAGGGCTTGCTTGCATTAAAATTTGTCATAAGATGATACTAGTAAATTCTAATAGGTATTTTGTGCCACAGTTCCTAAATAAATATCAATCATCGGAGGCAAAAAAACAGTAACATTGAAGTTCTCCCCAATTGGTATAGTCAAAACCTCCTATGTCACTATGAACTTTTCAACATATACTGGAAGAGTGAATCACTATCCGATTTATTTATTTATTTAGTTAAAGCAATGTATAAAAAAGTAGTATGACCTATTAACCCTTTGAGTGCCAGAAACATTGCATACCCCTATGACACTCAGAGAGTTAAAAGTCATAGATACAGAACATATTTGAAGCAAGAGAAATCTCAATGTATTCTTCCTGGTAAAATATTTTCTAAATAATTAAAAAATAATAAATTAATGCATATCATTTATCTGAAAGCATATGTGTGAGGGTCGCATTAAAGAGAGAGAGACACTTAATATGGAAAAAATAAGTGTTGCTGGATTTCTCCTGCTGAGTAAAACAAGGTGAAAGATGATTTATTCAAAAAGTCTTTGTAACACAGTGGTATTGTTACTAGTGCAGCAGAAAAATTTAAATTTGAGCTGAAATAACTTTTGAGTAACACATCTCTCAGCAGCGGAAGTACCATTTTTTATGAGGCAGGAAAATTCTGAAAGTATATATAACTGTACTACAGTTAGGTGGTTAGGCCCTAATGACCTTCTAGTTAACATGTGCTAGCTAAATAGGTAAAATGTTTTTTGTTTTGTTAAAGACCTCTGGCAGGCCACACCTTAGGTTCAGCTGGGCCACATTAGACCAGCGGGCCACATGTGCACAAAACAATAAAACAAAAACAAAACAGTAAAATATAGTAAATCGATTGACAATGGTTTCATTAAAAAATTGACTGCTCCTTTACTGATAGGCTGGTAGAGCTTGTGTTCATAAGTACTAATGCATTCATACGCTGAAGTACATGTTTCAAAATACAAAAGCATAAGAAGGGAGCCTACAGACCAGAGAAGAACATTAGCTGTGTGTGACAGATTCGTACATTCCTTTACTGAATTTGAGGTTTGCAAAGGAAAATGGATTTCTATCCTTTTTATCTGTTTGGATTTTTACATAGACAAAATGCTTGAGAAACATTTTTTCACAAATGTTGGCTTCCTTTAAATATCCAATTACATTAGTTTTAGGGAAATAATTGTCCTGCTAAGATGCTTTGAAAATAATGTTGCAAGCTAATGGGGAACCCACTAGGGATAGTAATGTTTCAAAATAAAAGCAACTCCAATTAATCATCATAGTAATTGGGACCTGGAGAGTGTTATTTCAATACTGTCAGAGTTGTAGTTTAAGAGTAATTGAATGAAAAAGTATCCACTTCCCGCCCTTTTTACTGATGTAACACTGCTCACCTCAGAACAGAAAAGTGGTGTCCAGATGGATTGCAGAGAGGGACAATCTTCAATTAGCATAAGAGATAAACCTGAAAAATCTGTCAAGGAGGGCAGGGTTTTCATTGTTCTCACAGTAAGAAGATTGCCCCTTGCTGTGAGTTGTCTGTTCTCAAAACCAGATTCCACATCTGAGGGGAGGTGGCTTACACTAGGAAAAAAAGGGTGGGGGGGGGACTTTATCATTCAATTACTCTTGAACTACAACTCTGACAGTATTGAAATAACACTCTCCATGGCCCAAATACTATGAAGATTAATTGGAGCTGCTTTTATTTTAAAACATTACTATACCTTTAAATGTGTATTTAATCTGCAACAATAGACACATTTCACCACTTTTACTTTCCATATAACCACATTAACAAAACCAACGTTGTTATATACACACATTTCACTTGGTTACTATTCATCCAAGATAAATACCAAGCAATTATTTAGCTACAAAAAAGTTTCTGTCGTCCAAGGATCCTGGGAAAGCAAAATCCAATTATTTTTATTTTATTTTTCCTGACTGTAGTAAAAGCTCTACCTTCTAATACACAGTTCACCATTCTGTAGATTAACAGGCTTATCTGTCACAGTCAGTTATCACCCTAAGTCATTATTCATGTCCTCTCTATCAGGTATTCTTTTTGCTTCTGGTTTCCACTGATCATGTTGAAATAAATTTATTTTTATCTGAGCAATTGACAAATGCTTTACTTATCAGCTTCAGAGTAAAAATTCAGTTTTCATATATCCGTGTGATGATGTGTTCAACATATCTTCATGTAATGTGAAATGCTTTTTTTCCCTCTATGTTGCTGATATTCATTTTTTAATCTACCAAAATTTCTAAAGCGTGGGTAAACATAATCATGTAAAAAATAAACTTGACATAATAAGAAACATTTCTTAGTATATTCATGTTTCAGAGAATCTTATTTTATAAAGATGTCAACAAAGCAATAATAATAATTATAAGAATAACAATAATAATACAAAATACAGAACTTCACCTGCAGTGAGGAATTGTTTTGTAATGACATATAATGAATAATCAGTGATAGGCCTAAACAAATTTAGCTGGGATAAAACATCTATTAAAGGGATAGTGATATTTCACACAAAAAAAAAACAGCTCCAATTAATCTTCACAGTATTTGGGCCATGGAGAGTGTTATTTCAATACTGTCAGAGTTGTAATTCAAGAGTAATTGACTGCTAAAGTATCCACATCCTGCCCCTTTTACCTAGTGTAAGCCACCTCCCCTCAGATGTGGAATCTAGTCCTGGGACCAGACAGCTCACAGCAAGGGAAAATCTTCTTACTGTGAGCATAAGGAAAACCTTGCCCCGCTTGGCATGTTTTACAGTTTTTCCTCATGCTCACTGAAGAATGTCCCTCTCTGTTATCCATCCAGACAGTCTTGCTGCTCTAAGGTGAGCAATGTTACACCAGTAAAAGGGGCAGGAGGGTGATACTTTATGATTCAATTACTCTTGAACTACAACTCCGACAGTATTGAAATAATGCTCTCCATGGCCCAAAGACTATAAAGATTAATTGGAGTTGCTTTTATTGTGAAACATAACTATCCCTTTAAGTAATAGGGGCAAACATTCTGAAAATGCATCCAAAGTATACAATAACCAAAATAATATCAAGCATTCAGAAATTACACACATTAACTAGATGTTTGATAGACTTACAAATTATTTCATAGAAAAATTACTTATCTTATAAAATACCTATAGCAAAGCTGTTCAAATTTGAAACATCCAGCAAACACAATCACAATGAATGCAAATCCAAAACCCAACCTCAAAATGTGGGGACAGCGCTCAAACTCACAATAGAAGGCCTGTGGCCACCTACTAGTCTACACAAGGCCAAGAACAAGACTTACAATGCAACACCAGAAATCAATTTCCCAATTAAAGAGAAACAATCATAATAAGAACATAAGGTCAGCATAATGCCACAAACTTTAAGGTCAACAAAAGGTTTATGATGTAAGTATAATGACCAGATGCAGTATAAGCCAAGCTATCCAAGACTAACAATTAGATTTATATGTATTGATTTTATTAGCTATGCTAAAACCTCATAGAAGCAATTTTCCACTTTGCTCAGTAAGTTTTAAGCTTTTAACCATATTTTACGTGAAATAGATTAAGCTCAATATGAAAAGCAATGGGTTGTTTTGATGCACAGAGACTGAGCACTTTCAAATTATAAACAAAGTGTATAAGCATTTTATTCAAGTGATTTACTATTCTTGCTGTGTAGCCATGGAAACAATAGTCATAGTACATTTTCAAGTAGTAAAACACATACATCTTACACCCAGCTGATCTTCCCCTTCTAAGTACTTCATGAGTCCTTGGAGGCTTTAGAGGCTTCTGGAACTTTAACCCTTTGTTTGGGTGAGGATTGTGAGAGGTATTGCAAAAGTTCTTGCACAACACATAGCACTAGAATATTCATGCAGATATGCAGTCTTGTAACTCTCTGTCCAACAAGAATTTAAGACTCTAAATTTGAAGTACATTTTCACTGTCACCTCAGATGTCTCAATTTCTTTGGGATATGACCTCCAAACCAGAGTTATCTTCTGATCTCCTTTTCTTTCACCATTTTCCCTTATCCATTATCTTTGGGGAAAAATCATAGAATTATGAGATCGTATTACCTATTAACCTGCCTCATTTGCCAGTTTAGTTGGGGCGTTAATAATATAAATGGGCACCCTCTACCTCCCCCCAATTCATTCTGCATGGTGTGGAGACGATTAATACATTAATACAGGATCCAGAGACCCCAAAATCTACAAAGATTAAGGTTTCCTAGGACTTTACTGGCCATCCAATATATATGATGAGAAATACTAAAATAAAAGTAGTATAATGGTCTACTAACAAGATGAATTATTCAACTTAAACGAGTAGAAAAAAAAGTAGAAAATATGCAAAAAGTCTGTCCTCTGAAATTAAACTGTAGGTTGTTGTAATATTTGATAATTTAATACTAAATGAATATCTCTGGCAGGCTGACTTGCAAATATTGCTGCTGGCATTATCAATTTACTGTGATACTCAATTAGATCTCAAAAATTCCCATTCCCCAAAGCATCCTTTCCATTCCCATTTTCTGCTCTTCTCTTCGCCCTGTTGCAAGCACCTAAAATTAAATAAAGATGCACTTCTAGTAGCATCTGTCAAGCTGAAATAGTATGTGATGTAATAAAGTTGTATCTCCCATCAGGGATCACACAAGAAACCTAACCTAAATTACACACTCATGATATAAGGCAGCTGTGTTATAAATGTATGGCATCATGGGATGTTTTTTCCTGTACTCATATTGGTTAAAGGGGCATACAAAACAGAATCTAATTGTGTTTTAGATTATTGCATCTAGTGCAGAATTGGTTTGCTGATCCCTATTACAGAACGTAATCCACCTTAAAGAAGGCATATCATCCTAAAATAAGGTTAGTTCATTGGTTTGCAATAAAAATAGTTTTTGAGAAATGTTACAAGCACCTTTAGTTTTTGCTGGCACAATGTGGCACATTATTCTAATTAGATTGTGTGCTGGGCTAATATTACCATATACAGAGACCACATACAAGGGAACATTTCTAATAGCACAACCAACAATAACAGAACTAAATAGTGTACATTATAAGAAATTAGCATAAAATGTGTCTCTGTGCCATCAAAACATAAATATCAATGTATTTATAATTATTTATTTTATATAGAAATGGCTAGGGCAACATATGGGCAGATTTCAATTATTTGAAAAACTGATTTTGTCTTAAAGTGACAGGTCCACTTTAATTAAACTAACTTGTGTAAATAAAGATAAATTACTATAGAAAGACTTCTCTCAGGGTGCTATTATAGAATCATTAGAAATAGGTGATGCATAATTATTTGTGTCCTAACTTGTATGGAGTTGGCATCCATACATCTCCAATCATAATCACTTTCAAATTTACTAACAAGTAAGTTCATTGTATGCTGTATTTACATATACAAGGTAAATGTGCACTAAGCTGGATAGTTATATATTACCTGCAAATATTATATAAACCACAAATTCACCAGAGGTATTTCTGTGACAGACTGACAGCTTAATGACTAAGGAAATTCTTTTCACTTATCCAGAAGTGTCGACACTTCCACGGTAAACACGGGCATTACTGATAAACCTAGAAGTGCTATTCAGCACTGGAAATTTCTCACAGACTAAAAGCAATTTAGTCAAATCTGCCAGGAGACTTTTTAGAAATAAATGAATAATTATTAGGAATACTTTCTGGCTGTTACTTTTAGTGTGCATTCATGTAAGTTAATATACACAAATCACACTCAATCTGGTCAAAATGTTTGAATAGTTTCTCCTACAAGAGTAGCAGATGAATAAAGAAACCTTTTATTAACTTCTGGTCTTGCTTACACTTAATCATCCTTTTGAAAGTATTAATTTGCATGACATTGGATTCCAAGCATTAAGCTGTGGAGAGATGTGTTTTTTCTTGTGCAGCAAATCTTCTCTTTCTGAAAGCACCTTGACTGTATTGAAAAATAAATAAATAAAAACAGAATGAATTAAAATTGCGTTGTTTATTGTGCATTTGGGTAAAAGTAAGGTTATCAACAAAGACCAGAATCTTAAGAAATATATTATAATGACGTGGAGAGGATATGTAAAGAAGAAATTGCAATATATGAATTCCTTTTGTGATGCATAATTAAAAAGCATCTTAATGCTGAATAATGTGCATACCTGATAATAGATGTTCCCAAATTATTGGGCTGAAATCCTTATAGGCTTGGACATTTTATCCACCTCCCCCCTCTCTTTATGTAGCTGCAGTGCCTATAATTTATGTTCAACCCTAACCTGTAATCCTACATTGTATTTTGCTCTTAAAAGGGATAGTAATGTTTCATAATAAAAGCAGCTCTAATTAATCAGCATAGTATTTGGACTCTGGAGAGTGTTATTTCAGTTCTGTCAGAGTTGTAGTTCAAGAGTAATTGAATGACAAATTATCCCCCTCCCGCCCCTTTTACTGATGTAACACTGCTCAGTCAGATCAGAAGGGGGGTGCCCAGGTAGACTGCAGAGAGGGACAATCTTCAATTAAGATAAGGGAAAAGCATGAAAAACTTGTCAAGGGGGGCAGGGCTTTCATTGTTCTCATAGGAAGAAGATTATCCCCTGCTGTTATCTGTCTGGTCTTACAACCAAATTCCACATCTGAGAAGAGATGGCTTACACTAGGTAAAAGGGACAGGAGGGGAAACTTTGCTTATGAATATCTCTCAAACCATAAAGGTTTGAGAGATAAGACTTATATTGTTCTTCATGTTTTTTAATGCCTACAAAATAAAATAAAGATACAACGAAGTATTACTATCCCTTTAACTCTTATATACTCTATAGGTCTCCCTTATTCACACTAGATTATAAGCTCTAGAGCAAGGGCTCCACTCCTGTGTAACCCTAGATTGTCTGAACCCTTATATTGTACAACATTTTGCATACTTGTGACACTATACATAAACCTATTTATTGGACTATATAATTAGATATCTCTGTCTACTGAAGCTCAAGATTTAGTATTACTACTATAGAAAGCTTAGCATAGTTTGGAACCGAAGACCTGGACCTTTCAAGACCATAGTCATGCATATTAATAGGAAGACACTACAAGAGTTGGTTAAAGATGCTCTGAACCATGTTCCAGCAGCAATGCAAATTTTGTAGAATAAGGGAAAACTTCTGCAGGAAAAAATGTTATTCTCAAGTAAGGGGAACGTTTAGGAAAGTGAAAAGGAATTTTAAATTAATTGTTCCTCCTTTTTGCTGCAATCGATAGCAGGAGATACTTTATCAACACAAATTTTGAATAAACATGGCATGCCAGTAAGCTGCATAGCAATAACCACATATAGTTGCATTTAAGTGTGTGTGTGTGTGTGCTCATGCATGTATGTGTGTGTGTGTCTGTGCGTGTGTCTGTGTCTGTGTGTTTGTATGTTTGGGTACAAATGTCAATCATTGTTCTAGCACTGCCAAAGACTTCTTAATTACTGGTTTTGTATTTTGCACTCTGTTTATATCACCCTTTCCACCCACAATCCTTTGCTGGATCAACTGGTTCTATGATCCTGTTTCAGTTTTCACTTATATCAGTTTAAAAGTCCTCCCTGATTTTCTGTTTTTCTGGATTGTTCAAAGATTCTCCTCATTCTCATTTATGTAGCTCAGTTTGTCTCTCCTTAGCTGTTCCTGTGTACTTACCTGATTTGGCCTTTAACTAAAGCAACACTTCTCCAGAGATCTGACCTCAGCTAGTATGATTTTTATATTTTTCCTTTACTTTTTCTTCCTGTTACTAATCCCTGCTTTGCAGGCAACCACGGAGTGCCAATTTTGCTCTTAAGCCAACTCTAAAAGATTTTTTTTCATTCCTTTATTTCTGACCTGATCCTCTCCACAAGGATGCTAGTAATGTCCTATAGCAACCTTCTGAAATCTTCAACTGTTCATCGGCACTGATGATTGGTCTCTGCTACAGTGTCAACAGAGAACTTTCTACTCATGGCACACTGTTGTTGTTTTTCGTACACATTACTAGCACACACTATGTATAAAAGACAAGACTTTTTTTCAAAAACTGGTCAAATTACAAACAAATAATAATTAACAATAAGGCACAAATGTGGTCAAGGTTTTAAAACCTTCACCAAAATTAAACAGTACCAGCGGAAAAAAAAATTATAATCAAAAAGTACTCTCTGTTTAAAATACAAGGCCATTCCACTTTAATACATATTAGGCTAACTCATAATGTTTGACAGAGTATATATAAAGGCAATGTGTACTCAGAACAGAGAGTGTTATTACTGGTTCAGAGCCCCACCATTCTGGCTCTGGCAGCTTGCATAGGCACACCACAAGCTTTGTGTTATTCTGTTTCACTTGGTATTTATGACTCATGCTTTCACTGCTTTCTGACAGGCTACACCAAATCTCTCCAACATACTGTCATGTAATCTTGTACCCCTTAGATTCTGGAGTGAAACAGAACATCAGTCCAGCAATTGTTGAGAAAGCTTCAACTCAATAACCCTACTGTATGCGTACAAATGTTTATAGTGCAGATAGCTCCTAGTCTAATAATTCCATCACCTTCTACAATATTTTACAATGTGTGCTCTTATGCAGATGGAGCAGGCATTATTACACCTTTTTAGTACAAAAACAGAGCAAATTCATATTGTGATATCATACTGTTTAAGATTTAATTATGTGTATGCCAAAATGTGTACTTTGGTGATCTTAAATGAGCTTTCAAAATCATCCATGTGTTGTATTATCCATGCATTTTTTAGAAAACTAGTTATTGAGTAATTTTATTGTATAGATGTCTTAGCCCTAAATTATCTCCCCACTCATTGACACTTAATCCTTACATAACAAAGGGCTTTTGGCAATGAATTGCTCTGCAGTGTCAGTGAGTGGGGCATTTAATGCAGGACTAAGACAAGAAGGATGTTGTTGGGTTGTTAGGTGATATCATCCCTTTAACCCCTTAAGGACCGGCGCGTGCATGTGCGGCCGGCACTTGAGGACCACAGGGCTTTTTTTTTTTTTTTAAATTCCAGTTCAGGGCTTCTGGAGCGGTGTGCCGGGATCCCTGAACTCCATGCTGTGCCAGGACTGTCACTGGTCCTTAAGTGCCAGACCGCCTTGACGGTCCTGGCATGTCAATGGTCCTAAAGAGGTTAAAGAAGACACAGAGGAAAGGAACACCCACACGTCCCCACTGCCCTCCCTTAGGAGCAAGCGGCATACATAGGACCATTTTTGGCTTTTGTAACTTAATAAATGGGCAAATGCACACTAAGAAATTGGTTCCATGTAAGTGAACATTATGTGAAATGCGTCATGTTATCCAAAAGAGCAGCAAATACAGAGTTAAAGCAATATTCACAATTGGTACTGTGTGCTAATGTATGCTAATAGCTGTACATGTACGGTACCAGTGACATTTAATTTGCTAATGACATGTTTTTCACACAACAATGAACCCTTTTCATTGGTGTTTCCTATGCTTATTAAGGTTTTCAGTGACACTCATATGATAATTAAGCTTTTGTGCTGTACCAGGAGACTTTCACTTTTCCACAGAAATAAAAGTGTGAATATTTCCTAAACTATACATCTGCTAGAATTCTGGTTAACATGATTCATAGGAAGATTTGAATAATGTTTTCAAATATGTAAAACAATTCATTGTGACAGGTTCACTTCCCCTCTGAATTCTCACATGATATATTTTCTTACTGAGTGATCTCCTCTAATTGCTCCAATAATGATTCTCTGTTGTCACTCTAGTAGTCACTATAACCAGGTGATGTACAACAGGAACACTGGGGCTGAATATGATACTCAAAGGTTTCTCCTGTGGCTCCCAGTTGGTTCTCTATACAACGGGAAGATGATATCATTTCCCTCTACCGGACCACATACACACCCTAATTTTACCCCCAAAAAATCTCACAAAATCTTTCTTTTACTTCAGAGCATACCTTCCCTTTTATTTACACAGTTACCAGAGGCTTAACTAGAAGTCAACGGGCCCTGGTGCAAAAATTGCCATAGGCCCTCCTGACCACATTGCCCCCACTGGATATCTCCACACTGCTCCAAGTCCATCTCTCCACATTGCCCCCAATATCCACCTCTCCATATTGCCCTCAACTCTCCACATTACAAGAGTGCTGAGCGCAGCTAATTGATGTCCGTGGCGCCAGGTTGAGGGGTCGCAGGGATGGTTGGGCCCCTGGAGTGACAGGCCCGGTTACAGGTGTGAACCCTGCAACCCCTATTGTTATGCCACTGACAGCTACACTTTAATGCTTTGGGTGCTAGAGTGGTCTCCAATGCATAGAAAAGCAATGTGTTGGTGACCTCTCTAACATCCAAATGGTCAATTACCTTTTTATCTCCTTTTACATTTTTTTCCAATGTGTGCAGCCTTTTGCTTTTGATTGTATTACATGTTTAGGACTGAGTCTCACACATTTCACTACCAATAAAGCAGATAACTAAAATACAGACTACAGTTTGAATGAAAACAGATTACTTTCATCATCTTTACCTTCAGGTCAAACAGCAGCTGTTATAAATTACTGTGTTTGTTTATGGTTTAATTGTGTTATTTATTGTAGTTACCCTGTCAAGCTTCCAGAATATCATGGTTATGCCAAGGTTCCCTCTCAGATATTGAATGTTTTTTCGAAAATGACTTCAAATGAGACCCTTAGAAAAGAGCCAAATCTGATCAAAGTCTTCCAGATCTGACATGCCCCTGTCAACCTGAGACAGGTAATTATGATTAATACATCCACATATGTGCACCGACATGAGACTGACATGAGTCTTGTGCTTTTGCCCAGCTGACAAGCCTCTACTTACATTAATTAATAGCATTTCCTTCAATGTGCCCAGGTATTGACTTGTTCATTGTTTGAATATATTGTTTACTGTATAATACTGTATATTTATTATTTCTTTGATTTACATAAAATTCTTCACCTTATTTGCTTTCTGGAATTTTAAACAGTTTTCAGTGTCCATTAGACAAAAATAGAGCTATATACACAAAGTAAATGGAGGAGCAATTCTTGGCAAGCCAACTTCGCAATAGGAAACAAAAATTCTCCAAATTCCCATTGACATAAAGGGATAGTAATACTTAAGATACAAAAATATATTTGTTGTAGGGTTTATCCCCCTGAATACCCCCTGAATAAAACAAGGATACTCCCACTGCTGAGAGATATTTTATTAAAAAATTATAACAGCTCAAACGTCAATTTTTTAGATGCAATATCACAGTGGCCTGAAAATTTACAGTGGCGCTGTTGCTACACCATCCTATGGAGATTTATGGTCTACGGACCAGAGCAGTCCATAGGATGGTGTAACAACAGCGCCACTGTAAATTTTCAGGCCATTGTGATATTGCACCTAAAAAATTCAAGTTTATGCTGTTATTATTTTTTTTTTAAATCTCTCAGCAGTGGGAGTACCCTTGTTTTACTCAGGGGGATAAACCCTACAACGTATATGTTTTTACATTTTAAGTATTACTATCCCTTTAAATAAGTCTTAACCAATTAACCCTTTGAGGCCAGAGGGTTGTTCAGTTCACTGGAAAAAAATGACACTCAAAGGGTTAAAGGCTTGCATGGGGTCTAATGCATTTCTCTGTATTCAAGGGATGAAAATCCCCATTTAAATAAATAAGAGGTTTTGTTTCTTCCATGTGATATACTTGGTTTGCTCCAGAATCATTCTTGTTTTGTTCTGTGCATATTGCCCATAATCATAGGAGGATACTGGAGTAATTTTGGAGTAAACCATTTGCAACACATGGGACAAATAAACATTCTGAAAATTCTAACCGATTTAACGCATTAACCCCAGGTGACGTGCCAGGACCATCACAGGAATTTGCTTCTATTACACTTGAGGTCTGAGTTTTCTTTATGTTTTTTTAACACATAGCGCTATATTTTTGTAGTTCAAGAGCTATTCAATCTGAAAGGATCCCCCTGTTGCCCCTTTCCCTGCTTCATGCTGCCTCTCAGTCTGGTCCAGTTGGAGCACAACGAGGGACAATCTTCAGTAAGCAAAAGGAAAATCCTTCCCTCCTTCGTCAAGGAGGGCAGGGCTTCCCTTATACTTACTGACTGAAGATTGTCCCTCTCTGGATCCTTCCAGTCCCATGACCGCATTACAGATCTGATGGGAAGTGGCCAGAAAGGGCAGGAGGGGGATCCATTCTGATTGAATAGTGCTTGAACTACAAAACTGCAATTATTCAAATATAGATGAGAGTTGGTACCGTGTTAGCCGTAGAAATACAGGATGCAAAATTTTTTTGTAAAGTTGATACCTTTATTGGCTAACTAAACAGATTTAAAATGCAAGCTTTCAAGACTTCTTAGGTCTCTTCCTCAGGCATGTTATAAAGATAAATATGAAAACTTCTCTCTTAAATACAAGTACACATTACATTGTTTATAATGGAAATCAGATAAGAACGTTAGTCCAGATACCAATTCCTTGATCAGTCAATGGTAGAGGATGTGATTTAAATAGCATTCTTCCTCTGGGTCCAGGTATTTATGATTCCAGAGGGACTGTCATAAAAGTTAATTCACAATTAAGTACTGTGACAGAAATTCCCTGTCCCTATTCATGCCATAGGTCAAAGAGTCAAATTGTAACATTAATTTTACCTCCCATAATTTTCTGTCCCTCTGATTGCGAAATTGTCTCATTAGTACAGTCAATTTAATATCCCTGATACTGTGCCCACTTTGTCAAAAATGTTCTCCCACTGGTGTCTCTGTCTTTTTGTTGTTAATGCTGGATCTGTGGGAATTAAACCTCTTATGTAATTTCTGTCCCGTTTCCCCCACATAAAGAGCTGTTGAGCATTTTGCACACATGATAAGGTATATTACATTGGATGATTTGCAGGTGAAATTACCATTGATCTTATGGTGTAACTGGGTGTTTGGTATGGGTATCTTGTCTGTGGTATAAATGTGTGCACAGGTTTTACACCTACTTTGTAGGCAGGGTAATGTGCCATTTTTTGTATTTTTGTTCAGGGCACTCCTTACCATCAGTTGCTTTAAATTGGGAGGCTGTCTGAAGGAGAGGCAGAAAAAAAAAAAAAAACATTTGCATCCTGTATTTCTACGGCTAACACGGTACCAACTCTCATCTATTATTAACATGGAAGATACCCCAATGTACCGCACACAAATGAATATGAAAAACCTCCTAAAGAAACTTACACAACTGGATAGTGACATCTTCCTGTCTATATGCAAAAAGGAAAATTTAATACCTAAAGGCCTCATGCTGAAAAATCCTACCCTGGACACATATAACAGCAGGTTTGCACAGCAACTATGTACCAGGACTTCCCAGAGGCTACTCAACAACCTTATTGGGATCTGCTACAATAGGAAATCAAAGACACAAGCAGAAATATCAACTCTCAAGGAACAGTTTGGACCAGACACTGAGGACATACAACAGGCCCTTCAACAATACTACAGAAAACTACAAACACTACTCATCAACAACAAGAGCAAGAAACTACAGAGACTGAGATACAAAGCAGGTTTCGTGGCAGAATCTGTAAATCAACCAGAACAGAACTGCATTGTGAACCTTTCCACACACAAGCCAAGCAGAGAGGAAGTATCTGTGCTTTCAAAAGGCCTGTCATTCTGTCCGACTAAACCTGTGGACAAGGTAACACTCTGTAGGGACATGGAGGAATTTTTCAGAAAACTCAGACTCAAGGAATTCTTCCATGACAAAATGGATAACGATGATGCCAACACCACAGAGCAACATCACAATATCAATGCACCCACAAAAAGATCCACCTGGACTCCAAAACCAGGTAGTAACCCTACACTGGACAGATACATAGGTATCTTCAGAAACAGAGTAACTACAGACACACTGGAGAAACAGTGTGAACCAACACCCAACCTAACCCACAAGGAACAGAAAGCCATACAGTCACTAAAGAATAACCAGGACATTATTATTAAGCCTGCGGACAAGGGGGGAGCTGTTGTTATTATGAATACTGCAGACTACATTCAAGAAGCAAATAGGCAACTCTCTGATGAAAGATACTATATGAAACTACAAGAGGATCCCACAAAAAAATATACAGAACAACTCAACATGATCATAAAAGAACTGCCCTCCAACATTGGAGAACAGATAAGGCCCCTAATACCAACAGATCCAAAAGCGGGCTCTTTCTACATGTTACCAAAAATACACAAAGAAGGAAACCCGGGAAGACCCATCATTTCAGGAACTGGCACACTCACAGAAAATATCTCTGGCTATGGATGTAGCCACTATGGATGTAGAATCCCTTTATACCAACATTCCACACACAGATGGCATAGCAGCATGCCAAGAATATCTAGAAAGAAATAACACAGCCACGGAACCAATAACAAAACTCATACACTTTATACTCACCCACAACTACTTCAAATTTGGACAGGACCTCTACCTCCAGAAAATGGGGACTGCAATTGGTACCCGAATGGCACCACAATATGCCAAATTGTTCATGGCAAAGTTAGAAGAGGACTTCCTGTCCACCTGCCAGACAAAACCCCTGGTCTATCTCCGCTACATAGATGATGTTCTTATCATCTGGACAGCTAGTGAAGAGGAACTTCTCAAATTCCACAAAAATTACAATGCATTCCACCCCAGTATAAATCTAACACTCAGTCACTCACGCACAAACATTAACTTCCTAGACACGACTATCAGTATTCAGAACAACTCCATCCACACATCCTTGTACCGTAAACCAACAGACAGACCAACCTACCTGAGGAATGATAGCTTTCACCCAAAACACACAAAGAAACCATCATATACAGCCAGGCCATCAGATATAATCGCATCTGTTCTGACATGGCGGACCGTGACAAGCACCTCCAGAAACTCAGAGGAGACTTTATAAGACAGGGTTACAGTGCAAGGATTATTGACAGTCAGATACAGAAAGCTACTCACATACCAAGAAAAGATCTGTTGAGCTACAAAGAACAGCATAAGGGAAACCGTGTGCCACTTGTTGTCACTTACCACCCCCAGGTTGAAGCTCTGTGCAAAATATCAAGAGAACTTCAAGCAACCTTACACACAGATGAAAGACTTAAGAACATATTTCCACTGCCTCCCTTACTCTCCTTCAGACAGCCTCCCAATTTAAAGCAACTGATGGTAAGGAGTGCCCTGAACAAAAATACAAAAAATGGCACATTACCCTGCCTACAAAGTAGGTGTAAAACCTGTGCACACATTTATACCACAGACAAGATACCCATACCAAACACCCAGTTACACCATAAGATCAATGGTAATTTCACCTGCAAATCATCCAATGTAATATACCTTATCATGTGTGCAAAATGCCCAACAGCTCTTTATGTGGGGGAAACGGGACAGAAATTACATAAGAGGTTTAATTCCCACAGATCCAGCATTAACAACAAAAAGACAGAGACACCAGTGGGAGAACATTTTTGCCAAAGTGGGCACAGTATCAGGGATATTAAATTGACTGTACTAATGGGACAATTTCGCAATCAGAGGGACAGAAAATTATGGGAGGTAAAATTAATGTTACAATTTGACTCTTTGACCTATGGCATGAATAGGGACAGGGAATTTCTGTCACAGTACTTAATTGTGAATTAACTTTTACGACAGTCCCTCTGGAATCATAAATACCTGGACCCAGAGGAAAAATGCTATTTAAATCACATCCTCTACCATTGACTGATCAAGGAATTGGTATCTGGACTAACGTTCTTATCTGATTTCCATTATAAACAATGTAATGTGTACTTGTATTTAAGAGAGAAGTTTTCATATTTATCTGTATAACATGCCTGAGGAAGAGACCTAAGAAGTCTTGAAAGCTTGCATTTTAAATCTGTTTAGTTAGCCAATAAAGGTATCAACTTTACAAAAAAATTTAGCATCTATTATTCAAATATAGCTCTAAGTGTTTAAAAAAAATGAATGAAGACTCAGACCTAAAGTTTAATACAAGTATTACTATCCCTTTAAGGACAAAATATGGTCCTGGCACATCAAGGGTTAATGACAACAGCATGCCTATACGTAAACATTGCCTTTGTCAGTATTCTCTGCCTCTCTCTTCCTTACTGTAAGACAAGAAGAGAAAAAGAGTGGCTCTCCTAGTGTAGTAAATCCATATGATTACCAAATCTACTTGGCTCAAAACCCAAGTCCATCAAGTCTGTAAGCAGCTCTATAACTGTCCCCAGCTCCCAGGGTACAAAAATCCCAAAATGATGAAAATTTATATCAAAAGCTACAAAGGCTGGTATAGAAAAAAGAGAAATCTCTCCATTCAATAATAATGCTGATACTTTAATTTAAAATCCATACAACAGTATAACTAAAAAAAAATGCACAAACTCAAACAGACCAATATCTAATTTCCATGACAGAGAACCTACAATATAAACCCCCACAGGAGTTGGAGACTCTACTTCTGCCTCCACCCGCACTCACTATGGCCCAACTGAATGAGCCACCACACTAAGATATATCTGATGTATCTGGCAAGACACAGCTCCACTTCCCCAGTGGAGATTCCAACAGGTGAGCTACCAGGGGAAGAAAAGCGGAGCCAATAGGAGATTAAAAGGATAGTCATACTTAAAATGTAACAAAATATATGTTGTGGTGTTTATCCCCCCCGAGTAAAACAAGGGTACTCCCACTGCTGAGAGTTATTTTATTAAAAAAATATAACAGCTCAAACTTGAATTTTTAGGTGCAATATCAAAGTGGCCTGAAAATGTAGCGTGACATCGTTGCTACACCATCCTATGGACTGCTCTGGTCTGTAGACCATCAATCTCCATAAGATGGTGTAGCAACAGCGCCACTCTACATTTTCAGGCCACTTTGAGATTGCACCAAAAAAATTCAAGTTTGAGCTGTTATAAGTTTCATACCTTCCTCATATGGGACATGGACCACCAATCAATTGCTCATATGTCCTCCTCAATTATTCCCTTCAATTTTTTCAGGCCTTTGTTGTTGGAAGAGGAAAACTGTACCTCCAGTTCTGTATAATCATCAGTGTCCTTCCTCCATCTTTTTATATTAGTATCATATATCTTATTCTTCTCAATAATTATGGAGTTCAAGATTTCATAATTACGGATGGGTGAAAATTTTTGTCTCAAACTGAAATCGGCAAAAAATGGCAAAAAATATTTTCCTCAAAAAGTGCAGTTTTTCCACTTCTTCCTGTTTTTTTTGCCTAGCTCATTGCATTGAAATCAATGGGTAGAAAAATATTTCTCCACCACACAAAAGTTTTCTACAGCCATATAAAAGGCTGTCAGGCTCTCACAGCATGCCATTCTGTTTGTGTGAGAGGAGAGAACAGCATGTTTTTGAGCTAGGGAAGGTAGGCAAATAAAGGGGAATTGAAGCTTAGTTTAGGGAGTCATTTAGGTAGGACATTTGTTTTCTGTAGTAGGGGAGTTGGGGGGTAAAATGGGTGGGAAGAAGGGAGGAAGGAGGTTGAACCAAAATACTCCAAAATTTGGTGTGACTGGCAAGACACAGGCAGCTGGGGTCCAAATTGCTTGCTGATTTTACTTTTATTGTCTCTGTGCTGGGGAAGTCTGGGAAAAGAAGTTGTTGATTTTGTTTTTTTAGTTATATGGTTTTCTTTTTTTGACTAACTGTGATAAGATAAAGTGGACAAAAAACATAAATAATTAAACAAATAAATATATTAGCTGACTGGAAGCTCTGTGACTGAGGCAGACTTGATAGACAGCAGACGATATTGAGAATTTTGTTGAGGGCCAAGGCAAGAAATCACACTCCATCAGTTGTGTACTGTAGAGAGAAAAAACACACACAGCAGTTGAGTAATGTCTAGCAAATACACAAACGAGAAGGGGAAAGATGGAGCAGTGCAGGGATGTGGGAATAAAGTGGTAGTTCAAAAACTGACTGCAGCAATGGTTGCTGCAGCATGTGCAATAAATGATGATGATCCCTCTCCTCCCGGGTGGATACAGTTTATCAAGGTCCCACCAATCACACCACGCCAGTCCTCCACCACCGCTACCATAAACGTCTGCCACAATGTAGGGTGTACTTTATTTTTTAATCACTTGACATCATCATGAATATGTGCCAGTGTCACTTAAGCAGGAAGTAAATGTTGTGGGCAAAGGACAAATGCACTCTGCATGCTAACACATATATTGCTGTAAGACTCACGACTGACTTCCAGCTACTTATTTCTCCACTACAGCCCTCAGAAGAAGTGATATTGTGCTGGGAAATGTTGCACCATATTAACCATCGGAGAAAAATGTGTTGGAATAGGAAAAATGTTTGGAATAGGAAAAATGTGTTGGAATAGGAGATTAATGTGTTGGAATAGGAGAAAATGTGTTGGAATAAGCGTAAAATTTGCTGGAATAGGCAAAAAGCAGGAACATTTTGCATTGGAGAAAATGAGAAATCTTTTGCAAAAAAAGAGAAAAATCGTCCGTTTTTCATGAAAAGTCATGCAGGACATTTTTCTCACTTTTCGTCCACCTCTATTCATAATCCAGCACACACCCATCACATTTCAAAGCCTCACTGGCTTCTTCCACAGGAAGAACAATCTATCAATAATATGATCCTTTCATTCATGTGACCATTTTTATTTTGAGGAGTCAAAACCGAAGAGGGAAAATTTAAAAACTTAACCCCATATGCCAGTTACTTGCTTTCCATATTGTCAACTAACCATATTAAACGTATCTACCAATCTGTTTTAATTAAATTGATGGGCTTGCTACTTCTATTATCTCTAATGATCCTTCCTGTGATTTACATATATACAATGATGGGCTCAATGCAACACTGAAAGGGTAAAATACACATCCCAAAAAACTATATAGAATTCATATCTGCATAAAATACCACATCATAAAGAGATATTTTGATGGACTGTAATGATATTTACTACTTTTAAACCATAATAGTTTTGGAATGTAGTCACCATTATATATAACCTATCTTTAACATAAACAGATCACTAGTAATTTTTCTCAATCAGATATCAAAACATTTAGAAAATAGGACATAAACACATTCATGTTCCATATACACCTAAACATAGGACATAAATTGAGGTTGTCATATATTTTCTTATATAATTTCTTAATAGAAATACATTTCATTAGGGGTGGACAAAATCTTTCGCCATGTTCCTGCGGGAAATTCTGCGAAAACCACGTTGTTGTCCAGTTTTTCGCAGGAAAATCAGGTTTAAATCTAGTGATCAAAATTTTCTAATTTTTCACCCATTGGCAAAAATTTGTCACCATTCTTTCAATGGCTAGAAAGTTTCCGCCCGTTGATTTACGTGATTTTTGCCTTTTTGCTATAAAAATGTCACATATTCCACTAAGGGAAACACAATAGAAGCAGCTACAGAGTGAGGTAGACATGCTGCGCTGTTCTGCTGTGATTTTGAGGCAAAATTGAGGCTGGAGAAGCTCATAGTGACTGGTATCACAGGATTAAAAATAATAAAAGGAGGAACTAGAAGGACCATTATGTGTTCACCAAGTCTGAGGAGGAAGTGAGCGATACAGAAGCAATGTTGGCCAGTCTCCCTAAATCACCCCTAGGGTTTTTGGGGAAATTACTGTCAAGGGAAGAACAAAACGATAGTAGTAGTGAGAACAGGACAGGTCAGCTGCCTGTCCCTGCTGTAAAACATGCTTCTGCTGCTGCCAGATGTGCTGAGCCTACTGTAAGATGTGCTGCGCTTGATGTTAGAAATGCAGCCCCTGCTGCCAGTGCCACCACCAGTGCTGTTCCTGCTGCCAGTACTGCCCTTACTTCCACCAGTGCTGTGCCTGCTGCCAGTACTGCCCTTGCTTCCACCAGTGCTGTGCCTGCTGCCAGTGCTGAACCTGTTGCCACCAGTGCTGAAGCTGCTGCTAGCGTGTCTAGTAATACTCAGGAGGGGGGGAAGGAGAAGATGATACCAAGTGTGACAGCAGGGGACCCTAAGTCACACTTGCCACCCTCAAGTGCGAGTACTACTACTACTAAGGTCCAGCAGCTTGTTAGCATTAGGAGTGAAGGAGGGGGTAATCAATATCCTCCTATTAACAGTGACTGTGAAGAGAAAGACTCAGGGGCTGAAATTGATGTGGTTGGTGTTAGTAGTAGTAATAGTAGTAACAGTGATGGTGAAGCAGCCGGCGGGACTAGTATTAGAAGAGTAGGGGAAGCAATTGAGAGCGTCCAGACTAGCGGTCTAGGGAGCCCACACCATTCCCCTGACCCTGGGATCCCCCTTCCCCCCACGGCATTGTCCTTGTGGAACATGATCCTGAAGAAGGCAAAATTGTCACTACTGCAATAATACCAGCACCACCAGGAGCACAGATCAGCTGCCTGTGCCTGCTGCTAGTGCTGCCAGTCTGCCTTATTCAGGTCACCATGAAATGGCAAGTGTGACATTATGAGACCCTCTGTCACATTGCCCGTCACCTCTCCCAATCAGCTGTGAGCACCTGGATATTTGCGGAATTTGCAACTGCTCTAATTCCTGCTGCTGCTGAGTTGCAAGGGCAGAAGTATGCTGAGGAGCAGGCTAGTGTGACACAGACCACCATGGAAACAGTGGGAATGGGGACAACAAGTGATCTGGGACTAGGAAAGTTTCCACTTGTCAGTAGCAACATATATAACAGACGTGATGGGGGCTAGTTATGGTGCTGCTACTTCCTCAGGCACATCACTGGAGCTAGTCGTAGCAAGTGGAACCTTCATCATCCATCACCCATGTTACTGCTGTTGTTGATCCCATTCCCTTTCAGCTGGCCAATCATTCTGCTCCTTAAACAACTCAGCAGCAAGAACAGCAGTCACAAATTCTGTATCTACATCAAGTCATTTGACAATGGCCAGTGACCACTGGCCAACAGGACATGACCTGCTGGCACTAGGCTAGTAGGGAATTTATTCGGGGGGGTTGTTTCTAACAAGCCTAAGTCCTACAAATCAGTGTTTCCTTAGGGCTTGTGCCAAACAAGCTTATGTCCTGCAAATCAGTGTTTCATTAGGGCTTGTGCCAAACAAGTTTAAGTCCTACAAATCAATGATTCTTCAGGGCTTGGGCCTAGACTAATAAGTCTAAGTCCTACAAATCAATGTTTCCTCAGGGCTTGGGCCTCAAACAACAAATCTAACAAATCATCCTCTACAAAATACTCTATCAAGTCAAGGATCAGTCCACCCCAGTGGCAGCTTGTCATGGGGTTCCTGTCTCTATCACTTTACATACAAATTTCTTATTTTATTTCATTTTACTGATTTTTTTTTTATTAACTGTCCCCCCACTAGTCAAGAACCCACCCCCCAAAACAAATTCCCTGTTCAACTGATTCTTTCATTCACTAGCACAGGCACCCTCCTCAGACCCCTTTTATACCATGGCTTATGTTTTTTTTTTATTTGTATTTAGGATTTATTTTGTATTAACTACCTCCCCCCCAGTAAACAAAGCCCCCCAAAAAACATTCCCTGTCAACTGATTCTTTCCTCACAACCCACCAACACAGGCACCCTTTTGTACTATGCCTTTGGGAAATAAAATAATATTTCTTGTGTCATGTGTAACTGAAATATTCCCATTGATTTCAATGGAATGAGCTAGCCAAAAAAAGCAGGAAAAAGTGGAAAAGCTGCACTTTTTGCGGGAAATTATTAACCAAGTGGAAAGTGCCATTATTACGCGATTTCAGTTTGAGGCAAAAATTTTCGCCCACCCCTACATTTCATGTCTATGTGAATGTCCCAATGTTTATCTCCTAATTAACCGATGGATATCCCCATTACCAGAAATATCAGCAGATCACCTGATACCATATCTTATCGCACATATCATCACGTTAACCTCTCTTAACTAGAGGATTTTGCACAAATAGATGAATCTTTATAACCTTAGTTACACCTATGTAAGGACCTCCATTACTGGATAATGACAGACAGCAATCATGTCTTATACTCCTATATATACACATGTGAATATTCTCTTTTAGTGATCTGCTGATTTTTCTAGTAATGGGTTTAATAGGAGATAAGCATTAGGATATTCACATAGACATGAAATGTAATAAAGCAGAACTTTCATCAACATTACATTTCGCCTCAAATCCTTAATATGGTAGAGAAATACATAAAAATACATATCATTTGCCGTATAAGTCCGGCACTGTCCGTCCCCTTCAGCTCCACAATTGGTGAGTTGAAAGCCTTTGTGCTGAAAGGCACTGGAAGGGACTGATAGTGCAGACACAGAGAGTGCCTACTGCAAGATCCCAGCCGTGCCTGCCTGCCGAAAACATTCTCTCTCTTACTTATGCCGGACTTATACTGCAAATGACAAGTATTTATATGTATATCACTAACATAATCGGATTTGGGGCTAAATGTAATGTTGATGAAAGTTCCGCTTTATAGTTAAGAGATGATATAAGAGAATATGGGACATCTACATTTCATGTCCTATGTTCAGGTGCATATAGGACATGAATGTGTTCATGTTCTGTGGGCTACATTTTTTTTATAATTGATTGAGAAGAATTAATATTATTGATTTGTTTATGTTAAATATAGGGTAAATATAATGGTGACTATATTCCAAAACTATTATGGTTTAAAAGTTGTAAATATCAGTAGAGGCCATCAATATATCTCTTTATGATATGGTAATCTATGTAGATATTAATTCTATATAGGTTTTTTTGGCTGTGTATTTAACTCATTGAGTGCTACATTGAGCTCATCATTGTATATATGGGAATCATAGGAAGGAGGATTAGCGATACTAGTAGTAGCAAGCCCAGCAATTTAATTAATACAATTAGTTTATTGTAGCTAGTTGATAACATTGAGAGCAGGTTAGTGGGATATAGGGTTAATTTTTAAATTGACCTTTCCTGTTTTGAGGAGGATAAAATGGTCACATGAAAGAATGGACCATATTATTGATCCATTGTACTCCCTGAAATGCATTTTGAAACGCGTGGAGGTGAGTGCTGGATTACGAAGATCTTGAATTCAAATAGTTATTGAGAAGAATGAGATCTATGATACTAAAAAGTTACCACTACCAAGTTTAAGAGATGGAGGAAGGACGCCAAGGATAAAACAGAACTGGAGGTGCAATTTTTCCTGTTCCAACAACAAAAGTTGAGGAGAACATAGGAGCAATTGTTCGGAGGACCATGTTCCATATAAGGAAGGTAACTTAGTAATTTGTTTAGAGAGTCTTTAAAAGCAGTGATAAAAGTTGAGTACGCCTATACCTTGTAGAGTGAACAGGTTTCAAAAGTGCAGTTCCACTTGGTTAAAGATCTCATTCAATGATAAGTATCTGTCATATACATTTTTTTCCTTGAGAGCAGGAACTGTGCTTCTCACCAGCACTTGCAATGTGCACAGTGTGGGTGGTAAATAAAGGAAAGACTAGGAAAAATGGGCAAATCTGCACTCATAACAAACTCCTGGCATAACTGGAACCAAACGCCATGATGCTTAGGGTCCCCAATGTGAAATTATCCCACCAGAAACCAAGTACTGCTGCTGTAACTATGCCCCTTGTCCACACCCCGCTAAGGACACGTGACAACTTGCAGACAGTTTAATAACAATTACGAAACCTCCCTGATTCCAGATTAGAGTATAATGTGGGATGGAATCTCCTCAGATGCCCCTTGAAGCACTGTTTGTGATTATCCTCCACCACAGTGCCATGTGTGGTCAGCGCACCATACACTATGCAATGGGTGGACAAGAACTGCCACATCCTGACATCAACTGAATGGCTAACAACTGATGGGAGAGGTAAACATGAACGAGGTGGATCACCAGAAGATGTTACATGATCTTCGTGTACCTGGACCCTAGAGCAAGATAGTGATGGCGAGCCAGGTGTTTCACTCACCATTGTACTTTCAGGCTCTGGCTGGGTTTCTCTACTATTCCTCCTCTTTGATTTTTGCCTCACCTCTAGTTGTCTTTGGGGAGAGTCAGGGGGTACAGCAACAGAGATGCCTGATTTCTTTAACAAGTTTCACATAAATGTCATGGTGTTGTTGTTTCACGTTTGTTATCAGGGCGGTTGTGCCAAGGTGTGTTTCCTGCTTTCCCCTTTTCACTAATTTATCACAAGTTGTGCCACTGATGACTACTCTGTGCATGCTCCAAGAGAATAATAGTTCCACACCCAGGTGGAGAAGAATGGCCTCTTTCTTCTTCCCTGCCACATTCCCCTTCACTGGCTGGGGCACAGGATGATGGTGCTGCTGTTGTTGCTACTGCCTCAGAATCAGCACTGTTACTGGGACCAGGAGTATTGATGTTGGCAAGTGGAACCTGTCCTAGTCCCGCATCATAGGAGCCCATTTACACAGTATCCTCGGTGGTCTGTGGCACACTAGATCCCTAGAGCTGATGTAGGGGGGCGGGCCATCATTGGGTCTGGGAAGTCAGGGCATCCTTTCATGTTGGTAGTGGTCACTTCCTCCTCCTCTGACTCACTGGATGCATAATGGTCCTTCCAGCTCCTCCTTTTATTAGTATTCCAGTTGCTCATAGTGATAGCAGTCTCTCCTGCCTCAATTTTGCAAACAACACAACAGCCTAGCACCCCCTGTCTGTAGCTGCCTGTATTGTATTTCATTTCCTTGAAAACATCACATTTTTCTAGAGAAAAGGCATAAACATGTAATTAAAGCTTAGAAAATTTTGCAGCAGTTGAAAAAAATAGAGAAAAATGTTTGTCAATGTGTGAACTTTTTTTTATGCAAAGTTTGTTTTATTTCAAAAGCAAGGATAACTTCAATATCCATGTTATGGTGAATCAGAACACATGTAAAATACCTTACAATACATTAGATTCCAAAAGGTACCAAAAAGTACTGTAAAAATTAACACTTAGGAGATGTATGACAAACAATAAAAAATAAAAAGGTGGAAAAGTGACACTGGTTCCCTATGATGAGTCTCTGTACAAAAGGAGTACGAGTCAATACTTAACTCCAATAGGTAATCACTTGCTCAAGGTCTGCAGCTTTTAGCAGTTACCCAAAAAGCAGTTCAGATTTTACCTAAAATCATCAGTATGGCTTATAATTATTCTGATGGCTACCACGTCTTAGAGCTTTCCCATTGTTTGCACTTCCCTGACTTTAGTCATAGCCAGATCCATATCCATAATATCCATAGCCAGAGTAGTCATAGTTTCCATAGCCACTATATCTTTGCTGCCCATAGCCATAACCCTGGTTTCCATAGCCCTGGTTCCAATACTTGCTGTAACCTTGACTCCAGTTTTGACCTTGAGCCTTTCCACCTCTTGCAAAGCCACCACCTCCTCTGCTGCCATACTATTGCTGATATACTTTTTTATTTCACGCTTGCTCCCACTAAAATTGTGTAATTTTTTTTCAAAGATCAATTTTACAGGCTCTTCTTCCTTAAATGTAATAAAGACAAAGCCTCTTCTCTTGTTTGTTTTTGGATCCATTGGAAGTTCAATTGCTTCTATCTCACCAAAGTTCCTAAAATATTCCTTTATTTTATCCTCTCCAGCTTCTGGGTTGAGTCCTCCACCAAAGATTTTCTTGATAGGATGCTTTTTCATTGTCATTGCTTTCTTGGGATCAATCTCTTCAAGCCTGTGTTCCTTCTTTTCCAAAACCTTGTCAACACTCATGCCATCTTTAAATAGAATAAATCCAAACCCTCTAGATCGCCCCGTATTAGGGTCCATTTTGATTATGCAGTCTGACACTTCACCAAACTTATAACTTAAATAGTAGTCTTTCAAGTCCTTTTTGCTTGTGTCCCAACTCAAGCCACCAACAAACATTTTCTTTGCCTTATTTAAAGGGGAAGAAATATCAGGTATGCACCCTGTATCCTTCTCACCTTTGCTTGAATTAATCCGATTGCCTTTCTGTGTCATTTTGGCCTCTCTAAACCTGGACTTCAGCATCACCAGTTTCGTGTCTGTTTTCAGTAGTCTGCTCGGAATCAGACTTTTTTTTTAATTTTAAACACAGACAATACCACACTAATCCGTTCTTTCAAAGATGGACTCTCCCCGAAAAAGGTGAACATTTTAACCACTTTATTTAACAAGGATTTATCTGAGAAAAAGCAGATAACCACAGGATTTTTGTGTTTTTTTCCTCGGGAATACAACAGTACCTTTCGCCCACCCCTAATGGCCAGCTAGACAGGCAGGTCACCAACAGCCCCTCAACCATCACAGAATATCAATTAACAGTCCACAGATGTCATTATGTTTAAAAAATGGAGTCATGGAGGATCGAAGTCAATCTTTCCATTAGTTCAATATGAGTAATTTTGAGAAGGATCTGGTTTAGGGATGGGACTGAAGGAAAACTGCTGTGGAGAATATTCATACACACCACAGTCTGATCTCCCAAAAGAGGGTCACCAGGGAGGAAAAGAGGGACATAAGGATTTTTGTTACAGAGGGACAGTACCCCCCCTCAAAAAAAAAAGTGATACTTGGAACTAATTGAGCACAAATTATCCAGGAAAACCTACACTTTGTTTTCTTTCATTTTGTAATGTTTTTATATTATTATCAAATTAAATTGCCAGTTATCCATATAAATGTGGTATCAAAAGAAAGTTGTATATAACTTGTGTGGGTATCCTAAATGAATTAAAGTAAAAATATGGTTGAACAAAGGCATAGTAAATAAAAGTCCAGAATTGCTCTTGTCCTCTAGTGTAAAAAATAACTTATCATCAAGGGATTAAACTGGGTGTTTAACCCCTTTACTGTGGTAAAGATCTTCAATGCATTGCTTCACATTTGAAACAATTCTAGCATTTAATAAGTGGAATATTTCAAATTGTTTTATTAATAACAAACATGGAAAATGGAATAATACCAAAATATTGGAAATCTTCTGATCCCCTTCTTTTGGTCATTGAACCATTTAGTCAGCAATAAATTAAGCTTGCTAAAATTGATGGCAACAATACAGTATCTATATGATCTTTGACAGTTTCCCTCTTATTCATCTGTTTATCTAGATCATTTGACCTTAACTTTGCTGTCACATTTAGTGCAGTGCACTTACCCCAAATATAACAGCTGCACTGTTGTTCTCAAATATCCAATCAGTATGAATTGTTATATTTCTACAGCAGAATGAGCACATGTGAGTGAACCAAAGTAATTGTGTTTCTGATTTACTCAGCTGTGCTTAATCAGAGAAATCCTCAAATCCTGGCCTGAGGGCATAAATTGAGAACCACTACATTATAACATAACTTTTCACATAGAGCCCCACTGTCTTTTGCTGACATGTTGATGTTATCTTCCAATCAGACTTGTGGCTGTGCTTCAGGTGGGATCCCAGTGAGGATGTGCCTAGGTGTGAGCCTGCTTCCCCCCTGCTCACATGCTCCTTATACAGACAGCAAATATCAACATGTTTTGCTTTTGGATCAGAAGTGAAGTATTTCCTTAATTCGTAGATAAAGGTGTTCCTGTGAGGCTACTACTACTACTACTACTACTTTTACTCTGTGCTAGATGCTGCAATTGTACTAATTGGTATTAAAGGGGCTGAACATCGAACAGCATCAGAATCATTCATCATAGGTAGGTTTGTGCTGATGACCCGTGTTGCTGATTACTCAATAACTGTGTGTGTGGATGGGTGGGATTTGAACTTGGAAGTGGTGACAATGCTAATGATGACTGATAAGGATAATTGTGTATTTTAGGCATCTTTACTTGTCCAGATTCAGACTTTCCAATTGATTTCTCAGCTTATAAACAGACAAAGTTCTCCTTTTCAGTGGTGGAAGATTGGGCCTATGTCTTTTAGCTAATTTTCTGGCCATGTCATTATGTCTCTCACTCTCAACTTCATATGTATCTGAAGAAGGGGATGCATGCTGCTGGAGCTGGAGGGATATATTCTAGATCAGATTATCATCAGCATCAATAATTCGGTAATTGTCAACATCACCAATTGCTCCCTACTACTTTTATATTCCTCTAAGCTTTTTGAAGTCTCAAACAATTTCATTTTACTTTTCCTCTTAGAGGGAATACTATTGCTATTAATGTCAGGACAGGAGTTGTACTTTTTACTCTTACTTTCAGACACAACAGTTGGTTGAACTGATACACTTTCCTCTGCTATGCTATCAACACTAAAATGTGACTCATCATCTTCAGTGTTTTTACGTGATTTTTAATACTACTGTTAGTGGAGGAACTTTTTATGTCACTTTCACAAAATCATCATGGTTTATTGCACATGCTGCAATAACCATGGCTGCATTCAGATTTTGGACTACCACTTTGCTAACACATCCCAGCACTACTCCTACTCCTTTACCCCTACCCCTGCCCCTATTATATTTGCACATTATAAATGTATTGTGGGTTTTAACAGTAAAGTACACAACACATCTGGTTGTATATGATGATGTCTTGCAATTTACAAGATAATAAATCAAAATAACACACTGCCAGGAAGTGTAACTTTCAACTTCTGTCCTCTTTGCCTGTAGTTAGAGTTTACATGATTTTGTCAGCTGCTTACTCTCTATCTCCCCCAATGTCTCTGCTGTCTTAATGTTTAAGAGTACAGAATGATGATAGGCTGTAGTCAACACTATGCTGGTCCTGCTTGTTCTGGCTGTTGTAAGAGTCAGTGTCAGTTGTACTTGTTTATCTCTTGGGTGTCAGTCTGTAAAATATATCTGTCAAAGTCATTCACAGAGGTTCATCCAGCCCAGGAAGGAACTTGGATCACTGCCTGTCTCTACTCAGACAAGCAAGGTTTTGGGGTATTTCTTATAAATCTCATATCTCCCTTAACACTCCCCCAGAGTCCACTAAATTTCCCTGACACAGAGAACAAATTGCCTGCCAAACAGATTCCATAAGCCAAAACTCCACTTTATTTGCCTATCTTAAGTAGCTCCAGGAATAAGCTGATTTTCTAAACCAATTTTTTTATCTCTCATAAACACAGAATGACATGCTGAGAGAACCTGACACTCCTTTTAGACTATCCAAGTGGCAAAAGAAAGGAAACTTTCCATGTGAGGAAAAATGAATTCTTACTATTGATATACATGCAATAAGAGAGGCAGAAAAAAGTGGGAAATCTGTACATTTCACTAGAAATTTCCTGCTTGGTGGCAAGTGCCATTTTGTTTGCCTTTTTTTAATTTGAGGCAAACATTTTGCCCATCCCTATTTTCCAGGCTATCCCAGTGCAAAAAAGGATGCTTCACTGCTTCAACCATCATGTGACTTTACCATTATGACAGAGGCAGTGATTTAATCATACCAGCCCATCAACACCCATCCCCAGGCTTCACAGCACATGCTGAAGAATAGAGAAACATCAAGTTCCCTCCACGGGACAAATTTCATGACTTTCAATTTGGATGGTTGAAAAGCCCCATTTTGTTTCCACCAGAATTTTCATTAAAAAACCATAATTTTACATCCATCTTCCCTTGCCCTGACCACAGTTGTTAACTATCAGGTCAATCTTCAACTTTTTCTCTCTAAATGTCAGTGGTCTGAAATTCAGATCGTAAGAGGTGTCTGGCCCTGCAGGAGTGTAAACTTCATAAAGCTCATGTTGCCTTTCTCCAGTAGACTAATTTCTCCCAGCTTAGGTCTCCACACGTCTCCTCCAGACAGATTCCAGATCATACCTCACCTCCTTCTCCAAGAAAAACAAGCATTGCAATACCTTTCAGACATGACTTCCCCTTCCAGGTCAATGATCTATTTGCTGACCCACAAGGTAGGTTTCTAATCTTGACAGGTAATGTCTAACAAGTGCCACTGGTGTTGGCCACTGTATATGTTTCCTTTGGCAAGCACACAGTTGACCTGACTCAGGCCCAGTCTCAGTTTGATTCTTGGTAACTTAATGAAGCACTCCTTAAAGACCTGACCTTTCTTTACCATATTCAGTCCCATAGAGACTTGTTTTTTACTACCAACTCTCATTCTGTATCCGACCCATGGGTGTTGTGGGATGAATGTAAGGCAAAACCTAGGAGGTATAATAATGGCTTTTACAAGTGTAGGCAGGCAGACAAAAAGATACTGCAAGATGATTTAGAGACTCAAACAGCATCACATAAGCAGCATCCTACTCTCTGTACTTATTGTTGAATGCTCCAGGCCTGAGAGGCCCTTAATAACAACACATTGGACATAGTACAGAGATAAATAGAATGATTGAAACAATTGTTCTACAAAAGGGACAATAAACTGCACAGAATTCTAGCTAACAATTTACGGATCCTTCAACTCAGATCCCAAATTCTAACCATTAAGGACAGCTTGGGACACAGATTACCTCCGAGTTATATAACATCACCACCATTCCACTAACTATCCGACCCTTGACTGTATCACCGCCTTTCTCCAGACCCACACCCGGCTGTGTATCTCTGATACTGATTGTGATGCTCTGAAAGCTCCAATATCTTTGAAGGAACATGTTATTAAACAGTTGAAGACTGATAAGGCTCCGGGCCCGAATGGCCTTCTTGACACTTTTTATAGTTTGTTTGCGACGCCCTCACTCCATTTTTATTGCAGACATTCAAACGCTTCATGACTATGGGTTCTACCTTTATAGACATAGCTAGGGCACGGGTTGCCCTGATTCCAAAGGTGGGAAAAGATTCCTTGCAATGTGAGAAGGCCAATTTCACTTTTAAACTCAGATCTAAAGCTGTATAGAAAAATACTGACCATGCACCTGACTCCCCTCTTGCCCACCTTGATCAATCTAGATCAAGTGGGGTTTATCCAAGGTCATCAAGCTGGTGACAATAACAGAAAAATTATTGACTTAGTTCGCATTGCTAACCTATTACCAAAACCATACTTTTAAGCCTTGATGCTGAGAAGGCTTTCAATGGGATTCCCAGGAACTCTCTCTTTTGAAGCTCTTCAACGTTTTGGTTTCCAGGGTGCCTTTCTTAGTGCCATTCAATCTTTGTATTCTCGTCCCGCTGCAGCTCTCAAATTGCACGCTAAAACCGGTAGAGTGTTCCCAATTTACAATGGCACCATCAAGGCTGTCCCTTATTGCCACTTATGTTTGCTCTAGTAGTTGAGCCTTTAGCCCAATTAATTCAAGATATTCCCAACATTAAAGGCATATAACGCCTCAGTGGCCACTATAAGATATCCTTTTATGCTGACAATGTAATCCTGACTCTATCCCAGACTCATATCTCTTTACCCATCCTGTTTTCTATTCTGTGCCAGTTTTAACAGGTCTCTGTCTACAAAATTAACCCAGGCAAATTGAAAGACCTTCCTCTAGGTCTGGATGCAATATAACTGATAACACTTAAATGTAAGTCTTCATTTAAATGGCAAACCTCTACACTGCACTATTTGGGAATCAATTTGACTTCACAAATACCTCCCTTTTTGCAGCCAACCCCCCCCCCCCTTATTTCGGCTGCTGAAAGACAACCTGAACCATTGGTATGACTTTAAAATAACTTGGATAGGACAGATTCCCTCAATAAAAATAAATATCCTCCCAAAATTACTTTATCACTTCTAAACATTGCCTATTAAAATACCGTTCTCCTCCCTACAATATTTTCAATTGGCAGTCTTTCGTTTCATCTTGCAAGGCAGGAAACACTGGGTCTCTTGGACTGTCCTGGTGAGATCCTTATGGTTGGGCAGCCTTGCTGTCCCAGACCTCTACAAATACTACATTGCCACCCATTTTAAGCAGATTATTCCTTGATTCTCTTCTTCTGACTCCCCATAATGGGCCATTATTGAACGTGCGCCTCTTTCACTTCTCACCCTCCTCTGGTACCCTAGACAAAATCATACACCCTTCCCTCCTTCCTGTGATCTCATTCACCAAGCAGCTAAAATTCTAAATCCTACCTTACTTGCTTCCAATTTGCAGATTTCCCCAGTCTTCTGCAATCCAGCCTTTCCCCCTGGTACTCTTAAACCTGCTTTGCACCACTGGAATCACACAGGAACTCACCTTGTCCAAGACCTCTTGGATGGTCATAAACTGAGTTCCTTTACTCAACTTTGAGAAAAATACTCGCTCTCCACCTCTGCCCACTATCAGTACATGCAGCTTCGACACTACCTGGTCTTCATTATGCCGGGAGTTTCCTTTCCACCCTTAACTCCTTTCAAGTAGTATTGGACAAAACAGATCTCTACTAAGGCTTACATTTCTCAGCTCTAACAAATTACTTGACTCTCCCTCTGCCTGGTCAGTGATTTGGCACAATGCTTCTAAATCCTCTATTTGTACCACGACTAAAGAAAAGGCATACAAAATCTTGCTCAGGTGGTATTACACTCCTGTTTGGCTACAGTCTATGAATTAGAATCTCTCTGATCTTTGCTGGAGGGGTTGTGGCAGTAGAGGCAACATTCTACACATTTGGTGGGCCTGCTGTATGATTCAGGCCTCTCTGTGACAATACCCATAGACCCTATAATCTTGGTAATCGGAGCCTGTCCAAAGGGTCCACACATCCTGTTTCTACTCTTGATACACATAATAGTGACAATCTGGTGCTTTATTGTACAATTCTTGAAACCTTCCTCTTTACCATTATTTCAACAGATACTGAGCAGAAAGTGCCCCCCCTTCCCCCCAGGTTCTATCCCTCCCTCCCCCCAACTAACACTTGGGAAATTCAGTCTCACCATTTATTTCAATGCACTGAGCAAGGTGGGAAAAGGTGGAAAATTTGTAATTTTCATTAAAAAATTGGCAGGCTGACATTTTTCCTGTTTCATTTTTAAGGTGTAAAGTTTCACCCATCTTTATTTGTTAACACATACAAATGAGGCAACCTTTTTTTTCTCAGGATGGCAGTATCATCTAAATACTGAATAATAATTTTAGAATTTTTGATAGGGTGAAAATACAGAAAAACGTACTTTTTTCCCATAGCACCATCTTCTGTAAATATTTCTGCATACCATCATTGGGGTACACATTTAGTAACGCATCATTTCATGTGGCTATTTATCTTCTTTTCTCCTGTTTGCCATTTCTTCATTCCTGTATTTGTTACAGATATTTTAGTGTAGGATATCATTTTAGAGAGAAGAAGAAAAAACAACTTTGTTTTTGATAAGTACAGTTTGTGCATTATGTCACCCATACTGTATAAGTAGCATACTATTGTTATAAGTAGGGCTTTAGTTACTTAATACAGTATGAAATTCCATGATTTTCAGAGATTTCTATATATCCTTGAAAAGATTATTGAAAATAATCTTATTTTTTCATGTAATACCTTCTTCTGGACCTGTTGTATTTATTCCAAAATGGTGTGCCTTTTTTACCTTTCATCTTATCACTAACTGTTGCAAAAAATTAATCACAGACATTTCAAATTTCAAACAAGTGAATAAAAACTAACAGATTTTTGTAGGTGAAGATTAATTAACCTTATCAACTGGGTAATATTTTACTCTAGAGGTATTTAGCAAAATAACATGATGTGAAATCCAACAGTTTTCTAATATAACATTACCTTTGAAGTAATGAAAATTTTAAAGTACCGTAAAAAATAAACCACAATATGCAGACAAAGCTTATAATTTGGGCACTGATGAGAATTCCCTTAACACACATGCAAACAGACTTTATACAGTGCTGTCGTTAATAAACACTTTTAAGTTCTAAAGGCATTTCTGAAAGTACAAGAGCATTTGCTGGAAACGTTTGAAATCAGCATAAGTAGTCTTATTTTTTGCTAAAAAAATTGGAAGCATTTTTTTCATTTCCTAACCTAGGCACATGAGCAGAAATTTGGAATAAAGACATCCCTGTTTTCAATAGTGTATTCATAAATGAGCTAGTACAACTCCAATGATATATATTTAGATTTGCACATTGGTAAGAAGGCTTCATTGTTTATAAATGAAATATATACCTGATCTGCCCTCATACCTTGTTTTGTAAAATATTTATAATGTTGTGAACCTGGGCATATGGTTCTGAATTTGAGGAAGGAAGAACCCCCCCCACACCAAAAAAGAAATAAAATTAAAAACAAAACAAAAAAAACAAAACTGCACCATTAAATATTGAATACAGATATTTTCATTAGTGCTACCATGCTTTTTTCTTCTTTGAATAAACACAGTACAGTAAAATCTAATTGTCAAGAACACTTATTTTCACAGTCCTGCTACCTTCTAATGATGCCTGAATTTCTCTTTTTCAGATGCATTTCTATTTCGGTTTTATATCTATATATTGTGCCATCTATATTACATCAATTTTACTGAAATATATTAAGCCAACAAAATACTTTTACTTTTTCCTTCATGCTGCTCTTTGCTTACTATGATGATTCACCTCTATTATTACTCTTTGTGAAGAATTGTGTTTTTCTCGTAGCTACTGAAATGATGTCTCTTACATTAAATTGAGGTCATGTATGGGATTTTTTTTTTTCTTCGTTTTGTTTATTTTTTGCTGTGCTTGTGTTACATAAATTCTATCTTTTCCTTGGTTTTTAAATTACCTATGGGACCTTATTCATCAAACTAAAGAGGTGTCATTTTGGAGCAAATTAACTGCATCATAGGGTGAAATAACAAATTTATTGAATTGTAGTTGTTTGGTGTTGATTTGCTTCAGAATTGTGCCTATTTCACTTGATGAATAAGTCCATACATGATTTCTATGTGTGCTCAGGGAAAGAGAAAATTACTCCCACATTGTTAATTGAAATACAGTGGTATAAACTTACACAAATGAATGTATAATATTTATTTGTTTATCCTTTTCCTTCTCTATCTCTCCAAAATCTCTCTCTCTCCATCATTAGGTTATCCTCAGCATCACCGTTGCCTGCCTCTTCTTGCCCACTGCCCTTATATTCCTCTAAGCTTTTAGAGGTGTCATACACTTTGTTTTACTTTAATTTCACACAGTTTGCTACTACTTTGAGGACAGGTGTTTTAGTGCTTGTTTTTCTCACTGTCAGATGCAGCAGTTGGTTCAGCTGCTATACCTTCCAGTACTAGAATGCGACTCCTTGTCTTTAGTGTTCTTCTTAAATGTTTTTTTTTTGTACTGGCACTTGTGATGGTAAGGGAACTTTTGATGGGACCTTGACAAACTGCATCTTCTCCAGGAGGAGAAGGATCATCATCATTTACTGCACACGCTGCAGCAACCATGGCTACAGTTAGTTTTTGAACTATCATTTTACTCCCACATTCCTGCACTGTTCTAGCTTTCTCCCTCCCCTATCCCTTGTGTGTTTGCTGGACATTACTCAACTACTGTGTGTGTTTTTACTCTACAGTACACAACATAAATGATGGAGTGGGATGTTTGGTCTTAGGCCTCAACAACATTTCCAGTGTCATTCTTCCACAGACAAACAGCTCAAGTCAGGCTCCCAGTCAGCTGTCTTTCACCTAATAAACAGTTGTTCCCCCTATCGCATCATTATCCAAAAAATAAATTATAACTAATAAAAAAAAATCAACAACTTCTTTCCACACTTTTTTCCCCTATACAGAGACAATAACAGCAAGGAAATTGCTTGGACTGCAACTTTCTATGACTTTCAAATCAAATCGGTCAGAGAGAATGTTGGATCATTTGGGCTCAACCTCCTTTGCTCCAGTCTCACACCCCCAGGCACTTCCAACACTGAGATAATAATAATAGCAAGATCAAATTGTAACCCAGCTGCCTGTATCTTGCCAGTCATACCAAATTTTGGAATATTTGGGGTCAATCTCCTTCCTCCCTTCTTCTCCCCCAGAGTGCCCCCAGACTATCTTAATACAGAGAACAGATGTCCTGCCTAAAAGACTTCCTAAACTAAGCTTCAATTTCCCCTTTTTCCCCTTCCCTGGCTTAAAAATGTGCTGCTTTCTCCTCTCATAAACACAGGATGGCTGTGAGAGCTTGACACACTTTTATACGCCTGCAGGAAAAGCATTGAAAACTTTCTTGTGATGGGGAAAATTTTTTCTTCCCATTGATTTCTATGCAATGAACTAGGTGAAAAAAATGGAAAATGGCATTTTTCGCAAGAAATTATTTGCTAAGCAAGAAGTGGCATTTTTCACAGATTTTGGTTTGAGGTGAAAATTTTCATCCATCCCTAGTTACAGGATATCCACAAACCAATGGTATATTTTGAGTTACATGCTCTGCTGAAAAAACTGTGTTTGACTTATGTGGGTGGTTCACAGAAAAGCAACAAGAGGGAAAACATTATTAGCACTGGTGAATGAAAAGGCTTAGCAATGAAGTGGCTATTTTTTTTTTTACAAAAGAATCACTTTTCATTAACCCTCTAGGTTATGGGTGACCAAGTTTGGTCCTCAAAACAACCAACAGTCAAGGATTTAAAGGAGCAGTAAACTTTTTTTATGATAGAAATCTATATGGTAGGACTTTCCCTGTTGTGTAAAATAAGAGTACCCCCACTGCTGATAGATGTTTATTTCCAGGGTTATTACAGTTTAAACTGCGTTGTTCTTACATTAATTGTGCCTTCTGCTGGTCAAATTCCAATTACTTATTCTGTTACTTTCTATTAGAGAGGAAAGACAGTAACAAACATTTCTCCATATAATGTGATTGAAACTGCTGAGTCATGCTGTCAGTTAAGTGTTTTAGGAAGTAAATGCACAGTAAATTTACTTCCTGATTATTTGAACTAGTATAAATTATGAATAAAACAACTGACAGCAGTGGGGTGATCTTGCTTTATTTAGCAGGAAGAGCCCTATAACACACAGGTTTTCATTAGAAAAAAAAAGTTTACTACTACTTTAAGAATTTTCCTGCTTGAGCACAGGTGGGCCAGACAAAATGAATGAGCCACTGATTAACCAACCTATATTTAATTAGAAATATTCTGGCCTGTTGGTGGCCCTTGATGATCAAATTGGAAACCCCTGTTTTATGATAAATATTGGAGTAAGCATTTCTTACAAACTTTCTTAAACTCCATCTTTGAGAAAATAAGAGAGATGTGTTTTTATATCAGTGGTTCTCAATCTGTGCCATCAGTGGCCACTAACAGGCCAGGATATGAGGATTTCCTTGTTAGAGCTTAGGTGAGTTAATCAATTTTAATGAGCCTCTGATCAACACACTTGTGTTGTAGCAGGGAAATTATTAAGTCCTTGCCTGTAAGTTAGTCCTAAGGGCACGGTTTGGGAACAATTGGTCTTTATGCTTCAGAAAAAGCACTGAATTTTATTTAGAGTCAATAGGATTTTCAGAAAGTAGATTTCATCATGCTCGGATTCCTATTTAATAGTCTGTTAAAAAATGTATGCTCTTAACACTAATCTTAACACTTCGGACTCACTTTATAGTCTCAAACAAGAAAATGTGTGTCACGGTTTACAAATAACGTTCAGCAGTCAGTACGGTATAGTTAAATGCAAAATGTATTATTAATGGAAAAGTAGAGCATACTATATATACGAATAGCAAGCAGAGGGTTATAAGTCAGAGAGCACTGCTATCAGGAATAGTAGGCTGCCAAGCTTGATCACTCCGCTGGAGACTAGGCCTTAGCCACTGGTAGTCTCTGCAGGAACCAGGAACAGGAACACTGGATCTTGATCCGACGAAGCGAGAGTACTGATTCATGCCTGCAGTCAGTAGGGAGTGATTTCTGACTCACGTCTGCAGTCAATATGAGGAAAAGAATAACTGACTCACGCCTGCAGTCAGTATAAGGAAATGGAAAACTGACTCACGCCTGCAGTCAGTATAAGGAAAGGGATACCTGACTCACTCCTTCAGTCAGTATCAGAGCTAGTCTACCAGAACCCCAGGTCTGCACTATATTGGGTGTCTGCTAGGTACAAGGAACAAACGTAAGAATAGTCAGACAGAGCCACAAATCAGCACCAGAGGGGGTAGTCAGACAAGCCAGGTCATACACAGTTCAGGTAGTCAGCCAGAGCCACAGATCTGCACCAGGTTGGGTGTCCACTACAGGGATAGACAAAAGAATAGTCAGACAGAGCCACAGGTCAGCACCAGGTTGGATGGAAGATTCAGAAACAGAAGAGAAAAAAGGGCGCTCCTAGTGTAATATGTACCAATATAGGACCTCCACCAATACACCACTTCACTTACAATTTTAAAGACCACTAGAAATGATCAGCATGCGTCTATGAGGGATTTCAACTGCCCTCACTCAGTTCAAAGTGCGATGGATGCTGCGTCTTAAGGGCTCCCACAATCCTTCAGGATCCTTGTAACAAAAGAGAAAAAATGAACAGAAAGAGCGCAAACCATCACACTAATTAACCTGGACTGAGATGGCAACAATACTCACACAAAAAAGATGTAGTAGCTGGGTCAAAAATCCAGCTCAAGCAAACGGGGATACATAAACCGCCCCGATACGGTCGCCTTGGTGTACCGATTAAATCCACAAATCCTTGTCTTCATTAAAAACACGATTTATTGGAGTTTTCAAAAAAGCATATTGCTATTTATATGCCCAATAACGCGTTTCGAGGTAACAACCTCTTTTTCAAATTGATAGGCAACGAACAATACAATAAAAGCAATTTGCTCAAAAATTAAAATAAACAAGATTAGCCAGGTCATACACAGAGCCCAAGGTAATAGAACTGCTATGAACAACAACGCAAGGGCAACTGAGTCAGGACTCAGACTGCCCTTTAAACCCCTCCTCAGGAAGTAGGTAGGAGGAGCATCTCAGAGGAAGGAAGTAGGTAGGAGGGGACTACAGGAAGCATGGCACATAAAACAGAGGCCTGCTGCATGCTTGAAGCCTCGCACCTGCAGATGATGCTGAAAACGAGGTAAGCTGTAACAATGTGATGGTAGGAGTGAACAGAAACTTGACAAAACTGGATTTCCACAATCTCCAGGCAATTTAATAGACCAAACCACCAAAGATGTCTTTATCTTTACTTGTGAACTTGGATTATCAGCTGTTTGAAAATGATCTTCTTATAAGAGATTATGCATTAATCTCCCATCCTTATGGCTCATATTTATGCATATACTTAATTGCTATTTCTCAAGTTTCTATCTTACTATAATATTTAAAATGTAACTTGATTATGGTGTTATTATGCCCCAGTTTATAAAGAGATTTGAATAAAACCAAGTTTCCAATCCTTGAAGTTAAAAATAATTTTAATATTGATCTTTGACTATACTTTGAAGCAAAAACATTTCATATTTCACATACCATGCTCTAGGAAGCTCACAAAAACTGGTAAATGGAACCATTCTAATAAACATAAGCTTTCAACATAAAAGGCAAAAAACAAACAAAAACAAAAGCAAAAAACTATGTGCAGCTTGCAAAAAATTGAAACATTAGAAGCTAGACATAAAGAAAAGCTTCTCAATTCCTCAGTGTTCAAATGAATAAAAAAACTGTAACGAACTGTACCATATTGGAGATAACACTATCCCAGGGGAGCAGATCTGCTGATAAAGCATGATCCTAATGATTACCTGCATGTCAGCAGACACTGCTTCAAATGTGTCCTGAATAAAAGCTGATTTTACAGTTTCTGAAAGGATGCAGTGTGGCTTTCCTTCTTTTGTGCTTTCCACCACCCTTGTGATAATTGCCTGTTGAAAGAGCAACATCATCTGATCATGGAGGGCTTTAAAAGGATAGCAATGTTTCGCAATAAAAGTAGTTCCAATTAATCTTCATAGTATTTGGGCCATTGAGAGTGTTATTTCATTACTGTCAGAGCGGTCATTCAAGAGTAGTTGAATGATAAAGTATCCCCCTCCTACTCCTTTTACTGATGTAACACTGCTCACCTCAGAGCAGCAAGACTGTCTGGATAAATTGCAGAGAGGGGAAAATCCTCAGTGAGCATAAGGGAAAAACCTGAAAACCTGTAAAGGGGGACAGGGTTTTCCTTATGCTCACATTAAGAAGAATGTACCTTGCTGTTATCTGTCTGGTCCCAAGACCAGATTCCACATCTGAGGGGAGGTTCCTTACACTAGGTAAAAGGGGCGAGAGGGGGATACTTTATCATTACATTTTTGTGGAACATTACTATCCCTTTAACCGTGAAGCCCTACATTATAAACCTTTTTAAAATGTTGACCAACATGATCAGTGGTATAATCTTCTGAATTTTCTTTTTCTATTTCTGTTTTACTGGAACCTTATAAGAGCATTAATACCCTTATTAATACTTTATGACAACTTGGGTGATTTTGATTGGGCTTTCAAAATCACCTTTATATTTGTTAGCTATTCTTTATTTAAAATTATAACAGATGAGATATTTAGCTTTATTTATTTGCCTTTATACAAATTAGCCAGTACTTTCTTCCTTGTAGGAAGTGGTATGGGGAAAGAATGGATTGTTAGTATCACACTAAATACCGTATGTCTTTAAAATACTTTTCCCACTTAAATTTCTGCTCTTTGTATTTGAAGCTATGTGAATTTTCCAATGCTTGTCCAAAGGTATTCTTGTAGATCTGTATAGAACCCTTCTCACTGACCCAGGTACTTTTCTTAACCCTTTGAGAGCCAGAGGAGTACAGAACACATTACAAAGCACTCCTATGTGCCATTACAGAACAAAATTTTCCATATTCATATCAGAGAATTATAACTCTCAGAAAGTTCAGCTCTGAAATATCAAGCAAATTCTCCTAGCACAAGAGAAACAATAACACTACATCTGTAAATTTCAGCTTGAGTGTATTTCATCAGTTTGGTGCAGCTGACTCTCTATAAGCACATGGAGAGCAAGGACCCATGCCTGGAATCCCCTTCAACTTAGGGAGACAAAGAAACAAATGTTGTGACAAGCACCCATTGAGAATGAACAAAATAAAGTGTCTTGTTCTTGGGCATAGTGACCCCCCTCAATGGTGCTACAAGTCACGTTTTTCACTCCCATGTGCCATTGCAGAGAGGAAATTTCCATATTCATATCAGACTGGTCCTGCCCTCAGACAGTTCAGCTCCAAAATGTCAGGCAAATCGTCCCTGCACAAGAGAATCAGCAAAACCACAAACATACATTACGGCGTATGTGCGCCTCATCAGTGTGGTGCAGCTGATTCCCTCTAGGCACATGGAGAGCAAGGGCCCATGCCTGGGATCCCCTTCGGGGCTGAACTGTTTGAGGCCGGGACCAGTCTGATATGAATATGGAAATTTCCTCTCTGCAGTGGCACATGGGAGTGAAAACTGTGACTTGTAGCACCATTGAGGTGGTCACTATGCCCAAGAACAAGGCACATTATCTTGTTCGTTCTCAATGGGTGGTTGTCACAACATTTGTTTCTTTGTCTCCCTAGGTGACGGGGATCCCAGGCATGGGCCCTTGCTCTCCATGTTGCTAGTGGGAATCAGCTGCACCACACCGATTAGGCCTCCATAGGACGAAATGTCAGTTTGTGGTTTTGCCTCACATTTTGGAGCTGGACTGTCTTAGAGCAGGATCAATCAGCTATAAATATGGACATTTTCTTGCTGTCATGGCACATGGAGTGAAAATTGTGATTTGTAGCATCATTGAGAGGTCACTATGCCCAAGAACAAGACACTTTATCTCGTTCGTTCTAGATGGGTGCTCGTCACAAAATTTGTTTCTTTGTCTTCCTAAGTGGAAGGGGATCCTAGGCATGAGTCCTTGCTCTCCATGTGCCTAGAGGGAATAAGCTGCACCACACTGACGAGGCCCACATAGGCCGAAATGTCCGTCTGTGGTTTTGCTGATTCTTTTGTGCAGAGAGGATTTGTCTCACGATTCTGAGCTGGGCTGTCTGAGGGCTGGACCAGTCTGATATGTATATGGAAATTTCCTCTCTGCAATGGCACCATTGAGGGGGTCACTATGCCCAAGAACAAGACAATTTATCTTGTTCATTCTTAATGGGTGCTCGTCACAACATTTGTTTCTTTGTCTCCCTAAGTGGAAGGGGATCCCAGGCATGGGCCGTTGCTCTCCATGTGCCTAGAGGGAATCAGCTGCACCACACCAACAAGACCCACATAGGCCAAAATGTACGTCTGTGGTTTTGCTTATTCTTTTGTGCAGGCAGGATTTGCCTCACATTTCGGAGCTGGACTGTCTGAGGGTGGGACCAGTCTGATATGAATTTGGAAATTTCCTCTCTGCAATGGAACAAGGGAATGAAAAATGTGCCTTGTAGCACCATTGAGGGGTCACTATGCCCAAGAACAAGACACTTTATCTTTTTTTGTTCTCAAAGGGTGCTCGTCCTAACATTTGTTTCTTTGTCTCCCTAAGTGAAAGGGGATCCCAGGCATGGGCCCTTCTTCTCCATGTGCTTAGAGGGATTCAGCTGCACCACATCGACAAGGCCCAAATTGGCCAAAACGTAAGTCTGTGGTTTTGCTGGTTCTCTCATGCACAGAGGATTTACCTGACATTTTGGAGCTGGAGTGTCTGAGGGCGGGACCAGTCTGATATGAATATGGAAATTTCCTCTCTGCAGTGGCACATGGGAGTGAAAAATTTGATTTGTAGCACTATTGAGGGGTCACTATGGCCAAGAACAAGACACTTTATCTCGTTCATTCTTGATGGGTGATCGTCACAAAATTTGTTTCTTTGTCTCCCTAAGTGGAAGGGGATCCCAGGCATGGACCCTTGCTCTCCATGTGCCTGGAGGGAATCAGCTGCACCACACTGATGAGGCCCTTGTAGGCTGAAACTTATATCTGTGGTTTTTGCCTGACATTTCAGAGCAGGACTGTTTGAGGGCAGGACCAGTCTGATATGAATAGGGAAATTTTCTCATTACGATGGCACATATGAGTGAAAAATGTTAAATCTAGTGCCTTTGGGGGGTTCACTATGCCCAAGAACAAGACACTGTATGTAGTGCATTCTCAATGGATGCTTGTCACAACATTTGTTTCTTTGTCTCACTAATCAAAAGGGGATCCCAAGCATGAGCCTTTGCTCTCCATGTGCCTAGAGTGAGTCAGCTGCACCACACTGACGAGGCCTATGTAGGCTGAAATGTATGTCTGTGGGTTTGCTGATTCTTTTGTGGAGGAAGGATTTGTCTAACATTTTAGAGCTGGACTGTCTGAGGGTGGGACCAGTCTGATATGAATATGGAAATTTTCTCACTGCAATGGCACATGGGAATGAAAAATGTGATTTCTAGCACCATTGAGGGGTCACTATGCCCAAGAACAAGACATGTATCTTGTTCGTTCTCGATGGGTGCTCGTCACAACATTTGTTTCTTTGTCTTCCTAAGTGGAAGGGGATCCCAGGCATGAGTCCTTGCTCTCCATGTGCCTAGGGGGAATCAGCTGCACCACACCGCCGAGGCCCACATAGGCCAAAATGTACGTCTATGGTTTTGCTGATTTTTTTTGTGCAAGAAGGATTAGCATCACATTTAGAAGCTGGACTGTCTGAGGGTGGGGCCAGTCTGATAAGTATATGGAAATTTTCTCTCTGCAATGGAACATGGGAGTGAAAAAGATGACTTGTAGCACCATTGAGGGGTCACTATGTCCAAGAACAAGACACATCATTTTGTTCGTGCTCAGTGGGTGCTTGTCATAACATTTGTTTCTTTGTCTCCCTAAGTGAAATGGGATCCCAGGCATCGGCCCTTGCTCTCCATGTACTTAGAGGGAATCAGCTGTACCACACTGACGAGCCTCACATAGGCTGAAACGTCCATCTGTGGTTTTGCTGAGTCTTCTGTGTGGGGAGGATTTGCCTCACATTTTGGAGCTGGACTGTCTTAGGGTGGGACCAGTCTGATATGAATATGGAAATTTTCTCTCTGCAATGGCACATGGGAGTGAAAAACGTGATTTGTAGCACCATTGAGGGGTCACTATGCTGAAGAACAAGACACTTTATCTTGTTTGTTCTCAATGGGTGTTTGTCACAACATTTGTTTCTTTGTCTCCCTAAGTGGAAGGGGGTTCCAGGCATGGGCCCTTGCTCTCAATGTACCTAGAAGGAATCAACTGCACCACCCTGATTAGGCCCACATAGGCTGAAATGTATGTCTGTGGTTTTGCTTATTCTTTTGTTCAGGGAGGATTTGCCTCATGTTTCGGAGCTGGACTGTCTGAGGGCGGGACCAGCCTGATATGAATTTGGAAGTTTCCTCTCTGCAAAGGAGCATGGAAATGAAAAATGTGACTTGTAGCACCATTGAGAGGTCTCTATGCCCAAGAACAAGACACTTTATCTTATTCATTCTCAATGGGTGCTTGTCATAACATTTGTTTTTTTTGTCTCCCTAAGTGGAAGGGGATCCCAGGCATGGGCCATTGCTCTCCATGTGCCTTGAGTGAATCAGCTGCACCACACCGACGAGGCCCACGTAAGCTGAAATGTCCGTCTGTGGTTTTGCTGAGTCTTTTGTCCGGGGAGGATTTGCCTCACATTTTGGAGCTGGACTGTCTTAGAGTGGGACCAGTCTGATATGAATATGGAAATTTTCTCTCTGCAATGGCACATGGGAGTGAAAAATGTGATTTGTAGCACCATTGAGGGGTCACTATGCCCAAGAACAAAACACTTTATTTTGTTTGTTCTCAATGGGTGCTTGTCATAACATTTGTTTCTTTGTCTCCCTAAGTGGAAGGGGATCCCAGGCATGGGCCCTTGCTATCCATGTGTCTAGAGGGAATCAGCTGCACCACACCGATGAGGCCCACGTAGATAGAAACATACATCTGTGGTTTTGCTGATTCTCTCATGCCAGGAGAATTTGCCTGACATTTCAGAGCTGGACTGTCTGAGGGCGGGACCAGTCTGATACGAATATGGAAATTTTCCCTCTGTAATAGCACATGGGAGTGAAAAATGTTATTTCTAGTACCATTGGGGGGGGGGGTCACTATGCCCAAGAACAACACGGTATCTTGTTAATTCTCAATGAATGCTCGTCACAACATTTGTTTCTTTGTCACCCTAAGTGGAAGGGGATCCCAGGCATGAGTCCTTGCTCTCCATGTGCCTAGAGAGAATTAGTTGCACCACACCGATCAGGCCCACATAGGCCAAAATGTACGTCTGTGGTTTTGCTGATTCTCTCGTGCAGAGAGGATATGCCTGACATTTTGGAGCTGGACTGTGTGAGGGTGGGACCAGTCTGATATGAATAAGGAAATTTTGTCTCTGCAATGGCACAGGGGAGAGAAAAATGTCATTTGTTATACCATTGAGGGGTCACTATGCCCAAGGACAAAATACTTTATCTTGTTCCTTCTTGATGGGAGCTTGTCACAACATTTGTATCTTTGTCTTCCTAAGTGGAAGGGGATCACAGGCATGGGCCCTTATTTTCCATGTGCTTAGAGGGATTCAGCTGCACCACATCGACGAGGCCCATATAGGCTGAAACGTCCATCTGTGGTTTTGCCTTACATTTCCGAGCTGGACTGTCTGAGGGCAGGACCAGTCTGATATGAATATGGAAGTTTTCTCTCTGTTGCTCGCCATGTGCCTAGAGGGAATCAGCTGCACCACACTGATGAAGCCCAAATATGCCGAAATGTACGTCTGTGGTTTTGCTGATTCTCTCGTGCGGGGAGGAGTTGCTTGACATTTCAGGGCTAGACTGTTTGAGGATGGGACCAGTCTGATATGAATATGGAAATTTCCTCTTTGCAATGCACGTGGGAGTGAAAAATGTGACTTGTAGCCCCATTGAGAGGCTACCATGCCTAGAACAAGACACTTTATCTTCTTTGTGCTTGATGGGTGCTCCTCACAATTCTTTGTATACCTTAACTAGAAACTGATTAGTTTCCTTCTGAATAAACAAATATATTAAAATTTAGTATCATTGGCATCAGTTCAATACTTCCTGAACATGATTTTCCTCCTTTGCAAAGGAAAATTGTTCTCTAGATGTTGTCTTCTGTTTTTCTTTTACAGTTTTTTACTCTCTTGTAACTTTAGATATTGACTTTTTCCCTATTTCCAATATCTTCTTACCTGCCATGTATTGTTTCAAAAACCATAATCTTAATATGTTCTTTATTATTTGTGTGTGTGTGTTTTTTTGTAATATATGAAAAACATCAATAAAAAGGTGAAGAGAAAAAAGTATTGATCATTATTATCTACTGTATTTCTATGTTACTATGTTATAAATAACATCAAGGTCTGCCAATACAGAAAATCATAGCTTATATAATTAAATTACATGTCAGAATGTCTACCTTTTCTTGTTTCTTTTCTTGGAACAGAAGAATTTAAAAATGATAGGTGACAGTTAGATAGAGCTACAAAAAAGACCTTCAATTACATAGCATACATTCCTATTGAAGCTCCCAGTATTCGGATACCTGGTTCAGAAATATATACACAATATAGTGTGCAGAAAAAAAAAGGCCCCGCATCATATTTATATATACACACACATTTCAATCTATAATAGAAGCTTTAGAGAATCAGATCTATGGAGACGGCAGGGAATACCTGGAGCAACTCTTTTATTCCTATTGGGTTATTGGATAGATCCTTTAGTTAGCCCTCAGTTAGTCCTCAATGTATATTTCTTTTGGAAAATTGTTACAATACGTCCTATACACTGTGACAACCACTAATAGAATGTTTGCTGAGTTATTGATGAAATTTAAACAGACAATCTGATTTGGAAATACTATAAGTATGATGCTCTATGGGGGCACATTATGGACTACATTATCTATAAAACACATTTCTGATTACACATTTAATGTGCTATGTTTAATATTGAGTGCAATACAGAATGCAGATAAATACTAATGTAAAATCTTTGGAGAACATGTTGTGGTCTCTCATTGTGAATGAGGACAACATCCCAATCATTGATGATTTCACAGTATTTATTTGTATTATTGGGGTATGTAGAGGATTTAACTGAGTTTAATTGGCCTGTGAGAATTATGAGCTCAAAATGGGGATGTATGATTTAAAGGGGAAATACCACCCCACAAAAACTTTATCTGAATCCAGTCCCCATCTGGCGACTAGCTGCTTAGTAGCGCTAGTCGGCAGAATTATTACCTGGTTTAACAGATTTTAAACTTGTTCCGAGGCTGACAGTCGCATGAAGCACGGACATCTTGCCATAGTGACATCCGTGCGCCTGTGCTGTCAGTCCCTTTTGGAAATCTGTTAAACCAGGTAATAATTCTGGTGACTAACGTTACTAAGCAGCTAGTCGCCAGATGGGGACTTGATTCAGATAAAGTTTTTGTGGGGTGGTAGTTCTCCTTTAAATACCTTAAAGAAGTGAGAAGTGATACCTAAGGCTTTAAAAGTGTTGGTTTTAAGACAGGTGAACTTTTTGACAAAATCCTCCTGATGAAATGGCTCTAAGTGGCCAGAAAATGTACTGAGGTGTTTTTAAGTGTTTCATTTTACTTTACTAAACATAACTTAATTTGAGACCCATATGCCATCTCCATTTTTTTATGTATTTAGGTGTTTAGGTATTTTATGTAAATGTTGCATTTCAACATTCATGACAATTCTTAATAAACAGTTAAAACATGTATTTGTAATATATAGTAATGTGCAAAAGTTTTAAGCAGGTGTGAAAAATGTAAAGTAAGAATGCTTTCAAAAATAGACATGTTAATAGTTTATTTTTTATCAAGTAACAAACTGCTTTGTGTGTGAACAGAAGAAAAATCTAAATCAAATCACTATTTGGTGTGACCACCCTTTCCCTTCAAAACAGCATCAATTATTTTAGGTACACTTGCACAAAGTCAGGGATTTTGTAGGCATATAGGGTTCGATTCTATTACCAGTGCTAAAAATAAAACAGGCGCTATGTTTTTTTAAATCAGGTTTTAGTATCCTATTACCCGACTTGTGAAAGCAAACTCAGCGATAATCATACAAAAAAAAGCCCATAGGAAACCACTAAAAACAAAGTGCAATTAGAATCCTATTACCCACACTCAGTATTAGCTCCTGTTTTCTGGTTACATTTAAGTCAGAAATTCTGTGCCTCAGAGGTTGAATCGTAGAAGCCATAACGACAGTTTCAAAACCATCGTTGTTCAAACAAAAGCAGTGCAGAATACAGTATACAGCACAGAAATCCGTCATAAAGTGCACCCCTTCGACATATTAATCCCCTCCCTTTTAAAAGTCGACTTGCAGTGTTTTCCTTCACCACTTTAATTCAACAAATATTGTTCACATTCCACATTTTAACCCTTCCCCTTCAAAATTCGACTTACAGTGCTTTCTTTTACCATATTAATTCGACAGTGCTCCCATGACTTTCTTTCACCATTTAAATTGACAAATATTGTTCACATTCAACATTTTAACCCTTCCCCTTAAAAATTCGACTTACAGTGTTCCTATGACCTTTTTTCCTCCATTTTAATTTGAATAATATTGCTCCCATTCAACATTGTTTCCTCTCCAATTTTACTGCAAAATACAGGCTCTTTATGTGTCACAGTGATTCCTGTACAATAATGTATAACTTGCTGTGCTAAGTGTGAAAGACCTCTCACTCCTACTATTTAATGGCTAAATCCATTGATGTGTTAATGCTACAGTAAGAAGTGATAGTAACCCCTCCATTACTTTTGTAAGGCAGGTTACTGAATAAGTTTGACACAATTTATATAACAATAAGTGAAACTATTCTAAAAAGGAACAAGTTATACATTCCACCACACCCACCAAAACAAGGCATAATTTTTATCAGGGTAATTAGGAAGGGTCACATATTGGCACTTTGGTTGGATAAAGAATGAAGACTATGTTTGCATGTATAGCTAAACTATTCCATAGTCATGGTCAACCGAAGAACCAGAAACAATGCCACTGCCAGTGCCACCACTACCATCACCACTGCCATCATTTCCAGTATCAGTGCCATGACTAACATCATCAGGGCCACCACAACCACATGCGCCACCAAACTTGTGATGTTTAAAACTTCCCAGAGCAAAAATGAGCAGGCTGTCGGTAGCAGTGGGTCTATTTTTGGTCTAGAAGAAAGTGAGGAAGAGGAGGAAAGACTGCTGTAATCTAATCTTGCAACAGAAGTGAGCCTTAATCTCACTTCTGCCCAAGTGATAACTGACATTTGTATTAATGACAAGGAACTGGATTATGAGCCAGAGGAAATTCAGGAAAAGGAGGCATGTAACACATTCAGTTCTTCTGCACCATCTTTTACTTATGATGCTCCTTCATCTCAGCAGAAGTCACTGTTTTCCCTATATGTGATCCTACCACCACCAGTGACACCACTCGGGGCCGGATATACATCTCAGGAGCCTGTAGGCACAGAAATCTGAAGCACCCCCCACCCATGGACCGTCTCCACAATGCTCCTAATCTCAACGTTGCCTCCCATCATCTCCATATTGCCCTCACATTGCCCCCATCCTCTCCATATACCATATTGCCCTCACATTGCCCCCCCATCAGCTCCATATTGCCCCATCATCTCCACATTGCCCCCATCAGTTCCATATTGCCCCTATCATATCCACATTGCCCCCAACAGCTCCATATTGCACACACATTGCCCACCATCAGCCCCATATTGCCCTCACATTGCCCACATCATCTCCATATTACCCTCACATTACACCCTCATGTCTTCTCTTTAGTAATGCAGAGCGCTCTGAGATGATGTCATCTCCCAGCGGGGGAGGGGACTAAACACACACAACATGATCCCAGTGAAAGGCGCCCCTCTGTTAGGTGCACCAGTAGGCAGATGCCTACTCTGCCTAATTATAAATCTGGCCCTGACACCACTTACACAGCCATCCAGAAAAGCTGTACATGGTCAATTTGTCAATGGGCTATGGCTAGCCAGGAGTGCTATAGTAAAATGTGTGATTATTTTGAATAGCAGAACAGATGCCAAAAGCAAGACCACAACCGCCATCACCAGCAGCAGCAGCCAGGGCAGATGGCATGTAGAATCCTTGGCCTCCTCTAAGACTCAAAACAGTTCCCAAAGACAGGTGGGGCAGGGACCTCAGTACTTGCCCACCCTTGAACACTTAAGGGCTTTCCATTATGTTGAAACAGTAGTCAAATAAGTTGACACAGCTGCTTGGGCAGCTAATCACCCTTCAGGTAGGTGTTAGATGTTCTTGCTCCACACTACCAACTCCCTTCTCCCACCACTTTCAGCAGGAATGTAGCACCCTCACTGTACAAGTCATGTGTTTTATTGTTGAAGGATGAACTGCCCAAAGCTTCTGGACAGACTGTCCAATTCACCTCCAACATATGGAGTTCCACCTAGTTCACAGCATGCCTTTCTTTCACTGATGGCACACTAGTGATAACCCAAAGTTGTGGAGGACAGTGCTACTGCTGCTACTGCAGGCACATCAAGTGACAGGAGGGGTGTAATTGGGTCACTTGGGCAGCAGGGGTATCACTCTTTTCTTCTCCATGCTGAGTTTATTGAAAAGCAACACACATCAGCTCACATTTTGGCAGCGATTAGGAACATGCTGGCACAGTGAGTTGGATGGCAGCCAGGCACACCAGTTGAGATGGGATTAATGGTGACTGACTGATCAGCAAACATGGTGAAAGCAGTCAAAAACATGGATTTTGTGGGTTTGTGCTGAGAGGCACATATGCTACATATTGTTGTAAGAGCACTGTGTTGCATGATGTTGAACCATATTGATAGATATCATAAGATTGCTGGACACTTCCACTGCAGTGTCAGGTCAAGCCAGCAGCTGAGGGAGGAGAAGACAGAGAGGGTCCTGGAGCAGCAGACATCACTTCGTTCCATGTCCTCTGGGAAGAACATAGGCTTGTCCTGCACACTGGGCAGAGAAAAATGGGCCAGATTGTCCCCTTATTCACCCACATGAGCCAGAAAATGAAGGGCTTTCTGAAAAACAGTGATGCTTTACCAGCAACAGGTTAAATCCAGAGGTTGCTACACTGATCAGGAGGCTGAAACTGGAGCTAAAAGGTTGTATGCACACCCGTCATGGATACCTCAGAGTACATGCTGGCTACCCTCTGTGTACAGAGAAAGATAGCTCACAAAAATAGCAACCTTGATCTTTAGAGGGACAGGCTTATCCACAGGGTGTGTGACATGAAGCACAAGATGGGCATGCTCAGGAAAGGAGAGGTGGAGTTGGACATGGAAACTCTCTGTAGCACTGGCAGTAGAGCCAAAAGACTGCATTAGTCCCCAGCATTTGCATCGGCGCACCATAGCTGTGGTAATACTAGATTGCCTGGAACAACAGCTTTTTGAACCAAGGCCCTTTATTCTTAGCTCCAATTGGAATACCCAAACTGAGAGTAGCATCTCTGAAATGATTGAAGCCTACATCAACAAACTGCCACTGTTTTTTACTGCTGACCCCTAAGCTACTGGGACCATAAAGCTGTTTTCTGTCCAGCACCCTCCTTGGTAGCCCAGGAGCTGCTTTTATGCCCACCACCCAGAGTACAAAGTAAGAGAGGTTTCTCAGTGATGGACAACATTCTCAACCCTTGCAGCTTGCAGCTCTACTCGCTCCTAGTGGGGTAGATGGCCATCAACAAGGTCAATCTGTACATGCTTGGATACCCAGTCCCGAATTATCAGGCTGAGTGAGGTGATTCTGCCACCCACTTAATCATCAATCATAAACTAGTGTGACAGACTTTTAGCCAATAATGCATGTTGTATGGTCTAATGATGCTGCTGCTGGTACTGCAATGCAAACTCTCACTTCCTAACTTCCTTTATCATACTTCTAATAAAGTTAAAGATGCTGCTTCAGTGCTGCTTCCTTGCCGTGTTTTAAAGTGGAACTTTCACTACAATAACATAGTGCCGCAAATGATTATTACATGAGAAATACGCACACACTTATTTTTATTTTCAACTATAGTTGCTGCTTTAACAAAAAATATAACCGTTTATGCAGGCAGGCACCGGGGAACAGTGCTGGCGTCTCTGCATTTGTACTGTCTGTCCACTTCAACTCCACTACTGGTAAGTTGAATGTCACTGTGCTGAAAGGCACCAGAAGAGACCGACCGTGCAGGCACAGAAAGCGCCTACTGCAAGATCCCAGCAGGTGACTGCGTGCATAAAAGGTTATATTTTTCATTAAAGGAGCAATTATACTTGTCTACTTGTTTAGACATTTGCAGGTTAGGCCAATTATTACTATTTTGTACGTCTTTCTTTTTTTTTTTTTTTTTTTAAATATTTTACCAGGAAGGATACATTGAGATTGTCTCTTGTTTTCAAGTATGTCCTGGGTACTCTGTTTATTTACATCGGAAGGGTGAAAGGCTAAGTAGACCTTACAGGCACTAGAACCTGGGACCTCGAGGTTCGAACATATTGTACAGCTGTTGCATTAACCATCTGTTTGGTTATTTTATATTTATAAATGTGAATAGTACATTGACTCTTTAGGTTCACTCACTACTACTAGTACTAGTCAGAGCAAAATAAAATCAGACCTCACCATAAAAGGTACAAAAACCTTAATGCATTTCATATCGCTGCCTCTAAAATGATGTTCCCTTCATTAGCGTGAATTTGAATTTATGTGGGGGAATGTTATGGAGGAGGTCTAGGAGTGGGACAAGTTTTATGTAATTTAAATTAGTAAATCATGTTCAAATGTCAGTCCAGAGAAGGAAAAAGGGGCCTTCCCCCTCAGAAAATAGTGTTGAATGAATTTTGTCTGGAAATGAAAACCTAAGAAAATTCTGATTAACCAAATGTAAACTAAGCTCATTTTCACAGAATGGGGGGAAAATGTTTTGCATGAATGATTCAAACGTTATTACTTTTCTCACTGTGCACAACTCTACTCTCCAGCATTTTCCTTCTATGTAACTTTAGAAGTCTAGTCCAGTACAGCCAAAAGCACCTTGTTATTGGGATATTGAGGGGTTAGTGCTAGCTTGGTGGAGATTTTGTAGCCCAGGGGATAAAACCAGTTCTGCAGTGACCTGTTCCTATGGGTAGAAGTGTGAGTACTAACCCAGGTCAAAGCCCAAGACAGCTGCTATGGGCTAGCTGTGCCAGAAGGTCTTCTAATCTGGTTGACCACCTCTCCTCTGAGTACAACAGGATCCAGTAGTTAACAGTTCAGATCTGTTTGGTTGTCCCTTGAGTCCAATATGGTGTCAATGACCTAGTAGAGTAGAGATGGGTGATCTTTTTCACCTCAAACTGAAACAGGTGAAACATGGCACTTCCTATAGAGCCGAAATATATTGTGAATAGGCTTTCTCATTACATTGAATTCAATGGTAAGACTGAATTTCCCTCCCACATGGAAAGTTTCCCTTCTTTTTCTGATGGGATAGTGTAAAAGGGGTATCAGGATCATGCAGTGTGTCATTCTGTGTTTGTTAGAGAAAAAGAGAGAGAGCAATATAATTTTGGAGTTGGAGTTTAGTGAGTCTGTTGGGCAGGTAATTTGTTCTCTGTGTTAGGGGAGTTTGCATGAGTGTTAAGGGAGAAGGAATTACTCAAAATACCGCAAATTATGTTATATGAGATGAGACAGGTAAATGATCTAAGTTCTTTCCTTCCTGGCTACGCCCTTTTGACTGACAGATATACTTTACTATACTTACACCCAAGAGACAGAAAAGCACAACTGGCACTGACCCCTATAAAAGTCAGAAAAAATGGACCAGCATATTACTGAATAAGGTATAGCCTCATCTGGTACTGTAAATAATTTAAGACTGTAATGACACTGGGAGAGATGGGAAGGAGCTGCAGAAATCCTCTTGACACTAGCTACAGGCAGAGAGGGACAGAAGCAGTTGTACTTGCATGGAGTATATTTTTTATTTTTTAGAAAGGGACAGTTAGGGTTAGTTAAAAAAATAAATAAAGAATATTTTACTTGTAGGTGACAGATACAGGTACCTTGAGCTGTGATTGAAGCTTATCATGAAAGAAACTAGAAGCAGAAACTTGTATGATACATTATCTTGTAAGGCCAAAATATCTTCACACACAAATAGTTCTGTTGTATACTTTACTGTTAAATCTGCACTACTTTGATAACATCAAACAAACAGACTAGGGGTAGGGGGAAAGACATAGGAGCAGTGCAGGGCATGTTAGAAAGTTGTTTGCTGCAGCATATGCAATAAACAATGATGATCCTTCTCCTGAGGAGGCTGTTTGTGAATGTGGAATAAAAAGTTCCTCCACCTCCAGTCATGCAAAAACACTGAAAATGACAATGAGTCACATTCCAGTGTTGATGGCTTATAGCAGAGGAAGGTGTAGCAGCCAGCTGCTGCAACTTACAGTAAGATTAACAAGTACAACACCTGTCCTGAAACCAATAGAATATGTTCTGAAAATACCTGTTAGAGGAAAAGTAAATACAAACTCTTTGATAAGCCTAGAGGAATCTAAAAATCAGTGGGGAAGAAGCAGCTGGTGATGCTGATGATAACTTCATTATTGATGACGATGTTGAGCAATATTATATCCTTCTAGCAATTTCCTTCTTCTGATACGTATGGATTTGAACTTGAGACTAAGAGAGATGATAACAGGGCTAGAAAATTATCTGAAAGGAAAAGGCTCCATTTTCCACAACTAAAATGGAGCACTATGCCTGTTTATAAACTGTTTGAGATATAAACTGGAAAGTCTGACTCTGGACAAGTAAAGATGCATAAATATACACAATCATCCTGTCAATCATCAGAAGGAATGGCCAAAACTTCCTCTTTTTTCCCATGGGAAATTCCCACAGAACTTTGGCAGGTGAATTTCTGCAGTATTGTTTGTTTCAAGTAGAAATTTCCTGCAAGTTAGAATTTTCCGCCACCCTATAATATTGACTTTTGGAGGCAGGAATTTCCCATCTCATAGAAAAACAGCTGTTAATTTTCTACCAGTTTCTACTATATAAGGTGAGATGTCCTGTACTTCAGTGTGTGTTTTGTTAGTAGTGAGACAGGTAGAAATGTTTCAGGAGAGGAGAGAGCTCATAGAAATAAAATTTGTGATTTTGAAGTGTGTGCGACTTAGGGTTAGGATAGTGAGGGTCAGTCAAGTGATATTCAGTGTTAGGGCATTGAGGGACATTCAAATTGTGCAAGTTAGTGTTAGGGCAGTGAAAGAGGGTGATTTAAATTGTGAGTTAATATTAGGGTAGTGAGGGTCATTTTAATTCAAAATATTGCAAGCACCTACTCTAATACACCTGTAAGCCCTATCTAAATTAAAAACAGTCCCTGAAGAGATTTTATAATAAATGCGTTGGGGGGGTCCCTTTAAATATAGTGTTTTGTTTATAGTGTTTTTGATCCTTTAAGGTCCCAGTGTTTGCAATTAAAAACAAAAGACATCCAAAATTTTAAAAAAGGTGTAGAAGAAGGACTTGCCTGTTATAAAGAAAACTATGTAGGCCTGCAGTCCAACAGTTCTCATCCAAGAGAACTGTGGGTCCACTAGCCTTCCTTATAGGCAAAATGTTCCCAACTCCATAGGCCATATGAGGAACAATTAATACAAACAGACAGGGTATATACAAGTCATAGACTGTGTAGTAGCCATATCTTTAAAGGCCTTTAAATACAAAAAAGAGAAAAGTGTAATAAAATATGTGTGTTATATTAGTGATTAAGTAGAAAAAGCAAATAAGCAGCTAGAATGAGAAGAGGGGATGTGCAAAAGCAATAAGAAAAAATAGCTCACACACTAACTCACCATAATATATACATATAATTAATAAAGTATAAATAAGAATAATGTTGTGAATGTATAGATAGCAGCAGAGAATGAAAGGGTTTACCAGTCCCCAAGTATTAGACCGAAGCTTGAAGTGCAAAAGCAAGACAAAAAGACAAACAGGCGCTTCTCTATACAAGTGCAAATGTGTGACCTGTATTGGGCATATATAATACGACTGTGGTGATAAATATAAAGATTTCTTTCCAAAATTTGGCCAAACATTGTTAATCATGCCAACCCCATCAAGGTACCTTAAAATATGGCAAGTACCTATTCTAATACAACTGTAAAGACCTATCTAAATTTAAAAAAGCATCTGAGGAGATGTTATATTATATTGTATATAATAACAGCTAGATCAGGAAGGAACTTGGATCATGGCTGCCTGTGTGTTCCCATTCAGCTACATAAAAGTTTGGGGTATTTGGAGTAATTCTCCTTTGCTCCCTTCTCACACCCCCTGATTCACCTAGCACAGCAATAACAGCCAGATGAGGAAAGAACTTGGATCACCGCATCCTGTCTCAGGCAGCCTAGAGTTTTGGGTATTTTGAATACTTTCTCACCTTCACTGTCTTCCAGAGTCCCCCAAGCTCCCCTAACACAGAGGACAAATTTCCTGCCGACAAGATTCCCTAAATTACACTCCAAATGTTCCTTTTTTGCTTATCCTAAGTTGCTCAAAATTGTGAAACTTTTTTGTTTTGTCACAAATACTTCAGGAACCTGACACCCCTTTTATGCTATGGAAAAAGAAGGGAAACTTGCCATGTGCTAGGAGATACTCAGTCTTACCATTGATTTAAATGAAATTTGCTAGATGAAAAAAATGTTTTTCCCATCTCCACTCATAGCATTGTTATCACTACCAAGTTCAGCCACCAGGTAGCTACAAATACTACTGTTGTATAATAAGCAACATGGATCACAAACATCTACAACCCTAGCTATGATGAGGACTTCTGCAGCTGGTGAAAATGCAGCACCTTTGACATCTAGAAGTAAAAGTGTAACATCTATCCCCAGTAGTAATAATAGTAGCCTCTCAGGAGCTCCTCATTCTATGAAGTCTACAGTATGGAAATACTTCACTCAAGATCCAAAAGCTAAACAATGGTGCTATATTTTGCCTATGTAAGAAGCATGTAAGCAGGTCTGATTGTAAGACAAACCATCAAAATGTCAGAGGTGCCATAACTAGCAGCAACAGAAGTACTCCTAAAAGTTCACAGGGCTCTGGGGCACATAATAAAAGTGATACTGATGGGTGAAACAGTGAGTGAAGATAGCTTTTTACACCGTTTCCCTGAAACTACAGGCCGGTGGGAAGTTGCAATGTGAGTAATATTCCTCATTTACTTTTTACGTCAAAATTACCTTTCAGTATCCCCCACAGGCGATAAGTGCTATTAATCAATACATAATAGCATCAAGAGAATGTGACTAACATTTATCTTCTTTTGATATTTGTCACTTGAAGTACTACACTATGATGCTCTCCCCCTTTTTGGCAAATTTATTTTGCTAAAAAGTATAATTTATGTTTTTTGCATTAGCAGGAATTTTCTCTGAAAATGCAAGAAATTGCTAGTTTTCCATGAAAATTCCAGCTGAAACAATTTATGACTTTTCACCCATCCCTGCTGATATGTACTCTCCAATCTAGACAGGTGGATACCAAGTTGTTATATTGGTGGCAGGAGTGGGATATTTTGCTTTATACCAGCCACAAGCTCCAACAGCTAACAGCAGACTCCTGCCAGAGGCTGGATGCAGCAGAAGCAATGGCACAGTTATGAATCTTAAGGTAACCTACCAGAGGACAAGGGGAACATAGAATTTCGAGTGGCAGAGTGACTTGTTCATTGTTGACCACTCTGAGTGGGTACACCTCCTGGCTGGTAAGCTCACTGGCAGGGCCGCTGAGGCCTAACGAGCCATGTTAATTGCTGCCAGCTGAGATTATGAGCAGGTCAAGCAGGTTTTTCTGAACCAGTATGCATTTACCCTGGATGTGTACCAGAGGAAATTCAGATACTTTTGCTCAGGTATTACTGAAAGCCAAGTAATTATGCATAGAGAAAATAAAGATTTCACTCTTGAAATCAGAGAACATTGTAGCGCTCACTAAGAATTAGTTACAGGAGAACAGAACTAGGCCTAACAATAAACCTAGAGTCTAACGGGTACCTACAGTGGTGCCTCAAAAAGTAAACATCTTAGCCTACTTACTTGCCCCTGATTTTTCTCTAAATGATGGAGTTGTTTACAATTGTAATTACAGGGTGTATGGTTATGACAAGTTGGAGGGCCCAATGTAAGTTGCCTGGTTAAACTTTGTGAAGACGAATCCTCACAAAGAGGTGCCAGACTGCTAGTTGATATATATAAACCAAGAAATACAGCAAGAACAACACAGGATACACTGAAAGGTAGGCCCCAGTGGGCCAGATGATTGAGGGCAAAGAGTGGGGTTCGAGGCTAACTGGTGATGGCAGCTCCATAGGCTGCCTTGATGCAACCTAAGCCAAGTTAAAGATGTTGTTCACAAGGCCCTATTATTGCCAACCAGAGAAACTGGTCCACACCCAGGATGGCAGACTAGAGAACAGCTACTAGCTACTGGGGTTGAAGAAAGATAACAAACACACAGGCTACCTGAAGTACCCATTAACAGTTGATGAACAGGAATTTGGGGTTTGACTGAACAGACTGAGCAGGAACAGGCAGACAAAATCAGATGAGACTTGGACAAGGAACTAAATCAGGAGACAGGATAGTCAAAGATAGAGAGAGTGCTTGACCCCCAACTTGACCAGTGTTCAACTGGTGGTGAATGTCTGACTGGTGATCGTAGTCTGACTGTTGGTCAGTGCGCAACTGATGGTCGAAGCACACCTGTAAGAAAAGGGAATAGGAAGCTAAGGTCAGAAACAAGAGGACAAAGCAGTACAAGATAGCAGACAGAAGGGTAGTTGAATAATGAAAACAAAGTCAGTAACAGGATCTCAGACAGATAGGCATGGTGCCATATCATAGGGCAAATGAAGAGTCGAAGAGAAAGCCGGGTCCATACACAAGAATACACTCTGGGACTAGACAGGAACTACAGGTCATTAACTGTAATAATTTGATCACACACCAGCACCGAAGTGCTGGCACTTGATAAAGGCTCAGAGAATGTGCAAGGCAAGGTGGGAAATCAAGAATCAGCCAACAGAAGAACCAAATGAAAAACCAGGCAAGGAATCGCAAGAAAAAGCAGACAGAAAAAAAGAGACAGGATATGACACAGGGACTCTTCATCTCACTCAAACTGAGCATTTTTTCATTTATTCATTCCCTCTTCTTTCTCCCTCTCTCTCTGCCTCTCTGTCTTTCTCTCCCCATATATCCCAGAAAAAGAAAATATATTTGCTGTATTTTTTGTACAGTGTTAGCCTTTATATTTAACACCAAATACCTTATTTTAATGACAGTGTATATTTCTATTTAGAGGGTTAAGCATCTTGTTGTCTAAATGTATATGTTCTTCTCTAGCTGCATACTGTTCTGTAATTTCTACAAATTCCAAAGAATCTTTTTTTTTTTCTTTGAATGTCACACAAATCAAATAAAATATTTGTAAACGGAGATTTGTGTTTCCATGATATAAAAAAGATGAAGAAAAGGATTGGATACAATGGAACAATCCATGTTCTTTCAAAAGGAAACCTTGTGTTAAGCACTACCAAGAGCAGATGTTGCAAAGGATCCTAAATGAACTCTTCTGCAGTACATCATGATAATGAGCTTTGTCAGTCTGAAAAAGAAAATTATACGTGCACATTGAAATAATGCTTTTCCAATTGGCATGTTTAAGAATACATCAATTCATGCAATAAAATTCTCCTCAGTGAAGAAAAAAGATAATTGAAAGGGAATCTATCAAATATCAGAATTTGCTATAAAATAAAATTTCATTTTAAAAAACAGAAAATAAATATAATAATAAATAAGTTTATTTTCTTGAATTATAGAAAATAATTTCCCAGTTCATTTTAATTAGACAGAAAATTTGTGCACAGTTAGATTAGTATCTAGTGGTCTAATTAGATATTGTAATTATACATTTATGATATGTATATTGTATAATTGAGTTTTATTTTAAGATAAATATTTGTATATTTGTTAGAAGTTCCCTATAAGGAAATTTATTATTTGATAATTATTTAAAACAAGCATTCTAATTTAATTATAAAAGTAAAGGTTTAAACAGTAATTCTTTGATAAAGCAATATTTCACACAGACAACACTTAGCAAACAGTTATTTGTCTCGATACACTTTTATGTTGCTGTTATTCAATTTTGAGGCATGATATTGTGTTGGTTTAAGGCTTTAATCAATGATTATTTTGTGTAAATTGGGTGGTCTTTGTAGTATGAAAGCAACGATTTTTTTTTCCTGTGGATTAAGCCAACACAGAATGTATTGTCAGCCTGAAAACAATAAAATTTATCTCCACTGATGTCGCTTGACACATAAAGAAAACCCTGAATAGTTGCTATGGCGATAAATTTGTAGGACTTATGCATGCATTTTCTACTATAGGATTTTGATTAATGGCATTGACTGAACAGTCTGAAGTAGCAGAGAATAATCCTACTAAGAAAATGTAGTTTAATATGTCATTTTAATGCAACAGTCTTTTGGTTTTTCTATTACTCAACAAAAACATGTTTTACTGACAGAGTTTTTAAGGAGAATTTCATTTTCAGTTACTTAAATATTTATACAAATAGGGGCTGTGTGACTGACAATACACCAGCATTAATAATTGCAAATCACATCTAAATAATCATAAACTGAATTGAACACAAGGCAAAAAATAATGTTAGTTGTTTGAAGACTGGTTAACCCTTTTAGAACTAAAGGCTCTGCACTGTAATCCGGCTCCATGCATTAGACTTGTCTATGGCAGCTTAAGGGTTTAAAGACATATTTCTGTAATGCAAAATGCCTAAAGGCTTTGCAAGGAACATACTTCGAATACACAACAGACTAGCAGTAGCCTACCCCCAGCAAACCAATAGATTTGTTTGAATTTCAGAACCATCGTTTTGTATGTTATAGATCAACACACAGAGGATATATTTTTCTAGTCTTTCTTGATGTGTTTCATAAAAGAGCCATTTCAAAAGTGCTCTGTATTACAATTGAACAGCCCCAGTCAATAATCTTGTTACAGTAACCAAAGCAATTTTTATAAGGCATATTTTGGTTGACTGAACAATTTATTCTCCTGAAATCATACCGCATTTTTCAAATCTGAATGAAAAATCCACAATATCTTTCTAAATAGCTCTGTTTCTTGCTGGTTGTCCAATAAGAATAGATATAAAAAGGTTTGTGTTATTTATCAACAAATTTAGGTGCAATATTTGAGAGCTCTAATCTGGATTAAAGTCATTCAATTTTCAGAGAACGTGTTAAAGCAAAATAGTAGTCATTCTATCATTACTATTTACCATTGCTATTAATACCTGTATATATTTTAAAATAAATATTTTGAGATTCTAAGCATAATTCCACATCAGTAAAATGTATAAATGTCCTTCTTTATTTGCACAACACAATACTTTTCTTGATCGCAATCTATCAGTAATAATATATTGCTACACTATGTACCAGCAATGATTTCGTAGGAAAATGGAAAAAGTGATTCAAATCAAATTGAAAATGCTATGTAATATGTGTGACATTATATCTGTAAAAGAATACACAAGGTAATAACATAGTCCCCTTTGATGACAATAGGGGTTATTCTATCACCTGAGAAGGTTGATACTTCATTTCTCAATAACTTGTTGTAAACAAGATAATTTTTCTACCTTCTCAATGAAGCAGTCATACTGCTTGTTCACAGCTGCATCTATAGAGTGATTAGTAATGGTAACCACAGTTGCAGTAAATTGTGTCCATGGTGACCATTGATGTACTATCAGTGATGTATGAACAGTGCCTTATGATGCAATGCACCCAATTTTTGCTTGGCTGTTAATAGTGGAATAGTTGAACATGTGAACATGCCCGTATGCAAACAATGACCGTGAAGTCTTGTTTGTTCACCATTATCTATCATATGGATAAGGATAACTGGTATTCAATGTGCCAAGAAAGGGTATTTCTATAGCATAACTGTATGCCTGCCTTTTGATAAAAGAAAATATAATTCTTTTGAGATACATTCAGATGTACACATATACATATTTCCTTACATATTTGGCAATGTAAAATCAGTTTCAGTTTAACATCTTAAGGAACAATGTTATGTCAGGTCCATGACTGAATTTGGTCCTTTAATTACCAATGACAGTCCTTGCACATCATGGGTAAAATGATTACAGAGCACCTCAGAGCTGTAACAGGACCAGATAAGTCAATGTCAACCTTTTCCCAGTGACTTCGCACATGTAATCGCTGCTACAGCAATCACATGTGCTGGTTGAGCCAATGACTTAGGAAATATATAACACACAATGACTTAGGTAATATATAGCAGATATTGCTTTGTCTGTGTTCTCTGCAACTCTGTGCTGCTACTGCCTGGGGTATTTAAAGTTGTTATGTTTATGTTTTATATTTAATAATGAACACAAAAACACACTTTCACGGTCAGTCTACTATAACATATATTTATTAAAAGACCAAACACAGCAGTTCACAATTCCAGAGTACAATCACACTTGTACTACACCAGGTAACAGTTATCCTTATTGCACTAACCTGATTTTAAAAGGCCCAGCACACATAGGTGATACCAGCCAAAGGAGAACACACAGATGGGTGAGGATGGCCAGGAAATGGGAAAAGGGCAGGCACACACAGGAAGGAAGCTAGGTCACTAACAGCAATGAGAAGAACAAGAAGAAGAAAAATATAACTACTTGTGCTGTATTCTTTATACCTGCTTTATGCCCCCTCCCTCCTTCCTGACATCATAATACCTGCCTGTCACAATACCTGCCCCCTCCTATTATGTGCAAAATCACCACACTGCTGTGCATTGCCACCTGGGTATAAAACATTTGATCCTTTGGTAAATTCATCCCAGACCCATGGTAATATGGTATTATCACTATCTGGTGCCACTGGTGGAGTCACAGAGAATGTGGCAGTAGTGATATTAGCACTATAGTAACATAGTTGATAAGGCTGTAAAAAAGACATGCTTCCATAAAGTTCAGCCCATGCCACATCACCCTGTTGATCCAGAGGAAGACAAAAAAACAAAAAACAAACAACAACCCATTTAACCCCTTAACGACCCTTGACGGTCATAGTACATCATGGGTAGATCTGAGTTAACGACCCATGACCTACTATGACCGTCATTGAATTCCGGGCTCCTCCCGCAGCTGCATGCCGTTCGGGAAGTCGGAACCGGAAACATTAAAAATAAAATGCTCTGTGGTGCTTCAGTGACCGCAATGCGCCGTGCGGCCAGTCATTAAGGGGTTAAGCTGTTCCCAATTAAGCCCCAAGTAAGTAAACAAATTCTTTTCTCACTCAAAATGTCAGTCAGATATTTCTCTGGATCAACATCCTATCTGTTTTGCAGACAACAGTCATAATTCTCAATATTGTTCTGCGCTAAATGGGTGAGCATTACTTTTTTGAAAGCAATTACAATATCTGCAAGCACAGCATCCCAAGGTAAATAATTACATAACTTTACTGCCTTTACTATAAAAAAATTCTGCCCTTCCTAAAGTCTTAATGCATGACTTCTAGTGATGAGCGAGCATGCTCGGCCGAAGCTCGGTTCGGCTCGAGCATCGCTCTGCTCGGCACATGGCGGTACTCGTACGAGTACCGCATGTGCTCGCCCGCCATGTTCGGGTCTCCTCCCCGCACATTTCGCGGCTGCTGCGCAGCCAATAAACGTGCGGGGAGGCTCTGACATCAGTGCAATGCCAGCAGCCATGTTGGCTGCTGGCATTACACTGATTGGCTGGCCAGAACCCGTGATCGGGTGCTGTATAGCACCTGACCAGCGAGTTCGGCTCAGTCTTAGCCAGGGAGAGATGAGGATAGGAAGGGAAAGTCAGTGTAGGGAGAAGAAAAGCGAGTTTGAACAAAAAAAAGACCCAAAAGTCCTTTTTAGGACTACTGTGTGTGGGGGCAGCAGATATATTTTGTTTTGGGGGGCAGATTTAAAAAAAAAAAGTCACATATTCCGTTCACTGTGCCTAGCCGCAGATTAGCAGCACATTCTGTTTAGTGTGCAAAGTTTCAGATTAGCAGCACATTCTGTTTAGTGTGCAAAGTTGGAGATTAGCAGCACATTCTTTTTAGTGTGCAAAGTTGCAGATTAGCAGCACATTCTGTTTAGTGTGCAAAGTTGCAGATTAGCAGCACATTCTGTTCAGTGTGCAAAGTTGCAGATTAGCAGCACATTCTTTTTAGTGTGCAAAGTTGCAGATTATCAGCACATTCTGTTTAGTGTGCAAAGTGTAAAAAATAAAAGTCACTTATTCTGTTCACTGATCCTAGCCGCAGATAAGCAGCACATTCTGTTTAGTGTGCAAAGTTGCAGATTATCAGCACATTCAGTTTAGTGTGTAAAGTGTAAAAAATAAAAGTCACTTATTCCGTTCACTGATCCTAGCCGCAGATAAGCAGCATATTCTGTTTAGTGTGCAAAGTTGCAGATTATCAGCACATTCAGTTTAGTGTGCAAAGTGTAAAAAATAAAAGTCACTTATTCCGTTCACTGATCCTAGCCTCAGATAAGCAGCACATTCTGTTTAGTGTGCAAAGTTGCAGATTAGCAGAACATTCTGTTTAGTGTGCAAAGTGTAAAAACTAAAAGTCACATATTCCATTCACTGTGCCTAGCCGCAGATAAGCAGCATATTCTGTTTAGTGTGCAAAGTTGCAGATTATCAGCACATTCAGTTTAGTGTGCAAAGTGTAAAAACTAAAAGTCACATATTCCATTCACTGTGCCTAGCCGCAGATAAGCAGCATATTCTGTTTAGTGTGCAAAGTTGCAGATTATCAGCACATTCAGTTTAGTGTGCAAAGTGTAAAAAATAAAAGTCACTTATTCCGTTCACTGATCCTAGCCGCAGATAAGCAGCACATTCTGTTTAGTGTGCAAAGTTGCAGATTAGCAGAACATTCTGTTTAGTGTGCAAAGTGTAAAAACTAAAAGTCACATATTCCATTCACTGTGCCTAGCCGCAGATAAGCAGCATATTCTGTTTAGTGTGCAAAGTTGCAGATTATCAGCACATTCAGTTTAGTGTGCAAAGTGTAAAAACTAAAAGTCACATATTCCATTCACTGTGCCTAGCCGCAGATAAGCAGCATATTCTGTTTAGTGTGCAAAGTTGCAGATTATCAGCACATTCAGTTTAGTGTGCAAAGTGTAAAAATTAAAAGTCACTTATTCCGTTCACTGATCCTAGCCGCAGATAAGCAGCACATTCTGTTTAGTGTGCAAAAGTTGCAGATTAGCAGAACATTCTGTTTAGTGTGCAAAGTGTAAAAACTAAAAGTCACATATTCCATTCACTGTGCCTAGCCACAGATAAGCAGCATATTCTGTTTAGTGTGCAAAGTTGCAGATTATCAGCACATTCAGTTTAGTGTGCAAAGTGTAAAAACTAAAAGTCACATATTCCATTCACTGTGCCTAGCCGCAGATAAGCAGCATATTCTTTTTAGTGTGCAAAGTTGCAGATTATCAGCACATTCTGTTTAGTGTGCAAAGTGTAAAAAATAAAAGTCACTTATTCCGTTCACTGATCCTAGCCGCAGATAAGCAGCACATTCTGTTTAGTGTGCAAAGTTGCAGATTAGCAGAACATTCTGTTTAGTGTGCAAAGTGTAAAAACTAAAAGTCACATATTCCATTCACTGTGCCTAGCCGCAGATAAGCAGCATATTCTGTTTAGTGTGCAAAGTTGCAGATTATCAGCACATTCAGTTTAGTGTGCAAAGTGTAAAAATTAAAAGTCACTTATTCCGTTCACTGATCCTAGCCGCAGATAAGCAGCACATTCTGTTTAGTGTGCAAAGTTGCAGATTTGCAGCACATATTCCGTGTAATATGAAGAAGGCGGGTAAAAAGGGACGGGGAAGTGGACGTGATCCTGATAGTTCAGGGCGCGGGTCAGGACGCGTAGAAACTGTGCCTGGTGCCAGAGCACAAGAAAGAAAGACATCCACCATACCTAGCTTCATGTCTCAGTTTACAGGGCGTCGCAGGACATCACTCTCGAGGTCAGACCACTGCGAACAGGTGGTCGGTTGGATTTCAGGTGATACTGCTTCCAGTCGGTTAAGCACCACCCTGTCTTCCACCAAGTCCACTCTCAGTAGCCAAGAGTCTGGTCAACATAATCCTCACCCTGATCATCCTTCCTCCCACCATAGAGGGTCTGGTCAAAGAAGTGATCCCACACTGGGATATAGTGAGGAGCTCGTCTCATCACCAATCCTTAATTTGAACCTCTCTCCAAGCACGCTTGCAGAGGAACATGAAATCTTGTGCCCTGATTCACAACCTCTAGAGGGTACCCAATCACAAGAAGATGACAGAGGGGAACGGCATTTAAGGTCAAAGGAAGTGGATGATGATGATGATGAGACACAGTTGCCATCAAATCAACCACTTTTACTGTCTCAAGACCTTGATGAGGAGGATGATATACAGTTGTCAATGACTGAGTATGTGGTGGGATCAAGAAATGAGGAGGATGATCATAGTGAGGAAGTGGAAGAGGACTTGGTGGACGATGAGGTGACTGACCCCACCTGGGAAGGTGGAGAGCCGAGCGATGACAGCAGTCCTGAGGGTGAGCCATCTGCAGCACCGCAACAGGCTGGAAGAGGCAGTGGTGTGGCTACAGAAAGAAGGCGGACCGCACCAAACCGGCCCGCAAATGTTCCACAGAGCACCCCCTTGCGTAAATCTCCCTTGCCAAGGGGTAGGTGTTCCGCGGTATGGCGTTTTTTTAAGGAAAGTGCGGACGACAAAAGAATTGTAGTTTGCAACCTGTGCCACACCAGAATGAGCCGAGGCATGAACACTAGAAACCTCACCACCACCAGCATGATCCGACACATGGCATCCAAGCACCGTAATAAGTGGGAGGAACGCCCGGATCGCCAATCTGTGTCTGCAGGCCACACCACTGCCTCCTCTTCCCCTGTTTTCGGTGCCGGCCAATCGCCTGTCGAAGGCGCAGGCCCGCATACCTCCCGCCCTGCACCTGTACCATCTGAAGCACCATCAGCGACCACATCCACTTCCCTGTCCCAGCGCAGCGTCCAAATGTCGTTACCCCAGGCATTTGAGCGCAAGCGAAAATACCCAGCCACCCACCCACAGGCCATAGCACTAACCTCACACCTTTCCAAATTACTGGCCATCGAAATGCTGCCATTTAGGCTTGTGGAGACTGAGTCCTTCCGCAGCCTGATGGCAGCAGCTGTCCCTCGGTACGCAGTCCCCAGCCGCCACTACTTTTCCCGGTGTGCCGTCCCCGCCTTACACCACCATGTGTCCCTAACATCACCTGTGCCCTGACCAACGCAGTTACTGGGAAGGTCCACTTAACGACTGACACATGGACAAGTGCTTGTGGCCAGGGACGCTACATTTCCCTGACGGCACACTGGGTGAATGTCGTGGAGGCTGGGAGCGACTCGGACCCTGGGATGGCACAGGTGCTACCCACGCCGAGGATTGCGGGCCCTACCTCCATCAGGGTTTCCGCCAGCACCTACGTTATTGGCTCCTCCTCCTCCGTTTCCACCTCCGAATTCTCTGCGCGCAGCGCCACTCACCCATCAGCCGGTAGCTGGAAGCAGTGTAGCACTGCAGTGGGGAAGCGTCAACAGGCCGTGCTGAAGCTGATCTGCCTTGGGGACAAACAGCACACGGCCTCAGAGCTGTTGCAGGGGATTAGTCACCAGACCGAGCAATGGCTCTCGCCACTCAACCTGCAACCAGGCATGGTTGTGTGTGATAATGGGCGTAACTTGGTGGCGGTTTTGGAGCTCGGCAAGCTCACACACGTACCATGCCTAGCGCATGTATTTAATTTAGTGGTTCAGCGATTTCTAAAAACCTACCCCAATGTGCATGATCTCTTGACCAAGGTGCGCCGCGTGTGTGCACATTTCCGTAAGTCATCAACAGCTTCAGCCGGCCTGTTGAAGCTGCAGCAGCGCTTACAATTGCCAGCTCACCGGCTGCTGTGTGACGTGAGCACGCGCTGGAACGCCACCTTCCACATGTTGGCCCGGCTTTGTGAGCAGCAGAGGGCAGTAGTGGAGTACCAGCTGTTACACAGTCGTCGCCTCTCCGTTCAACTTCCTGTAATCAGAAGTGAGGAGTGGGAATGGATGTCAGACCTCTGTGAGGTTTTACGCAATTTTGAGGAATCGACACAGATGGTGAGCGGCGATAACGCTATTATCAGTGTAACCATCCCACTTCTGTGTCTACTGAAACGCTCGCTGCTCACAATTAAAACCGACGCTTTGCATGTGGAAGAGGTGGAAATGCGGGAGGAAGAGCTTACACAAGGTGATAGCCAGAGCACCCTCACTTCGTCTTCTCAGCGACAATTGGAGGAGGCGGAGGAGGAGGAGGAGGAGGAAGACACGGTTGCCTCCGCTACAGAGGGTAGCCATGGAACTTTAGTTCCATCTCTTCAGCGTGGGTGGGCAGAAGAGGAGGAAGAGGATGAGGAGATTGAGAGTCATCCTCCTGGTGAGGACAGCGAAATCTTGCCTGTTGGTACTCTGGCACACATGGCTGACTTTATGTTAGGCTGCCTTTCCCGTGACCCACGTGTTATACGCATTTTAGACAACACGGATTACTGGGTGTTCACCCTTCTGGACCCCCGCTACAAAGAGAATTTCTCATCTCTCATTCCTCTGGTGGAGAGGACAAGCAAAATGGTGCAATACCAGAAGGTTCTTGTTGAAAAATTGCTCCAAAATTTTCCATCTGACAACGGTGGCGGCAGAGTACGTGCTACCTTGGCCAACCGAGAAGGGGAGAAAAGGGGAGCACACAGCAGTTCCGACAAAGGCAGGGCAACACTCTCCAAGGCGTGGGACACCTTCATGACACCCCGCCAGCACCCTCACCCTGATGCGCGGCCTAGTGTCACAAGGAGGGAAAAGTTTTGGAAGATGGTGAAGGAGTACGTAGCAGACTGTGTCAGCGCCCTCAATGATCCCTCTGTACCTTACAACTACTGGGTGTCCAAGCTGGACACGTGGTATGAACTGGCACTCTACGCCTTGGAGGTGCTGGCCTGCCCTGCCGCCAGCGTTCTGTCTGAGCGTGTATTTAGTGCTGCTGGTGGCATCATAACAGATAAGCGTATCCGCCTTTCCACCGAAAATGCTGATAGGTTGACACTTATAAAAATGAACAAGGCCTGGATTTCCCCTGACTTCTCCACTCCACTGGAGGAAAGCCCCGGGTGAACATAAAGTCACTTTATATATGTTATTTACAATGATGGGAATACTCTGTTCACCCCTTCCACCCAAAAAATGGGTATATGGTTGACTCTCTTCCATAAACCCTGGGATATAATTTTTATATAGGGCCAGCTCACCAGCGGGCCCTGTGATATAATTTTTATATAGGGCCAGCTCACCAGCGGGCGCTGTTTGACAATTTTTGTATAGGTCAGCTCACCAGCGGGCCTTCTCATATAATGTTTTATTGGGTCAGCTCTCTAGCGGGCCCTCTCATATAATGTTTTATAGCGTCAGCTCACTAGCGGACCTTCGCATATAATGTTTAGGATGGTCAGCTCCGCAGCAGACCCTCACCCATAATGTTTTAGATGGTCGGCTCAGCGCACGTTTCCCTCTTAATCATGGCCCCAGTTCAGAAAAATCGATGACATTTTTGGGAGAATTTGCCTCTGCGCACGTTTCCCTCTTAATCATGGCTCCAGTTCAGGAAAATCGAGGAAATTTTTGGGAGAATTTGCCTCTGCGCACGTTTCCCTCTTAATCATGGCCCCAGTTCCGAAAAATCGAGGAAATTTTTGGGAGAATTTGCCTCTGCGCACGTTTCCCTCTTAATCATGGCCCCAGTTCAGAAAAATCGAGGAAATTTTTGGGAGAATTTGCCTCTGCGCACGTTTCCCTCTTAATCATGGCCCCAGTTCCGAAAAATCGATGAAATTTTTTGCAGAATTTGCCTCTGCGCACGTTTCCCTCTTAATCATGGCCCCAGTTCTGAAAAATCGATGAAATTTTTTGCAGAATTTGCAGATGATATACAAGTAAATATACAGCAAATACTGTTTGGTAACAATTTTTCGCCTAAAGTCATTTTTATCTTCCTTTTTGTGTGTTTTACGGTCAGTCTGTAAAAATGGCGTACTACGGGCGAAAGATCGTTCCCAGCAGTGATGTTGGAGTCCAAGATGCATCCAGACATCCTCCCTATGCTGTCCCTGAACCATTTCTGTGGTGTTTCCATCATTTTCTGCCCTTTTCCTATGGACCAGGCACCCTCCCCTCATCAGAGCAGGGGGTGCCTGGTGTAATGCTCGAGTCTTCCCATTGACTTCAATGGGGCTCGGGTGCTCGGCCGAGCACTCGAGCCTCCGGGGGCGCTCGGTCAGAGCACCCGAACACCCGAGCATTGGGGTGCTCGATCATCACTAATGACTTCATGTTCTTTGCTCAGTTCTTTGGAGAGTTTTTTTGTATTGACCTTGAATATATTTGTAAATGGCAATCATATCACCCCTTAGAGGTCTCTTCTCTATTGTAAACAAAAACTGTTTGGCTAGTCTCTTTTTATAACTCAGATCCTCCAATCCTCTTATCAATTTTGTACATATCTGCACTTTTTCCACTACAATTTGTTTTTAAGAACTGGTGCTCAAAATTGTTTTCCATGCATCTATACCCTTTTTATGTAGGATGGTACCCTATTTCCTCTTGCAGAAGCTGAGTGACACTGCACACGGCTGTGAAGCCTATTGTCTATCAGTTCTCCTAAATCTTTCTCTAATGAGGATTTCCCATGTAGTTTCACATTTAGTGTATATGTAGCATGATTGTTTCCACAGCCCAAATGCATAACCTTATATTTCTCTACATTAAAACTTATCTGCCACTTTTCTGCCATTCACACAGTTTATCTAAATCTGCTATGTATGTATTTTCTTACACAGCTTAATGTCATTAGCAAAGATTGAGATATTACTTTAAATTCCCACTTCTGGATCATAATAAACAAATTAAAAAGCACTGGACCAAGGACTGAACCCATTGGCACTGCACTTACAGCTTTATACCAACTTGAAAAGGTTTAATTTACAACAACTCTCTGGCATCTATCATGTAAACCAGTTCTCTATCCCTGCAAAGAAATCAACAGGGATGGGTGAAACCAAAATCGGCAAATAATGTCACTTTCTGCTTGGTGAATAATTTCCTGTGAAAAGTGCACTTTTTCTGCTTTTTTCACCTAACCCATTCCAGTGGAACCAATGGAAACACTGAATTTACACACAACACATGGCAAATGTTATTTTATTTCCCAAAGGCAAAGAATAAAAGGGGTATGAAGGTGTCTGTGTTGGTGGAGTGTGGTTAAAGAATCAGTTAAACAGGGAACAGCAGGGCTGTTTACTGAGATTGGGGTGGGGCAGTTAATAAACAAATAAATAAATAAAAAAAAAAATAAAACAAGAAATTGGTACATAATGTGACAAACAGGGACCTCCTGATGTAAGCTGCAACTGGGGTAGACTGATACTTGGAGGGATAGAGTATTTTGTAGAGGAAGATTTATAGAACTTAGACTTGTGTTAGACCCAAGCCCTGAGGAAACATTGTTTTGTAGAACTTAGGATTTATTACTAATGACAAGCCCTGAGGAAACATAGATTAGTTGTAGGAAATTAGACTTGTGTTAGGCCTGAGCCTTGAAGAAACATTGATTTGTAAGACTTAGCATTATTAGGGGCGCAAGCCCTGAAGAAACATTGATTTGTTGTAGGAAATAAGACTTGCGTTTGGCCTAAGCCCTAAGGAAACATTGATTTGTAGGACTTAGGCTTGTTTGTAGTGTTGAGCGAGCATGCTCGGCCGATGCTCGGATCGGCTCGAGCATCGCTCTGCTCGGCACATGGCGGTACTCGTACGAGTACCGCATGTGCTCGCCCGCCATGTTCGGGTCTCCTCCCCGCACGTTTTGCGGCTGCTGCGCAGCCAATAAACGTGCAGGGAGGCTCTGACATCGGTGTAATGCCAGCAGCCATGTTGGCTGCTGGCATTACACTGATTGGCTGGCCAGAACCCGTGGTCAGGTGCTGTATAGCACCTGACCATCGAGTTCGGCTCAGTCTGAGCCAGGGAGAGCTGAGGATAGGAAGGGAAAGGCAGTGTAGGGAGGAAAAAAACAAAAATTGTGAAAAAAAAAGAACCAAAAGTCCTTTTTAGGACTACTGTGTGTGGGGGCAGCAGGTTATTTGGTGTGGGGGGAAAAAAAAAAAAAAAAAAAAAAAAAAATATATATATTCTGTTTAGTGTGCAAAGTTGCAGATTAGAGCACATTCTGTTTAGTGTGCACAGTTGCAGATTAGAGCACATTCTGTTTAGTGTGCAAAGTTGCAGATTAGAGCACATTCTGTTTAGTGTGCAAAGTTGCAGATTAGAGCACATTCTGTTTAGTGTGCAAAGTTGCAGATTAGAGCACATTCTGTTAAGTCTTCAAACTAAAATATCAAAGTCACGTATTCCATTCAGTGTGCGTCGCCGCAGTTTAGCAGCACATTCTGAGTACTGTGCAGAGTTGCAGAATAGGAAGAAATACTGTTAAGTCTTCAAACTAAAATATCAAAGTCACATATTCCATTCAGTGTGCTTCGCCGCAGTTTAGCAGCACATTCTGTGTACTGTGCAGAGTTGCAGAATAGGAAGAAATACTGTTAAGTCTTCAAACTCAAATATCAAAGTCACATATTCCATTCAGTGTGCTTCGCCGCAGTTTAGCAGCACATTCTGTGTACTGTGCAGAGTTGCAGAATAGGAAGAAATACTGTTAAGTCTTCAAACTAAAATATCAAAGTCACATATTCCATTCAGTGTGCTTCGCCGCAGTGTAGCAGCACATTCTGTGTACTGTGCAGAGTTGCAGAATAGGAAGAAATACTGTTAAGTCTTCAAACTAAAATATCAAAGTCACATATTCCATTCAGTGTGCTTCGCCGCAGTTTAGCAGCACATTCTGTGTACTGTGCAGAGTTGCAGAATAGGAAGAAATACTGTTAAGTCTTCAAACTAAAATATCAAAGTCACATATTCCATTCAGTGTGCTTCGCCGCAGTGTAGCAGCACATTCTGTGTACTGTGCAGAGTTGCAGAATAGGAAGAAATACTGTTAAGTCTTCAAACTAAAATATCAAAGTCACATATTCCATTCAGTGTCTTTCACCGCCGTTTAACAGCCTATTCTGTGTACTCTGCAGAGTTGCAGAATTATAAGAAATACTGTTAAGTTTTCAAACTCAAATATTAAAGTCACATATTCCATTCAGTGTCTTTCACCGCCGTTTAACAGCCTATTCTGTGTACTCTGTACAGTTGCAGAATTATAAGAAATACTGTTAAGTTTTCAAACTCAAATATTAAAGTCACATATTCCATTCAGTGTCTTTCACCGCCGTTTAACAGCCTATTCTGTGTACTCTGTACAGTTCCAGAATTATAAGAAATACTGTTAAGTTTTCAAACTCAAATATTAAAGTCACATATTCCATTCAGTGTCTTTCACCGCCGTTTAACAGCCTATTCTGTGTACTCTGTACAGTTCCAGAATTATAAGAAATACTGTTAATTTTTCAAACTCAAATATTAAAGTCACATATTCCATTCAGTGTCTTTCACCGCCGTTTAACAGCCTATTCTGTGTACTCTGTACAGTTCCAGAATTATAAGAAATACTGTTAAGTTTTCAAACTCAAATATTAAAGTCACATATTCCATTCAGTGTGTTTCAACGCCGTTTAACAGCCTATTCTGTGTACTCTGCAGAGTTGCAGAATTATAAGAAATACTGTTAAGTTTTCAAACTCAAATATTAAAGTCACATATTCCATTCAGTGTCTTTCACCGCCGTTTAACAGCCTATTCTGTGTACTCTGTACAGTTCCAGAATTATAAGAAATACTGTTAAGTTTTCAAACTCAAATATTAAAGTCACATATTCCATTCAGTGTGTTTCAACGCCGTTTAACAGCCTATTCTGTGTACTCTGCAGAGTTGCAGAATAGTAAGAAATACTGTTAAGTTTTCAAACTCAAATATTAAAGTCACATATTCCATTCAGTGTCTTTCACCGCCGTTTAACAGCCTATTCTGTGTACTCTGTACAGTTGCAGAATTATAAGAAATACTGTTAAGTTTTCAAACTCAAATATTAAAGTCACATATTCCATTCAGTGTCTTTCACCGCCGTTTAACAGCCTATTCTGTGTACTCTGTACAGTTCCAGAATTATAAGAAATACTGTTAAGTTTTCAAACTCAAATATTAAAGTCACATATTCCATTCAGTGTGTGTCACCGCAGTTTAGCAGCCTATTCTGTGTACTCTGCACAGTTGCAGAATAGGAAGAAATACTGTTAAGTTTTCAAACTCAAATATTAAAGTCACATATTCCATTCAGTGTGTGTCACCGCAGTTTAGCAGCCTATTCTGTGTACTCTGCAGAGTTGCAGAATAGTAAGAAATACTGTTAAGTTTTCAAACTCATATATATTAAAGTCATATATATCGTGTAAGATGAAGAAGGCGGGTAAAAAGGGACGGGGAAGTGGACGTGATCCTGAAAGTTCAGGGAGCGGGTCAGGACGCGGAGAAACTGTGCCTGGTGCCAGAGCACAAGAAAGAAAGACATCCACCATACCTAGCTTCATGTCTGATTTCACAGGGCGTCGCAGGACATCACTCTCGAGGTCCGACCAGTGCGAACAGGTGGTCGGTTGGATGACAGCTGATACTGCTTCCAGTCGGTTAAGCACCACCCTGTCTTCCACCAAGTCCACTCTCAGTAGCCAAGAGTCTGGTCAACATAATCCTCACTCTGATCATCCTTCCTCCCACCATACACGGTCTGGTCAAAGAAGTGATCCCACACTGGGATATAGTGATGAGCTCGTCTCATCACCAATCCTTCATTTGACCCTCTCTCCAAGCACGCTTGCAGAGGAACATGACATCTTGTGCCCTGATTCACAACCTCTAGAGGCTACCCAATCACAAGAAGATGACAGATGTGAACGGCATTTAAGGTCAAAGGAAGTAGTGGATGATGATGATGATGATGATGAGACACAGTTGCCATTAAATCAACCACTATTTCCGTCTCAAGACCTTGTTGAGGAGAATGTTATACAGTTGTCAATGACTGAGTATGTGGTGGGATCAAGACTTGAGGAGGATGATCAGAGTGAGGAAGTGGAGGAGGACTTGGTGGACGATGAGGTGACTGACCCCACCTGGGAAGGTGTAGAGCCGAGCGATGACAGCAGTCCTGAGGGTGAGCCATCTGCAGCACCGCAACAGGCTGGAAGAGGCAGTGGTGTGGCTACAGAAAGAAGGCGGACCGCACCAAACCGGCCCGCAAATGTTCCACGGAGCACCCCCTTGCGTAAATCTACCTTGCCAAGGGGTAGGTGTTCCGCGGTATGGCGTTTTTTTAAGGAAAGTGCGGACGACAAAAGAATTGTAGTTTGCAACCTGTGCCACACCAGAATGAGCCGAGGCATGAACACTAGAAACCTCACCACCACCAGCATGATCCGACACATGGCATCCAAGCACCGTAGTAAGTGGGAGGAACGCCTGGATCGCCCATCTGTGTCTGCAGGCCACACCACTGCCTCCTCTTCCCCTGTTTTCGGTGCCGGCCAATCGCCTGTCGAAGGCGCAGGCCCGCATACCTCCCGCCCTGCACCTGTACCATCTGAAGCACCATCAGCGACCACATCCACTTCCCTGTCCCAGCACAGCGTCCAAATGTCGTTACCCCAGGCATTTGAGCGCAAGAGAAAGTACCCAGCCACCCACCCACAGGCCATAGCACTAACCTCACACCTTTCAAAATTACTGGCCATCGAAATGCTGCCATTTAGGCTTGTGGACACTGAGTCCTTCCGCAGCCTGATGGCAGCAGCTGTCCCTCGGTACGCGGTCCCCAGCCGCCACTACTTTTCCCGGTGTGCCATCCCCGCATTACACCACCATGTGTCCCGTAACATCACCCGTGCCCTGACCAACGCAGTTACTGGGAAGGTCCACTTAACGACTGACACATGGACAAGTGCTTGTGGCCAGGGACGCTACATTTCCCTGACGGCACACTGGGTGAATGTCGTGGAGGCTGGGAGCGACTCGGACCCTGGGATGGCACGGGTGCTACCCACGCCGAGGATTGCGGGCCCTACCTCCATCAGGGTTTCCACCAGCACCTACGTTATTGGCTCCTCCTCCTCCGTTTCCACCTCCGAATTCTCTACACACACCGCCACTCCCCCATCAGCCAGTAGCTGGAAGCAGTGTAGCACTGCAGTGGGGAAGCGTCAACAGGCCGTGCTGAAGCTGATCTGCCTTGGGGACAAACAGCACACGGCCTCAGAGCTGTTGCAGGGGATTAGTCACCAGACCGAGCAGTGGCTCTCGCCACTCAACCTGCAACCAGGCATGGTTGTGTGTGATAATGGGCGTAACTTGGTGGCGGCTTTGGAGCTCGGCAAGCTCACACACGTACCATGCCTAGCGCATGTATTTAATTTAGTGGTGCAGCGATTTCTAAAAACCTACCCCAATGTGCATGATCTCTTGACCAAGGTGCGCCGCGTGTGTGCACATTTCCGTAAGTCATCTACAGCTTCGGCCGGCCTGTTGAAGCTGCAGCAGCGCTTACAATTGCCAGCTCACCGGCTGCTGTGTGACGTGAGCACGCGCTGGAACTCCACCTTCCACATGTTGGCCCGGCTTTGTGAGCAGCAGAGGGCAGTAGTGGAGTACCAGCTGTTACACGGTCGTCGCCTCTCCGTTCAACTTCCTGTAATCAGAAGTGAGGAGTGGGAATGGATGTCAGACCTCTGCGAGGTTTTACGCAATTTTGAGGAATCGACACAGATGGTGAGCGGCGATAACGCTATTATCAGTGTAACCATCCCACTTCTGTGTCTACTGAAACGCTCGCTGCTCACAATTAAAACCGACGCTTTGCATGTGGAAGAGGTGGAAATGGGGGAGGAAGAGCTTACACAAGGTGATAGCCAGAGCACCCTCACTTCGTCTTCTCAGCGACAATTGGAGGAGGCGGAGGAGGAGGAGGAGGAGGAGGAGGAGGAGGAAGACACGGTTGCCTCCGCTACAGAGGGTAGCCATGGAACTTTAGTTCCATCTCTTCAGCGTGGGTGGGCAGAAGAGGAGGAAGAGGATGAGGATATTGAGAGTCAGCCTCCTGGTGAGGACAGCGAAATCTTGACTGTTGGTACTCTGGCACACATGGCTGACTTTATGTTAGGCTGCCTTTCCCGTGACCCACGCGTTGTACGCATTTTAGACAACACGGATTACTGGGTGTTCACCCTTCTGGACCCCCGCTACAAAGAGAATTTCTCATCTCTCATTCCTCCGGTGGAGAGGACAAGCAAAATGGTGCAATACCAGAAGGTTCTTGTCGAAAAATTGCTCCAAAATTTTCCATCTGACAACGCTGGCGGCAGAGTACGTGCTACCTTGGCCAACCGAGAAGGGGAGAAAAGGGGAGCACACAGCAGTTCCGACAAAGGCAGGGCAACACTCTCCAAGGCGTGGGACACCTTCATGACACCCCGCCAGCACCCTCACCCTGATGCGCAGCCTAGTGTCACAAGGAGGGAAAAGTTTTGGAAGATGGTGAAGGAGTACGTAGCAGACCGTGTCAGCATCCTCAATGATCCCTCTGTGCCTTACAACTACTGGGTGTCCAAGCTGGACACGTGGTATGAACTGGCACTCTACGCCTTGGAGGTGCTGGCCTGCCCTGCCGCCAGCGTTCTGTCTGAGCGGGTATTTAGTGCTGCTGGTGGCATCATAACAGATAAGCGTATCCGCCTTTCCACCGACAATGCTGATAGGTTGACACTTATAAAAATGAACAAGGCCTGGATTTCCCCTGACTTCTCCACTCCACTGGAGGAAAGCCCCGGGGGAACATAAACTCACTTTATATATGTTATTTACAATGATGGGAATACTCTGTATTCCCATTCACCCCTTCCACCCAAAAAACGGGTATATGGTTGACTCTTAATCTTCTCATCCTCCTCCTCCTCTTCCATATGCCCTGGGATATAATTTTTATATAGGGCCAGCTCACCAGCGTGCCCTGGGATATAATTTTTATATAGGGCCAGCTCACCAGCGGGCCCTGTGATATAATTTTTATATAGGGCCAGCTCACCAGCGGGCCCTGTTTGCCAATTTTTATATAGGTCAGCTCACCAGCGGGCCTTCTCATATAATGTTTTATTGGGTCAGCTCTCTAGCGGGCCCTCTCATATAATGTTTTATAGCGTCAGCTCACTAGCGGGCCTTCGCATATAATGTTTAGGATGGTCAGCTCTGCAGCAGACCCTCACCCATAATGTTTTAGATGGTCAGCTCAGCGCACGTTTCCCTCTTAATCATGGCCTCAGTTCTGAAAATCAAGGAAATTTTGGGAGAATTTGCCTCTGCGCACGTTTCCCTCTTAATCATGGCCTCAGTTCTGAAAATCAAGGAAATTTTTGGGATAATTTGCCTCTGCGCACGTTTCCCTCTTAATCATGGCCTCACTTCAGAAAATCGATGAAATTTTTGGGAGAATTTGCAGATGATATACAAGTAAATATACAGCAAATACTGTTTGGTAACAATTTTTCGCCTAAAGTCGTTTTTATTTTCCTTTTTGTGTGTTTTACGGTCAGTCTGTAAAAATGGCGTACTACGGGCGAAAGATCGTTCCCAGCAGCGATGTTGGAGTCCAAGGTGCATCCAGACATCCTCCCTATGCTGTCCCTGAACCATTTCTGTAGTGTTTCCATCTTTTTCTGCCCTTTTCCTATGGACCAGGCACCCTCCCCTCATCAGAGCAGGGGGTGCCTGGTGTAATGCTCGAGTCCTCCCATTGACTTCAATGGGGCTCGGGTGCTCGGCCGAGCACTCGAGCCTCAGGGGGTGCTCGGTCAGAGCACCCGAACATCCGAGCATTGGGGTGCTCGCTCATCACTACTTGTTTGGCACAAGCCCTAAGGAAACATTGATTTGTAGGACTTAGGCTTGTTAGAAACAAGCCCCCAAAATTGTATTTTTTTTTGTAGACATCTGTTTAGTTATTTTAAAGAGTAAGTCCTCAGAAAAAAAATGCCCTATTGGCCTAGTGCCTGCAGGTCATGTTGTGTTTGTCAGTGGCCATTGGCCATTGTCAAATGCCCTGATGTAACTGCAGAATTTGTGACTGCTGTTGTGGAGTTGTTTAAACAGCAGGATGATTAGGCAGCTCATAGGGAATGAGATCAACAACAGGTGTTTTGCTCATCATTGAACTTCCAGCTTCTGACTGGGTTTCTCTATTCTTCCTCCTCTTGTTGCCTTTGAGGAGAGTCAGGAGGTACAGCATCATTGGTGCCCTATTTCTGTGGCAGGTGTTTGGTTTAGCATGTTTCACATAAATGTCATGGTGTCTGTGTTTCATGAGTATTATCAGGGTGGTTGTGCCAAGGTGCATTCCCTCCTTTCCCCTTTTCATTGACTTGCCACAAATTGTGCACAGTGTCATTACTGATGACTGCACTGTGCCTGCTCCAAGAGAAAAAGTGCAGATTTTCCACTTTTTCCCTCTTTCTTTTTGCCTAGCTCATTCCATTCAAATCAATGGGAACATTGAAGTTACACACAACACATAACAAATATTATTTTATTTCCCAAAGGCATAGTATAAAAGGGGCATGAGGGTGCCTGGTTGGTGGGGTGTGGGGAAAGAATCAGTAGAACAGGGAATTTTTTTGGGGGGGTTGTTTACTGGGATTGGAGGGTAGTTAATAAAAAATAAATCCTAAATACAAATAAATCACCCCATAAGACATTGTATGCAGTAGCATGGATGATGAAGGTTCCACTTGCCACAACTATCTCCAGTGATGCGCCTGAGGCAGTTGCAGCACAATAAGTAGCCCCCAGTCTATATGGAGAAAAGAAGAAGTTGGCCAATAATTCCTCTCCACCTGCCCCTCCTCCGAAATAATCGGTATGTTGTTATTAGAATAGAAATTTTTCCCTTGAGAGCAAGAACTGTGCCTCTCATCAGCAACTGCAATGTGCACAGTGTGTGTTGTAAGTAACCTTGTACAACGCCTTGTGAAAAGGGACAAATTGCACAAGGCGACACCAGGCAGCTGGGCACAATGCCAACGCGAGAGGAGAGGTATTGGAGGAAGCGGGCAGCAAATACAAGCCTACCACCCGCTTCCTCTGATGTCTCTGTCCCCTCCTCCTGCTTTCTCCAATAGCTCTCTAGTCACCATGGTTTTCTTATGCTGCGGGCTTCACAGCTGCCCGCAGCAATGGAATAAAGAATAAATAAAGAATTTATAAATGAAGCTGAGGGAAGCACTGCAGTCACAGTGCAGCCTGCTCCCTCATTTGTATTTTAACCCTTTGAGTGCCAGAGTGGTACGCAACGCATTGCTTTGCAATGCGTTGCGTACCACTCTGGCACTCAAAGGGTTAACTTAGATCTCAACCATTCATAATGCCCTACTTACTGTGTCCCTTTGATTTTAGTACTTTTGCTCCACTCTCAGTTTGAAGAAGAGTGGAGCAAAAGTACTAATAGCAATGGGACACAGGAGGTAGGGGGTTAAAAATGAATGAGATCTAAGTTAAACTGTCTAATAATAGTATTTTAATAAAAAAAAAGTTTAAAACACACACAAACACACACACATATATAGGCAAGGTATGTAGTCCATACCTTGCCTATTAACCCTTTGGGTACCAGAGGGGTAGGAAACATGCTAAGCAATGCTTTCCTACCTCTCTGGTACTCAAAGGGTTAATTGTGGAATAAAAGACAGATTTGTCCACTACATGGAAGTCCATGAGGTGGATGTGGATGGGGTTATGCAATATATGTGACATACTAAGGGGGGGATGTGGAAGGGGGCATTGTGTAGTGTTTGGTGTACTAGTTTTATTGATTTTAACCCTTTGAATGCCACAGGGGTGAGCAGTGCACATCCCTATGGCATTCAAAGCTGTCCATGGTGCTGAAAGCCTTCTCTGTGTTCCCCTAGTGGCTGGATAGGGAAGCACAGAGAAAGCTGTTCAGAACTGGAGACGTGGGTTTTGGATTTTCTGACTGAACTTGATACTTTGCAGTGCTGTGATTGGCTGTGGTGCTAGGTAATATTTTTATTGTGTGTTTTTAGGTAAGATTTTCTATGCGACGCAGGTTTAAGAAATTACGTGTATTTTGTTGGTTATTGCTCGTTAGGCTTTCTGGGTAAGCAAGATTTTAATCTCACGTTACCTGGTCTTGCTTAACGAGCGAAGGCAGTTTTTTTCTTCACGTTGGTTTTAATGCCAACATTTGAATCGAGTCACTGCTTCATACTTAGTGAATGGGTGATCTTTACACTCTGTTGGAAATTATAACCAATGAAGTGTTGTTTTTATTTGTTTTTAAACTACTCAGGAATTCATAATGAAATAACTATCGTTAAGATTTTTTATAATATAAAATAAAGGATATGTTTAGATTGCTTGTCATAGATGTGACTGCAGTACTGAACTAGTCTTAGGAGTAAGCCACCTTAACAACAATAGTTACATAGGGCTGCATAGTCACAGGCACCAAATGTAGAGTTATCAGGTTTGCTTACCACCACACCTTTTTTTTTAAAGTATATATTTTAGACTAGCATTACACTATTTCTAGATCTACCTTCAAATTTATAGTACCACTATCATGTATATACCATCAAAATATACAGCTACACAGTCCTACATTAACACTAATATTACATTATTTTAATTACAAACTCTAATTTACAATTTTTTTATTTTCAATCATTAAGTTCATCTGATCCTACTTAAATTATACGACCACATGAGCATATCAGCACAGTCCTGTGTCATGAAAAATTTTGTTTTACTAATCTCTAATTTCCAATTTTCAATTATTAAGTTTAACTATTAAGTTTAATTGACTAAAAAATATATGTGCAAAATAAGATGGAAAAATGTTACTCCTAATGTAACACTATGAAAACATAAAATGATCAAATCATCTATAAATCCATGTGTATCAAATCACATGTGTAAAACAAGATGAAAACACTGTATCCTTAATGTAAATAGGAACTATGTTTCTATATTCTGGTACATGAATACATGATGGATTTGGCCTTTGTAATAAGGGTGATAGCCTTAAGGAACCAAAGAGAAAGTGAAGGGTAAAAAAATCTTTAATCCATGATCACTCACTTAAAGAAAAGAGAAATAATGAGTTAAGCAAGTTACCCAATCAAAAACGCTATCATTCAAGTATTTAAAAAAAAAAGTTGTATCTCTTTTTTATTAAGGTTAATTACAGTGCATCATATTGTTATAAGATTTGTATGTCTACCACATGCCTATTTTTATATTTTTAGACTTTTTAACTGAATTACGTGAGTCTTAGATTACAATACATTAGAAAGAGATGATGGAGATACTTTGAAACAGTATGCAACATTTTGAGCTTTGTGATTGGTTGCAGAGGCTATTTAGGTAGGTATAGAGGAGACTGGCAAAATCATTTGCTCCAGAAGAGGGCACTGTATAAGCAGCAAAACGCATAGAGCAAAAATCACTCTTACTGGAGAGTTCTGGGTGAAACATGGAGACTGAATTATCGGAGGACACTGAGACAGAGCAAGACCATTGGCAGAATGGAGAATTGGAACGTAACACAAGAGAATGGACACGGTGCACTCTGGCTGGAACTTTATGTCCACAGACTGTGGGGACACCATACAAGCTCTAATCAAGAGGCATTCAAGTAAGGACAAATCTATATTGCTTGAGTATTACATTTGTGCATTAAATTACAGAATTGCAGTGTAAGGGGCCATTACCTCACTTTTTTGATGTATTGTTCTTTCCAATTAATTACATACTTTGTTGCCATTTGTGTCATGATCCTACCTACTAAGTATATTCATTATCTGTCCAATTATATACCTTGTTGCCACATATTGCCTCTCTCATTTACATCAGTTGTACCCTTCCACTATACATCTCACACGTCATTACTATAACATTTTATAGCATTTTCTGCACTAGAGGTATTTATCTACATTAACAGTACTTCAACAGAGGATATATGCTTGGAAATGGCACTCTCACCACCGATTATATCAATGGGTATACACCCAGATAATTTTTATGCTCATATTTAATCCTGATTTTATGTATTGATTTTATATGAATTTTTTAAAAATGTGTATGTGCAATAAATATATCCATTTTTTTTCAATACTTAGAGGAGTTTGTGCGCTGTCCTACCCCTTCCCTTCTTTTTTGCATGAAGATTCCACCATTGATGGAGCTTTGAACATGCATCTTGCAAAGGACTAGTAGCCAGGGAGGAACAAGAGCCAATGTATTAGGGCGAGAGAGGACATATATCATTGTCTCATTATATATTTCTGGCACCTTAAAAAAAACCCTCTCTTGTGTCCCTCGTCTCATCCCACCCCTCAATGTCACTAGAGTGTTGATTACCAAGATTTATTCTGTTTTCTAGTTATTTTTATTATGTATGCCTCACTGGACCCTTCATTAATATCTTCTCTTATACTAGGTTTTTAGGCATACTTTATAAATAGGCATACCTCCCGTCCCCTTTTATAAACACTATCCTTCCTAAAAAGTGAATAGCCTTCTAGATTGACTGCAAAGTCATATGTATCATCTAATCAGGTTTCAGATACGCCAATTAGACCATACTGCATAGTCAGTAAGAGTAACCCCATCTTACCAGCCAGATTATGAGTATTTACATGCATACATTTTGTGTTATTATCATTCTGAAAAATCATATATATTTGCTTTTTACCAGAGGTGTAGCGGAGGCCCCTAGACAGTGCAGTGTGCATCACTTTGGTGAGTCTCTTTGATCCCCGGATGCCTATGTCATTTTGTTGTGTGCCGCCTTATGCTTGATTAACCTCTTGAGGATCTGAGTGGTGCACAATACCTTGAAAAGCAATGCACATTATATAGTGATTGTGGTTAATGTATGGCAGAGGTCACATTGACTAACCTATTTAAAGCTGGACAGGAATGGATAATCGTATGTGAAAACCTCACTAAAGTACACAATGCTATCCAGTGCATTGCTTGTCCCTCTGGCACCTAAAGGGATAGTAATACTTTGTTTTATCTTTATTTTATTTTGCAGGCATTAAAAAACATGAAGAATGATATAAGTCTTATCTCTCAAACCTTTATGGTTTGAGAGATATTCACAAGCAAAGTTTCCCCTCCCACCCCTTTTACCTAGTGTAAGCCATCTCTTCTCAGATGTGGAATCAGTCCATACACCAGACAGATAACAGCAGGGGACAATCTTCTTCCTATGAGAACAATGAAAGCCCTGCCCCCCTTGATAAGTTTTTCAGGTTTTTCCCTTATCTTAATTGAAGATTGTCCCTCTCTGCAGTCTACCTGGGCACCTCCCTTCTGATCTGGCTGAGCAGTGTTACATCAGTAAAAGGGGCAGGAGAGAGATACTTTGTCATTGAATTACTGTTGAACTACAACTCTGACAGAATTGAAATAACACTCTCCAAGGTCCAAAAACTATGATGGTTAATTAGAGCTGCTTTTATTATGAAACATTACTATCCCTTTAAGGGATTAATTTTTATGACCCCATGACCATGTTTAAATGCTTTTGCTCCTATAAGTCCTTGAGTGCTGCAAATGCCTTAACTGGTTCAATAGCCCGGCCACAGGAAAGTGTCCATGTGTAAAATTAAACTTTTCTGTATTAGCTCCTTGGATGTTAGAGGTATCTCCTGGATATGCTCTACAATCCATAGGGTTAATAAAAAAGAAGTATAATTATGTTGGTATTTGGTTAATCTCTTGAGGACCACTCTCTAAGACTGGACTTAAGGTCACAGAGAACAAATGGAGAATGTTTCAGTCTATGGGAGGGTGGTTCTCAACCAGGATGCAGTGACACTTTGGTGTGCAGTGGGCATCAGCTCTATGTGCCTCACTATTTTTATGAAGACTTTGAAAAAATGTTAAAGTTGAATTCCTAATGTCTGTTGAAATTATAATGCACAAATTGCTCCTTTTTGTCATTCTGTGAAACTGATAAATAACTATATATCTGCATATTGTTCCTTTCATTATGTCCTTGAGAATCCAAAATATAAAATGTGAGATATTCTTGGAAAATTCCAGATTACATGTTAGTGGTGTCTTGAGTGGAAAAATGATTGAGACACACTGGTCTAGCATGAAGTCCATGATATTTAACCCCTTACTGCCTGAGGACGTACATGTACGTCCCGAGCGGATGTCCCAGGTGGACAGAGGATGTACATGTACGTTCCAGAAGTCATTAAATAAAATGAAAGAGAAATGTTCCGCAGGCGTTAAGTGCCGGCTGCGTGCGCATGCGGCCGGTCACTAAGGGGTTAAGTGTATATGACCCCAGGCATTTCTAGATGTTGTTGTCCCTTTTAACATTTTTAATGCTGTGAATCTATACAAATAATAAAAGACACTTGTCTAAAACAAACTAATGGACAATTTGTTTTCTCTAGTGTTGCAAAATCTGAACTGTCATTGTCTTCAAACTTTATCTCTTAGAAAAATGGAGTATTGAAGAGGGAGGCACACCAGCCAAAGTAACAGTGTTTCAGATTCTGACATGCTTAAAAACTAGAGTATATATAATATTGGTGTGCATAGTTATTTAATGGTTTTTATTATCCATCCTTTCTCCACTTATATGACTTCAGCTCCATCTCCTTCGGACAGTCGATTGATCAATGTAGCCTGGGTTGCCTTTGCAAAGAAAACAGGACAAAATTAGGGATGGGGCATAATTGCACAATTTGTTTTCTCTAGTGTTGCAAAATCTGAACTGTCATTGTCTTCAAACTTTATCTCTTAGAAAAATGGAGTATTGAAGAGGGAGGCACACCAGCCAAAGTAACAGTGTTTCAGATTTTGACATGCTTAAAAACTAGAGTATATATAATATTAGTGTGCATAGTTATTTAATGGTTTTTATTATCCATCCTTTCTCCACTTATATGACTTCAGCTCCATCTCCTCTGGACAGTTGATTGATCAATGTAGCCTGGGTTGCCTTTGCAAAGAAAACAGGACAAAATTAGGGATGGGGCATAATTGGGGGTGGGGCATAGGGGCCCCTTCTTAGTGTTTGCAAGGGACCCCTGCATTTTGTTTTACACTTCTAGTGTCAGCTTCTTCACCACCACTTAAGATTGGCAAGAACAGACGGGCTCCCACACTTTACCAGGGAAGCTCTGAGGTGCCTCCACAAAGACTGACTACTAAAGCTGAGCAGTGGTGAGTTAAAGAGAGGCTTTTCCATACAACACTGTTGGCCATTATACATTGTTGCAATACATTGTATAGTGGGCAATAGATGGGGAAGGTATTGACTTCACACATTCCATCAGAGACTGTCCTTTGGCTTTGATAAAGGCGTTACCACCATCATACTATTCCTCTGGATCATTTCAGTGGACCTATTTATTTATATTTTCAGGGTATCTATTGTGTCCATTTCAGAGTTATTTTATAGTTACCTAGTATTATTATTGTGTATTTGTGTATTTTATGTAATACATTATATATATATATATATATATATATATATATATATATATATATATATATATATATATACATATATATAAATATATATATCTCAAAGACCAATTCACTGACAAAAAGCACTGGCTGGTAATCCATTAGCCTCCTGTACAAATATCAGTGAGGCACAGTTCACTAATAAGCCCCCAATCTGTTAGTGGTCAGATCAAAAAAAGAAAAACAAGAAAAAATACGGGCTAAGTGCTCCGTGTCTCACTATAAACAAAATGTATTATACAATATACAGAATGTTAAATATATAAATAATTAGACACCAATATCATTAAACAAAATCGCTAAATATCTGGTACCAGAATAAATATTGTGACATCAAAGCAAATAAAAGTTCACACATGTGTTGGAGAAATAGAGCTGTAAATCCTGTACTTTAAGCCAGTATGTTGGAAAATATATGTCTCTTATGAATGCAAGTAGGTAAGTGTACTGACAAAGGCTGGCTCTCCCGCCCTTCTTTGGCTCAATCTCACCTTAGGTGTAACCAACTTCCTGGTTGACATAACACTCAGAGTCTGATCAGCTCTACCTTAGTGGGTGATTGTTCCCATAATGAAGTCCGCTCTTGCAGCTGTAGTTCAAGGTGGCGAGCAATACGATGTATATGCGGGCAGAGTGCCTGTACAAACGAGGACCTCCCGGCCGTAATCAATAAAACAGCTACTGGGTGCAATAGGATATCTTGCTCCGTACACTTGATGTAAATTAAAATCAATGCATTTTGTACCGCTTTGTTGGGTACCTCAAGTTATATCCTGAGGAAGTACCCAACAAATCAGTACAAAAGTGGTGAAAGCGAAGCACCTGTAGACTGTTCACCTTGCAGAATACACCAGCCTCATATTGGGGTGGGTAAAGTATTGTTCTTGAATGTACTAATAAGGGAAGTGTCAGTTACTCACCCACCAGCCCACTACCACCAGTCAGTGCCATTTTTTTTCGTTTTTGTAGTATGACCAATGGACCTAGAGACTGACACTACCTATTTCTTGAGTGATGGTTTAACACATTGCATTTGTCGATAAATCCAGTCTCTACCTGCTCTCAAAATAAAATATTGCATCTCTTATGATTCTAGAGTAGGTGGAGAAAGCGAAGGATTATGTGACTAGGCCATTTCTCTCCAGATGTATCTGAAGTGGTGGTATCACGGTGCCCGTGATTCTATGTCGACATTCTTACTTCCGGGTTTGTGCCTGGTTGCCTCTTATTGATGCTAGCTGGCTAGGCCCTCCCAGGGCTAGCCTTTATATACGCCCTCCTGTCATTGGGCCGGTGCCCTTTCGTGGTGTCTCTGACCTTACATTTTCCTGCGCTCCTGTTCCGTGTTTGATCCGGTTTTCATTTGACCTCGTTCCTGTGCTGCTCCTGTGTACCGATCCAGGCTTTGGCTGACTACCGCTCTTGTGTACCAATCCAGGCTTTGGCTGACTACCGCTCTTGTGTACCGATTCAGGCTTTGGCTGACTACTGCCCTTTGTGTACCGATTCTGGCTGTGGCTGACTACCGCTCTCTGATACTGATCCAGGCATTGTCTGACTTACGCTGTTTGTGCTGCTCCTGCTATTGTCAGATTTGTTGCCCCGATTACTTTACGCCTGTGTATCAGTGTGGCCTCCGCTACGTACATTCAGTCTGTACTGTCCAGTCATTAAGCGGTTAACGTTGCCTATCCATTGTACTCCCAGCCTGTGCTTCTCTGTGGCCTCCAATACGGACGCCAGTCAGTGCTATACAGTCACTAAGCGGTTAATGTTCCCTATCCATTATACACCCAGCCTGTGCTTCTCTGTGGCCTCCAATACGGACACCAGTCAGTGCTATCCAGTCACTAAGCGGTTAACGTTGCCTATCCATTATATGTCCAGCCTGTGATTCTCTGTGGCCTCCGTTACATACACCGGTCAGTGCTATCCAGTCACTAGTAGTTACGTTGCCAGCCTATTACTTCCTATCTGCCAGTATCACGGTAGAGCCGCTCAAGTCCTTGTTGCACCAGATTACAGGCTGCCTTACCCGGTATTCAGTATGGCCGGTAGAGCCTCCTTAGTTCCTTGTTGCACCAGATACAGGCTGCCTTACCCGGTATTCGGTAAGGTCGGTAGAGCCTCCTCAGTTCCTTGATGCGCCAGATACAGGCTGCCTTACCCAGTATTCGGTAAGGCCGGTAGAGCCTCCCAAGTCCTTGTTGCATTTGCCTTCAGGCTGCCTTACCTGGTATTCGGTAATGCCGGTAAAGCCTCCAGTATTGTACTGCTATTTGTATGCCCTGTCCTGTGTCAAACTTGCTTACTGTTGTTGTAAAGTTTGGACCCGTGAGGGGCCTTGTTGCGCTTTATATTGTCTAATAAAGATTTTTAACCTACCCAATTGTCTGAGTGTTCAATAAAACCGTGACAGGTGGAGGCTTGTTGTGGTGCTTCTGTTGCCTCAGTGCTAGTGCTGGCAGGAACCAGCAACACCACAGGTCCTGTACCACCACTTGTACTAGTTCCAATACCACAGTATGTGGGAATGCTGATGATCCCAGTCCTTCCCTCACCATTACTTCTACCCATGGGTATGGTGCATAAAGAAGTCTAATCTTGTGACATTTGGTGGTCAGCAGCAGGAAATAAATTAGCAAAAATGTCAGTCCGGTCATAATGTTCCAGCCAGGTTGAGGCTAGAGACTGAAAAGTGAAAAAAAAAATCTAGTGGGAATCTTCATGAAAAACTGTCATTTTCCCACTTTTCACTTGAAAATTCACTACCATACAAATTACATATCATTTCTGCCTTTTTGCCATTGCCAGTAAATTTCCTACAAAAACGTTGCAATTTTTTCCAATGCTTTCTGTGTCTGCAAGATTTCCCACCACGCTACTACTGCTGCTGAGGGAGAAGTGGAGAAATCTGCATTTGAAAGTAAAGTGAGGAGGTTGGGAATAAGTGACAATGCAGAGATTAATTTTCCAGTCATATTGCTTCTCCAGTTCCTTTGTTATTCTATAGCTTCTAGGCACTAAGATCTCCAAATCTGGAGAAATCATAGTGCATTGGCTCCATAGAATAACATAGGACTTAGAGAAGTGATATCACTGGAGAAGTCATCTCCGCTTTATCACGTCTTTATCGCATCTTAGTGCATTTCCCCCCTTGTCTGTGTCTCAGCTCTGCTACTGTTTGGATTGGAATTCTCTGTTCTCACCTGTTCTATAGTTCCATTTACTCCTCTGTGCTTCCAGCTCTGACATCAGTAGATCAGCTATCTTGATATCATTTCCATTGTGTCTTCTTAAGAAAATGCTTATCTGGCATTAACTGGATCATTCCTGTTCTCATTTCAACTCATATTATTGGGGGAAAAGTTTGCTTAATTTCAAACAGCCACTGGATGGAGTCTGCAACTTTTCCATTTACCTTCTTCTTTTGAGGAACTTAGTAATAGATAGATCTTTAGACAAAACCAGAGACTCAACCTCTGTGAGCACCTGAAGGTTATAGGTAGAAGAGATGGCAATTAGAAGAGAGTACTTGTCAGAATGTCCATTCTTGAAGTCTGTTCATTCAGTGTCATTTGCTGTCTCCAGCTATTGTAAATCCTTAATAGAGTAATTTGTGGATTAGGAGAGGCTTAGCCAGCCCAGGTAGGAACTTGGATCACCTGTGTGCTTGTTACCTATTGTTCAAAAGGGTTTGTTTGTTTATTTATTTATTTATTGTTAAATCTCCTTTCACACCTGGCTACCACTAATACTATTATCAAGCAACGTTAGCTCCCTGCTTTCTCTCCCTCTCCCTATCCCCCCTACTCCCCACCTCCATAGACTGACAGCATGTAAAAAATGACACCCCCTTTTATATGTCACAACAGGAATATATAATGGAAACTCCATATTGCAGGGTAATACATTATAATAATTGATTTCAATGCAATGAAAAAAGCAGAAAAAGGAAGAATTATACTGTTTGTTTCAATTTCCAAGGGAGGTGAAACATTTCACCCATCCTTGCTAAAATAAGGAATTTATAAAAAAGCTTTCTATAGCCTTTCTAATCAGCTTTCTTTACATTTCTGTGTTTCAACCTCACCTTTCCTTGAATTTCCCCATAGATCCAATTGCATGGAAATCATGGCTGCTGGCTGGCCCACGTGAACTTCAGCCAATTTTGTTAGCTAATGCTCACCTGGGTCAGCCATTCATTGAAAGTTGTGATAAGCAATGTAACCTGCAATACAGCTCTTGTGAAATATTGCAAAGGGACCCATAAGTCACTGTTCAGATCTGCCCTGCTGCAATTTTTGTTCCTGTAGGAGAGCAGTCAAGTTGCAGCTTACTGAACTTTGATGTATTCAAGTTAAGCAATAGACACCCTCATGAGAGACATCATAGCCCTGTAGTATACTTTTCAGCACAGGTAACATAAGCAATGCACCATCTCTGCATTGGTGTTGCTCTTACAAAATGGACCTAAACCTATCCAGATTAATAAATAAATTGTATTTTTAAAAGTAAAGATGCCATATAATGTATTCTCAGAATCATATTTTCTATGTATTTTTGTGTTGTCTAATACTATCAAAATATTTAAAAAATAATTTCAATAAACACAAATTTCTGTAGCCGTGAAAGTTCATTATTTTCTTTGTCTATAATTAGATTACCTTTAGCTGCAAGTTATCAACATTTACCTAATGTTTAGATTTAAAAGCCAATTAGTAGCCTTGATGTTTCACCTCCTGCCAAGCGTTTGACCCCTGTTCCAGCCACTGACACCTACCTCCTTTATATTTTATGCAAGAACATTGGCTAAGCTTCCTTGCTGGCTGATCCTTCTAGCAAGATGAATCAATACAAATGCTCTGTACTCCTCTGTTATTATTATGTTCTCTTTGTCTAAAAAACCTATCCAGTTCGATCAATAAAGTGCACATCCCACCACAAAAAGAAGCCTGATCATATTTTATGTGACCTATATTTTCTAAGCATTGGTTTCACTTCAGGTATACCAAAGCAAGATACACAAAATTTCAAATAAATAAATATTTCAAAAATATTTGCAACCAATATTTTGTAAATGCCAAAAAAGAAATACAGTTAATGAAGTGTTAATCTGCATAACAGTAAATCGGTTTTGTTTGCAATAACCTTTAAAAACTTCCACTAAAAGAGTTTAATTTCTGAAAGCCCCCAAACTAATTCATATCAATAATACTTAAGAGAATAGTAGAATGACTGAATATATCACATGGTAAAGAAAAATCTTATTTCACTTCAGTAACTATTAAAGTGGACCTGTCACCTCAACAAAAGTATAGTATGTGTAATGTATAATTCAATTTTGCCTATATGTTATACCAGACATTTTTCTTTAAAACAACTCGTTTTTGAGAAATTCAGATTTACATTTTAGCAGCACAGCATAGTGCTTTATGTTAATTCCCTGCACAATGTTCTAATTATTTATGTTTGAGGCCAAACTTATCTCATGCTTTGAAGGCTCTGCATAAATTAATTCAGTGTCAGTGATGGTGAATACTTACTAAGTATGAACAAAAGCATGGAATTTGCTTGTTCTTCAGCTAGTCATTGCTCTGGAGTACCACATTACAAAAGAGAAATAACCACTTGCATTGGGTGCTAATGTAACCTACAAGAGAAGCCCAGCCCAAAAATATAGGGCAATTCCCTTCTGTAAGAGAATTCCAGCAAACACCAGGTATATATATATATCATCAGTGACATATAGTTGAGGTGAATACTCACTGACAATGAACAAAAGCATGGCATTTGCGTGTTCTTTGGCTAATCACTGCTAGCAGTATAGTTTAGTTGCCTTGCTCAACTACAAAGGAAAAATACATGTTTAATAATGAGCTGTCTCTACCCCTGAGAGCAGAACAGCCCAAAAATGCAGGGCAATTCCTTTTGGCACAAAAATTTCAGAAAACCTAACATGTAAGGTTTTTTTTGGATTTATAGGCCTTGTCAATAATGTAGAGTTGGGCTCTAGCTGTCTGGGGAAAAGCCTACACCGGGGTTTTATTAGAATTCTCTGTTGTAGAGATTTGCTCTGCATTATTAAGACTTCCTGCCCTTGTTGTCAGAGTGGGCTCAATATGCAAACATATATTTTTGTTTTGTAATGACAGTGGGTAGCTGAAGAACAAGCTAATACTGTGTTTGTTTTTAGTGAGTATTCATCTCTGTGGCTCTCTAGATCAGTGGTTCTCAACCTTTTTTTGTCAAGGCGCACCTAACGAGTAATCTGGAAGTTTCCGGGCACCCTTAACATGTTTAATGTAATTTTTCTAGGGCATTATAAAGAGTACAATTCATAAATATCCAGATACTAATAGGTCTCACAATCATATTAATAAAAATAAACATATTAGTTTCCGTATTTCTACATTTAAAAGAAAATATTTCTATAAACATGGGGCACCCTAATTTGATGTCCGTGGCACACCAAAGTGCCATAGCACCCTGGTTGAGAAACACTGCTCTAGATTTATTCATAATGAATGATAATATTGGAGCAGCAGAGCAACATATTAGTATGAAGTGCCACACTGTGCCACCAGCAAATAAAGGCTAATTTTTCAAAAATGACTTGAATTAAAATCTAAATGGCTAGCAAAGCATGTTATCAGTTTTAATTATATTTAAAATTAAGTAAACTTATCTTAAAATGACAGGTCCACCTTCAAGGGATAGTAATGTTTCATAATAAAAGCAGCTCTAGTTAATCATCATAGTATTTGGACTTTAGAGAGTGTTATTCCAGTTCTGTCAGAGTTGTAGTTCAAGAGTAATTGAATGACAAAGTATCCCCCTCCCGCCCCTTTTACTGATGTAACACTGTTCAGCCAGATCAGAAGGGAGATGCCCAGGTAGATTGCAGAGAGGGACAATCTTCAATTAAGATAAGGGAAAAATCTGAAAAAATTGTCAAGGGGGGCAGGGCCTTCATTGTTCTCATAGCAAGAAGATTGTCCCCTTCTGTTATCTGTCTGATCTATGGACTGATTCCACATCTGAGAAGAGATGGCTTACACTAGGTAAAAGGGGTGGGAGGGGGAAATTTTGTTTGTGAATATCTCTCAAACCATAAAGGTTTGAGAGATAAGACTTATATCGTTCCTCATTTTTTTTTAATGCCTACAAAATAAAATAAAGATAAAACGAAGTATTACAATCCCTTTAAGGAAAAAGATGAAAAATTGTATATGAAAATAAAACACACATTATAGTTATACCTACACTGTAGTATGTAAGTAACTGCCATAAATCAAGAGAAACATTTGTAACATAGATAACCTATATGTCTTTATAAACATTTATGCAATGCAGTTTTTCCAATTTTTGTTACAAGTAGAAACAAAGAACCAGGCTAGCTGCCATTTAATTAAATTTCTAAAAGAAATCAATGTGACAAGCAGTATGCTGAGATTGATGTACAACTGCATACCAAAACAACATTCTCTAAAATTCCAAATATCAAAAATGACATTATGTAAATCATATCAGTAAAGAGGCAGCATTTATCAAATAGCCCAAGGGTGCATCCTTGCATCTCTAAGATAAGGACAGGAAAAATAAATGGGTCCATTACAATTGCATACTTAACCCTTTGAGTGCCAGAGGTGTACAAACGCGTTGCAGAGCAATGTGCTGAGTACCCTTCTGGCACTCAGAGGGTTAAAGAAACGCTAATATCTCCAAAGAATTAACCCTAGTTTCCTTTCTATGGTCAGAAAATCTGTCAGACAAGCCAGTTGCTAGCAGTTTTTTTCAAACTGAAGCAGGAGCTATTGTGCATATTAAAGTGCCCCCCAAATAATTTTTAACATAGCGTTAAGCATATCAATGCTTTTATTATCCTTAGTAAGTCCAGCATTATTTAGAAATGTGACTTCTTCGGAGATTCACCAGCAGGCACCTTGACGTAGAGGAATCTGTGCACCTGGGTTGTCCGGCCGTTCCTGTAATGTAGGGTACAATGCAACTCCCCCTTACCAATCATAGAGGAGGCAGGGACAGACAGCGCAGGCTCAAGATGTCTGTGCTGTCGTCTGCAGTTAGTCTCTGAAGAAGTTAGATTTCTAAATAATGCCAGACTTACTAAGGATACTAAAGTACTGATATGCTTTACACTATGTATTTAATTATTTATTTAATATTGTTATTTAAAAAACAATACATTGGGCACTTTAATATGCATGATAGTTCCACTTTAACCTTTTAAGGACCAGAGGGTGCATGACACATTGAGGACCCCTCTGGTCCTTAAAAAGATAAAATGACTATGTACATTAAAGGGATAGTAATACTTCGTTTTAACTTTATTTTATTTTGTAGGCATTAAAAAAACATGAAGAATGATATAAGTCTTATTTCTCAAACCTTTATGGTTTAAGAGATATTCACAAGCAAAGTGTCCCCCTCCAGCCCCTTTTACTTCTCAGCCAGGGCAGAAGGGAGCTGCCCAGGTAGACTGCAGAGAGGGACAATCTTCAATTAAGATAACAGAAAAATCTGAAAAGCTTGTCAAGGGGGGCAGGGATTTCATTGTTTTCATAGGAATAAGAGTGTCCCCTTCTGTTATCTGTCCAGTCTATGGACTGCATTCCACATCTGAGAAGAGATTGTTTACAGTAGGTAAAAGGGACGGAAGGGGGAAACTTTGCTTGTGAATATCTCATAAACCATAAAGGTTTGAGAGATAAGACTTATATCATTCTTCATGTTTTTTTAATGCCTACAAAATAAAATAAAGTTAAAACGAAGTATTACTATCCCTTTAAGGAGTGTTTGAAGTCCTGTGGTATTACCAGCAACCCTCATATCTGCCCACAAATATATACCATCCAGAACAGATTGAAGATATTATCTCTTGAATGAAAGAGTAATGGCAAAGTTCATAATGGCCATTAGGATATTCTTCCCATAGTATGTTAACTTGCAATGAAACTTTCATAACGCTTCAACCCTTGAGAAAAATTGTGAGCAGGGCTTGTACAGCAAGTTAATCCTTTTATAAATAATTGGTGGAAGCCAAGTCAGTAGTATTCCAATGTCACTGGTGCCAGCCAGGAACATATGCCATCCATCTTTGACATTATGACATTCCTGTTGCTGTGGACAGGGGGGACTGAACAGTTCTCAACAACTACAATGTGTACAGTGTGTGAAAACAAACATTTCTTAGAGGGGGAAGGACTGGGATCATACAAGTGGTATGTTAGCACTCAAAAAGCATGACTAAATTGCTAACATCAAACATATCCCCCAATAAATTACATGCTGTCAGTCACTGACTGAGGCCTTTGTCATTTTGGATGGTGAAATTTTTCTCCTCATAAACAAAACAAGTGAAAAATTGCACTTTCCCCAAAACAGGAAATTTTCAGCAAAAAGTCCCAAATTTCCACTTTTTCTCCACCGTGACCCACTACTGCACTAGCATATACCCACATCTTAAACAACAAACCTGTGCTCCTCCAGTCTAATTGTGAATAGTGTGTCCTGTATTAGGCATGTATAATAACACTGTTAATAAATATGAGGTTTCAGTGCCCAGGTTTTTTGGCCAAAAAGAGGTATAAGCACTTCCAAGTGTTCAGACTGATGATGCCCAAAATTGTGTTTTTTTTTTTTTGGCATATAATAAAATAGGTGCACCACCCCTTTAAATGGATAAAAAAGGGTGTGTATGTCACTAAAGGGAATGTGCTATTTTGAGAAACAATATTATAAACGAACAAGTGGAAAAGCCCAACTAACACAGCACCGGGCCCATCCCTACAGAGGGCAACTCCTCTCGAGACTGGTACCAATATTTCTCATAAAATGTTACTTTTATTGCAACCAAATTACAAAGTAAAAAAAAAAAGCTCAGCAAATTCATAAAAACATTTAAAATATACACATAAAAGGGAACTAATCAATATGTGTCAAGTCCCTCTTCTTCCCCAATGTGGATTGCAACTCTAAATCTCACTTACATAGTAACACATTTGGCAAAAAAAACTGATATATTTATGGTGCAGGGAATGCATGGTACTACCAAACAGCTGTCTATTGGTATATTGCGGTCACAGAGTCAATCCTCTGTGGGCAAGATTCAAAAGCCCAAATTCCGCAAATACCGCAGCACATCACGTGTTGCTTGAGACATAGCCTATTCGATGTTATTAATTCTGTATAGAACACAGTTAGTAATATAATGTTCTTATTTACACCACTTTTAATTCCTTATTAACAATGTCTTCTTGTATATTTCGGCCACAGTTCTCAATATTGTGTGGGCATGATTCAACAGCCCATAAGCTGCATATACATCAGCACATTGCGTGCTGTCTCAGACATAACCAGAACTTCAATGGTTAATGTGTACAAGTTCTGCTCTAACCTCATCAGACTCGGTTCTCCAGTCCCCGTATAGTGTAAGTCTATTCACTGGGAGCCACCATGTATCCACATGATTTGCAATCCAGTACGCTTATACATTAAAGCACATCGCGTGCTGAGAGATTGGATAAATAAATCCTAATCAGTTTTAAAGTGAGAATGAGTTAATAGAACCCGTCTATTGAAAGCACAGGGTATCCATCCTTGTATATATCGTTAGTATTACTGAGTTGGATTGTAAGCATCTTCCAGTCCACTCAGAACCACATATACTTAATACCACATGTATCTTATTAAATCCACAGTGGGTTAAACAAATCTCGGAACCACAGTGTGTCTACTCATGTTAATCCTGATGTACGTTTCGCATACTGCTTTTTCAAAGGATTTTATGTTCTTTTTTGCATCTTGTTTACTTGGCCAGACTTTCCACATGATTTCTCAAAAGGTTTCTAAATAGAGTTAATGCTCCTTTCCTTTCAGATAATTGTTGGGATAATTTTTCATTGTTCTCACTCTTTATGGGATGTGTAGCTGAACAAGAAGGGATAGAGAGTAGAGGAACATAATCCACATCACCATCATCAGCTTCATCAATAATAATTATGCCATCATCATCAGCATAATCCGCTTCCTCGCCTCAGCCAAAGCCATTAGATATCCCATCCCCAACACATTCATTTTCTTGTTTTTGTACCTTTTTCTAAAATATTTTATCACTTTTCCCTGAGAGGGATTTACAGAAGCTTGAACATTAGTTTGCAGTTTCAGTGAGGTATTGCTATCACCTTCTGCTGTGGCACTTGGTGCAACTGTTAAATCCTCCTCCTCCTCCACAGTGGCAACAACACTAGAATCACACTGTTCATCATCGGCAACACAATCAGCTTTAAGCTTTGTACTGTTTCTTGTAGAGGACATTTTCATAGCTATTTTACTAATTAATTAATTGCGAAAAAGATGTTAGTAACCACTTGCTGCAATAGATACCACAGCCATGACCACACTCAATTTTTGGAGTACAACTACCAACATGCATTCCTCCTACCCTAGTTTCACTTTATCTCTGACCATGGCATTTTTGTGGACATACCCAAACTATTGTTAACTGCTGTTAAAGAAAACCACACAGCCACTAGTGATATGTAGAATACTGTTTTAACACTCTATTATCAGATCCATATTACTATTACAATCAGTCTCTGTCATTGTTAATGTCGGTCATCGTAGCTCACGCCAAAAAAAATCCTGTTTGTGTCCATCAGTCAAATTTTTTATTTTTTATTTTATTCATTATTTTATTTATTTTATTTTCTTTGGGACAATTACTGAACTCAGTCATGCACACTCATACTCCCTACAACAGGGGAGTCCAGGGGACAAACAGATGCACATGCCCTACAAACAAAAGTAACTAGCTCCTCCCTTTGCATCTAGACTAGTAGATAGTGTAACAATTCTATTTCTCTCCACAGGACAACTGTGGTGGTATTTTTACAGTACTATAAAATAAAGTACTAAAAAATACATACAATCTCTACAGCTTGCAGTAAACTAAAAATGAACAAAGCAATCATTGGTGTACCAGTACAGCTCCACAATTCAGTGCATCCTTCCTTGTCCCTCTTTGTTTTAGATTTATTGGAGTGTGTCTGTGTATGAATAGTACACAAACTATGTTAAGCCAAACCATTTGTCTATATTTGTCTTCACTGTCACATAAGATGTATTGTCTGATATTTGTCAGAGTCCTGTAACACAGTCTGCTGCTGTCACTCACTCTAACATTTTTTTGGGATTTAATATCTCTCCATTGTTCTCAGGATGGATGGCTGTTTGTCACTCACTCTAACATTTTTTGTAGGGCCTACTCTCCCTTCTTCTCACCCACACACAGAATAAAAATGTCAGTGTCTACCCAACCTCCTTTAATACCTTCCCAATCAAAGAGCTTGTTTTATTCATTTTTTGGGGGGGATTAAGTCGACAATAATTCAAGTATGCTCCTTTCTTTCCCTCGCATTCCCAAACAGTCTGACATACTGCTAGATACTGACACACTTGAATATACAGCTTTTTTTGTGGGGGGGATTTAGCTCTACTATTGACTTCAGTGCGATACATAAATGAAAAAAATGAAAATTGCCACTTTTTGCAAAAAAATTACTTTCGGTGGAAAGTACTATTTTTACCTGTGTAAATTTTGAGGCAGTAAGTTTTGCCAATATCTATTCTCTAAAAGGTTTCAGGAACATTAGGAATTTAAACCAGAACTTTGTGATTCTAAACCTTATGCTGATGAGTCACATAAGTATTTTAGGACTTAGGTGCTTTAAATGTCTTTTCTTTTCAAAATAACTACTGTAACAACTGAGAACACTCAGTAAATTATTAGTTTGCATAATTATATATGATAAAATGGGATGACTCATATAATTATCCAAGTTAGAGAAGAAAAATAGAAAATAGACCACCTGTAAATAGAAACATTGCTAAATATTCTAATTAACATCCTTATTAAGTTGGTTAACAAAATAAACAATTACCAAATTCTAACAATTAAAAAAAAACAACACACAAGGAGCTATAAGGCAGATGCACCATAATAAAAGTGCAATGTTGTGAGTAGAAACAAAACCAACTTGGCAGAAGTTTGCCCCATTAGAACAAAGAGATTAGATAGAAGTACAGTATTTATAAGGAGACACATTAAAAATACAGCTATTCAGTCATATCAATAACTTTCATTAGGTAATTTAGTGTTCTATTCCATAAAGGAAAGAGTGGGCTAATACTGCATATCTATTAATCACCCCAGAAATAAAACAGCAATTGTAAAGTGCAGTGTCAAAGTGTAAATACAGTACACATTAAAGTTTCATTCCTGGAGTAGTAATGGGTTAATAGAAAACCTGCAATATATAGTGTATCTTTAGCATGCAAATATGTGGTAATAAAACAGTTTAAGGTTTAAAGTGCAGTAAATTAGGTAGCTAAAAGTTTACTCTTTAAAGAGGATCTATCACCTTTACAAGTAGAAGCTTCCATCTTGAAATGGTTTGCATGGTTATTCCTTCCCATTAATATTGAAGCCCTCTGGCAGAAACAGATAGAACAAGATACTGGAAATGTTATGGTGAATAAAGCACCTGGACCTGATGGTATACACCCAAGGGTACTTAAAGAACTTAGTTCAATAATAGCAAGACCCTTATACTTAATATTTATTGATTCACTTTCATCAGGCATAGTTCCCTGTGATTGAAGGAAAGCTGATGTAGTACCATTGTTAAAAAAAAGGGGGCAAGATCCAAACCAGGAAATTCTAGACCTGTGAACTTGACTTCCATAGTGGGCAAGACATTAGAAGGGTTACTAGCTGACAGTATTCAGAACTATGAGAAGAGAACTATGAGAAGACAAACAATATCATTAGTAGGAATCAGCATGGTTTAATGAAGAATAGATCATGTCAAACTAATTTATTCCATTTTACAAAAGAATAAGTAGTAATTTGGACAAGGGAATTGCTGTTGATGTTGTATTCTTGGATTTTGCAAACATTTTTGATACTGTGTCTCACAACAGGTTACTGTATAAATTAAAAGGCTTTGGTTTGGCATGTGATATCTGTACATGGATTGAGAACTGGTTAAATGATAGATGGCAGAGAGTTGTCATAAATGGACCCTTTTCAAGTTGGTCTAAAGTTATAAGTGGGGTGTAACAGGGTTAAGTCTTGGGCCCAATTCTTCTAAATTTGTTTATTAAAGGGATAGTAATGTTTCAAAATAAAAGCAGCTTCAATTAATTTTCATAGCATTTGGGCCATGGAGAGTGTTATTTCAAAACTGTTGGTGTTGTAGTTCAAGAGTAATTGAATGATAAAGTATCCCCCTCCCACCCCTTTTACTGATGTAACACTGCTCACCTCAGAACAGAAAGGTGGTGTCCAGATGGCTTGCAGAGAGGGACAATCTTAAATTAGCATAAGGGAAAAACCTGAAAAACCTGTCAAAGGGGAGAGGGTTTTCATTGTTCACACAGTAAGATTGTCCATTGCTGTGAGCTGTCTGGTCTTAAGACCAGATTGCACATGATCTGGGGGAGACAGCTTACACTAGGTAATAGGGGCTGGAAGGGGATACGTTATCATTCAACCACATTTGAACTACAACTCTGACAGTATTGAAATAACATTCTTCTTGGGCAAATACTATGAAGATTAATTGGAGCTGCTTTTATTTTGAAACATTACTATCCCTTTAATGATAGAAGTGGGAATTGAAAGTAGAATCTCAATCTTTGCTGATGACACTAAGCTGTGTAAGGAAACACATACACAGCTGGATATTTTTTTATCTGCAGAAGTATTTAGATAAACTGAGTGAATGGGTAGAAAAGTGGCAGATGACATTTAACGTAGATAAATGTAAGGATATGCATTTGGGCTGAAGAAACAAACATGCTACATATACACTAAATGGGAAACAACTTGGAGAATCCGCAATAGTGAAAGATTTAGTAGTGCAGATAGACTATAGATTTCAAAGCAGTGTGCAGAATCACTCAGCTGCTATAAGAGCAAATAGGGTACTATCATGCATAAAACAAGGTATAGATGCGAAGGCTGCTAATATAATTCTACCTCTATATAATTTCTTGGTAAGATCTTATCTAGAATATGAGGTACGGTTTTGGCACCAGTTCTTAAAAAATACATTATTGAATTGGAAGAAGTGCAGAGACATGCAAAGAAACTGATAAAGGTATTATAAAGTGAGACTAGCCAAACTGGGTTTGTTTACTTTAGACAAGAGGCGTCTAAAGGGTAATATGATTATCATTTACAAATATATTCAATATCAATACAAAGCACTCTGCAAAAGAACTATTTAATAAAAAACCTAAGCAAAGAACAAGAGGTCATCTATTAAGACTAGAGACAAGGTGCTTTTGACAAGAACAAAGGCAATGATTTTTTACAGTAAGGGCAATAAAACTATGGAATTCTTTGCCTCAGGAAGCTGTGCTTGCAGATACTGTAACTGCTTTCAATAAGTAATTGATACCTCTCTAGTACAGAACACTATTGAGAATTATGACAGTTGGCTTCAAAGCAGATAAGATGTTGATCCAGGGAAATATCTGACTGCTATTTGGAGTTATGAAGGAATTTTTTAACCTCTTGTGGATTAATTGGAAATGACTTCAATGTTTTTTTTTGCCTTCCTCTGGATCAACAGGGGTGATTTGGCAAGGGCTGGACTTGATGTGTATGTCTTTTTTATAGCCTCCTCAACTATATTACTATCCCCCAAAACACAAATAATGCTTTCACTATGGCCTTTATCTACTGTGGTATTGACACTTGATGCAAAAATAGACCTAATAAAAATAATTAATCTTTACTTCCACCAGCTTAGAGTATTGAGTAGGATAGAATGTCTGCAGATGCTCCCTGATACCCTGAATTTGATTGATCTCCCCACATTACCATGTGTGGTTAGTGCACCACACAATGTGCAATAGGTGGACATGAACTACCCGTGCCTCACATCTACATTCCCACTATCAGCTTTTTGTGGAAGGCAATGGAGGCAAAGATGGTACACCAGAGGATGAGGAAAAGGATGCTGAGGGTATCAGGGTAGGGACAGTGGGTACATATTTCTGCACCCAGACTCTAGCACAAGAGGATGGTGACAGCACCAGTATTACACTCATAATAGAACTTCCAGGCTGGATTTCTTTTATTTTTAGCTGGGATTTTCTCCCCTCATTCTTTGTACCCTTGGAGACAGACAGGGGGCACAAAGACAGCAGTTCTCAATTTCTTTTCTTTTTTTGATTCAGCTTTCACAATTTTAATTATCACACACAGTGCATAGTGCAGTTGATGATGACTGCTCTGTGCCTCCCCAAAGAGAAAATTATTCCCACACTCATGATTTCAGTGAGGGGAGAGGTGGAGAAGAATTAACTTCTTCTCCTGAATCACCTTCATTAGCTGAGGCAGGTGATGCTGCTGCCTTAACATCAGCACTAGAACCAGAAGTATTGATGGCAAGTGGAGCCTGTCCTGGTCCCATATAACTACTTGAACCCAGTCTCATTGTGATCACTGTGGCATGTGGCACACTAGACCTCTCATCATCATACTGCTGCTTTGACAGACGTATATCTAACTCAGATTTCTCTGTAGCAGTAATGAAACCATCAGCAAACTCCTGAATGTCACTGCTGGTGGTGGCAGTGCATCTCTTTCTCCTATTCCTTATTGCATGCTGCCAAAATGCTATCATACTCTCCTCCACACCAGTTGCTCCATGATCACCTTCACTCTTATCACCAGCACCACCACCAGCCTTTTACTGATCTTTGGGCCTTGTTGGAAATGACAAGTATGAGAGAGGGTCACCTGCGGTTACACTTGGCATCTCCTCAGAAGAAAGGCCACTGACCTCAGTAGCAGCAGGCAGCTGACATGTGCTACTGATCATACTACTTACCAGTTCCGCCTCCTTCAATATACATCCCAAGAGGTACAATGCCCACGTGGGACTGGGAATCGTTGGGTCAGAAGTATGTGGGCTCCTTCGACTGCTGCTGACTTCCACCTCCACATTTTTATCAGCAGCAACAGGGTCCAGGTTTAAGTTTTTTCTCTCTCCCTCTTTCTGTCTGCTACCACTTTCCTTTCCTCCTAAACTGCACCTCTCTGCATGGAGGAAAATGCTGAGTTTTTATATTATGGAGGGAAGAAGTTTCAGCTATTGGAAAACATAGACAGGAAATGGAATCGTCCTCACAGGAAATTCTGTGTTATTGCAATGGCAGAAAATCTATGGATCTCTCTGTGGGTGAGAATTCCCATGGGAAAAGTGGAAAATCATGCTTTTTTTCATGAAAATTCCAGCGGGAACAAAAAGGGGCTTTGCGCCTATCTCTAGGTGTAGTTTAATGCTTCTGGCACCTCAATGACTTGTAAATCATTATCAGTGGGGTTATCATATTTGACAGGCTGGAAGTAGGTACTAAATACAAAAGGAATTTCCATGGCATTTAAAAACTTTTGAATCTTTGAAGTGACTGAAGTATAACCCCTATATGTTTTTTCCTCTCTAATATCGATTATTACTTCTAATCCCAAACTCCTCTTTATAACCTTTAAAAGTCTTCTGAGCCCACCAGTACAATCACTTTTCACTAACTTCTTTGCCACCTATGTCAAGGAAATAATAGGCTCTATCAGACATAAAATTGCATCATGTCCACTCCCCCTCCCTCTCCCACCTAATAAGCTTAGCCCTCTCCTACAAACACAATTCCTTCCCACCCATCACAGAGGATGAGGTTTCCCGCCTCCTTACTATGCAACAAGTAACAGTGGATCCTGTGGGTATTAGCAGTTATAACCAGAAATGCAAAATGTGTGACTGAAATTTGGCCATAATAAGATAGTTTTAACTGAAATGTAAAAATCTAATTATACAAGCCTTATGTATTAAGAAAACAAATTAAATTTATATAATTTACTGGCTACTGAATTTTCTAACTCTGTGGGTAGCCAAATTTCTTTACATGTGCAACACCTAGCAAAACAATATCAAAGATTGGTTATTCTGCATTGGGGGTGTGGATTAAGGCTAGGACTCAGGAGACATTTCACAAAGATAAAAGATTCCTCCATTTACCCACATGTACTAATTTTAGATATGCTGTGCAGGTCAGATAAATGTTTTTTGGGTTTGATAATCTGTGTATATATAATGGTATTATTAGTATGCTGTATCACACTTCTATAAAAAGAGTCAGCTAGAAATGTATTTGCAAAAAGCCGTAATGATCCCAAACACTCAGATGTTTTATTATTCAACATGTGTGTGTTCAGAATGTAATGAAAAGATTAGATATATGTTAATAGCTGTGTTGTTTTCTTGGTTTTTTTTCTTTTATCTCTATTCCTGAGGTTCATTAAAGAGGCCATCTTAGCAAATATTCTGTCCTACACAGTGATTTACATTTAATATTGTTTCACAAAACACTTCAGTAGCACTTTTTTGGGTATTTTTGCATTCACTTTTCTTTTTGCAATGTTAGGGTTTGATGTATTCACAATAACTATTTATGTTTAATGCTCAGCACTTTAAGTGTCCAACTGCATCCTAACCTGTCATAATCCTTAATGCTAGTTTCCTCTTTCCAAGCCCTATGAGATGTGCTCCCCATCAAACTTCTCTATGACTTTATAGTTCCCTTTTCTTTTACATGTTGGTGGTATCAGGCTACAACAGTGCTAATAAATGCAATGCCTATGTGAATAGACACATGCTCAGGGATTCTGTATCGGGGCAAAAAATAATTCTAAAAAAGTGAAGATACTTAATAATTGTTTTTTCTTAACATAATGACAAGCATTTAATCCCCAGATAATGTTAAATCACATACTTAAAGGGATAGTAATACTTTGTTTTATCTTTATTTTATTTTGTAGGCATTAAAAAAAAACATGAAGAACGATATAAGTCTTATGTCTCAAACCTTTATGGTTTATGAGATATTCACAAGCAAAGTTTCCCCTCCCGCCCCTTTTACCTAGTGTAAGCAATCTCTTCTCAGATGTGGAATTCAGTCCATAGACCAGACAGATAACAGCAGGGGGCAATCTTATTCCTGTGAGAACAATGAAAGCCCTGCCCCCTTGACAAGTTTTTCAGGTTTTTCCCTTATCTTAATTGAAGATTATCCCTCTCTGCAGTCTACCTGGGCACCTCCCTTCTGATCTGGCTGAGCAGTGTTACATCAGTAAAAGGGGCGAGAGGGAGATACTTTGTCATTGAATTACTCTTGAATTACAACTCTGACAGAATTGAAATAACACTCTCCAAAGTCCAAATACTATGGAAATTAATTAGAGCTGCTTTTATTATGAAACATTACTATCCCTTTAATGCTCAATATGCACACATTTACAAATAAGTATGTATAACACATGCAGAACATAAAGAAATAAAGTTTGTGCATGGTGATACAACACAGTACACCAGTTTATATAGGTGAATTAGCCTGTCTGTTTGGCGGCACAGGCACAATGGAAGAATAACTATAATGTACATTTAGCCTTGCACATATGTTTCATATGTGGATCTATGTTATTAGTAGTAACATATTTTCAAATGATATATATAGAATACATGAAATTAAGAAAATTACATCCATATTAAAGTGTTAATATTTTAGGCCCCTTAACTATGTGAGCCAAAAGGGTTTGTTGAGTCAGTAGAAAAGAAAAGCTTCAACAATGCTTAAAAGCTTAGAAAAACTGCATGATTATGCATTGTACTTTATTTGATTCAGTTTCATTGTTAAACAGAAAAAAAGTCTTTTTTGAAGCTAGGAAGCTTTTAACTCATGTCTTAACTGCACATCAGCATTTTTCCAATTGATACAAGTTATATTATGAATAGAAGCTATGCTCAAATAACTGGTTGAATAATTTATTTCTATTACAAGACATGGATGTAGTTGTTGGTTATGTTATTAATAATTAATGGTTATATGAGATAGCTGTATTGTATTAGAATTTTGACAGCTGTATTTGTTTTGAACACACCAGTTTTTATGCAATTAATTTTTTATTAGTCTCTATATTAAATATATATATATTTATAGTCTTATTTTCTGTTTTCTAAAAATGTGAAATCTGATTTAGTGCTTTACCAGTATTGAACAAAATGATTAGTAGCAACTTATCTAAAATATGTAAATTACAAAGCATAAACTACTGTCTGTGCTCCTATCAAGGAAAAAGTACCATCTAACACAATATTTTATTGTATTTTTTGAGGGGAAATACTAGGCATGAGTGAAAAGTCCTATTTTCCCAATGGGCATTTTGACAGAAAACTGTCAAACTGCTGCTTTTTCCATAAATTGTCATACCTTAGACCTCTAAAATGGTTTCCTTTTTGTTGAACCAAGACATTTCCTGTGAGGAAGACAGATTCGGTATGTGTAAATCTGGTTACACCACTGCAGTGGGCCAAGGCTAGAGGCTGATATGTTTGTTTCTATGTTTGTTTCTTTAGACAAGGCTGGGAGGTCAGTAAATGTGATTCTATGGCTATCGTTGGCACAAGGCTGTGAGGTGTTTAGTGTATATGGTTCAGTAGTTATAAATGCAGTGTGACAAGGCTGGGGCCCAGTATGTGTTGTTCTGTTGCTAATGTGGGCTAAGGATCAAGGTGCCCGTGCTATTGCTGGTGACATTTTGACAGTGCTGCTTCCTGATACCTTTTTATTGGCTAACGTGGTCTTGCTCCACCCAGTCATAGCCCTTAAATACTGAGTCCTGTCACTTCTGCAGTGCCCTTTCATGGTGTTCCCGTTGCTAAGCGCTTGTTCCATTATTCGTGTGAATCCTGTTTATGACCCGGACTGCCTGACTACTCTGCCTGTTTACGTTCCTGCTCTGTGTACCGACCCTGATTGTCTGACGTTCCTGCTCTGTGTATCGACCCGGCCTGGCTGACGTTTTTGCTCCGTGTACCGACCTGGATTGGCTGCCGTTCCTGCTCTGTGTATCGACCCAGCCTGGCTGATGTTCCTGCTCTGTGTACCGACCTGGATTGGCTGAAGTTCCTGCTCTGTGTACCGACCCGGTTTGGCGGACATTCCTACTCTGTGTATCGATCCAGCCTGGCTGACGTTCCTGCTCTGTGTACTGACTCGGATTGGCTGACACTCCTGCCCTTTGTTATTACTCAGGCCCGGTTCACTACTCCTTCCGATGATTCGGTTTGGGGTTGTATTCCGGTGCTCTCTCTCTGTCTCGGACAGACCCTCTGGTTGCCTCGGTTACTGCTCTGGCAGTCCTATTACTGTGACCCAGTCACCCTGTTGTGCCTTGAGATCCCACACACCTGTGTAGGAGATTATACTGGTTGCACCATGGTACACTTGGCCTGTTTTACTGCTTTCAGGCTGAGGTTGGTTTACTCCTGGGTGCCTCAGTCTGTCTCTACTATCTGGCAGTTGTCCTCAGGCTTGAGCGTTCGTTAACCCCTTGCGGGTTGGTGCCTTGCACTTGGGTCACAGTCTATTGCAGTCTATTGCAGTCTCGGTGTGGCGTTACACTGCATCTCCGGTTGCAGTCATCCTCCACTGTTCGGGTAGTCAGTCACGTATCCAGGGAGGGCCTCACTTACTCCTTGGTGGCCACAGTCGCTATTGTGTCACTCTCTGCATAGTGAGTGTCCTGTGGGCCTTAAGCTATTAGGGCCTGTCAGCAACTCCTGGCCTAATAGCACCATTTCTTCCGTTGTCTCGCAGATTCACACAAACTGTAACCTGACCTGTGTCAGTATTATATTTGCTATACATATATACTGGACCCATGTGGGTTATTGATTTCACTGTAACCTGTCCTGTGTCAGTATTATAATTGTACTTATATGCTGGTCCCGCGAGGGTTATTCTAATTATATGTGGTTTAAATAAAACTGTGTTTTTACCAAACCTTCCGTCTCTGAGTGTACATAAAACCGTTACACTAAGGCTGGGTGTCACAACAGTGGTTGGCAATGTGAGGTCTTCCAGGTTTGGCCAGGCTACAACACCCATCACTCCCTGCCAGCCAGCGATGGGAGTTTTAGTCTGGCAGAAGCTGAAGGGCCTCTTGTTGCCCATATCAATTACTAGACTGTAGGACAAAGCTGGGTGATCAATATCTGTGATTTTATGGCTACAGTGTGACAAGGCTGAGAGGTCAGTATTTGTGTTTCTATGGCTACTGTGGGTCAAGGCTGAAGGTGGTACAATGTATTGTTCTATGACTTCCAGTGGAGTGGTACAATTCTGGAGGTCGTGGAAGAAAAAAGTGGAAAAACTTCACTTATCGTTGTAATTTTTGTAGAGGGTGAAAAGTGACATTTGTCTCACTTTTTTCTGTTTCTGCAAAGGTTTTCTCCCACTCCTTCTGAATACCCTTTACTACTAGGGATGGGCAAAAAGTCCCTGCTGAACAGAGGAGAACATGAGTAGGGATGAGCAAAAGGTACCGTCATGTTCCCACAAAAAAGTCTACAAGAACCATGTGGTTATCTGCTTTTTCGTTGGAAAATCCACTTTAAATAAAGCAAATAAACATAGTGACTGCTATCACTATGAGAAAGTTTAATAACAATAAAATGAGGACCTGAAAGACATGAGGAGGAAGAAGTGACCACTACTAACCTTTAAGTGTCTGGATGCCCTGATTCGCCAGACCCAATGAAGTCCTGGTGGAGAGTAGAGGGTTAATTTTCAAAAACTAAAATTAACTGAAATTCTGTTCTAAGATGTATATAAATGATCTCATGTTTAAACAATGGCCCATTGGTTTAAGGTAGGGGGAAAAATAACCGAATGGCAGATTGATGTTAAGTGTGAGACAGAAAGTCTAAAACAGAGACAGACTCCCCTATGGGGAAGCCTAGCAAAATGACTAGTTTATGGGGTCTCTGATAACCTTTTGATCTCGCCCTGTTTAGACTAATGCCATGCCATATGCCATATGTGGAATTTTAATGTAGAGTAAGAGTGTCCTCTATAGTTTAGATAGTGTCATGAATGGGCTACTCACATTCCTTGTATAATTAGGGATAGGAGATGGTCCAATCAGGTCAGACCGATGATGTCACGGTATAATGAGATGGATCTCTGTCCAATCATTGGGGATAGGCGGAGATTACTGATAAAGTAAAATTTGTCTAATATAATGCTAAGGAGAAGGTAATTTCGCTCTCTTGGCTTCGTGGTTGAAATCCTGATAACATCGTGGCTTCCTGGTTCAATTCATGCTAACCTGTTTGCTGAGCTACCAAAGATAATCTAGAACCCACACTGATTGACCTGGTAACTATATTTTTCTTTATTTTAATTCTGCAACATTTCAGAATAAATATATTTCCTTGATATTTAAGGAAAGCTATTTATTATTTGCTAAATAGAAGCCTGGCCAGTTGTATGCAGCAAATATTATGATCAACTATATTTAGTTATAGTAATTCTGAAATTACGCAGAATTATTGTTATTTTTTACCTTTGAATATACCTATGTGTGGTTAACCCTTTCATTGCTGGTAATCCTCATGGTGATAATTGTGGTTTGGTTTACTATGTATATATTGTAATTGCTGATCACTCATTTATTTCATTGTTGCTGATACTTTTTATATATATAGTATATTGTATTTTAATAAATGATATATATTTTTGCACAAATATGCGGGATTGATTATTTCTATCAATTCTTTACTGTGAAGTAGCGTGTCAATACCTAATAAGTGTAAAGTTTTCAAAATTATTTTCTATTGTCATTTATCTATTTATGTGAAGATATCCAGCCTGATTGGTTCTCTTGTTTTAACCCTTTTGGATACCTTCATCATAAATAGTCCGACATAGGAATCATGGGGAAATTTGTGTCACTGACAGATGAATAATAGGGTAGTAGTGTGAGCAGGAGAGGTCAGCTACCTGTGCCTTCTGCCAGCGCTGCACCTGCCAGGGTGTCTTATGATTCTCAGGAGGGGAAGGAGGAGATGATGCCAAGTGTGACACCTGGGGATCCTAATTCACACTTGCCATACCCAAGCATTCCTGCCACTACTACTAAGAAGATCCAGCAGCTATGACTCTGTTAGGAGTGAGGAAGGGGGTGATTATACTACTAGTGAGGAGGAAGACTGAGTGACTGAAATTGATGTGGTTGGTGTTAGTATTAGTAGTAGTAATAGTGATGGTGAAGCTTCTGGTGGGATTAGTTCTACCACAATAGATCCTCCTACTGATGCTGAGGTGGTAGGGGAAGTAATGCAGAGAGGCTAGACTACCAGTCAAGTAAACCCACAAATTCCCTTTACCTTGGAAGTCCCCTTCACTCCACGGCTTTGTCCAGATGGAACATGATCCTGAAGAAGGCAGAATTGTTACCTATCAGCAGTAATACTACCACCACCATGAGCAAAGATCATCTGCCTGTTCCTGCTGCTAGTGGTACCAATCTACCTTCTTCCGCTCAACTAGAGATGATAAGTGTGACAGTAGGGTACCCTCTGTCACATTTCTCATAACCTCCTCCAGCCGGTGTGATGTCTGTAATAGAGCAGCAGCAGCAAGGAGGGACTGGTAGTGGTGATGATGATGATGGTGGAGAATCTGGGGTGGAAAAGACATTAATGGCATTAATGTTTTACCCCAAACTGAGAAGGAACACACACTGTGCACACTGCAGTTGCTGATGAGAGGCACTGTTTCTTCTCTCAATTGAAACATTTCTATTCTAGCAACACATCCATTATTGGCCAACTTCCTTTCTCCACATATACCTGAAGTGGTGTAGGCTACTCTCTCAGGTGCATAACTGGAGCTAGTAATGGCAAGTGAAACCATGATCATCCATCATCCATGTTACTGCTGTTTTTGATCCCACTCTTTTTGATTCTGCCTAATCATTCAGCTGCTTAAACTACTCAGCAGCAGCAAGAACAGCAGTCACAAATTCTACATTGACACCGGGGCATTTGACAATGGCCAGTGGCCACCATAACATGACCTGCTGGCATCAGGCCAGCAGGGCATTTTTTTTTTCTCAGGGCTTGAAAAACAGAGGCCTACAAAAAATTGTTGGGGTTTGTTTCTAACAAGCCTAAGTCCTACAAAACACTGATTCCTCAGGGCTTGTGGCACTAACAAGTCAAATTGATAACATTCTCTCATTCCTCATGGTTTGTGACTCTAACAAGCCTACTCCCTACAATCAATATTTCTTCAGGTGTAATACAAGCCCAAGTCCAACAACAAATCAATATTTCCTTAGGGCTTGTGCCAAACAAGTTTATGTCCTAAAATCATTCTTCCCTCAGGGCTTGGGTCTAACACAAGTCTAAGTCCTGCAAATCAATATTTCATCAGGTCCTGGGTCTAATACAAGCCCAAGTCCTACAACAAATCAATATTTCCTTAGGGCTTGTGCCAAAAATACTTTATCCCGTCAATATCACACACCTTCTCTTATTTCAGCTCTCAGATGCTAGAGATCGATGCTAGAGAGCGGTGCTCATGAGAGTAGACAGTTCCCCTACTTCTTCGCTGCAGCGAAAGCTGAGTTAAAGGTGCTGGCCGTGAAGCCAGATGTCCGATTCTGGTTGAGCCGGAACCCTGACCAATACAGAAGTAGGGGGGGGGGGGACTGGATTAGAGCTGAACTGGAGACTAGGATCTGGTAGACCCTGTATAGGTACCAGGACAATCCTGATAATAACACAAGGACAATCGGCAAGACTAAGGCCCAAGAATGGGCCGACAGCAGGGCAGGACTGCTACTAGCAATAGCCCCAGTGGTGGGCTAATGCAGGGGGAATCAAAGGACAATGAAGCCCATAGGAACAGCTTAGCAGAACAAGACTGACGACACTTAGCCTCAAGGATAGACAACCGGAGGTTAAGACTGCTTCACACAATAGCTCCAGTAATGGGCTGATGCAGGGCAAGACTGCTTCAGGCAATAGCCCCAGTGATGGGCTGATGCAGGGCAATACTGCTTCAGGTAATAGCCCCAATGATGGGCTAATTCAGGATAGGGGTAACAGAGATAGGTAGAAATGCTACCAGCAGAAATGAGCGGGGACCAATATACTGCAAAAGCAACAAGCCAAACACCCCCCCACACACACACAGAAGGGTAGAAATCTACCCAGGCAAATAAGTGGATGAAGCCACTAAATACTACTGGCAAAATGTAACATGACTGGCCTAACAAATAAGGGTAGAACGCTACCCAAATAAATCAGTAGCAGCCGCTAGAGAAGAAATCCTCCAATGCCCACAGCCAAAGAACTTAAGCTAGTTAGTAACACTGCACAGCCTTAGCTCTATAGAAACCCACAGCGCTGAGACCAGGTGCTAGAGGATCGAATGCAGCAGGCGGGGTAAGAAGGCTGCAGAGGCGACAGAGAACGCTCCATCACTAACCCTCCAGGGACTGAGGAATGTGAGGAGGCGTCCCCCTTGGAGATACTAAGGCCTAACAGACAGGCGCCATTTAGGGATGGGTGAAAGTTGTCGCTGTGCTACCGCAAGAAATTTCACAAAAACCACGATGTTATCCACTTTCTCGGGGAAAAATCCACTTTAAAACTAGCTCTTAAAATTTTCGCATGTTTCACCCATTGGCCAAAATCTTTCACCAATTTTTCAATGGCTAGAAAGTTTCTGCCCATTGATTTACATTGTTTTTGCATTTCTGCTATAAAAACGTGATGTTTTCGCGAAAGGCAGACACAATAGAAGCAGCTACAGAGTGAGATAGACATACTGTGGTGGTGGTGGTGATGATGATGGTAGAGAAGCTGGGGCGGAAGAGTCATTGATAGCCTTTTTAGCAGAAACTGAGAAGGAATGGAAGACAGGGATGAGGATGGGCATCACCACCACCACTAGCAATAAGCTTTTGGAATTTGCGGAATTTGCAACTGCTCTAATTCAGCTGCTGCTGAGATGCAAGGGCAGCAGGATGCTGAGGAGCAAGCTAGTGTGCCACAGACCACCGTGGACACAGTGGGAATGGGGTCAACAAGTGATGTGAGACTAGGACAGGTTCCACCAGCACCAGCAATACTCCTGGTCCTAGATGCAGTGCTAAATCTGAGGCAGTAGCAGCAACATTATCCATTGCCACAGAAAATGAAGGGTAATTTGGAGGACAAGAAGAAAGAGGCCATTCTTCTCCACCTGTTTGCTATCCCTGCCCCCAGAAGTCATGGGTGTAGGACTGTTATTTTCTTCCAGCAGGCACAGTGCAGCCATCATCAATAACAGTACAGTGCAAAATTTGGGACAAGTTAGTAAAAAGGGGAAAGGAGGGAACACACCTTGGCACAACCTCCCTGATAACACACATGAAACACAGACACCATGACATCTATGTCAAACATGTTAAAGCCAAATACCCATTACAGAAATCTAGCACTGTGTCACGATTTGTTATGACTCAGACACAGAGTTAAGATAAAAACACAACTTTATTGAAAAGTTTAAGAAAACCCTTGTGGGTAGCATACACGTATAACATTAGTGATCATACATAGTAGCATGAGTAGTGGTACACAGAATGTAAGACAGGCTCTACCGGCCTTGCCAATACCGGGTAAGGCAACCTTAGGTGGCACAAGATGGAATAGGTTCTACTGGTCTTACCAACATACTGGGCAAGGCAGCCCTTGACTATTATCGAAGGAAAAAGGAGGCTCTACCGGCCTTGCCAATATACCAGGCAAGGCAGCCTGGAGACTGGTACAATGAATGGAAAATAAGCTCTACCGGCCTTGCCAATATACCGGGCAAGGCAGCCTAGTGACTGGTACTACGAGTACATAAGGCTCTACCGGCCTTGCCAATATACCGGGCAAAGCAACCTTGGGACCAAGACAGCAAATATTAGGCTCTACCGGCCCTGCCAATACCGGGTAAGGCAACCTAAGATGGTACAATGTGGAATAGGTTCTACTGGCCTTACCAATATACCGGGCAGAGCAGCCTTAACTGCAATTAAAGGATAGCAGCGATGGTCACCTCAGTGACTGGCTTAAGGTGTAATAGACCAGTCGAATAATATGGACGGACTGAGGCCCATTGGATAGAGAGGATGGTATAGGTACCATATAATGCCGGAGCAAACCAGTACCCTAGTACGGAAGAAACAGAAACTCTACAGGGGCTGTCTAGGACTGAACAGCAGCCGGTTTATACCTGGAGCGAACCAGTACCCGCGTACTGGAGTGAACTATCTCTACCGGTGCTGAGAGATGTGCGGCAAGCAACTGGTTAACACATGGAGCAAACCAGTACCCGTGTATTGGAGTAACTGAAACTTCACCAGTGCTGTCTATGACTGAACAGCAGCCAGTTAATACATGGAGCGAACCAGTACCTCCATACTGGAGTGACAGAACCTCTACCGGTGCAACGAGCAGCCGGTTATACATGGAGCAAATCAGTACCCGCGTACTGAAGTAACCAAACCACCACCGGTGCTGTCTGGATGACAATGAGCAGCCGGTATGCAAGGAGCGAACCAGTACCCGCGTACTGGAGTGACTGAACCTCTACCGGTGCAACAAGCAACTGGTTAATACATGGAGTGAGCCAGTACCCGCGTACTGGAGTGACTGAACCTCTACCAGTGCAACGAGCAACTGGTTAATACATGGAGCGAACCAGTACCCGCGTACTGGAGTGACTGAACCTCTACCGGTGCAACGAGCAACCAGTCAATACATGGAGAGCACCAGTACCCGCATACTGGAGGAACCAAACCACCACCGGTGCTGACGAGATAACACTAAGCAGCCGGTTACAGGAAGCGAACCAGTACCCACGTACTGGAGTAACCCAGCTCTCTACCGGTGCACTCGCAACCGGTTGTCAGTGGAGCGAACCAGTACCCGTGTACTGCAGAGTGGAACACAAGTGAATGAAAATGTCGCCAGGGCGACTGGAGGAGAGGTGCACACTGCAGGCGTTCAGGAGCTGGAACACAGTCGTAGATGGACAGGGAACAAATCTACTGGCAGTCAACCAGATCAGGAACAGCAGCAGGAAACAGCAGCAGGGACAGCAACCCCAACCGGATCAGGAACGGATGCAGGAATCAGGGGATGCAGGAATCAGGGAGGCTGGCGAACAGGAACTCAGGCGATCACAGACGAGCAGGAACAGAGGAATGGCCCAGGAAGCTCAGGAACCCAATGCAGGCACAGGCAGCACAGAGACAACACGAAAGGGCAACCAAAGGGTGCCCAAGCTCAGTCTAAATAGGCAATACAGGGCGGGCCAATGGAGAGCCCCCTACAGGTAACTGACAAGGAAAGGCAGCAATCACAGGCACCGTGATACACTGCTGTTACTGTACCCCCTGACTCCCCAGAAAGGCACCAAGAGGTGAGGTGGAGATCAAAGAGGAGGAAGAATAAAAAAACCTAGATAGACAATGGAAATGCCATGATGAGCAAAACAACTAGTTCACCATCACATCACCTTCTTGCTCTTGGGTAACAAATACATTTCCAGCCAGTCCATCGTTACCTCTCCTGCCAAATGATAGCCACTCTGTTAATGTTAGGATATGGCAGTTTGCCTCTACCCATTGCACACTGTGTGGTGCACTGACCACACATACTTGTGTGGTGGAGGAGAATCATTACCAGGTCATCAGGTGGTATCTGAGGTGGTTCCATCCCACAGAATATGCTAGGATTCTGGCAGGGAGGGTTCATCATTACTATTAAACTGTCAGCAGGTTGTCATGTATCCTTAACGGGGTCTGGACAAGGCGTATAGTGACAGCGGCAGTACTTGGGTTCTGTTATTATGGTGTTTGGATACAGATGTGCCCCCAGTAGTTATTTACCACATATACTGTGCACCTTGCAGTTGCTGATGAGAGCCACAGTTCCTGCTCTCAAGGGAAAAAAATATTCTAATAACAACACACCCATGATTTTTGAGGAGGGGCAGGTGGAGATTTGATGGCCAACTTCTTTTCTCCACATAGACTGGGGGCTACTTATTGTGCTGCTACTGCCTCAGACGCATCACTGGAGCCAGTCGTGGCAAGCAGAACCTTTATCATCCATCTTCCATGTTACTGCTATTGTTGATCCCATTCCCTTTCAGCTGCCTATTCATTCTGCTGCTTAAACATCTCAGCATTAGCAGTACAAACAGCAGTTGCAACTCAGGATTCAGGAGGACATTTGACAGTGGCCATTGGCCAACATGACCTGCTGGCATTAGCCTAGTAGGGAATTTTTATTTTTTTCTCAGGGCTTGTGCTTTAAAAAAAAAAAAAAAAAGTCCTACATAAAAATAAACAAATTTTGGGGTTAGTTTCTAACAAGCCTAAGCCCTCCAAATCAATGTTTCCTCAGGGCTTGGGCCTCTAATAAGTCTAAGTCCTACAAAAGCCTCTAACAACAAATCAAACAAAACATCCTCTACAAAATACTCTATCAAGTCAAGTATCAGTCCATCCCAGTGGCAGCTTATGTCAGGGGGTTCCTGCCTCTTTCACTTTACATACACATTTCTTATTTTTTTTATTAACTGTCCCCCCAATAGCAGTCAAGAAACCCCCCAAAACATATTTCCTGTTCAAATGATTTATTCATTCACCAACACAGGCACCCTCATCAGACCCCTTTTAGACCGTGTCTTATGGTTTTTATTTTATTTAGGATTTATTTTTTTATTAACTGAACCCAATCCCAGTAAACAACCCCCCCAAAAAATCATTCCCTATTGAACTGATTCTTTCCTTACACCCCATCAACACAGGCACCCTTATGCCCTTTTTATACTATGCCTTTGGGAAATAAAATAATATTCGCTATGTGTTGTATGTAACTTCTATTTTCCCACTGATTTCAATTGAATGAACTAGGTGAAAAAAGCAGAAAATCAGCATTTCAACTGAATTTTTCCTCATACTTCACCAACAAAAGAACCTTCATACCCCTTTTATACTATGCCTTCAGGAAATAAAATAACATTTGCTATGTGTTGTGTGTAACTTCAATGTTCCCATTGATTTCAATGCAATGAGCTATGTGAAAAAAGCAGAAAACTGCACTTTCTGCAGGAAATTATTCTCCAAGTGGGAAGTGCAATTATTCACCAATTTTGGTTTGTGCATGAGGGCATTTTTTGATAGAAAGCAAAAAGGAATAAGATATATACAAATGGGGATGTGTATCATCTCCATCACCAGCAGTGAGATTGTGGAGTTTGCTGCAGCTGTAGTTCCTGCAGCTGTAGAAGAAGAAGAAGAAGGTCATTATTCCCCACCTCGCCCCCTCACTGAAATCATGGGTGGGGGAATATTTTTCCATTGGGGCAGGCACAATTCAGTCATTAGCAACTTCACTGTGCATTATTTGTGTTAAGGTTATGATAACCCTGATTAATCACAGGCAACATAAACACACACTGAAAATTAGGTTAAGCACTTGAAAGGCAAACCCCCAAAAATAAATTGAGACAAGTTTCTGTCACTGTGCTCTCTGTCCCTCCCCAGAGAAAGACTAGAGAAACCCAGACTGAGCCTGGAAATGTAATGGCGAGCATAACATCATCATCGTCTTGTGCTAGGGAAGATGTACCACCTTTGCCAACTTTACCTCCCTCCACCAGCTGATATTGAGTCTGTAGATGTGAGGATCTCATTGCACTGGAGCACTGACCACACATAGCAATGTGGTGGGGAGTAATCTGACGTAGGGTATAAGGGAGCATCTGCAGACATGCAATCCTGCTGAATATGCAAAAGCTGGTGGCAGGGTGAACTAATTATTTTAATTGCCATCTCGTAATGGAAACATGGAAAGTTTCTCAGTGGCAGGTGGCTCAGTGCCACTGGACTGGCGTAAAGCCAATGTAGTTCCTCTATTTAAGTAGGGAACTAAAACAGAACATGGGAATTATAGACCTGTGAGTCTGACCTCTGTAGTGGGAAAACTACTAGAAGGGTTAATAAGGGATTATATTCAGGATTAAGCCACAAAAAAATAAGATTATTAGTAGGAATCAACATGGTCTTATGAGGAATAGATCATGCCAAACTAATCTTTTTAGCTTCTATGAAGATGTAAGTAGTAACCTAGATAATGGTAAGGCAGTTGATGTAGTATATCTAGATATTGCAAAGACGTTTGATACAGAGCCACACAGGAGGCTGGGGTATAAAATAAGAAAACTGGGGCTAGGGAATAACATTTGCACTTAGAAAGAAAACTGGTTGAAGGATAGGGAACAATGTGTGGTTGTAAAGGGACAATTCTCCAATACAGTTAAGGTTCAGTATTTGGTCCACTGCTTTTTAACATGTTTATAAATGACCTCGAAATAGACAGAGAAAGCAAAATATCAATATTTGCAGATGACACTAAATTATGCAGGGTATTTAATTAAGAACAGGATATTTGTTCTCTACAGAGGGATTTACATAAAATGACAGATTGGTTGAACAAATGGAATATGTTATGCATTTGGTAAGAAAAACTCCCATTGCTAATTACAAACTAAATGAAATAATTTAGGGGACTTGTTGATAAAGAAAGACCTGGGAATCCTTGTAAATTACAAACAGGGACCAGTGTCAAATAGCTGTAGCAAAAGCAAACAAAGTCGTGTCTTGCAGAAAACTGGGTACTGAAGCAAAAGTGCCATTGTACAAATCACTGGTAAGACCTCACTTTGAATATGCAGTGCAGTTTTGGGCACCAGTTCTGAAAAAGGATATACTAGAACTAGAGAGGATACAGCAAAGAGCAACAAAATTAATTAATGGAATGGAGGACTTGACAAATGAGGAACGACTTGGTTTATTTATAGAAGAAAAAGAGAACAAAAAAAGGCACCACAATAGTGCCTGTAAAGCTTATATAAAATAGTTAATAGGACAATGGAAATGGTACTCACATTTCTATGAGGCTGGTAAATTGTATATGTCAGAAACCAGCAAACTCTCTAGCAGGGAAATTATGCCTGTCCCAGCTCAGGGCTCTCCAGTAATATCCAGAGGTCTGTAGGATTAATCCTCCAAAAGTACAACAGGTAAAAAGAAAAAAAAACCCACAAGCTGCTTCAAACTAAGTCTTCATAATTTTTTTTTTTATTATTATATAATATAAAAAATGTTAAAAACAACAAGCCAATTGTCAGGCTATATAATGTTTCGTGGCACACAGGCCACTTTATCAAATCAATTGGCTAACAATGCAAAGACAAAGGTCTTTGTCTTTGCATTGTTAGCCAATTGATTTGATAAAGTGGCCTGTGTGCAACAAAACGTTATATAGCCTGAAAAAATTTACCTTGTTCTTTTTAGCATTTTTTATATTATATAATAAGAATTCTTTTTTTATGAAGACTTAGTTTGAAGCAGCTTGTGGATTTTTTTCCTTTTTACCTGTGGTTCTTTTGGAGGATTAATCCTACAGACCTCTGGATGTTACTGGAGAGCCCTGATCTGGGACAGGCATAATTTCCTAGCAAGAGAGTTTGCCGGTTTCTGACATAAGCCATTTACCAGCCTCATAGAAATGTGAGTACCATTTCCATTGTCCTATTGACTATTTTACAGGCACTATTGTGGTGCCCTTTGTGTTCTCTTTTTCATCTATATATGCTTCCAAGCTATGGCTTGATGGATGTGAGGAGCATCCAAGTATAACAATACTGATCAAGAACCCTGGTGTACTGCTTGGGGACAGTCATAAATACCCCTACTGCTTGATTTACCAGTGTGCACATATGTGCTCTACTGGATACATTATATTGTGAGTACCAATTATTTTGAATTAAGGGAAAGGGTTATTAGACCTGAAGATATTACACTAGGAGTGCCTCTTTTTTCAGCTTTTTTGGTTTATTTATGTTAGAAAATAGATGACTAAGAGAACATCTTATCACAATGTTCAAGTATTTGAGGATCAATACAAGGATCTCTCTGGTGAGCTATTCATTCCAAGGACTGAGCAAATAACCAGGGGTAACCCCTTGAGAGAAGAGGAAAGGAGGTTTTGACTTCAGCAGAGGAAAGGGTGTTTTACAATAAGATCTGTTAAATTATGGAATTCCTTGCCCAACGATGGTTATGGATACATTTAAGAGAAGATTATATCAATTTCTTTCAAAAGGGAGCATACAGGGTTATACTGTGTATTTATAGGCAAAACAGGAAGTTCTAAGAGACTAAATTATTTGACAGCAGGAAAGCTATATCAGTATCATGCCTCTGGTTTATGAGGCAAGTGTTGAACTTGATGCACTTATGTCTTTTTTCAACCTAATTTACTATGTTACTATATAGAAGCATCATGGTACCACTGCCTGTTTTGTTACAGTGTTGCTGAATGATCCCAGATTCAACAGCAGCAGCAGTTAGAGCAGTGGCAAATGCCAGAATATCACAAGTGGCATTTGTCCAGAACACTATCACGCACAGCTGATACTGGGCCTGTAGGGCTTGTTTTTTGGCAAGTCTGAGTCCTGCAAAAAATAATTTTCTCAGGGATTTTTTGATTAGCCTGCAAAAAAATATTTAGCAGACTTTCTCTCTTTCATGATTCCTACAACAATTTTTAACATCTGCTATGCTGCCTAGCCACTATTTATAAAGAGTAAAAATAAGAAAAATGGAAGCAGTCTACTTACTTTAATCAGTGGTCAAAGCAGTGGTACCAATGGTGGTAAGTGGTAGCAACTCTTCAAATCCCTCTTTCACATTCTCCCCTCCTCCACATGCTCCTCATCTTCTGTGCTACTGTTAATAATACATCTGCCTGGCTTTCCCCATCATGTGTGGTTTTGTCCAGTTTTGCTACCTGATTCTAGTATGGTATTAGATATTGGTTTATTTTAAGTAATGTTAGTTTCCCAACACTTCTGCTTAATAGCTTTTTCTTGCTGTCATTTACAATTTAACCCACTGCAATGAAAACTTGCTCAGACTCACACATTCTTTTGTCTGCTAGTAATCCATGAGGGTTATCATTTCTGCTGTTCAGAAATATGTTAGTTATGGGATGTTCTGGTTGATGTTGTTGCTACTGCTGCTGACTCAGTATTATGACATCATAATGGGAATATCTAATTGTTTCAGATATAGAAGTACAATTGCTTTGTTTTCCTTTTAAGTAGAATCACAGTACTATGACATAATAATGTGAATATCTAATTGTTTCATGTATAGAAGTATAATTGCTTTGCTTGTTTGCCTTTTAAGTAGTATAACAGTATTATGACATCAAAATGTCAAGGCCTATTCACTTCAGGTAAAGGAAAAGGATTAATCTTCTTTACTTTCTGCTTGAGACACAATACTATGATATCACAATGTGAATATCTAAATGTTTCCGGTATAGAAGTACCATTGCTTTGTTTTCATTTTAAGTACAATCACAGTACTATGACATCACAATGTGAATATCTACTTGTTTTAGGTATAGAAGTATAATTGCTTTGTTTTCCTTTTAAGTAGAATCACAGTACTATGACATCACAATGGCAATGCCTATTCACTTCAGGTAAAGGAAAATTATTCTCCTTCTTTCCTGTTTGCTTGAGACACAGTACTAAGACATCATAATGCGAATATCTCATTGTTTCAGGTATACAAGTATAATTGCTTTGTTTTCCTTTTAAATAGAATCACAGTATTATGACATCATAATGTGAATATCTAATTGTTTCAGGTATGGAAGACAAATTGTTTTGTTTTACTTTTAAGTAGAATCACAGTATTATGACATCACAATGTGAATATCTACTTGTTTTAGATATATAACTATAATTGCTTTGTTTTCCTTTTAAGTAGAATAACAGTACTATGACATCATAATGTGAATTTATAATTGTTTCAGGTATGGAAGTGTAATTGCTTTGTTTTACTTTTATATAGAATCACAGTATTATGACATCACAAATGTCAATACCTATTCACTTCAGGTAAAGGAAAATTATTACTCTTGTTTCCTTTTTGCTTGAGACACAGTACTATGACATCATAATGTGAATATCTATTGTTTCAAGTATAGAAGTATAATTGCTCTGTTTTCCTTTTAAGTAGAATCACAGTATCGTGACATCACAATGTCAATGCCTAGTCACTTCAGTTAAGGGAAGATTATTACTCTTCTTTACTTTTAGCTTGTGAGACAGTACTATGAAATCATAATATGAATATCTAATTGTTTCAGGAATAGAAGTATTATTGCTTTATTTTTCTTTTAAGTAGAATCACAGTATTATGACATCACAATGTCAATGCCTATTCACTCCAGTTAAGGGGAAATTATTACTCTTGTTTCCTTTTTGCTTGAGACACAGTGCTATGACATCAATTATAATTGCTTTGTTTACCTTTTAGGTAGAAATACAGTACTATTACATCACAATGTAAATATCTAATTGTTTTAGGTATAGAACTATAATTGCTTTGTTTTCCTTTTAAGTAGAAACAAAGCATTATGACATCACACTGTGAATATCTATTTGTTTAAGGTAGAGAAGTATAATTGCTTTGTTTTCCTTTTAAGTAGAATGACAGTAGTATGACATCACACTATGAATATCTAATTGTTTCAGGTAGAGAAGTAAAATTGCTTTGTTTTCCTTTTAAGTAGAATAACAGTATTATGATATCACAATGGAAAAATCTAATTGTTTTAGGTACAGAACTATAATTGATTTGTTTTCTTTTTAAAGGGATAGTAATACTTAAAATGTAAAAAAAAATATGTTGTAGGGTTTATCCCCCTGAGTAAAACAAGGGTACTCTCACTGCTGAAAGGTGTTTCATTCAAAAGTTATTAATTTTCAAAGTTGAATTTTTTAGGTGCAATAACACAGTGGCCTGAAATTGTACAGTGGCGCTGTTGCTACACGATCCTATGGACAGCTCTGGTCAGTTGACCATAAATCTCCATAGGATGGTGTAGCAACAGCGCCACTGTACAATTTCAGGCCACTGTGATATTGCACCTAAAAAATTCAACTTTGAAAATTAATAACTTTTGAATGAAACACCTTTCAGCAGTGGGAGTACCCTTGTTTTACTCAGAGGGATAAACCCTACAACATATTTTTTTTTACATTTTAAGTATTACTATCCCTTTAAGTAGAATCACAGTATTATGAAATCACACTGTGAATATCTAATTGTTTTAGGTAGAAAAGTATAATTGCTTTGTTACCCTTTTAAGTAGAATCACAGTACTATGACATCACAACGTGAATATCTCATTGTTTCAGGTATAGAAGTATAATTGCTTTGTTTTACTTTTAGGTAGAAATACAGAACTATGACATCACAATGTGAATATCTACTTGTTTTAGGTGTAGAACAACAATTGCTTTGTTTTAATTTTAAGTTGAACCACAGTACTATGACATCACAATGTGAAAATAAAATTGTTTCAGATATAGAAGTATAATTGCTTTGTTTTCCTTTTAAGTAGAATCATAGTATTATGACATCACAATGTCAATGCCTATTCACTTCAGTTAAAGTAAAATTATTACTCTTGTTTCCTTTTTGCTTGAGAAACAGTATTATGATATCATAATGTGAATATCTAATTGTTTCAGATATAGAAGTATACTTGTTTTGTTGTCCTTTTAAGAAGAATCACAATACTATGACATTACAATGTGAATATCTACTTCTTTTAGGTATAGAACTATAATTGCTTCGTTTTCCTTTTAAGTAGAAATACAGTACTATGAGATCACAATATGAATATTAACTTGTTTTAGGTATAGAACTATATTTGCTTTGTTTTCCTTTTAAGTAGAATTTACAATATTATGACATCACACTGTGAATATCTAATTGTTTCAGGTAGAGAAGTATAATTGCTTTGTTTTCCTTTTAAGTAGAATAACAGTACTATGACATCACAATGTGAATATCTAATTGTTTCAGGTATAGAAGTATAATTGCTTTCTGTTCTGTTTACGTAGAATCACAGTATTATGAGATCACAATGTCAATGCCTATTCGCTTCAGTTAAGGGAAAACTCTTACTCTTCTTTACTTTTTGCTTGAGACACAGTATTCTGAAATCATAATGTGAATACCTAATTCTTTCAGGTATAGAAGTATAATTGCTTTCTTTTTCTTTTAAGTAGAATCACAATATTATCACATTACTATGTCAATGCCTATTCACTTCAGTTAAGGGAAAAGTATTACTCTTGTTTCCTTTTTGCTTGAGACACAGTACTATGACATCATAATGTGAATATCTAATTGTTTCAGGTATAGAAGTATAATTGCCTTGTTTTTCTTTTAAATAGAATAACAGTACTATGACATCAAAATGTGAATTTATAATTGTTTCAGGTACAGAAGTATAATTGCTTTGTTTTCCGTTTAAGTAGAATCACTATATTATGACATCACAATGTCAATGCCTATTCACTTCAGTTAAGGAAAAATTATTACTCATTTCATTTTTGCTTTAGACACAGTACTATGACATCATAATATGAATATCTAATTGTTTCAGGTATTACAGTATAATTAATTTGTTTTCCTTTTAAGTAGAATCACAGTACTATGACATCATAATGTGAATATCTAATTCTTTAAGATATAGAAGTATAATTGCTTTGTTTTCCGTTTAAGTAGAATCACTGTATTATGACATCACAATGTCAATGCCTATTCACTTCAGTTAAGGAAAAATTATTACTCATTTCATTTTTGCTTTAGACACAGTACTATGACATCATAATATGAATATCTAATTGTTTCAGGTATTACAGTATAATTGCTTTGTTTTCCTTTTTATGTAGAATCACAGTACTATGACATCATAATGTGAATATCTAATTCTTTAAGATATAGAAGTATAATTGCTTTGTTTTCATTTTAAGTAGAATCACAGTATTATGACATCACAATGTCAATGCCTATTCACTTCAGTTAAGGGAAAATTATTACTCGTTTCCTTTTTGCTTGAGACACAGTACTATGACATAATAAAGTGAATATCTAATTGTTTCAGCTATAGAAGTATAATTGCCTTGTTTTTCTTTTAAGTAGAATCACAGTATTATGACATCACAATGTCAATGGCTATTCACTTCAGTTAAGGGAAAATTATTACTCGTTTCCTTTTTGCTTGAGACACAGTACTATGACATCTTAATGTGATTATCTAGTTCTTTTAGGTATAGAACTATAATTGCTTTGTTTTCCTTTTAAGTAGAATAACAGTACTATGACATCACAATGTGAATATCTACTTCTATCAGGTATAGAAGTATAATTGCTTTGTTATCAGTTTAAGTAGAATCACAGTATTATGACATCACAATGTCAATGCCTAGTCACTTCAGTTAAGGGAAAATTATTACTCTTGTTTCGTTCTTGCTTGAGACACAGTACTATGACATCATAATGCAAATATTTGTTTCAGGAAGAGAAGTATAATTGCTTTGTTTTCCTTTTAAGTAGAATAACAGTATTATGACATCACAATGTCAATGCCTGTTCACTTCAGGTAAAGGAAAAGTATTAATCTTCTTTCCTTTCTGCTTGAGACACAGTACTATGACATCACAATGTGAATATCTAATTGATTCAGGTATAGAAGTATAATTGCTTTGTTTTTATTTTAAGTAGAATCACACTACTGTGAGATCACAATGTGAATATCTACTTGTTTTAGGTATAGAACTATAATTGCTTTGTTTTCCTTTTAAGTAGAATCACAATAGTATGACATCACACTGTGGATATCTAATTGTTTCAGGTAGAGAAGTATAATTGCTTTGTTTTCGTTTTAAGTAGAATAACAGTACTATGACATCACAAGGTGAATATCTACTTGTTTCAGGTATAGAAGTATAATTGCTTTCTTTTCCATTTAAGTAAAATCACAGTATTATGAAATCACAATGTCAATGCCTATTCACTTCATGCAAAGAAAAATTATGACACTTGTTTTCATTTTGCTTGAGAGACAGTACTATGCCATCACAATGAGAATAGCTAATTGTTTCAGGTAGAGAAGTAAAATTGCTTTGTTTTCCTTTTAAGGAGAATAACAGTACTATGATATCACAATGGAAAATCTAATTGTTTTAGGTACAGAACTATAATCGATTTGTTTTGTTTTTAAGTAGAATCACAGTATTATGACCTCACACTGTGAATATCTAATTGTTTCAGATAGAAAAGCATAATTGCTTTGTTATCCTTTTAAGTAGAATCACAGTACAATGACATCACAACGTGAATATCTAATTGTTTCAGGTATAGAAGTATAATTGCTTTGTTTTTCTTTTAGGTAGAAACAGAGAACTATGACATCACAATGTGAATATCTACTTGTTTTAGGTGTAGAAGTATAATTGGTGTCGTTTCCGTTTAAGTGGAATCACAGTATTATGAAATTACAATGTCAATGCCTATTCACTTCAGTTAAGGGAATATTATTACTCTTGTTTCCTTTTTGCTTGAGACACAGTATTATGAAATCATAATGTGAATATGTAATTGTTTCACGTATAGAAGTATAATTGCTTTAGTTTTCTTTTAAGTAGAATCACAATATTTTCACATCACAATGTCAATACCTATTCACTTTAGTTAATGGAAAATTATTACTCTTGTTTCCTTTATACTTGAGTCACAGTACTATGACATCATAATGTGAATATCTAATTGTTTCAGGTATAGAAGTATAATTGCCTTGTTTTTCTTTTAAGTAGAATAACAGTACTATGACATCAAAATGTGAATTCATAATTGTTTCAGGTACAGAAGTATAATTGCTTTGTTTTCTGTTTAAGTAGAATCACTGTATTATGACATCACAATGTCAATGCCTATTCACTTCAGTTAAGGAATATCTAATTGCTTCTGGTATAGATGTATAATTGCTTTGTTTTCCATTTAAGTAGAATCACAGTACTATGACATCACAATATGAATATCTACTTGTTTTAGGTATATAACTATAATTGCTTTGTTTTCCTTTTAAGTAAAATAACAGTACTATGACATCATAATATGAATATCTAATTGTTTCAGGTACAGAAGTATAATTGCTTTGTTTTCTTTTTAAGTAGAATCACAGTACTATGACATCATAATGTGAATATCTAATTGTTTAAGATATAGAAGTATAATTGCTTTGTTTTCATTTTAAGTAGAAACACAGTATTATGACATCACAATGTCAATGCCTATTCACTTCAGTTAAGGGAAAATTATTACTCGTTTCCTTTTTGCTTGAGACACAGTACTATGACATCATAATGTGAATATCTAATTGTTTCAGGTATAGAAGTATAATTGCCTTGTTTTTCTTTTAAGCAGAATCACAGTATTATGACATCACAATGTCAATGCCTATTCACTTCAGTTAAGGGAAAATTATTACTCATTTCCTTTTTGCTTGAGACACAGTACTATGACATCTCAATGTGAATATCTAGTTCTTTTAGGTATAGAACTATAATTGCTTTGTTTTCCTTTTAAGTAGAATAACAGTACTATGACATAACAATGTGAATATCTACTTCTGTCAGGTATAGAAGTATAATTGCTTTGTTATCAGTTTAAGTAGAATCACTGTAGTATGACATCACAATGTCAATGCCTATTCACTTCAGTTAAGGGAAAATTCTTACTCTTGTTTCGTTCTTGCTTGAGACACAGTACTATGACAGCATAATGTGAATATTTAATTGTTTCAGGAAGAGAAGTATAATTGCTTTGTTTTCCTTTTAAGTAGAATCACAGAATTATGACATCACAGTGTCAATGCCTGTTCACTTCAGGTAAAGGAAAAGTATTAATCTTCTTTCTTTTCTGCTTGAGACACAGTACTATGATATCATAATGTCAATATCTAATTGTTTCAGGTAGAGAAGTATAATTACTTTCTTTTTCTTTTAAGTAGAATCACAGTATTATGACATTACAATATCAATGCATATTCACTTCAGGTAAAGGAAAAGTATTAATCTTGTTTCCTTTTTGCTTGAGACACAGTAGTATGACATCAAAATGTCAATATCTAATACTTTAAGGTATAGAAGTATAATTGCTTTGTTTTCCTTTTACGTAGAATCACAGTATTATAACATCACACTGTGAATATCTAATTAATTCAGGTAGAGAGGTCTAATTGCTTTGTTTTCCTTTTAAGTCGAATAACAGTACTATGACATCACAATGTGAATATCTCCTTGTTTGAGGTATAGAAGTTAAATTGCTTTGTTTTCCATTTAAGTAGAATCACACTATTATAATATCACATTGTGAATATCTAATTGTTTCTTGTATAGAAGTATAATTGCTTTGATTTCTCTTAAGTAGAATCACAGTATTATGACATCACACTGTGAATATTTAATTGTTTCAGGTATAGAAGTATAATTGCCTTGTTTTTCTTTTAAGTAGAATCACAGTACTTGTGACATCACAATGTGAATATCTAATTGTTTCAGGTATAGAAGTATATTTGATTTGTGATCCTTTTAAGTAAAATCACAGGACTATGACATCACTATGTGAATATCTAATTGTTTAAGGTATAGAAGTATAATTGCTTTGTTTTCCTCTTAAGTAGAATCACAGTATCATGGCATCACAATGTCAAGGCCTATTCACTTCAGTGAAGGGAACATTTTTACTCTTGTTTTGTTCTTACTTGAGACACAGTACAATGATACCATAATGTGAATATTTAATTGTTTCAAGTATAGAAGTATAATTGCATTATTTTCCTTTCAAGTAGGATCACAGTACTATGACATCAGAACGTGAATATCTACTTGTTTTAGGTATAGATCTATAATTGTTTTGTTTTCCATTTAAGTAAGATCACAGTACTATGACACCATAATGGCAATGCCTATTCACTTCAGGTAAAGGAAAAGTATTAATCTTCTCTCTTTTCTGCTTGAGACACAATACTATGACATCACAATGTGAATATCTAATTGTCTCAGGTAGAGACGTATAATTGCTTTGTGTTCCTTTTAAGTAGAATGACAGTACTATGACATCATAATGTGAATATCTAATTGTTTCAATTACAGAAGTATAATTGCTTTGTTTTCCAGTTAAGTAGAATCACAGTATTATAACATCACAATGTGAATATCTAATTGTTTTGGGTACAGAAGTATAATTGCTTTGTTTTCCTTTTAAGTAAAATCACAGTATCGTGACATCACAGTGTCAATGCATATTCACTTCACTTAAGGGAAAATTATTACTCTTGTTTCCTTTTAGCTTGTGAGACAGTACTATGACATCATAATGTGAATATCTAATTGTTTTAGGTATAGAAGTATTATTGCTTTTGTTTTCTTTTAAGTAGAATCACAGTCTTATGACATCACAATGTCAATACCTATTCACTTCAGGTGAAGGAAAAGTATTACTCTTCTTTCCTTTCTACTTGAGACACAGTAGTATGACATCATAATATGAATATATAACTGTTTCAGGTATCGAAATATAATTGCTTTGTTTTCCTTTTAAGTAGAATTACAGTAAAATGTCATCACAGTGTGAATATCTACGTGTTTTAGGTATAGAACTATAATTCTTTATTTTCCTGTTAAGTAGAATCATAGTATTATGACATCACACTGTGAATATCTAATTGTTTCAGGTATAGAAGTATAATTGCTTTGTTTTCTTTTTAAGTACAATAACAGTACTATTAAATCACAATATGAATATCTACTTGTTTCAGGTATAGAAGTATAATTGTTTTGTTTCCCGTTTAAGTAGAATCACAGTACTATGACATCACAATGTGAATATCTAATTGTTTCAGGTTGAGACGTATAATTGCTGTGTGTTCCTTTGAAGTAGAATGACAGTACTATGACATCATAATGTGAATATCGAATTGTTACAGGTATAAAAGTATAATTGCTTTGTGTTCCTTTTAAGTAGAGTCACATTATTATGACATCAAAATGTCAATGCCTATTCAATTCAGGTAAAGGATAAGTATTACTCTTCTTTCCTTCTTCCTTGAGACACAGTACTATGACATCATAATGTGAATATCTAATTGTTTCAGGTATAGAAGTATAATTGCTTTGTTTTCCTTTTAGCTAGAAATACAGTACTATGACATCACAATGTGACTATCTACTTGTTTTAGGTATAGAACTATAATTGATTTGTTTTCCTTTTATGTAGAATCACAACATTATGATATCACACTGTGAATATCTAATTGTTTCAGGTAGAGAAGTGTAATTGCCTTGTTTTCCTTTTAAGAAGAATTACATTATTATGACAAGACAATGTCAATGCCTAATTACTTCAGGTAAAGGAAAATTATTACTCTTGTTTCCTTTTTTCTTCAAAGTACTATGATATCATAATGTGGATATATAATTGCTTCTGATATAGACCTATCATTGCTTTGTTTTCCTTTTAAGTAGAATCACAGTATTATGACATCACAATGTCAATGCCTGTTCACTTCAGTTAAAGGGGAAATTATGACTCTTGTTTCCTTTTTGCTTGAGACACAGTGCTATGACATCATAATGTGAATACCTAATTGTGTCAGGTATAGACGTATAATTGCTTTGTTTTCTTTTTAAGCAGAATCACAGTATTTTGACATCACAATGTCAATGCCTATTCACTTCAGTAAAGGAAAAGTATTTGTCTTCTTTCCTTCTACTTGAGACACAGTACTATCACATCATAATGTGAACATCTAATTGTTTCAGGTCTAGAATTATAATTGCTTTGTTTTCCTTTTAGTCAGAAATAAAGTACTATGACATCACAATTTGAATATCTACTTGTTTTAGGTAGAGAAGTATAATTGCTTTGTTTTCCGTTTAAGTAGAATAACAGTACTATGACATCAAAATGGGAAAATCTAATTGTTTTAGGTACAGAACTATAATTCCTTTGTTTTCTTTTTAAGTAAAATCACGGAATTATTACATCACACTGTGAATATCTAATTGTTCCAGGTAGAAAAGTATAATTGCTTTGTTATCCTTTTAAGTAAAATCACAGTACTATGACATCACAACGTGAATATCTCCTTGTTTCAGGTATAGAAGAATAATTGCTTTGTTTTCCTTTTAAGTAGAATCAAAGTATTATGACATCACTATGTTAATGCCTATTCACTTCAGGTAAAGGAAAAGTATTATTCTTCTTTCCTTCTTGCTTGAGACACAGTACTATGACATCATAATGTGAATATCTAATTGTTTCAGGTATACAAGTATAATTGCTTTGTTTTCCTTTTAGGTAGAAATAGAGAAGTATGACATCACAATGTAAATATCTACTTGTTTTAGGTATAGAACTATAATTGCTTTGTTTTCCTTTTAAGTAGAATCACAGCATTAGGACATCACACTGTGAATATCTAATTGTTTCAGGTAGAGAAGTAAAATTGCTTTGTTTTCCTTTTAAGTAGAACCACAGTACTATGACATCACAATGTGAACATAAAATTGTTTCAGGTATAGAAGTATAATTGCTTTGTTTTCCTTTTAAGTAGAATCACAGTATATGACATCACAATGTCAATGCCTATTCAATTCAGTTGAGGGAAAATTATTAATCTTGTTTCCTTTTTCCTTGAGACACAGTACTATGACATCATAAAGAGAATATCTAATTCTTTCAGGTATAGAAGTATAATTGCTTTGTTTTTCTTTTAAGTAGAATCACAGTATTATGACATCACAATGTCAATGCCTATTTACTTCAGTTAAGGGAAAATTATTAATCTTGTTTCCTTTGTGCTTGAGACACAGTACTATGACATCAAAATGTCAATATCTAATACTTTAAGATATAGAAGTATAATTGCTTTGTTTTCCTTTTACGTAGAATCACAGTATTATAACATCACACTGTGAATATCTAATTAATTCAGGAAGAGAGGTATAATTGCTTTGTTTTCCTTTTAAGTCGAATAACAGTACTATGACATCACAATGTGAATATCTCCTTGTTTCAGGTGTAGAAGTTAAATTGCTTTGTTTTCCGTTTAAGTAGAATCACACTATTATGACATCACATTGTGATTATCTAATTGTTTCACGTAGAGAAGTCTAATTGCTTTGTTTTCCTTGTAAGTAGAATCACAGTACTATGACATCACAATGTGAATATCTAATTGTTTCAGGTATAGAAGTATATTTGATTTGTGATCCTTTTAAGTAGAATCACAGTATTATGACATCATAAAGTGAATATCTAATTGTTGCAGGTATAAAAGTATAATTGCTATGTTTTCCTTTTAAGTAGAATCACATTATTATGACATCACAATGTCAAAGCCTATTCACTTCTATTAAGAGAAAAGTATAACTCTTGTTTCCTTTTGTCTTGAGACACAGTAGTATGACATCATAATGTGAATATCCAATTGTTTCAGGTATAGACGTATAATTGCTTTGTTTTCCTTTTAAGTAGAATCACACTACTATGACATCACAATGTGAATATCTAGTTGTTTTAGGTATAGAACTATAATTGCTTTGATTTCATTTTAAGTAGAATCACAATATTATGACATCACACTGTGAATATCTAATTGTTTCAGATAGAGAAGTATAATTGCTTTGTTTTCCTTTCAAGTAGAATAACGGTACTATGACATCACAATGTGAATATCTACTTGTTTCAGGTATAGAAGTAAAATTGCTTTCATGGAATCACAGTATTATGAAATCACAATGTCAATGCCTATTCACTTCAGTTAAGGGAATATTATTACTCTTGTTTCTTTTTTGCTTGAGACACAGTATTATGAAATCGTAATGTGAATATGTAATTGTTTCAGGTATAGAAGTATAATTGCTTTCATTTTCTTTTAAGTAGAATCACAGTATTTTCACATCACAATGTCAATACCTATTCACTTCAGTTAATGGAAAATTATTACTCTTGTTTCCTTTTTGCATGAGACACAGTACTATGACATCATAATGTGAATATCTAATATTTTCAGGAATAGAAGTATAATTGCTTTCTAATTCTTTTAAGTAGAATCACAGTATTATGACGTCACGATGTCAATGCCTATTCACTTCAGTTAAGGGAAAATTATTAATCTTGTTTCCTTTTTGCTTGAGAGACAGTACTATGATATCATAATTGTGAATATCTAATTTTTCACGTATAGAAGTATAATTGCTTTGTTTTTCTTTTAAGTAGAATCACAGTATTATGACATCACAATGTCAATGCCTATTCACTTCATGTAAATGAAAAGTATTAATCTTCTTTCCTTTCTGCTTGAGACACAGTACTATGACATCATAATGTCAATATCTAATTGTTTCAGGTAGAGAAGTATAATTGCTTCGTTTTCCTTTTAAGTAGAAATACAATACTTTGACATCACAATATGGATATCAACTTGTTTTAGGTATAGAACTATAATTGAATTGTTTTCCTTTTAAGTAGAATCACACTATTATGACATCACACTGTGAATATCTAATTGTTTCAGGTATAGAAGTATAATTGCTTTGTTTTCCTTTTAGTTAGAATCACAGTATTATGACATCACAATGTCCATGCCTATTCACTTCAGTTAAGGGAAAATTATTACTCTTAATTTCTTTTTGCTTGAGACACAGTATTTTGAAATCATAATGTGAATATCTAATTGTTTCAGGTATAGAAGTATAATTGCTTTATTTTTCTTTTAAGTAGAATCACAATATTATCAAATCACAATGTCAATGCCTATTCACTTCAGTTAATGGAAAATTATTACTCTTGTTTCCTTTTTGCTTGAGACACAGTATTATGATATCATAATGCTTTCTATTTATTTTATGCAGAATCACAGTATTATGACATCACAATATCAATGCCTATTCACTTCAGTTAAGGGATAATTATTACTCTTGTTTCCTTTTTGCTTGAGAGACAGTACTATGATATAGTAATGTGAATATTTAATTGTTTCAGGTATAGAAGTATAATTGCTTTTTTTTTCTTTTAAGTAGAATCACAGTATTATGACATCACAATGTCAATGCCTATTCACTTCAGGTAAAGGAAAAGTATTAAACTTCTTTCCTTTCTGCTTGAGACACAGTACTATGACATCATAATGTGAATATCTAATTGTTTCAGGTATTCAAGTATAATTACTGTTTTTTCCTTTTAAGTTGAATCACAGTACTATGGCATCCCAATGTGAATATCTACTTCTTTTAGGTATAGAACTATAATTGCTTTGTTTTCCTTTTCAGTAGAATAACAGTATTATGACATCACAATGTGAATATCTCCTTTTTTCAGGTATAGAAGTATAATTGCTTTGTTTTCCGTTTAAGTAGAATCACAGTAATATGATATCACAATGTCAAGGCCTTTTCTCTTCAGTTAAGGGAAAATGATTACTCTTGTTTCGTTCTTGCTTGAGACACAGTACTATGACATCATAATGCGAATATTTAATTATTTCAGGAAGAGATGTATGATTGCTTTGTTTTCCTTTTAAGTAGAATCACAGTACTATGACATCACAATGTGAATATCTAATCGTTTCAGGTAGAGAAGTATAATTGCTTTCTTTTTCTTTTAAGTAGAATCACAGTATTATGACATCACAATGTCAATGCCTATTCACTTCAGGTAAAGCAAAAGTATTAGTCTTCTTTCCTTTCTGCTTGAGACACAGTACTATGAGATCATAATGTAAATATCTAATTTTTTCAGGTATAGAAGTATAATTGATTTGTTTTACTTTTAAGAAGAAATCACACTACTATGACATCACAATGTGAATATCTACTTGTTTTAGGTATCGAACTATAATTGCTTTGTTTTCCTTTTAAGTAGAATCACAAAATTATGACATCACACTGTGAATATCTAATTGTTTCAGGTAGAGAAGTATAATTGCTTTGTTTTACTTTTAAGTAGAATAACAGTACTATGACTTCACAATGTCAATGGCTATTCACTTCAGATAAGGGAAATGTATTACTCTTGTCTCGTTCTTGCTTGAGACACAGAACTATGACATCATAATGCAAATTTTTAATTGTTTCAGGAAGAGAAGTATAATTGCTTTGTTTTCCTTTTAAATAGAATCACAGTACTATGTCATCACAATGTGAATATCTAATTGTTTCAAGTATAGAAGTATAATTGCTTTGTTTTCCTTTAAAGTAGAATCACAGTATTATGACATCACAATGTCAATGCCTATTCACTTCAGTTAAGGGAAAATTATTACTCTTGTTTCCTTTTTTGCTTGAGACACAGTACTTTGTCATCACAATGTGAATATCTAATTGTTTCAGGTAGAGAAGTATAATTGCTTTCTTTTTCTTTTAAGAAGAATCACAGTATTATGACATCACAATGTCAATGCCTATTTAGTTCAATTAAAGGAAAAGTATTAACATTCTTTCCTATCTGCTTGAGACACAGTACTATGACATCATAATGTGAATATCTAATTGTTTCAGGTATAGAAGAATAATTGCTTTGTTTTCCTTTTAAGTAAAATCACAGTATTATGACATCACATTGTGAATATTTTATTGTTTCAGATAGAGAAGTGTAATTGCTTTGTTTTCCTTTTAATTAGAATCACAGTTCTATGACATCACAATGTGAATATCTAATTGTTTCAGGTATACAAGTATAATTGCTTTGTGTTCTTTTTAAGTAGAATCACGGTACTATGACATCATACTGTGAATATCTAATTGTTACAGGTATAAAAGTATAATTGCTTTGTTTTCCTTTAAAGTAGAATCACATCATTATGACATCATAATGTCAAAGCCTATTCACTTCACTTAAGGGAAAATTATAACTCTTGTTTCCTTTTTGCGTGAGACACAGTACGATGACATCACAATGTGAATATCTAATTGTTTTAGGTATTAAAGTATAATTGCTTTTTTTTCCTTTTAAGTAGAGTCACAGTACTATGACATCATAATGTGAATATCTAATTGATTCAGATATTAAAGTATATTTGCTTTATTTTCCTTTTAAGTAGAATCATAGTACTATGACATCATAATGTGAATATCTAATTGTTTAAGGTATAGAAGTATTATTGCTTTGTTTTCTTTTTAAGAAGAATCACAGTATTATGACATCACACTGTGAAAATCTAATTATTTCAGGTATAGAAGTATAATTTCTTTGTTTTCAATCTAAGAAGAATCACAGTACTATGACATCAGAATGTGAATATTTAATTGTTTCAGGTATAGAAGTATAATTGCTTTGTTTTTCTTTTAAGTAGAATCACAATATTTTGACATCGCAATGTCAATGCCTATTCACTTCAGTTAAGGGAAAATTATTACTCTTGTTTCCTTTTTGCTTGAGACACAGTACTATGACATCATAATGTTAAAATCAAATTGTTTCAGGTATAGAATATAATTGCCTTGTTTTTCTTTTAGGTAGAATCACAGTATTATGACATCACAATGTCAATGCCTATTCACTTCAGGTAAAGGAAAAGTATTAATCTTCTTTCCTTTCTGCTTGAGACATAGTACTATGACATCATAATGTGAATATCTTATTGTTTCAGGTATAGAAGTATAATTGTTTTATTTTCCTTTTAAGTAGATTCACAGTACTATGACATCATGATGTGAATATCTAATTGTTTCAGGTAGAGAAGTATATTTGTTTTGTTTTCCTTTTAAGTAGAATTACAGTACTATGATATCACAATATCAATGCCTATTCACTTAAGGTAAAGGAAAAGTATTAATCTTCTTTCCTTTCTGCTTGAAAGACAGTACTATGACATCATAATGTGAATATCTAATTGTTTCAGGTATAGAAGTATAATTTCTTTGTTTTCCTTTTAAGTAGAATCCCAGTATTATGACATCACAATGTCCATGCCTATTCACTTCAGTTAATGGAAAAGTATTACTCTTGTTTCGTTCTTGCTTGAGAAACAGTACTATGACATCATAATGTGAATTTTTAATTGTTTCAGGAAGAGAAGTATAATTGCTTTGTTTTCCTTTTAAATAGAATCACAGTACTATGACATCACAATGTTAATGTATAATTGTTTCAGGTATAGAAGTATAATTGCGTTGGTTTCGTTTTAAGTAGAATCACAGTATTATGACCTCACAATGTCAATGCCTAGTCACTTCTGGCAAAGGAAAATTATTACTCTTCTTTCCTTCTTGCTTGAGACATAGTACTATGATATAACAATGTGAATATCTAATTGTTTCAGGTGTAGAAGTATAATTGCTTTGTTTTTCTTTAAGTAGAAATACAGTATTATCACATCACAATGTCAATGCCTATTCACTTCAGATAAAGGAAAATTATTAATCTTGTTTCCTTTTTGCTTGAGATACAGTATTATGACATCATAATTGAATATATAATTGTTTCAGGTATAGAATTAAAATTGCTTTGTTTTATATTTATGAAGAATCACAGTTTTATGACATCACAATGGCACTGCCTATTCATTTCAGGTAAAGGAACATTATTACTCATGTTTCCTATTTGCTTGAGACACAGTACTATGACAACATAACGTGAATATCTAATTGTTTCTTTTATAGAAGTATTATTGCTTTGATTTCTCTTAAGTAGAATCACAGTATTATGACATCACACTGTGAATATTTAATTGTTTCAGGTAGAGAAGTATAATTGCTTTGTTTTCCTTTTAAGTAGAATAACATTACTATGATATCACAATGTGAATACCTACTTGTTTCAGTTATAGAAGTGAAATTACTTTATTTTCTGTTTAAGTTGAATCACAGTATTCTGACATCACAATGTCAATGCCTATTCATTTCAAGTAAGGGAAAAGTATTAATCTTCTTTCCTTTCTGCTTGCGACACAGTACTATGACATCATAATGTGAATATCTAATTGTTTCAGGTAGAGAAGTATAATTGCTTTGTTTTCCTTTTAAGTTGAAGTACAGTACTATGACATCACAATGGGAAAATCAACTTGTATTAGGTATGCAACTATAATTGCTCTGTTTTTCTTTTCAGTTGAATCACAGTATTATGACATCACAATGGCACTGCCTATTCATTTCAGGTAAAGGAACATTATTACTCATGTTTCCTATTTGCTTGAGACACAGTACTATGACAACATAACGTGAATATCTAATTGTTTCTTGTATAGAAGTATAATTGCTTTGATTTCTCTTAAGTAGAATCACAGTATTATGATATCACACTGTGAATATTTAATTGTTTCAGGTAGAGAAGTATAATTGCTTTATTTTCCTTTTAAGTAGAATAACATTACTATGACATCACAATGTGAATACCTACTTGTTTCAGGTATAGAAGTGAAATTGCTTTATTTTCTGTTTAAGTTGAATCACAGTATTATGACATCACAATGTCAATGCCTATTCATTTCAGGTAAAGGAAAAGTATTAATCTTCTTTCCTTTCTGCTTGCGACACAGTACTATGACATCATAATGTGAATATCTAATTGTTTCAGGTACAGAAGTATAATTGCTTTGCTTTCCTTTTAAGTAGAAATACAGTACTATGACATCACAATGTGAAAATCAACTTGTATTAGGTATGCAACTATAATTGCTCTGTTTTTCTTTTCAGTTGAATCACAGTATTATGATATCACACTGTAAATATCTAATTGTTTCAGGTAGAGAAGTATAATTGCTTTGTTTTCCTTTTAAGTAGAATCACAGTATTATGACAATACAATGTCAATGTCTATTCACATCAGTTAAGAGAAAATTATTACTCTTCTTTAGTTCTTGCTTTAGACACCGTACTATGACATCATATTGTGAATATATATAAAAGTTTCAGGTATTATGGTATAATTGCTTTGTTTTCCTTTTAAGTAGAATCACAGTACTATGACATCATAATGTGAATATTTAATGGTTTCAGGTATTGAAGTATAATTGATTTGTTTTCCTTTTAAGTAGAATCATAGTATTATGACACCATAATGTGAATATCTAATTGTTTCAGGTTAGGAAGTAAAATTTATTTGTTTTCCTTTTAAGTAAAATCACAGTACTATGACATCATAATGTGAATATCTAATTATTTCCGGTATAGAAGTATTATTGGTTTTTTTTTCTTTTAAGTAGAATCACAGTATTATGACATCACAATGTGAATATCTAATTGTTTTAAGTATAGAAGTATAATTGCTTTGTTTTCCTTTTAAGTTGAATCACAGTATTATGACATCACAATGTCAATGCCTTTTAACTTCAGTTAAGGAAAAATTATTGCTCTTGTTTCCTTTTTGCTTGAGAGACAGTACTATGACATCATAATATGAATATAAAATTGTTTAAGGAATAGAAGTATTATTGCTTTGTTTTCCTTTTAAGTAGAATCACAGTACTATGACATCATAATGTGAATATCTAATTGTTTCAGGTATAGAAGTATAATTGCTTTTTTTTTCCTTTTACGTAGAATAATAGTAGTATTGCATCACAATGTCAATGCCTATTCACTTCAGGTAAAGGAAAATTATTATTCTTCTTTCATTTTTGCTTGAGACACAGTACTATGACATCATAATGTCAATATCTAATTGTTTCAAGTATAGAAGTATAATTGCTTTGTTTTCCCTTTAAGTAGAATCACAGTATTATGACATCACAATGTGAATATCTAATTGTTTCAGGTAAATAAGTATAATTGCTTTGTTTTCCTTTTAAATAGAATCACAGTTCTTTGACATCACAAAGTGAATATCTAATTGTTTGAGGTATAGAAGTATAATTGCTTTGTTTTCCTTTTAAGTAGAATCACAGTATTATGACATCACAATGTGAATATCTAATTGCTTCAGGTATAGAAGTATAATTGCTTTGTTTTCCTTTTAAGTAAAATCACAGTACTATGACATCATAATGTGAATATCTAATTGTTTCAGGTATAGAAGTATAATTGCTTTTTTTTCCTTTTAAGTAGAATAATAGAATTATGACATCACAATGTCAATGCCTATTCACTTCAGGTAAAGAAAAATTATTACTCTTGTTTCATTTTTGCTTGAGACACAGTACTATGACATCATAATGTGAATATCTAATTGTTTTAAGTATAGAAGTATAATTGCTTTGTTTTCCTTTTAATTAGAATCACAGTAGTATGACATCACAATGTGAATATCTACTTGTTTTAAGTATAGAAGTATAATTGCTTTGATTTCCTTTTAAGTAGAATCACAGTATTATAACATCACAATGTCAATGCCTTTTAACTTCAGTTAAGGGAACATTATTACTCTTGTTTCCTTTTTGCTTGAGAGTCAGTACTATGACATCATAATGTGAATATCCAATTGCTTAAGGTATAGAAGTATTATTGCTCTGTTTTCCTTTTAAGTAGACTCACAGTACTATGACATCATTATGTTAATATCTAATTGTTTATGGTATAGAAGTATAATTGCTTTGTTTTCCTTTATTAGAATAACAGTAGTATGACATCACAATGTCAATGCCTATTCACTTCAGGTAAAGGAAAATGATTACTCTTGTTTCCTTTTTGCTTGAGACAGGATACTATGACATCATAATGTGAATTTCTAATTGTTTCAGGTAGAAAAGTATAATTACTTTGTTTTCCTTTTAAGTAGAATTACAGTACTATGACATCATAATGTGAATATCTAATTGTTTCAGGTATAGAAATATAATTGCTATTTTTTCATTTTAAGTAGAATCACAGTATTATGACATCACAATGTCAATGCCTATTTACTGCAGTTATGGGAAAATTATTACTCTTCTTTCGTTCTTGCTATAGACACCGTACTATCACATCATAATGTGAATATTTAATTGTTTCAGGTATAGAAGTATAATTGCTTTGTTTTCCTTTTAAGTAGAATCACAGCATTATGACATCACAATATCAATACCTATTCACTTCAGGCAAAGGGAAATTATTACTCTTGTTTCTTTTTTGCTTGAGACACAGTACTATGACATCAAAATGTGAATATCTAACTTTCAGGTATAAAAGTATAATTGTTTTGTTTTCCTTTTAAGTTGAAATAGAGTATTATGACATCACAATGTCAATGCATATTCACTTCAGACAAAGGAAAATTATTACTTTTTTTTCCTTTTTGCTTGAGACACAGATATATGACATCATAATGTAAATATCTAATTGTTTCAGGTATAGAAATATAATTTCTTTGTTTTCCTAATAAGTAGAATCACAGTATTATGACCTCACAATGTCAATGCCTATTCACTTCAGGTAAAGGAAAATTATTACTCTTGTTTCCTTTTTGCTTGAAACAAAGTATTATGACATCGTAATGTGAATATCTAATTGTTTCAGGTGTAGAAGTATAATTACTTTCTTTTCCTTCTAAGTAGAATCACAGTACTATGACATCACAATGTGAATATCTAATTGTTTCAGGTATAGAAGTATAATTGCTATTTTTTCCTTTAAAGTAGAATCACAGTATTAAGACATCACAATATCAATGCCTTTTCACTGCAGTTAAGGGAAAATTATTACTCTTCTTTCGTTCTTGCTTTAGACACCGTACTTTGACATCATCATGTGAATATTTAATTGTTTCAGGTATAGAAGTATAATTGCTATGTTTTCCTTTTAAGTAGAATCACAGAATTATGACATCACAATGTCAATGCCTATTCACTTCAGTTAAGGGAAAATGATTATTCTTGTTTTGTTCTTGCTATAGACACCGTACTATGACTTCATAATGTGAATATTTAATTGTTTCATGTATAGAAGTATAATTGCTTTGTTTTTCTTTTCAGTAGAATCAGAGTATTATGACATCACAATATTGATGCCTATTCCCTTCAGGCAAAGGGAAATTATTACTCTTGTTTCCTTTTTGCTTTAGACACAGTATTATGACATCACAATGTGAATATCTGTTTCAGGATATAAAAGTATAATTGCTTTGTTTTCCTTTTCAGTTGAATTACAGTAATATGACAGCAGAATGTCAATGCCTATTCACTTTAGATAAAGGAAATTATTACTTTTGTTTCATTTTTGCTTGTGACACAGAACTATGACATCATAATGTGAATATCTAATTGTTTCAGCTATAGAAGTATAATTGCTTTGTTTTCCTATTAAGTAGAATCACAGTATTATGATCTCACAATGTCAAAGCCTGTTCACTTCAGGTAAAGGATAATTATTTCTCTTATTTCCTTTTTGCTTGAGACACAGTATTATGACATCATAATGCCAATATCTCATTGTTTCAGGTGTAGAAGTATAATTTCTTTGTTTTCCTTTTAAGTAAAATCACAGCATTTTGACTTCACAATGTGAATATGTAATTGTTTCAGGTATAGAAGTATAATTGGTTTTTTCCTTTTAAGTAGAATCACAGTATTATGACATCACAATGTTAATATTTAATTGTTTCAGGTAAATAAGTCTAATTGCTTTATTTTCCTGTTAAGTAGAATCATAGTTCTTTGACATCACAATGTGAATATCTAATTGTTTGAGGTATAGAAGTATAATTGCTTTGTTTTCCTTTTAAGTAAAATCACAGTACTATGACATCACAATGGCAATGCATATTCACTTCAGGTAAAGGAAAATTATTACTTTTGTTTCCTTTTTGCTTGAGACACAGTATTATGACATCATAATGCGAATATCTCATTGTTTCAGGTGTAGAAGTATAATTGCTTTGTTTTCCTTTTAAGTAAAATCACAGTACTATGACATAATAATGTGAATATCTAATTGTTTCAGGTATAGAAATATTATTGCTTTTTTTCCCTTTTTAGTAGAATCACAGTATTGTGACATCACAATGTGAATATCTAATTGTTTCAGGTATAGAAGTATAATTGCTTTATTTTCCTTTTAAGTAGAATCACAGTATTATGACATCACAACGTCAATGCCTTTTAACTTCAGTTAAGGGGAAATTATTACTCGTTTCCTTTTTGCTTGAGAGACAGTACTATGACATCATAATGTGAATATCTAATTGTTTAAAGTATTAAAGTATAACTGCTTTGTTTTCCTTTTATGTAGAATCACAGTGCTATGACATCATAATGTGAATATCTATTTGTTTATGGCATAGAAGTATAATTGCTTTGTTTTCCTTTTAAGTAGAATAACAGTAGTATGACATAACAATATCAATGCCTATTCACTTCAGGTAAAGGAAAATTATTACTCTTGTTTCCTTTTTGCTTGAGACAGTATACTATGACATCATAATATGAATACTTAATTGTTTCAGGTAGAGAAGTATAATTACTTTGTTTTCCTTTACAGTAGAATCACAGTATTATGACATCACAATGTCAATGCCTATTCACTGCAGTTAAGGGAAAATTATTACTCTTGTTTCATTTTTGCTTGAGACACAGTACTATGACATCATAATTTGAATATCTAATTGTTTCAGGTATAGAAGTATAATTGCCTTGTTTTTCTTTTAGGTAGAATCACAGTATTGTGACATTACAATATCAATGCCTATTCACTTCAAGCAAAGGGAAATTATTAATCTTGTTTCCTTTTTGCTTGAGACACAGTACTATGACATCACAATGTGAATATCTAACTTTCAGGTATAAAATTATAATTTCTTTGTTTTCCTTTTAAGTTGAAATGCAGTATTATGACATCACAATGTGAATGCCTTTTCACTTCGGATTAAGGAAAATTATTACTTTAGTTTCCTTTTTGCTTGAGACACAGAACTATGACATCATGATGTGAATATCTAATTGTTTCAGGTATAGAAGTATAATTGCTTTGTTTTCCTATTAAGTAGAATCACAGTATTATGACCTGACAATGTCAATGCCTATTCACTTCAGGTAAAGGAAAATTATTACTCTTGTTTCCTTTTTGCTTGAGACACAGTACTATGACATCATAATGTGACTATCTAATTGTTTAAGGTATAGAAGTATAATTGCTTTGTTTTCCTTTTAAGTAGAATCACAGTGTTATGACATCACAATGTATATGCCTATTCACTTCAGGTAAAGGAAAATTATTACTCTTGTTTCCTTCTTGCTTGAGACACAGTACTATGACATCATAATGTGAATATCTAATTGTTTCAGGTATAGGAGTATAATTGCTTTGTTTTCCTTTTAAGTAGAATCACAGCATTATGACATCCCAATGAATGTATGAAAATGTTTATTGATATAGCGCCACAAGTGTATGCAGCTCTTTACAATTTAAGGTTTTAAACAATACAGGGTTACAAGTGCTTTGTAGAGTGAAACATTATGTGGGAGGTCCGTGCCCGAAAGCTTACAATCTAAAGTGGTAATGGGAGACATACAGAGTGCATAAAGTTCAAGTGCTGAATACAGTGCTAGTTCTGATGATGACAGAGGACATTAGTAAAGTAAATAATTTATAAGCGTGTTCATTGTACAACATCAATGCCTTCTAGCATGTTGAGATTTTATCTGTGAGGTGCATTTTTATTGAGATTTGAAGGTTATCAGAGAGGTGCAGTGGTGCAGGTTGGATGGTAGATCATTCCATAGATATGGAGCAATGAGAGAAAAAGGTTTGATACGTGACAGGGCTGTAGACATAAAAGGAGCTGAGAGAAGACAATCATTGGCTGAACGTAAGTGGCAGGATGAAGTATTACGGGAGACCAGAATGGAAATGTAAGAAGGAGTAGAGGAGAGAAGTGTATTGAAAGAGAGAAGTAAGATTTTGTAAGGTTTGATATGCAGCCATTGGAGAGTTTTGAGGAGAAGTGGGGCAGGGACAAACCTAGGTGAAAGAAGAGTAATTCGTGCTGCAGCATTCTGTATAGATTGAAGTGGATGGAGATGGGAGGCAGGAATGCCAGACAGAAAAATGATGCAATAGTCCATGCAGGAGAGGATGATTGCGTGTATAAGAATTTTAGCTGTGGAGGAGCAGAGGAAGATTTTAGCAATGTTACGCAAAAGAAAGCCACAGGATTTAGCAATGGCATTAATATGATGGGAGAATGAGAGAGTTGTCAATTATCACCCCTAGACACCGCGCTTTGGATATTGGATTTATGGTAGTACCATTTACAGTCACCTGGAAGGGCGCTACAGAGCCAGGCCTAGGTGGGATGAGGAGTAGCTGCGTTTTAGACATATTGAGCTTGAGGTGCCTATCAGCTATCCAGTCTGAGATAGCGGAGAGGCAATCTGTAACTTTAGCTTGGATATCAGAATTCAATTGAGGTGCAGATAAGTAAATCTGGGTGTCATCTGCATAGAGGTGATATTTGAGACCAAATGAGTTAATAAGATCACCAAGTGTTATTGTGTAAAGAGAAAACAGAAGCGGTCCTACAACAGAACCCTGAGGAACCCAACAGAAAGATGGACGGGAAGAAGTGGTACAGAAGTCACTGAAAGACCTGTTAGATAGATATGAGGAGAGCCAGTCCAGTGCTGTATTACGGATTCCTAAGAAGTGAAGAATGCGGAGGAGGAGAGCATGATCAACAGTGTCAAAAACTGTTGAGAGATCAAGGAGGATAAGTATTGAATAGTGACCTTGAGATTTGTGAAGATCATTTACCACTCTTGTAAGAGCAGTTTCGGTGGAGTCAGCGGTGCGAAATCCAGATTGCAAAGGGTCTAGCAGGTCGTATGTGTTAAGGAAGTCAAGTAGGTGTGAGTAGGGTAGACGTTCCAAGAGCTCAGAGGAAAAAGGCAGAAGAGAAATGGGTCAATAGCTAGAGGGTGTATTACTGTCAGAAGAGTTGTTCTTGAGGAAGGGTGTTACTAAGGCATGTTTGAAGTCGTCAGGAAAGTTAGCAGTGGCAAAGGAGGAGTTAAAGATTTGTAATAGGATAGGGATTAGTGTGGGGGAGAGGGGCTGGATGAGGTGAGAGTGGAGCGGATCAAGTGAGCATGTAGTGGACGGAGCGGAGGATAGCAGGTTAGTCAATTCCTCCTCCTTGACTAGTGAAAAAGAGTCCGGAGTGCCAGGAGGGGAATGAGGGAGGCTAGGAGGAGATGTACAAGTTGATATATTACCCCGGATGGAGTCCACCTTGGCTTTGAAATAGTTAGCAAAGTCTTGTGGCTCTATGGAGTTTGTGGGGGAAGCAGATGGAGGGAGGAGGAGGGAGCCAAAGGAAGAGAAAAGGCGTCGGGGGTTGGATAAGTTGTGAAAAGTAAAGTTTTTTGGTGAGGGACAGAGAAGAGTTAAAGCAGGAAAAGAGGAACCTGTAGTGGAGAAAGTTATCATGGTGCCCATGATCCTTGAGCGACATTCTTACTTCCTGGTTTACACTGGCTGCGCTCTTATTGGCTCTGGGTTATTGCTTCTCTCAGGGCTTTCGTTTAAATACGCCCTCCTGTCACTATACCGGTGCCCTTTCGTGGTGTACCCGAATCTAGCGACTAGTTGTTATTGTTTCCTGTCCGTGTACGACCCGGTTCGCCTGACTACGCTTGTGCCTGACGCTCCTGTGATCTGATTCCGTTGCTGACTGGACTGGCTTACCAACTCCTTGTGTACCGAACTGGCCTGGCTGAGTATCTGATTCCGTTACCGACTAGGACTGGCTGAATGACACCTTGTGTACCGACCTGGCTTGGCTGAGTATCTGATTCCATTACTGACTGGACTGGCTGACTAACTCCTTGTGTACCGAACCGGCATGGCTGAGTATCTGATTCCGTTTCTGACTAGGACTGGCTGACTATCCGTTACACCGATCTGGCTGGGCTAGTGTTGGTGGTCCTCCTGACTGGCTGTGAAGTCCGTGTGTGCCGACCTGGTAGTGCTGCTAGTTCCATCACTTACTGGACTAGTCTATTACCTCCATATACTATACGGGGAAATACCAGTCCAGAACCGGTTACGTTGTGTGTCATTCTCCCTCTCGCTTGCCGCTCCTGCTGTCTCCGGGAGCTTTTGAGAGTCCCTGTACTCACCAGTGTCTGTGTTGCCTCCGGTAACCCTATAATACCTGGGTCTAGCCAATGCCACACTGTTGCCCGTGTTGCCTCAGTTAACCCTAGTGACCTAGGGTCGTTACATCGCCAGCATCTGGTGCCTGTTGTGTCAGTTAACCCTAGCGTGCTAGGGTCCCGTCACAGCCCAAGTCCGGTCTGCGTTGCCTCCATTAACCTTAGTGTACTAGGGTTCAGTCACTATAAGTTCCACTGCCGTGTTGCCTCCATTAACCCTAGTTTGCTAAGGACTAGTCGATGCCTGAGTCCATGCGGTGTTGCCTCCATTAACCCTAGTGCTCTAGGGCTTTGTCGTTACCAGAGTACTGCCGGTGTTGCCTCAGTTAACCCTAGCGTTCTAGGGTCCCGTTACTGCCAGAGTCCTGCCCATGTTACCTCATTTAACACTAGCGTGCTAGGGTCCTGTTACTGCCAGAGTCCTGCCCATGTTGCCTCTGTCTACCCTACTCTCCTAGGGTCAGTTCTCTGCCAGTGTTTTGCCAGTGTTACCCACGTGAACCCTAGTCCACTAGAGGTTGCCCTTCAGTCACCCATCGCCTGTGCCACCTATTGCGTTGTGGGACTGTTGAGGATATTATTGTTGCTGTACCTTGCTGAGAACCTGTCTACAAGCCCAAGATTACTATACTTGTTTGCTGACTATTTCAGAGTTTGTAGTATTTCCCTGACCTGCATCAGATCTGGACCTGAGTGGGGATATTGTACCTTATTTTCAATAAAGCTTTTAACCTTACCAAACTGTCTGAGTGTTATTTTACAAACAGTAACAAACCATGACAAAAGTCTACCAGAGAACCAGTCTTTCTCCACAGTCATTCAGTTGAACGGGTACAGGAGCGGAGGAAGCTGGTATCTTTATTAAGCCACGGCTGCGGGTTAGTTCTGCGAGTGGATCGGAGAAAGAGAGGAGCATGCAGGTTCAAAAGGAGGATAGGACTGAGTTGTATGTTTTGACAAGGCTGTTAGTGTTAGGATTAATGGGAATAGATGAAAGTCCAGTTGCCAGGGAGGACTGGATAGCCATGAGATTAAGGTATTTGAGGTTACGCGCGAAGCGGGGAGAGGAAGCAGGGATTGCGGAAGGTGTATAAGTAGTGCTGAATGTTAGAAGATGGTGATCGGATAATGGAGGAGGGGAGATATTAAAATTGGAGAGAGCACAGCCTCTAGTAAACACAAGGTCTAGGAAGTGACCATCCTTGTGAGTGCAAGCATTCGACCACTGGGTTATTCCAAATGCAGATGTTAAAGAGAGAAAACAGGATTCCCAGGAGACGGAGGGATCATCCACATGGCATTTGAAGTCCCCCAGAAGAAGGGAAGGTGTGTCTGAATAGAGGAAGAATGAAAGCCATGATTCAAAGTCAGATAGGAAGTCTGATGGTATATATGTGGAGGTAGGTGGGCGATAGATGACAGCAATTTGTAGAGAGACTGGCGCAAAGATACGGACAGCATGCAATTCAAAAGAGGTGAAGCTGATTGAGGAGGGGGGCAAAATTAGTTTGTAATGACAATGTTCAGAGAGCAGCAAACCCACACCTCCCCCACGTCCAGTTGAGCTTGGAGTGTGAGAGAAGGAGAGATCATCGCAGGAGATTGCTGCCTCTAAAGCAGTGTCAGATTGAGAGAGCCAAGTTTCAGTATTAGCAAGTAAATTGGGGAAGCGGTAGAAAAAGAGATCATGCACAGTGTTATATTTGTTAGTAATGGAGCGAGCATTCCACAGAGCACAAGAAAAGGGAAGAAATTGAGGTTGAAGGAAGGGAATGGTGATTAGATTTGAGTTGTTCCTATGCTGACTGGAGGTAGAGTGTTTGTGGATGGAGATGGGGCCAGGGTTTGGAGAGATATCTCCAGCTGCCATTAACAGAAGAAAAGAGAGAGACAGGAGATGAGAGAGTGATTTTTGTGTTTTCGGTTTATGGTTTGTGTGGGGTGGGGGAGTGCAGGAGCAGAGAAGAGTGAGAAGTTGGTGTGTAGAGGTGAGTGTGGATGATAGAAGTGAAGGAAAGATATAAACATGGGGTGGAGGAGATGGTGGAGGGTAGAAGGAAACAGATATTTTACAGAGAACTGCAGCCATAGACAGAAGGAATATTAGGTATTTAGGTAATGTTTGTAAAGGACATGATGTTGAAACAACAGTCTGAATGGGCCAAGAGCACCTTCTCATGACGGAGTTTGTTTTGTAAAAAGAGTCCATAAGCTGGTATTATACAAAGAATCTTGAAGTTTAGGAGAATTGCAGAGCTTCAATTTCGATGTTTGCTTCAAGTCCTTTGTAGCCTTGCTTTGGGAGGCGTTCCTTCTCCAGTGGAGTCTGTTCTGTCTCCTGCCCCACTCCTGCTCAAGTTCTGATTAAGCCTCAATCCACTTAAGATGTTTCACATGGGATGGGGAACCCCTTAGAGTGTCACCTTTTAGGGCTGTCACCCTAAACTGGTGGTATTATATAGCAGTCTTATACACATGAGGCTTATTTAGCTTAATTAACAATCAAAGGCTGACCAAATGACTATCAGAGCTGATAAGCAAGTTAATTCACACCCATGTGAAAAGAGTGATCAAATCAGACCTCAGTAAGAACACAGAATGAAGGGGGAAGGGTGTTGATCAAACGGAAATGAAATCAATAACAATAGTTGCAGAGAGACAGATGATATGGGATGTGAAGAGTTAATACCATACCCAGTAAACAGGATTTGAGATGTTAGCAGGGGTGCAGAGTGACAGATGATATGGGATGTGAAGAGTTAATACCATACCCAGTAAACAGGATTTGAGATGTTAGCAGGGGTGCAGAGAGACAGATGATATGGGATGTGAAGAGTTAATACCATACCTGGGAAAGAGAAATGGAGATAATTAGAGATGAGAGCACAGCATATTCATCATACTTGAAAATGAGAGAAATCTCAATGTATTCTTCCTGGTAAAACATTTTCTAAATAAATATTCCTACTTAAGTCTCAATCCACTTAAGATGGCTCACTTGGGATGGGGAACCCCTTAGAGTGTCACCCTTTAGGGTTGTCACCCTACACTGGGTAAGCTTCAGTTTCACTCTACAAAGCACCTGTAACCCTGTATTGTTTAAAACCTTAAATTGTAAAGCGATGCGTACACTTGTCACGCTATATAAATAAACATATTCATTCAATGATGTGGGGCTTAGGGCCTCATATCAATACATCCACTATGTACTTTTTTTTAAACTTTTTTTTAACTTTCAGGTTCTGTGTCAGCTATTTGAAGGTCCGATAAGGGACTCAAGTAAAAAAAACTGGTTCTTAACTTCTCTGCAATAACTCAAGTCCCTTATCAGATCTTCATGGCTAACGCAGGCATTTGAATTCCAAATAATGGTGTTTTCATCATTTGCTATGGGTGAAAACACCTCTTAACTTTACCACACAATGGCTCTGTTTTTTTACTGGTATTTTTTCACAGCACAGGCATTTGAATAGCTTACTGTGCTTGAAAAAATGCCATCAGCAGAAAAAAACAGCCATCTCCAACATTTGCATCGAGCTGATAATGTGTTGTGTCAATTGTAGGAGTGCCTATGACGAACACAGATATATACATCATCTTTCTGAGGGTTTCAGAGTTTTGGAATCTCCAGGAATCTGGTCACAACTAAACTGAGGACATGGGCAAAGCAGGGCACATGCACCATTTAAAAAAAACACAAAAATTTTTTTGCACCGCTGTAAAATAGCGCTTCTAAATATGCACTATAATATTATAAAAGTAACTTCACTATATTAAACAAAAATGTAAAAAACATACCTGCAAGGCACAGATTAAAAAGAAAGACTGGGGAGTTGAGAATTATAGAGTAGAAAACATACAATGCAGATGTTAAAGTAGATCAACTTGTTCCACACCACTCAGGGGCTTCCTCATGATGAGAACAAACAGAAAGTGTCAAAGGTTCACTCTTTTTAAATGCATGATTGCCAGTCAGCATTCAAGAGGTTATCACAAGTCCAATCATAAAATAGGATTGAGCATAGCATAATCATGTGCTGATTGCACCTTAAAGGTAATGTTGCCTTTATGCTGCCAAAGTGTACCACAAGACAAAAGTATAGATACAATCTGTGCATGAAAGTGGCCAAATCAATGAGGTGCTAGAACATGATGACAAACAAATGCTGGTGCAAGAGAACAAGACCAATTGAATATCAGGAGCACCACCGTAACACAGTTCACCCATATAAAATCTTGTCATCCTTTTGACACAAGTTAAATTTTTTTTTAAAACAATAAATGATAGTTAAAAAAACTAAACAATAAGACCATGAAAATACATGGTTATTTATGAAGGGGGATTTTTTTTAAGGGGAACATGCGTCTGATAGATATTGTTGATCAAACTAAACTCCAAATTCCCTTATATATCTCTATATATCAAAGAACATCAGAGTCCCAGAAGAAAATAATAATATAATATATATTTATTGTTTTTAAAAAAATGTAATTTGTGTCAAAAGGATGACAAGATTTTAATGTCGGAATTCAGAGAGGAAAATCACAATTTCCAAGTGTTTTTCTGATCTCTGAGGGGAGTGCATTTGAAAACAACATTTGATACTATGATCTATTATGGGGAATTTTTCACACCTTATATTATGTTAGTAATCTCTTGTATGCAATCTCTTTTGTTCCATTCCCAGGGGCTGTCTTGCATTTATATATTAGTCGCTGGTGAATCGCTTGTGTGGCTTGTGGGGAAATTGTACAGACTGGTGACCATTTTGTATGGGTGAACTGTGTTACAGTGGTGCTCCTGATATTCAATTGTCAAAACATCCATAGTAGGGAACTTTGTTATAGTAAAAGTAAAAAGAAATTGTTTGAGACCTTCAAAAGCTTAGAGGAATATAAGGGTAGTGGGCAAGATTTGTCAGGTGATGCTGATGCTGCTGAGGATGACCTAATGATGACTGATGATGATGCAGATCTAGAATATATCCCTCCAGAATCCTTCTCTTGTTCAGATACAGATGAAGTTGAGAGTGAGGATGGTGACAGGGCTACGATTAGCAGAAACTCAAAGACTGAATCTTCCACCACTTTTAAGGAGCACTGTGTCTGACTATAAAGTGTTTGAGAAAGCCATTGGAAAGTCTGACCATGGACAAGCACAGATGTCAAAAAGCACACAGTCACCCTATCAGTCATCATTGGCATCATCGCCTCTTCAAAGTCCAAGTCCCAATCAGCCACACACACCTGTTTTGAGTACCCAGCAACAGCAACACAGGTTAACATCCACAGTGTTAGATATGATGAGTACCACTGGTGTTGCTGCTGTAAGTGCTGCACCTTTGACACCTAGTAGTAGTGGCAGTAGAATTATATCAACATCTAGCTCCAGTAGTAGTAGTAGTAGCAGAAACCACACATGACAGACAAAGCCAGGACAATATATTAACAGCAGCACAGATTAGGAGATGGAGGACAGATGGGACCACTGCTATGACCGATAAGTAATGTGTGTCAATAATCCCAGAAGGAGGATAGAGTATGACAATGGTAAAAATACATACACAGATCACGCCATGCCAGTCCCCAACCATCACCACTACAATACATATCTGCCACATTGTAGGTTTTACTTTATTTTTTTTATCACTTGATATCATCATTAATATGAGCCAGTGTCACTTAAAGGGATAGTAATACTTCATTTTAACTTTATTTTATTTTGTAGGTATTAAAAAAACATGAAGAATGATATAAGTCTTATCTCTGAAACCTTTATGGTTTAAGAGATATTCACAAACAAAGTATCCCCCCCCTGTTCAACCAGATCAGAAGGGAGATGCCCAGGTAGACTGCAGAGAGGGACAATCTTCAATTAAGATAATGGAAAAAGCTGAAAAACTTGTCAAGGGGGGAAGGGCTTTCATTGTTTTCATACAAAGAAAATTGTCCCCTTCTGTTATCTGTACTGTCATACAACCAGACTCACATCTGAGAAGAGATTGTTTACACTAGGTAAAAGGGGCGGGGAGGGGAACTTTGCTTGTGAATATCTCATAAACCATAAAGGTTTGAGAGATAAGACTTATATCATTCTTCATGTTTTTTTAATGCCTACAAAATAAAATAAAGTTAAAACGAAGTATTACTATCCCTTTAAGAAAGAAAGTGCTGTGGGCAAAGGACAAACGCATTCTGCATGCTAACACATTTTTTAAAGCCGTATTTTGCTGTTGGACTCACAACTTTGACTTTCAGCCACTTATTTCTAAACTTTAGCCCTCAGAAGAAGTAATGTTACAGTGGGAAATGTAGTACCTATAGGAAATATAGGCCAAAAATTTGTTAAAATAGGCGAAAAGGAGGAAATTTTTTACATAGGCGGAAAGGTGAAATTTTTCACGTGAAAAGCAAAAAGTCACGCGGGAAATTTTTCACATGTTTCGCCTACCCCTACAAGTGAACACACTGGTGGCTGCATGCAGCCTCGGTGGCCGCATTTGAGAACCGCTGATATAAAGAATTAAGTGGTTAAGTATTTCCATCAGAATAGCTTCCATACATTAGTAGATTATTAAACTGATGAATATGGCACTCCAAGTCAACACTGCTCTTTGACACAGGTCTCTTTTTTGGACCTGGGCCAAAGTTGACAGGGGGATAAAAAGAAGAATACAAGTGGAGTCAGAGGAGGAAGAGGAAGGAGAAATTTTCGAGGAAGAAGAGGAGGGACAGGATTAAAAGTGAAAATTAAAAAAGAATAGTCAGGGAACGCACTAAAGAGGAGTTGGGTATCTATAAGGTTTCTTTAACTTTTAGTCAAATTTCTTTGTTGTCCAAGGGTTTAAAATTTTCACCATCAAAAATAATTGATACATTTGATTTATTTATAGTTTTGGAAAAAATAGGAAAATTTCCCTTTTGAGATATTTTAATCTCAAGGGAAACAGTAACAACAGTTATGCCAAAATCTGTAATGCTAACCTCACCTATTACGGTGTTGACGGACCTCCATGATATGTGCAATATGGGCGAAAATAATAAAGGTGTTGAAATTCAATATAAACCACAAAATGCAATCAAGTTTCTGCCCTTACACATATGGAGGCCCTCAATTATCCATGTTTAATTATCTAGTGAGGGAGGAATTTAATAAATTATGGGAGATAATTTAAGCTCTCAGGAAAGAACAGCTATAAAAAAGTTGGGTGGGAATCCCTCCATAGTCATCCAGGGGCAGACAAAGGTGGGGGTGTAGTTGTCCAAGATTCAGATATGATTGAAGCTTACCCACTACTATCTGATATAGAATTATACAAAGAACTACAATCGGACCCTGCAAACACACATAAAGAAGAGCTAAATAGAATTCTTGGGAAGCCCTAATTTATAACATAATTAATAAAGATGAAAATGATTTTATATGGGTGACGTGTCCAATAATAGCCATGTTCTATCACTTGCCCAAGATTCACAAAGACTGGAAGTCTCCTCCAGGGCAACAGATAGTTTCCAGTTATCACGGTGCCCATGCTCCCTTGTTTTTGTTTTGCTGTCAGTTATCCTGTGTTATGCTCTCATTGGTTGCCCTGTGTTGAGCCCGCCCAGTATGGCCTTTATATACTGGGCTCCTGCACCCACACGGTGCCCTTTCGTGGTGTTCCTGTACCAGTGCTAACTAACTGCTCAGAGTTCCCAGTGTACCAACTTGGACTGCCTGACTACTCTTCAGTTCCTGCTCCTGTGTACCGACCCGGATTGCCTGACTACTCTTCAGTATCTGCTCCTGTGTATCGACCCGGCCTGGCTGACGTTCCTGATCCTGTGTACCGACCCAGACCGGCTGATGTTTCTGCTCCTGTGTACCGACCCGGACCGGCTGAAGTTCCTGCTCCTGTGTTCTGACCCGGCCTGGCTGACGTTCCTGTTCCTGTGCACCGACCCGGCTTGATCGACGTTCCTGCTTCCTTTGTCCTTGTCGCCTCTGCGACAATCTTACAATCCGGTTACCATTGGCTTGTCCCCCGCTACTGCTCCGCCAGGATGCCAAGTGTTGCCTCAGTTACTGCTCTGGCAGAGCGCCTCTGGCCTAGTCCTCCGCTACTGTCATACCAGTTGCAAGTGTTGCCTCCGTGATTTCTCTGGTAAAGTGCCATTGGTTTGTCCTCCGCTACTGCTCCGGCAGGTTGCCAAGTGTTGTCTCAGTTACTGCTCCGGCAGAGCGCCTCTGGCCTAGTCCTCTGCTACTGTCATACCGGTTGCAAGCGTTGCCTCCGTGATTGCTCCGGTAAAGTGCCATTGGCCTAGTCCTCCACTACTGTCATACCAGTTGCAAGTGTTGCCTCCGTGATTTCTCTGGTAAAGTGCCATTGGTTTGTCCTCCGTTACTGCTCCAGCAGGTTGCCAAGTGTTGTCTCAGTTACTGCTCCAGCAGAGCTCCTGTGGCCTAGTCCTCCGTTACTGTCATACCGGTTGCAAGTGTGTGCCTCCGTGATTGCTCCGGTAGTGCTCATTCTACCTTAGCTGGGCTGGTAGTTCACATATGTTTGCTGACCTTGGCTTGTTAAAGTATCATTCCAGTACGTTCACACATGGGACTGTTTACCATCATTGATGAACTTTAACTCCTGCAGTGCCGGAATCCTGGGAACCTACTTCTCTTGCCTGACCTGTGTCAGTATATACTGTCTGTACCTTCATGTTATGCTGGACCTGTGTGGGCATTGAATAATTTACCTGTCGTGTGTCTGTACTATACTGTTGTATATTACAGGACCTGTGAGGGTTCTTACTGTATTGTTTTATTCAATAAAACTGTGTTTTTATCCTAACCACTGTGTCTGTGAGTCAAACAAACCGTTACACCGGTATAGGGTACCTATGCCAGAATCTTTCTTTATATGAGAATCTATATTTACAAATCATGGTTCCCCAGACTTGTTCTTATTTAAAAGATACTTGTGATGTTATCAATAATTTTGAATCCATGAAAGTTGAAGCAGGGGACTTATTAGTCACCGCAAGCGTAAACACAATTTATATCATGATTAGGCATGAAAATGGAATTAGATCCATCAAGTAAAGTTTTGACTTTACTTAAGAGTGATGAATTTATTCTTAAGGCCAATTATTTTGTTCCTATTTTTTCAAATCTTTTTCCTAGCCATCTGTGAAGATGAAATAATTTGGTCTAATAATATATTTTCCCCATACATCAGAATATATTGAAGATCCATTGGTGATATAGTTAGTGTAGAAAGGGGGTCTAGATATGAAAGATTTCTTGCTGTATCTAGATGAAAATAAGTATAGAGTGAGTCTCATTCATAACATAAGCACAGTGAAAAAAAATAGAATTCTTGGATCTGTGCTTATTTGTGGAGAATGGTGACATTTGATCCAGAACACACTTTAAAACCGTGGACCAAACCACTTATCCCTTTTTTCAAGTATTCACCAAAGAGTTCAGTGTCCAGTGTTCACAATCCTTCCCCTATTTCCTACATACACTGTGCACATTGCAGTTACAAATGAAAGGCACAGTTCCTTCCTGTTATTAGGGACAAAGCTAGTATTCCAAAACATTCATGATTTTGGAGGAAGTGCAGGAGGAGAAGCATTATTGGCCAACTTCTTTAATAATCACCGATTCCTCAGGGCTTGTGCCTCTAACACAGCTGAGTCCAAAAAAATTAATGATTCCACAGGGCTTGTGCTGCTAACAAACCTGAGTCAAACCAATCATAACTGATTCCTCAGGGCTTATGTCCCTAACAAGCGAATGTCTTACCAATCAATGTTTCCTCAAGGCTTGTGCAAAACAAGCCTAAGTCCTACAAATCAATGTTTCCTTGGGGCTTGGGCTTCTAACAACAAGTAAGTGCTACAAATCATCCTCTACAAAATACTTTATCCTGTCAAGTATCAGTCTGCCCCAGTCACAGCTTAAGTCAGGGGAGTATGTCATGTTACATACCAATTTTTTATTTTTTTATTTTTTTATTAACATCCCCCAATCCCAGTCAACAAACTCCCCAAAAAGCTGTCACGGTTTTTTAGGACTCTCAGACCAAATAAGTGAAAATACAACACACTTTATTAAAGTGAATAAGGCACAAGTACGCCCTCTAGGGGCGGTAGGTAATACACAGATAAGTAAACTGAGATATTTACAATGGTAATAGCACAAAAGACATAAATGCAAAACAGTATGCACTAGGATGATATTGACCCCCAAGGGGTTAATGTCCATATAACAGTCTGTCTCAGATGTGGAGGTTTGACACGCCCTGGATGTTAAAAGGGCTGTGCTGTATAGACAAAGTTCATCAAGTGCTGAGGGTAGAGCTGCCTTGCCAAGGTGTTGGATAGTAAGCAGAAAGGGAAACAACTTAGCCCCCACGGGCATAGTTACAGGAACTGCTTTTGTTTGTGCAAGTGCCAATAGCCCCCACGGGCGTAAAGGAAACCGGCGGTGCAAGAGCTAACAGCCTCCTGAAGTGTAATCGAATGCTGGAATAAGAGAGCAAGAGCCACTAGCCCCCTCGGGCGTAGTACCGGATAAGCCAACACTGAAGCCTTTCTGCCAACACTCTGTGTCAAATGATATCGTCGGTAGCCAATACCGGAGAGCCTTAAGCGCCCAAACGGCCCAACTATGTGAACACTCTGCAATGGTGGACTAGAGTTGCCGACGGAGAGCGGCCAATTCAGCAGCAGTATCACGGGTAATGAGGCTCGTACAGGAGATAGCGAGAGTGAATTCGAGGCAGCACTGCAAGAGTTAAAATGCACGTTTACTCGAGGCTTCAGCGCTACTGCAAGGCTCTGCACAGGGAGGAAGGCCCACAGCATACACACAACTCTGCACAAAGAACGAGGCACAGCACTAAATCGAGGGAAGCACCAGACAAGGCAGTCACTCTGACGCGGGCAGCAGAGACTGGAAATGTCGCGGCGGCGACAACTGAAACGCAGGTCACTGGAACAAGCTGGAAGTCGATCTTCGGAGCAGGAAGTCAGCCGGGCCGGGTCGGAGCACGTAGGAGGCAGTCATACAAGCCGGGTCATACATGAGCAGGAACGTCAGTCTAGCCGGGTCAGGATCCAAGGGTGGTACGCAGACGAGCCGGGTCATACACAAGCAGGTACACTGGAGAATGGTCAGGACAAGCCGAATCGGTACACAGGAACTCAGAATACTGGAAGACAGCAACAGCACTACTGGCTCAGGAACACCACGAAAGGGCATCTGACAGATGTGATAGCCAGGTATAAAAAGGTCATCAGGAGGCGGGTCAAACTCAGTTAGCAAATCAGTGCCAGCCACAACTGAGAGTGACAGGAATCACAGGCACTGTGATAGTACCCCCCTCTCAAAGACCCCCTCTCCCAGCCTGAGGTCTGGGTTTTACAATCGTAGAAAAGTTCTTGATGAACTTCCTATAATAGTTCGCAAAACCTAGGAATCGTTGAATGGCCTTTAACCCCTTAGGCCGAGGCCAATGCAGAACCGCTGCCAACTTTTCCTGATCCATGGCAATGCCACTTTTGGATATTACGAACCCCAGGAACGGTACTTGAGATGTATGGAATTCGCATTTTTCTAGTTTACAGAATAACTTGTGCTTACAAAGTCGGAGCAGGACTTCAGAGACATCTTTAATATGTTGAGCAAGGTTAGCAGAGTGAATCAGTATATCGTCTAGATATACTACCACACAGGACTGGAGCAAGTCACGTAAAATATCGTTAATCAATTCCTGAAATACTGCAGGCGCATTGCATAAGCCGAATGGCATCACCAGATATTCATAATGCCCTGTTCTGGTATTAAACGCCGTTTTCCACTCGTCACCCTCTTTAATTCTGACTAGATTATAGGCGGCTCGCAAATCAAGTTTAGTAAAGATCGAAGAGCCCTTTAATCTGTCGAATAATTCTGTAATAAGTGGAATGGGATAGGCGTTCTTGGGCATCAGCTTATTCAGCCCACGGTAGTCAATGCAAGGCCTGAGTTCCCCATTCTTCTTTTTGACAAAAAAAAATCCGGCACCAGCTGGAGATGTAGATTTACGAATGATTCCCCTTTCCAGGGCATCTGTGATATACTCCTCCATTGCCTTATTTTCCTCACATGACAGGGGGTAAGTACGTCCCCTGGGGGGCACAGCACCTGGAGGCAAATCAATGGCGCAATCGTATGGCCTATGGTCAGGTAATGCGCTGGCCTCTCCTTTGCTAAACACGTCACTGAATTGCCCATATTCTGTTGGCACAGCTGGAGAGGTACACATAATCTTAACAGGAAGGGAGAGACAATTCTTGTTACAGTACTCAGACCAAGAGTTAACTTCACACCTTTGCCAGTCGAATTGGGGATTGTGTGTTTGCAACCATGGGAACCCCAAAATAACTGAATGATGCGGGGAACGAATGATCTGAAATTGTATCTGCTCCCTGTGACAAGCCCCCACGGTCATTGTCACTGGGATTGTCTCGAACATAATGAAAGCAGGATCCAGGGGTCTGCCATCAATGGCCTCTATAGCCACAGGAGAGTCCTTTTTACATAACGGAATGCCCTGCAACTCAGCAAAGGACTGATCCATGAAGTATCCGGCTGCCCCGGAGTCCACCAATGCTAGGACTTCTATGACCTTATCAGTCCAAGCAAATGCCACCTGGATGGTGGGTTTAGTGGTGCAAGTATCTAGGGACTGTTCAACACCACCTAGGGCCTGTCCCCCAAGGTACCCTAGGTGCGTTCGTTTCCCGGCCTTACAGGACAATTGCGTAATACATGACCCGGTTTGCCACAGTATAGGCATAAGCCTTGCCTTCTACGATACAGCTTCTCCTCCTTCGTGAGCTTAGTAAAACCTATTTGCATAGGTTCAGTGCTGTCAGCTGTTCGCTCAGGTAGAACGGGTGGTGTGGGTGGGTTAAGGAACTGGTTCTGGCCATAACTCTTTGCTTTGGCCCTCTTAGCCAAGCGTCTCTCCCGGATGCGAGAGTCTATCAACATGACATAGTCAATGTACTCATCCAGCTCGCTGGGTACATCTCGAGCTGCTATCTCATCCCTAATCTGTTCAGCAAGACCCTGAGTAAAGGCAGCAAGTAAGGCCTCATTGTTCCAGCCTACCTCTGCTGCCAAGGTCCGGAATTTTATAGCATACTCGCCCAGAGTGCGTTCGCCCTGCTGAATCTCCATCAGCCTTTTGGCAGCAGAGGCAGACCTGCCAGGAACCTCAAACACACGTCTGAACTTAACCACGAAATCTCTAAAGTTCAGTGTGCAGGGTCTGGCATTCTCCCATAACGGATTTGCCCATGCCAAAGCTTTGCCCGTTAACAGAGATATCATAAAGCCGACCTTGCTACGGTCATTCGGAAATGCCTGGGGTGCCAACTCCAAAAATATCTCCAACTGGTTAATAAAACCTCTGCATAGGGAGGGTTCGCCATCATATCTTAGGGGTAATGGTACCGCTGCCGTTAACCCTCTAGTGTTAGCACTGGGAGATACAGAGGGATTCCCCGGTGTCACGACTGGGGGGACCACCGGATTAGGACCAGACTTGTCCAAATGTACTGTACATTCAAGCAACGTTTGTAGAGCAAGTGCCAATTGGTCCAGGCGCTGCTCATGGACATCCATTCTCCAGTGGATGTTCTGAGTATTACTTTCACCCTTACCGTCTGAGGTCATGGCCCTTTCGTACTGTCACGGTTTTTAGGACTCTCAGACCAAATAAGTGAAAATAAAACACACTTTATTAAAGTGAATAAGGCACAAGTACGCCCTCTAGGGGCGGTAGGTAATACACAGGTAAGTAAACTGAGATATTTACAATGGTAATAGCACAAAAGACATAAATGCAAAACAGTATGCACTAGGATGATATTGACCCCCAAGGGGTTAATGTCCATATAACAGTCTGTCTCAGATGTGGAAGTTTGACACGCCCTGGATGTTAAAAGGGCTGTGCTGTATAGACAAAGTTCATCAAGTGCTGAGGATAGAGCTGCCTTGCCAAGGTGTTGGATAGTAAGCAGAAAGGGAAACAACTTAGCCCCCACGGGCGTAGTTACAGGAACTGCTTTTGTTTGTGCAAGTGCCAATAGCCCCCACGGGTGTAACGGAAACCGGCCGGCGTTGCAAGAGCTAACAGCCTCCTGAAGTGTAATCGAATGCTGGAATAAGAGAGCAAGAGCCACTAGCCCCCTCGGGCGTAGTACCGGATAAGCCAACACTGAAGCCTTTCTGCCAACACTCTGTGTCAAATGATATCGTCGGTAGCCAATACCGGAGAGCCTTAAGCGCCCAAACGGCCCAACTATGTGAACACTCTGCAATGGTGGACTAGAGTTGCGACGGAGAGCGGCCAACTCAGCAGCAGTATCACGGGTAACGAGGCTCGTACAGGAGATAGCGAGAGTGAATTCGAGGCAGCACTGCAAGAGTTAAAATGCACGTTTACTCGAGGCTTCAGCGCTACTGCAAGGCTCGGCACAGGGAGGAAGGCCCACAGCATACACACAACTCTGCACAAAGAACGAGGCACAGCACTAAATCGAGGGAAGCACCAGGCAAGGCAGTCACTCTGACGCGGGCAGCAGAGACTGGAAATGTTGCGGCGGCGACAACTGAAACGCAGGTCACTGGAACAAGCTGTAAGTCGATCTTCGGAGCAGGAAGTCAGCCGGACCGGGTCGGAGCACGTAGGAGGCAGTCATACAAGCCGGGTCATACACGAGCAGGAACGTCAGTCTAGCCGGGTCAGGATCCAAGGGTGGTACGCAGACGAGCCGGGTCATACACAAGCAGGTACACTGGAGAATGGTCAGGACAAGCCAAATCGGTACACAGGAACTCAGAATACTGGAAGACAGCAACAGCACTACTGGCTCAGGAACACCACGAAAGGGCATCTGACAGATGTGATAGCCAGGTATAAAAAGGTCATCAGGAGGCGGGTCAAACTCAGTTAGCAAATCAGTGCCAGCCACAACTGAGAGTGACAGGAATCACAGGCACTGTGATAAAAGCATTCTCTGTTCAACTGATTCTTTCGCTAGAATCCACCAACACAGGTACCCTCAGACCCCTTTTATACCATACCTGTGTGACATAAAATAAAATGTGCTATGTGTTGTGTGTAAATTCAGTCTTCCTATTGATTTAAATGCAATGAGCCAGACCAAAAAAGCTGAAAAACTGCTAGTCTGGAAGTGCCATTTTTTGCCTATTTTGTTTGAGGCAAACATTTTCTCCCATCCCTAGTGACTCAAGAAGCTACACATGACATCAGTTCTCTAAAATCATCAGTTTTCAACAAAAGAATATGGCAGCATGTCTACTGCTAACATCTTGGCATCCTTACCATTGCACAGGAGTAATTTGATATTTTTTTTTTAAGTTTTTGACTCCTTCCCAAGTGTAGGTTGACAGCACATGGTAAAATAACCATGTAACTTTATTGCTTTAACAACATGCCTAGAGGAGGTGGTGGACGTGGGGGCAGCATGAGGGTCAGTCTATGACTCCTTCCATCTCCTCAGAGTAACACTCCTCTGCAGCAGGAGCCATAGGTTTTATATCACATGAACAAACTCTTGGCACACTCTTTGACACATCGGCATTACTACTTCTATTATGTTCCCTAGAGACCTGGGGATTTTTAGCAGTGCTTCTGCTACTTCTAGTTGAGGCAACTCTGACCTGTTAATGGTGTGTCTCACAGTCAGACCTGTAGTTGTGCTTCAGGTGGGATCTCAGTGAGGAGGTGCCTAGGTTTCTGCTTTCTTTCTCCCCGCTGACATGCTTTTTTTACATGAACAACAGATAGTAAAATGCTTAGGACTGTGGACTTTATAAGCTGCAGCATTCGTGAAGGACTGCTACTATTACTGGGGCTAGATGTTGCTACAATTTTACTTTTACAAGGTGTCAAAGGTACTGCACTTCCAACAGCAGCAGAGGCACTCATCATTTCTAGGGTTGTGGCTATTGATAACCTGTGTTGTAGCTGGTTACTCAGCACTAGTGTGTGTAGCTGTGTGGTACTTTGACTTAGAAGTGGTGATGCTGCTGCTGATGATGACTGACAGGATGACTGTGTATTTTTGGGCATCATTGCTTGTCCAGGGTCAGCCTTTCCAATTGTTTCTCAAACAGTTTATAGACAGGCACAGTGCTGGTTTTCAGTGGTAGAGGATTGAGCCTTTTCCTTTCACCTAACTTTCTGGCTGTCATCATCTCACTCTCAACTTCATCTGTATCTGAAGAGGACTATGCTGGAGGGCTATAATCTAGGTCTACATCATCATCATCAGTAATTATTAGTCATCCTCAGCATTACCCACTGTTTCTTCTCCACTACTTTATTTTTCCACTAGGCTTTTAGAGGTCTCAAACTGTTTCTTTTTATGTTTCCCCTTTGAGGGATTTGTCGTCTTCATTGTTTTAAAATGGTTTATAAACAGTACTGTGCTGGTGGTGGTGGAACTTTGACAAACTGCATACTCCTTGGACGGAGCAGGATCACCATCATCTATTGTGCATTCTGTAGCAACCATGGTTGAAGTCAGTTTTTGGACTCCCACTTTACTCACATTTCCCTGCATGCTCCTATTCCTTTCACCCACCACCTGCCCCTTTTGTGTTTGCTGGACATTACTCACCTACCTGTTTAACCTCTTCTTTCTCCACACTCCACCAACATAGAGAACATAGAGAGATTATCTACATCAGGAAGGAATTTGGATCATGGATGCCTGTGTCATCCCAGACAGTCACAAAAAATGTTGGAGTATTTGGGGTAATTCTCCTTTGCCCCCTTCTCACAACCCAAGACACCCTTAGCACAGAGATAACAGCCAGATCAGGAAGGAACTTGCATCATGGCTGTTTGTGTCTTTCCAGTCAGTCACACATAATTTTGGGGTATTTGGGGTATATCTCCTTTGCTCCCTTCTCACATTCCCAGGCACTCGTAGCAAAGAGGTAACAGCCAGTTTAGGTAGGAACTTTCCAATAAGTCATGTAGTATGTTGAGGTATTTGGGGTAGATCTTTTTCTCCCTTCTCACATCCCCAGACTCACCTTGCACAGAGATAACAGCCAGATCAGGAAGGAACATGGCTGTCTGTTTCTTCCCAGTCAGTTGCACAGAATTTGGGGTCAACCTCCTTTCTCCCTTGCTGTCCTTCATAGTACCACAGACTCCCTAAACACAAAGAACATATTCCTGCTAAAAAAAGCTCCCTAAACTACTTTCTAATTTTATTTTATTTGCCTATCCTAACTAGTTTAAAAATATGGTGCTTTCTCTTTCTCTCACAAACACAGAATAAAAGAAGGAAAACTTGCCACGTGGTGGGGTGAAATTCAGTCTTTCCATTGATTTCAATGCAATGAACTATGCAATAGAAAGCGAAAAATCTGCACTGTTTCGTGTAAAATGTTCCAGTTGGCAGGAAGTGACATTTCCTGTTTTGCTTTTGGGATTAAAAGTTTTGCCCATCCCAATTGACTTCTCAACAAGAAAGGGCCTGATTAATGGTAAACTTATAACCTGTTAATGTTTTAACCCCTTAAGGACCGGCTCGCACACACGCGGCCGGCACTTGAGGACCAGGGGGCTTTTTTTTTTTCTTCGCTTCTGGTTCAGGGCTACCGGAGCAGCATGCAGCCACACTGGGAGCCCTGAACTCCATGACGTGCCAGGACTGTCACTGGTCCTTAAGTGCTGGACCTCCATGACAGTCCTGGCACAGCAATGGTCCTTAAGGTATTAATCTTACCTATATAGGTGTCCTTCAAGCAGTAGTCAGTTCTTTCTAGCTACATTTTTATTTGCATTTGATCTCTGTTTTAGTCCACTGCTGTTTCTGTTTCAGTCACTTTCAATCTGTTAGCAACAAAGGTCCATTTCAATCCATTCAAGTCTACTGAGTTGTGATCTAGAGGCAGACTATAGTAGAGATAATAAAGAAAACTACAGATATAATGCAAAACTTATAGATTGGTATAACTGACTGCAGTATGTGAATTAATATGTTAAACAATTTAAGAGTTTCTAATTCCTAGGTTGTAATTCTTTTTTAATGTTCATGCAGTTTTGTTAAAAAAAACCTTCAATTGTGACTGAGCTGAAATATTACTGTGGATCAGTTTTTCTTTTTTTTTCATATCTAGATAGGAAATGCATCCTACAAAACAATGTTTCTTAATTTGTTTAATGTATTGACATACGAAGTACTGTTCTTCATTCTACGGTCAGGTATATTACCTATCAAATTGTTTTACATTATATATGCAGTTTCTGGCATTTAGAGATTTCTTTGACGTCTGCCTCTATATAACATCTACTCACAGCAAACAATATGCTCTAATAGACATGAATGACTAATAAAGGACCCTAGCTGTTATCAGATTAAAGCTAAGAAAATAACAGTAGACAAACAGAAATTAAATGTAAACAAAAACAGTAAGCATAACATAATGCTGTTTCAGTGACATTTACCTGGGTAAGTCCTTCTGATAAATATATTTAGAGCCACTTATTTTAGAGGACAGGTCCCCTTTAAATTAGATGTTAACAAAAGATGTATGTGCTTATTCTCAGTTTATACTATTGAGAATGCCTTGTGCTTAATCTGTTTTCACTCTGTTTTTAGTATTGTCTAAGCAACTGAGGCAGAAAATAGTTTCGTTCTATCACTTCACTGTTAACTCTAAAAATGTCAATAAAACTATTTATTCTTTTAAATGTACAAAGATGAACTATTGTGCATGCGAGATGAATGTTCTGACATCTAATTCTCTTTTCACTTCAACTAGATTGCAATTCTGGTTGCTATAGACAGTTAAATGGTCTATGACCATCTATCCAATATGAATGGTAATGTTGATTCTTCTTTCTGCTGGATGGAATTTTGATTCATGTTTTACACTATAATGGTCTTTCAATTTTGCCAAAGTCACACATTGGATTCTGCATTTGTTCCACCAATTTAATTAATCTTTGAGTCTGGCAGATAGAGAAAGTGGAAAATAATCTTTCTAAAGTCATAATATAGTGATAAAACTGTGTGAAATATTTTTAGTAATTATTATTTAGTTTTTTTTATTTTAAGGGTTTTCTGAAATTTCTACTTATTTTAATCCATCTTCTGTTGCTTAGTGTATCACTGGTAGTTGCAGTGTTAAGTGTACTTCATTGTAGTATTTTATATAGCTTCTTATATAATTTTATTTATCTGATAATAAGTGCAATTATAAAGATATTTGCTTAACATTAAAAGAAAAGTATTATACACATGATTAATGTTATTATTACTATTATTAATATGATTAATTAAATTCACTTTTGTTAAAGCTTAATTTTGTAAATTTCATTGACCAATTTGGATTAAAATATAACCAAAACTATGTGGAATTGTCCTCAGCCTTCTTAAGGGCTGGAGGGTTATCCTGTACCAGCCCCATACAGGTGGGTCACATGCTGGTCGTCACATGCCAGTGCCAGAATTCTGGCTTTCAGAATCATTTTTACAGCACTATAGGATAAGATTGAGTTCAGGGACTTCTTGAGGTTTCTTTTTGGAATAATCAGAATGAGTTAATTTAGGGATACATTTACCCATTATCCTCCCCCTATGATGTCATAGGCAGGTAATTAAATCATGCCCTGGGAGAGGAGTATAAATTACGTTGTATTTTGGCAGTCTTAGACTATAGACCCCCTGATGAAGCTGCGTATACGGTGAAATGCATTGGGGAGATACACTCATACACATAACTGATTCAGTGTTCTGCGTCTAGTTCCAGATCTCCATGGATCTCTAAAGGTTGGAATTGACTATAGGGCCTAGTTTTTGTGGTACGCTGATTTGAGACCACCACTTGGGAATTTGCTTTGGAACCCTGTGCTATGATCCATTAGGAGATTCTAAGAATATCCATCACTTTATTGATCAGTGCTTGTTTAAATTTAGGCATGGCACTGCAAAGAATATTCATACGAAAGCATCACCTATTTCTAAGAGATCTGACAGTACCTCTTAGGGAAGACATATTTATACCTATAATTGACAAATAGCATTTTGATTAAGTTTCCCATGGATTCCTAGGGTTTGGAATAATATACAAGGCTTAGCACTGTGGTACATTGATTTCAGTGACCCTCCTCTGAGATCCAGAACATAAAAATAACATTGTCTCTATTTCATATTCACACTAGACTTTAATCAGCTTTAGGTGGCTGTACAGTAGGTGAATTAAAGTGTTATACTTGTGGTGTTTCAGAATGGATGTTATGAGATTTAATTCAAATTCTGTACTTTTTTGATCATTGTATCTTTGAAGGTTACTTCATATCTACTATATAGGAATAAAGGATATATTATCTCTGGACAGAACAGTTCTTTATTTTTTACTAAGTGTATAGTTGAACTTTTCACTTTGTTGGGGAAAAGAACCAACAATGTTTTGCTCTTATTTGGTTTTTATAATCACTCAGGAATTCATGATGAGTGAACTATCATTAGGATTTTTAATACATTAAATAAAGGTTAGGTTTTGGACTGCCTCTCACAGCCGTTATACTTTGTACTGAACTAGCCTTACAAGCATACCTGGGAACTTTCCGGATTTGCCCCAGAGACTCCGGTTATGTAGGGTGTTTCTATTGAAACTCTGCCACATCTGCTGTTTCTCCCAGTGTTCACCTCAAACCGAAATCTGCAAACAATGGCACTTCCCTTCAGGGTGACACACGTCAGGGGGTTCACCATCCAAAGTGAGTCATCCTAAGTGAAGGAAGACAAGCAGGAATAAATGATGAATATGCTGTGTTCTCAATTCTAATTATCTCCAATCCTTCCTCCCTAGGTATATTTTTAACCCTGAACATCCTGCTTCATCTGTCTGTCTGCACCCTTGTTAATATATCCACTCCTGTTTACTGGGTTTGTTTTTAACCCATAACTTCCTGCATCACCTGTCTGCAACTATTGTTATTAATTCCACTTCTTCTTAATCAACTTTCCCCATTCATCATATATTCTGACTGTGGTCTGAATTGGTAAATCTTTTTCACATGGGTATGAATTATCTTGCATATCAGCTCTGACATTTGGTCAGCTAAGACATTTGGTCAGCTTTTGATTGTTAACTAAGTTGAATGAGCCTTATGTATAAGATTGCTATATAATACCCTCAGTCTAGGGTTACCACCCTTCAGGGTGACACATTTGAGGGGGTTCACCATCTAAAGTGAGCCATCATAAGTGAAGGAAGACTTAAGGAGGTCTTGAGCAGAAGTGGTGCAGGAGTAGGGATGGACGAAAATTTCCCCCTCAACGTGAAATCAGCGAAAAATGGCACTTTCCGCTTGGCGAAAAATTTCCCTCAAAAAGTGCAGATTTTCCACTTTTTTTCCGCTTATCCGCCTAGCTCATCCCATTGAAATCAATGGGAACACTGAAGTTACACACAACATAAAATAAATATTATTTAATTTCATAAAGGCGTAGTATAAAAGGGGCATGAGGGTGTCTGTGTTGGTGAGGTGTGGGGAAAGAATCAGTTGAACAGGGGATGATTGTTTGGGGGGTTGTTTACTGGGATTGGGGGGCAGTTAATAAAAAAAAAATCCTAAATAAAATAGAATAAAATAAAAACCATGGTATAAAGGGGTCAGACATCTCACTGCTCCTTGGAGGAGGTGACTAGCAATGTGACAGAGGGTTCCCTGCTGTCACACTTGGCATCATTCCCCCCCGAGTACTACAAGAAACACTAGCAGCAGGCAAAGTATTGGTGGCAGCAGGTTCAGCACTGGCAGCAGGTACAACACTAGTGGCAGCACATCTGGCAGCAGGTACAACACTAGTGGCTGCAGGTACAGAAATGGTGGCACTGGCAGCAGGGGTAGCATGTCTTGCAGCAGGCACAGGCAGTTGACCTGTCCTGCTCTCACTAGTACTACCCTTTTCTCCCTCCTTTCCCATTCCATTTTCTCCCTTCCTTCCCATTCCCTTTTCTTCCTTCCTTCCCATGCCCTTTTCTCCCTCCCTTCCCATTAAATTCCCCAAGATCCCTTGGGGTGATTTAGGGGGACTGGACAGCATTGGTTCAGTACTGCTAGTCACTTCCTCCTCCTCCTCAGACTCAGTGGACATCTAAGGGTCCTTCCAGCTCCTCCACTGATTATTTTCACCCTGCCCATAGTGATAGCAGTCACTATGAGCCTTTCCTGTCTCAATTTTTGCAAAATATCACAGAAGAACAGCACAGCACATCTATCTCGCTCTGTAGCTGCTTCTATTGTGTCTGTCTTCAGTGAAAATGTCACCTTTTTATAGTGGAAGTGCGAAAACAATGTAAATCAGTGTGCAGAAACATTATAGTCATTGAAAAAAATGGCAAAAATTTTTGGCCAATGGACGAAAGATGTGAAAATTTTAACCGCTAGTTTTAAAGCGGATTGTCCCGCGAAAAAGTGGATAACAATGTGGTTTTCATGAAATTTCCCATTGGAACACAGAGACAAGTTTTGCCCACCCCTAGGCAGGAGACAGAAAACAGAATTCAGTGGAGAAATAACACCTCCCAAAGCAAGGCTACAAAGAAGGACCTGAAGCAAACACCTGAATGGAAGCACTGCAGTCCTCCTAAACATCAAGATTCTCTGTGTAACACTGGCTTCTGGACAATGGCCAAAACTAAAGTGGACTCTGTTTACAAAACAAAAACTTCCATCATGAGAAGGTGCTCCTGGCCCATTCAGACTATTGTTTCAACATCACGCCCTCTACAAACAATACCTAAATACCTACTATTCTCTATTTCTATGACTGCAGTTCTCACTAAAATATCTGGTTCCTTCTACTGTCCACCCTCCCCCCCTCTCTGTTACCATTTCTCTCTCACTGCTATCATCCACACTCCTCATGCTTCTCCACTTCTGCACTCCCCCCCATCCCATACAAACTGAAAACCAAATGCACACAAAACACTATCTCATCTCCTATCTCTCTCTTTTCTTCTGTTAATGGCAGCTGGAGATATCTTGCCAAACCGTGGCTCCATCTCCATTCAGCCTCAATTTATTCCCTTTTCCTGTGCTCTATGGAATGCTTGCTCCATTTGGATGGAAGACAAGCCAGGTCATACACAAAGCCCAAGGTAATAGAACTGCTTTGAACAACATCGCAAGGGTATCGGAGTCAGACTCAGGCTGACTATCACAGTCCCCGTGATCCTTCATGTCACTCTCATCTGTGCTGCTCCCTGATTGGTTGAGCTGTGTTGGCCCGCCCCTGGTTATCTGTTTTAATCCGGCCACTGGCACCTGTCAGGTGCCCTTTCGTGGTGTTCCGAGCCAGAGTTGCTGTTGCAGTATTCTAGTGTCCTGATCTACCGTGTACCGACTAGGCCTGTCCGACGACGTTCCTGTGTTCCTGTTCCATGATTGACCCGGTCTGGCTGACTTCCTGCGTGTTCCTGATCCGGCTTGTCTGCGAATCTCCTACGGCATCTGACCCGGCCTGGCTGACGATCCTTCTCCGTTACTGATCCGGCTTGTCTGCGAATATCCTGCGTATCCTGACCCGGCCTGGCTGACTACTGACCACTGATTGCATTGTTCCTGCTATCCTGACGGACGATTCCCGTTGTCGCCTCGGCGACATTCTGATACTGCATAGTGTGACTGAGCCTCTGCTTCTCCGTTGCTGAGCCGTTGCTGAGCCTTCCATTGTTTGCCTTTCGTGTGCTGAGTCAAGACCCTTACTGTGCTGTATCGTTTTTTGTACCTAGACGCTGGTGTTGTTTCATCTGATTACTGCTACTCTTCCACCTATTGCCTCAGCCTGTTTCGCTGTTGTTGTGAGCCGGCCGCTTGTGGGCCTCAGTAGTAGGCGGCTCTACCTTGACAGAGCAGCGGTTCCGTTACGCCCGTTGGCTGTTGGCGAGCAGTACCGTACCCAGTGGTCTCCGTTACGCCCGTGGAGGGGCTATCGACACAAGCAATCACGATACTGATGGTCTCCGGTTACGCCCGTGGGGGCTATTGGCTCAAGCATTCACGATACTGCAGTCTCCGGTTACGCCCGTGGGGGCTACTGGCTCAAGCAATTACGATACTAATAGTCTCCGGTTACGCCCATGGGGGCTATTGGCTCAAGCAATCACAATACTAGTAGTCTCCGGTTACGCCCATGGGGGCTATTGGCTCAAGCAATCACAATACTAGTAGTCTCCGGTTACGCCCGTGGAGGCTATCTCCTTATCACTTGCAGTTCCCGTTCAGTCATAGCTTTATGCTACAGCTTCACACAGTGAATGGACTTGGGTGCTATCTTACAGCACATATCGCTATATGCAGCACCAAGGGTGTGCCTAACACCACATTTGAGACTGATAACCAGTACTATTAACCTCTTGTTTCCTGTTTTGTGCTTCCATACTTAGTGAAGTATTACCTGTTGCACCAGGTATTTCTGCCTTTATTCTGCTTATGCCAATACCGCCCCAGTGGCGACCTTGTCATTTATTTTGCTTTAATAAAACTCTATTTGCTTTATCTACCACTGTCTGAGTGTCTGAAAACCGTAACACTGCCCTTTAAACCCCTCCTCAGGAAGTAGGTAGGAGGAGCAGGCTCAGAGGAAGGAAGTAAGTAGGAGGAGACTACAGGAAGCATGGCATAAAACAGAGGCTTGCTTCACTCTGAAGCCTCGCGTCTGCAGACGATGCGTGGAATGATGCCGAGCGTTGCTGGAAACAAGGTAAGCTGTGACAACTCTGAAGACTCACATCTGCAGATGGCTCGTGGAATGACGCAGAGCATCTCTGAAGCGGCGGAACTGGAACCAAGGTAAGCTGTGACAGAATCGGGACGCGACGTCACTAGAGGGATTCCCAGTGATGCACACCTGCTCACTGCTGCCAGATGCAGAAGGTAGGAGCTAGACGTGGCAGGAACCGCGAGGGGATGAATGCAGAGGGATATGGCTGCCCAAAACTAGCACTAGGGCACCTGGTTCTCCTCCGAGATACATAGATGCGGCATGAGCCGAGATAAGCAGAAGGCAGAGGTAACTAGACTAGCACTGGGATGCCTGGTTCTCCTCTGAAGGAAAAGCACGAGCTGACAGTACCTCCCTCTCAACGACCTCTCCCCCAGTAGAAGTTTCCAGGAAAAGAATCAACAAGGAAGTAATGGCTCATCTGGAGAAGACCTCTGAGACAGGAGAGCACCTACTCCAGAGTCAGACGCGTCAACCTCCAATATGAAAGTTAGCTTGGGATTCGGATGTCTCAAAAGCAGAGCGGTGGCAAAAGCTGCTTTAAGGGTTTCGAAAGCCTGAAGAGCATCCGGAGACCACTTGGAAGTATTTGCACCCTTGTGCGTCATGTCTGTAAGAGGTTTAACAATAGTAGAAAATTGATTTATACATTTCTGATAATAGTTAGCGAAGCCCAAGGATCGCTGAATCGACTTGAGTCCCAAAGGAGGGGGCCATTGGAGTACTGCAGAAAGCATCACAGGGTCCATAGCCGACCCGGAGGGTGAGATCAAGTAACCCAGGAAGGTAACCTGGGACTGGTGAAACTCACATTTTTCCAATTTGCAAAAAAAGTTATTGACCCGTAAGAGTTGTAGCACCCTAGCAACATCTGTTCGGTGTTGCTCCAAATTCGGGGAATGGATGAGAATGTCATCCAGACAGACAACCACACAACTCTGCAAAAGGTCTCCTAATACATTGTTATTGAACTCCTGGAACACAGTAAGAGCATGGCAAAGTCCAAAGGGCATTATCAAATATTCGTAATGGTGTTAAATGCTGTCTTCCAGTCATCGCCCTCTCTGATTCACAACAGGTTATAAGCTGTCCAAAGATCCAGCTTAGCAAAGACTGATGAACCCCGCAACCGGTCGAATAACTCTGTGATCAATGGAATTGGATAGGTGTTCTTGATCATGAGTTTATTAAGACCCCGGAAATCAATGCACGGCCTCAACTCTTCATCCTTCTTCTTAACGAACAAGAATCCTGCCCCAGCCGGGGAGCTGGATTTTCGAATGATACCTCTGGAGAGAGCATCCGCCACATACTCCTCCATGGCCCTATTCTCAGCCATCAACAGAGGATATACACGACTCTTAGGAGGAACAGCCCCTGGCACCAAATCAATTGAACAATTGCACGGCCTGTTAGGAGGTAAGGTCGTAGCCTGCACCTTATTAAAAACATCACTGAAGACACAATACTCCTCAGGTATGGTGGAGGAGGTGGAGGAGGTAGCCATGCCCAGCACTCTGGTTGGATGGAGTAGACACTACTCTGTGCAATGAGGAGGCCAAGACAAAATGTCGCACTTTCTCCAATCAACCCTAGGGTTATGCTTTTGGAGCCAAGGAAACCCCAGAATGACCACATAATGTGGTGAGTGAATGACCTGGAATTGGAGTGCCTCACGATGGAGCGCCCCTACTAACAGTGACACCGAAATAGTCTCATAAGTGACCTGAGGCAGTTGTAGCAGTCTACCATCAATTGCCTCAATAGACAGTGGGGAGGCACGGGGCTGCAGCGGTATAGAATGTTTAGCTGCGAAATTGGCATCAATGAAATACCCAACCACCCCTGAGTCGATTAATGCCGTGGTTACCACAGAGGAATTGGCCCATGATAGGATGACCCCGAGGGTAGGTTTATCCTGAAAATTCTCTGGGGACTGTGAGACACCACCTAGAGTTTGTCCTTGATGTAACCCTAGGTGCACCCATTTCCCGGGTGGACAGGACAGGCATGCAGCAAGTGTCTGGGTTTGCCGCAGTAAAGGAAAAGTCCCTCCCGCTGGCGGAATGCTATTTCCTCCACCGAGAGACAGATAAGCCCTAACTGCATCTGCTCCCCCCCCAGCCATGTCTGAACTAGGAGGCATGGGAGGCAAGGGAGGAATGGGTGGTCGACTGAATGTTGGAGCTAAATGTGCCGGAAGCCTCCACAGGCGCTCCTTAAAGGAGGGTCTCTCCCTGATCCGAGTGTCAGTCAGGATGGTGAATGATATCAGATCATCCAGGTCAACAGGCAGCTCCCTGGCAACGATATCTTCCTTAATGTCGTCACATAGCCCCTGTGAGAAGGTGGCTACCAGTGCTTCATTATTCTATCCTACCTCTGCTGCCAACGTGCGAAACTTGATAGCATACTCGGTCACTGTACGGTTACCCTGGCGGATGTTCATTAGATGTTTGGCAGCAGAAGCCACACCCGTCTAAATTAGGCCACAAACTCCACAAAATTATAAATGATGGGTTTATCATTCTCTCATAGTGGATTGGCCCATGCCAAAGCTTTGTCCAGAAGAAGCAAAATCATGAACCCTACTTTACTAAGCTCTGTAGGGAACACATGAGGAACCATCTCAAGGTATATGCCCACTTGATTAAGGAAACTGTGGCAAAGTACGGGGTTACCCTCATACCGTTAAGGTAGCAAAATGGATGCGGACAATCCCCTGGCAACAGTGGGCTCCGGAGCAGTAGTAACAAGCGGTGCCAGAATAGGATCAGTGGAGGCCACCAGTTGTCTACTAGGATGGACCAAATGAGCCGTACTGTTAAGTAGTGTCTGCATGGCAAAGGACAGTTGAGCAATATGTTGATCCTGGCTGTCCATTCTAGCCAAGATACTCTGGACTGGTGGGTTTCCTGTACCTTCAGTACTCATTGTGGCCCTTTCGTACTGTCACGGATACCAAGGAATGAGCAAAAGACAGTACTGTATTTGAAACACCACTTTTATTAAATAACGTAGATACTCAATGCATAATATCACACATACTTGGAGAGAGTAAAGATCTAAACAGGAAGCAAGGAGACTAGAGGGATTCCCAGTGATGCGCATCTGCACACTGCCACCGGATGAGGAAGGTAGGAGCTACACGTGGCAGGAGCCACGAGGGGCTGAAAGCAGAGGGATCCGGCACTGAAAACTAGCACTAGGGCACCAGATTCTCCTCTGAGATACATAGACGCGGCATGAGCAGCAAGAAGCACAAGGCAGAGGGAACCAGCTGCCCGGACGAGCTCTGGGACGCCCGGTTCTCCTCTGAAGGAAGCGCACGCTCTGATAGTCTGCCACCTTCTTCCTATCATCAGACACACCTTATCTTCTTCTTGGGGACTTCAGCTGCCAAGTAGATGATCCCTCTGTCTGCTGGGCAACCCAATTTCTTTCTCTAACATCTGCATTTGGACTAAACCAGTGGACAAATGCTAGTACTCACAAGGATAGTCATTTTCTAGACTTTGTGTTTACTAGAGGCTGGGCACTCTCTGATTTTAATACCTCTCCTATTCCACTTTCCGATCTCCATCTTGTAACATTCAGCACTGATTCTACATCTTCTGCAATAGCTGCTTCCGCTTCCCGCTTCACCGGTAACCTCAAATCACTTAATTTCACTGCTCTCCAGTCCTCCCTGGCTACTGGGCTTTCATCTATTCCCATAGATCCTGACACTAACAGCGATGAAAAATCATACAGCTCAGTCCTATCCTCCACTTTGAACCTGCATGTGCCTCTCTCTCTCCGATGAGAGCAGCCAAGGCTTACTAAAGACACCAACTTCCTCTGCTCCTGTACCCATTCAGCTGACAGACTCTGGAGAAAGTCTGGTCCTCTGGCAGACTTTCTCATTATGGGTTCCTCCTTTCTTGCTTTAACTCCTCTCTGTCCCTAACTAAAAAAACATTACTTTTCACAACTAATTAACACTCTACCTTTGACGTCCCCCGCCCTCCATCTGCCTCCCTCTCAAACTCATTCAGCCACAAGGCTTTGCAGACTTCTTCAAAGCCAAGGTGGACTCCATCCTTAATAACATTCATCCACAAGAATAACTCCTCTGACAGTAACACACCCTCTAGCTATCGACCCATTTCCCTTCTGCCTTTTGCCTCTCAACTTCCTTAACAATGCATGACTTGCTTGACCCTTTACAGTCTGGATTTTGCACTGCTCAATCCACTGAATCTGCTCTCACAAGAGTGGTCAATGATCTTCACATTGCCACATCGCAAGGGCACTATTCAATACTTATCCTGTTTGATCTCTTAGCTCTCCTCCTCCTCCACATTCTTCACTGCTTAGGAATCTGTAACTTAGCACCACACTGACTCTCCTCTTACCTATCTAACCAATCCTTCAGTATCTCCTCTGCCACCTCTTCATCCTCTCCCATCCACCTCTCTGTTGGTGGTTTCTCAGGGTCCTGTTCTAGGACCGTTTCTGTTCTCTCTTTACATAATAACACTTGGTGATCTTATTAACTCCTTTGGTCTCAAATATCACCTCTATGCAGATGACATCCAGATTTATTTAGCTGCACATCGACTGACTTCTGATATTCAGGCTAAAGTCACAGAGTGCCTCTTGGCTATCTCAGACTAAATGGTTTATAGGCACCTCAAACTCAATGTATCTAAAAAGGAGCTACTCCTCATTCCACCTGGCCTGGTCCTGTAGCACCCTTCCAGGTGACTGTAAATGTCACTACCATAAATCCGGTATCAGAAGCACGGTGTCTAGGGGTGATAATTGACATGTTTCTGTCATTCTCTCCTCATATTAATTTCATCACTAAATCCTGTTACATTCTCTTGCTTAACATTGCTAAAATCCATCCCTTCCTCTGTTCCTCCACAGCTAAAACTCTTATGCAAGCTCCCATCCTCTCCCACACAGACTACTGCAACCTTCTGCTGTCTGGGATTCCTGCCTCCCATTTCCATACACTCCAATGCTGCACCACAAATTATTTTTTTGTCACCTAGGTTTGTCCCTGCCCAGCTCCTCCTCAAATCTCTCCAATAGCTGCATATCAAACTGTGCATATCTTACAAATTCTCTCATTCAAGACCCTTCCCTCCTCTACCACTTCTTACATTTCCATTCTGATCTCCCGCTATACCCCATCCTGCCACTTACATTGCTTGGGGATGGCAAGTGTGACTTCGGGTTCCCATCTATCATACTTGGCATCATCTCCTACTTCCCCCCTCCTGAGAATCACAAGACTCACTGGCAGGTGCAGCACTGGCAGCAGGCACATGTAACTGACCTGTCCTGCTCACTCTACTACCCTTTCTTCCTTTTCCTGTGATACACATTTCCCCAAGAAGGTCTCTAGGGGTGATATAGGGGGAATGGCCATCACTGAGAATGGAGAATAAGGGCATCCAGACCCTTTAATGTTGGTAGTTTTCACTTCCTCCTCCTCAAACTCACTGGATGCATAATGATCCTTCCAGCTCTTCCTTTTAGTTGTATTCCAGGTGCTCATAGTGATAGCACACAGCATAAGCCACTGCTATCTTAATTTTGCAAACATTTGCACAACACCACAGCTTAGCACCCTCTCTCCCTCTAGCTGCTTGTATTGTGTTTTTATAGTGAAAATGTGAAAAACATCTAAGTAAAAGGGCAAAAAGTTTGTATCCATTGAAAAAAAAAAAAATATATATATCTATAGCTATATTAAAAATATATTCTGTGAGCAGTTGCACTTGAAATTGTGGATGGTGTTTCTAAATTTCCTCATAGGCAACTAGAGACTGTTTCCTATAGACACAGTCCTCATTTATATATTTTAATTATATTATTGTGTGGTTGTCTAGACTATATTGCACACAATCCATGAAAAAACAATGACAATTTTGTACAAAATTAGCATCAACTGATAAATGTCACCAAAACCTGTAAGATTTATTTGGTGCAGAGATCATATAATTCAACCCCAATAAGGAACAGAAAGCAAATAATGAAAGACCAGACTCCTCTCATTCAGAAATGTATAGGCTGATTTTCAGCTCCATTCCATAACCATTTTATTTAATAAGGGAAACACTTTTGTTATTTAATTGCTAACCAACTTAAAATGATTTAATCTTTTTAAAATGAGTATTCAAATCTTGATACCTCAAGCACATCATTTTTTATAAACTATATATGAGATATGACACTTTTGCTGATGTTGGAAACTCATCAAACGATTTGTCCCTAACAAGATGTCAAGCATAGTTTAAGTAGATGATTTGCCTGAATACATTATTTTTGCATGTGTTAATTTTATAGTTGCATGAGGCCATTGAGTCACAACTAATAAAAACTGCTTTGACGGTAACAACACAACAATGAAATCTTGTCATTACAAATTGTATTTTTCTGTTCTTATGTTTGGGTGGGTCTGTCTAACTTTGTTGTGTCCGTGTGAGTATCCCATTAGATATATGTAATAATTTAAAAGAGAAAATTAAAATAAAAAAAATTCTCTAATACCGATATAGCCATTTTAAAACTTCCAGGGAATTCAGAAACAACATTTTTTGCTGATTCTCAGGCACTCAGAGAGATAAAAGACGCCAAATAGTTATATGTATGCACTTTTAAGCACAATATTTAACGTACAGTTTACATTGTGAAAAATTTGTGCACTCCCTAATTCTGGAGACAGTAGGGGAGTGCAATGGTTGTGTACAACTTATGTGGTACACTCTATGAGTATCAGCATTTTCCCTTGAGATCCATTCAAAATCATATGGCCGACTGACCCCACACACAGTAGAAGTCAATTATGGGTAAGGAAAATTTTGAGAACATGATTTCCAAATGCCCTGCATGCTATCAAAATAACCTCTATGAGGCTGTAAAAATGTTTTGTACAGCTGCTCTTCCTTTTACCCAGTCAGAAACTTGCATACTGGGAGAATAGCACAAATTATAACGTGTTACTGTTTATAGCATTCAGTTTTGTTTTACTCTTTAAGGGCCAAAGGACTACTAATAAAAACTTAATGAAATCATTCACAAATGTGTATGATTAAATAGTGACATATAGAGAGTGATAATTAATAGGGTATAATAGCGCAAAATGTATAATACATAAAAGTATTGATGATAAACTATTCTAAAAAAAATTATAAATCATACTGAAATAAATTAAATTCAATGATTAAAAATGTCTCTGACATAATTTTTTGACCTGAAATACAGATTCGTTCAAGATTCAAAAACTCAATACATGTACGTCTAACTGTACCAGCAAATGAAATATCCAATTATTCTGTACAAAACTATCAATGGGGCCGAATGCACATATCATAATAATATCATCAGTATATAGCAACAGTAAGATATCAAGATTGCGCCAACGTAGGTAGAACCAAAAAATCATTTATTACTCAAGAAAACCCATAAAAAGTTAGCATAACTCTGTGTGATCTTAGGCACACTATTTTCAATTTTAGATTAGTATGACATGAATACTATTTATTATGATGTGGTTTCATTATGTTTTTATTAGTAGCAAAACATTATATCAGTCTCTACTAAGTATATTTTTATTCCCATCTTATTCTCATCTTACTCTAATTTGTGCTGCTCACTAAACTGAGATGATTAGTTTTTCATTTTTTTAGTTAAATATATTTATTTATATTTTTATACACTTTTATGTTGTATTCCTTATTATATTGAAATGTACGGTAATTGTACAGAGATGGATTTCTCAGACCGGCAGTATTTAGTTGCTATTCTGTCTTAATACTGTGTTTCGAGGTATTACATGGGCAACAGGTAATCTTAGTGTTATATTTCTGAATACATTTATATATTTATGAAAACATATTCAGAAATGCAGTTCTTTATGATGGAATTTTTTCTTCAAGGTGCTATGCTTTCAGATATTATAAGCGCTTTCAAAAATGTAAAGGATACTAGGGGAGGGTGAAAGGTCCAGTAGTCCCCACATGGTTATCCGCTTTTTTTGTGGAAAAATCTGCTTTAAAAAGGAGGTTAAAATCTTCATCGTTTTCTCTTCTTGCAAAAAAATGGTGATTATTTTTTCAATGACCACAAACTTTTTGCCACTTTAATTACGTTTTTCACCTTTTTGCTATAAAAAGTGATGATTTCCAGAAAGTAAAACACAACACAAGCAGCTACAGAGAAAGAGAGAGAGAGAGAGAGAGGGTGCTCGACTGTTGTTCTGTGAATTATGTAGCAAAACTGAGGCAGGACTGCCTTCACTATGAGCAACTGGAATATTAATAAAAAGAGGAGCTGGAAGGACCGTTATGCGTCCAGTGAGTCTGAAGAGGAGGAAGTGACTACTACTAACATTAAAGGGTCTGGATGCTCATTCCTTTGTGGAAATAACCCATCTTTTCAGAAGAAAAACAACTTGAGTGGAGGCCCAGAATTGGCAGGGCAGGTGTGATTTCCAGCAAGCTTTCACTGGTGACAGGAGGGAGTTGCCAGTGGTTATGATAAATATGAGTAACATTTATACATATTTCACTATTATATGGATACCAACATTTAATTCTCTGAAGCATACTGGCCAATGAACTTCATTTCATTTCCTGTTTCCTTTTATAATTATCATAACAGGAATACATATGGACAGCTCCATGTGGGAAAGGATTCATTATTGTCATTGGTTTCAATGGAATGAAAAAAGTGGAAATAGCATGTTTTTTGCAAGAATTCCTGCACAAAGTGAAAATATTTGCCACTCTATAGTCACTGACTACTGTTACTTCCCAGCCAGGCCTTTGAGACACGTGATTTTTTTTTTGTTTCTGTATTCACAACTGTTTCACTGTAGCTAGCATAGTATCACAAAATGATAGGTAGGGAAAAGACAGGTAAATAAACCTTTCATAATCCACTTGTAAAAACTGGGTGACCTCTACAGGCACCATATCAAACATCTAGCAGAGATTAACCCATCATAACAAGACCTTAAGGTTTTGTACTCAAAGGCATGGGGAAAAGGCTCTATATATGGGCAAATGGTCTGATATTTGAGAAACTATTGCAAAACTCTCCATGTGTGTTACTTTCACAGGACAAGGATAAAACATTATTTAGAAATGTCCATGGTCAAATATTTTTATTTTTCAAATCCACTTGTACCAATGTGTTATACTATTTATATTAAAAAATTATTTAATACTATTTGTATTAAAGTAGAAAAAAAGACAAATAACACAAACATGCATGTCTTTACATTAAAGTACTTAATCAGCTAGGGTCATATACTAGGCACCAGGCACTTTAATGTTAAGTACCATATACCAAGCTACATCTATGTATTTAGGTTCCTTCGGGTACAGGGTTGGCCCATCTGGGCAACCATTTAAAATATTGCAGATAAAACAGTGTGTAAGTAAATGGAACGTTAAGCATGTTGCTGTGATGAAAAGGGTGACATGAGAGTCTTTCCCTGCATGAAAGGCACGAGATTCCGTAAATGTGGCTTCAGCCCACATCCATTAGTCCCACCTTCATCTCCACTTGTGCTAATGAATTGCTAGACACAACATCAGCTCCTGCAAGTGATGGAAGTTTAAGACCAACCCGAAGATATAATGCTGAGCCTTCCTAATCATTTGTAAACAACTTAGATGCCCCGGATGCCTTACCTTAATTGCCCAGATGAGTGTAAGAGTAGGTACTGTATAGTCATCCTTAGCTCCCTCCTAAGCCTATAGTAACACAGTAGATGGGGTTTGAATTAAACGTCCATAACTTGCAGGGGCTGTTGTTATGTCTAGCAGTTCATTAGCACAAGTGTAGATGATGGTGTGACCTGGGGTTAGGGGTATATAAATATGCATAGGTGGCACTAATGAATGTGGACTGAAGTTACGTTTACAGAGGCAACATAAGAATCTCACGTTTTTCATGCAGGGCGAGATTCTCATGTCGCCTTTTTCATCACAGCGACATTCTTAATGCGCCATTTACTGTTTTATCTATGAAATTTTAAAAGTGAACCACTCAGCTGCATTCCATCCATAGAAATTCAGCCAGTCTTACTGCAGTGGATAGGTTCAACAGAAGCAGGCGGATCATCATGCATGTGTTGCCTTTCACAAGTAACAGGCACAGGTAAGAAGTAGGGCCCTTGTCTCATGCTACTACGCTTCCCATTCCATAAAATACCTTCACCAGACCTTCTCTTTCTGGGAAAAATACTCAAACATTTTGTATCAAAAGAGAAATATATGCAAAACAATTCTTCCTACCTTTTGTGGGTATTCCCTGGAAAGTGATGTTTTTTCCACTTTTTTCATTGCATTGAAAGCAATGATAATGTATTTCCCTCAATGTGGAGAGATTTCGTGATCATCTCAGTCTTCATCACTTCAAAGTCGAACCTCAATCCAGTCACAATCACTGCTATTGACAATCAGCAACACAGATCAACATCCAAAATCCTAGCTAGAAGTGCTTCTGCTGCCATTCAAAGTGCAATACCAATGACACCTATTGCTAGCACTATTGCAGCTTCTAGCCTTTGTAGTAGTAGTAGAAATAGTAGTAATAATAGTAGCAGGCCCCCAAGAACCCCTCAGTCTGTGATCTGTTTTCAGTATTGAGATTCTTCACTCATGATTCAAAATCTAAACATGTTGCTATCTGTTACCTTTACATAAGAAAACATGCGAGCAGTGACAAGCACATAGTCACATCCTTATTTAAATGCCAACTGATGCCAATCACGGGTCTGACTTTCTGAGAGACACCAGCAGCATTTCAGAGGTGCAACAACTAGGAGCAGTAGATAAACTCCTAAAAGTGCACAGGGCAAAGTAGCACATAATAAAAGTGTTGTAAATGTCTCACAAGTGGGACAACATTTTTCACTGTTACAATAACACTCTTGTCTCCTACTGCTCTTATGCAAATGCAAAACATGTAGGAATTAGTTGGAGGTGACAATAATTATAGAGTCTCCAAAAGTGACACACCACACACCATCATATCCACTACCACTAGGAGTATCGAAGTTGTTAAAGCAATGAAGATACATGGTTCTTCGACTATGTACTGCCAACCAAAACTGATTTACATAGTAACATAGTAATTTAGGTTGAAGAAAGACTTGCGTCCATCTAGTTCAACCCTTTTCCTATTCCTGTTTACCATCATTGATCCAAAAGAAGGCAAAAAACCCCCACAATATAGCAATGTCAAATTCTGCCTTAAATATTAATCCCAATACTAACGAACATAGCCCTCTATGTTATGCTCTTTTAAATAAGTACCCAGGCCCTTTTTAAAGGCATCTAATGTATTTGATAGCACCACCTCCTCAGGCAGTGAATTCCATACCTTTATTGTCCTTACTGTAAAGAAACCCTTCCGCTGTTTTAGATTAAATCTCCATTCCTCAAGTCTAAGCGGGTGGCCCCTTGTCCTTTGTACTGTTCTGTTAATGAACAGGTCTTTGGAGAGCCCTTTGTATGGGCCCTGAACATATTTATATAGTGTTATCATATCCCCTCTAAGACTCAATTTCTCTAGTGTGTACAAGTTTAACTTTTCTAGCCTTTCTTCATAACTAAAACTTTCCATTCCCATTACTAGTTTTGTATCCCTCCTCTGCACTCTTTCTAGTTCCATAATGTCCTTTTTCAGAAAGGGCGCCCAGAATTGAACAGCATATTCTAGGTGGGGTCTTACCATGGACCTGTAAAGAGGCATAATTATATCTTCCTCCCTTGAGTCAATACCCCTTTTAATACATGCCAATATCTTATTGGCCTTTGCAGCTGGCACTGCATGCTACTGCTAAGTCTATTGTCTACCATTACTCCTAAATCCTTTTCATTTGTAGATTTCCCCAGAGAAACACCATTTAAACTATATGTTGCATTTTTATTATTATACCCAAAATGCATAACTTTACACATGTCTATATTGAATCTCATTTGCCATTTGCCTGCCCAGTTACTCAATTTGTCCAAATCCTCTTGTAATGAAGACACATCCAGTTCAGACTTTATTACCTTACTTCATTTCTGCCCATGGTCAAGAATTTCCACATTGTATTTGGCTCTAAGTAAGATGTCAAAAACTGTGCTACTAACTCAAAAGTATGACTATGGAATGATATATTTGTCAAAATGTTGGTGGTTGCCCTATTATTTTGTAGAAAACATAAGTCTTTTAAAGAACTGATGTCCTGTGTTGCTTTCCACTGGTATGTCACAAGCTGCAGTTATTTTTCAAGGACACATATGTCAGAGTTGTAATGCAGGTGGTTAGTGGGGGGGGGGGCAAAGTCCTGGAAACTTCATATGGCCGGAAAGTTCTCCTGACCACAAATATGGAAATTGGCCAGAGTAGAGGCTAAATGACTGTCACCACTCACTAGGTATATTTTCCATCAGTGTGCAGCAGTGTGTTGAGGGAGCAGCTCATCACCAATGTTGACTCTGACCTGCTACTAATATTAGTAAATGCCAACTGCAAGATAGGCCATCTCTCTCTCTCTCTCTATCTCTCTCTCACTCTCTTATATATCTGGGTTCTTAATATTGTGGAGGGAATATTCCTGGCCATAGATAACACAGGTGGAAAAAGGTAAAATTCTCATGAGAAATTAATTGGAATAAAGAAAATGTGGAAATTATATGAATTTTCAAAGAACATGGTTTTTCATGGAAAAAGTTGCAAATTGTGTTTCAGATCTGTAAAAATTCAGGCAAAGTAAAACTGGGACTTTTTATCCATCCATATAACCACCTCCATTGTTGGATTGTCTTTAAATGCAATGCACAGCAGTCTGTTACATTCACATTGGCAAATGAAGAGCTGGCATAGTCAATTGGACCAAAGTTAAGTCGACAGAAGACAATTAGAAGCAAAAAGCAAGAAATGCTAGATCATTAGGTAAAGGTAAAGGTATCATTGCATGATTTCACATTGTGTTGTTTTCAGTGAATTGCACTAGTAATACTTGTTGCGTTCTAATGCAAGTTTGAACATCCTTATGCCTCTGAATGCTGGAGAGGAACCTGAAACCTTGAGGTTTGAACAGATTTTACAGATGGTGCATTAACCAAATGAGTTATTTTCTGCTTATTTTTCTCCCATTTTCTGCCTATGGTCAAGAATTTCCACAATGTATTTGGTTCTATGGTTACTAGTATAGTTGGATGCCTGGGTGGTCAGCATTTGTGGTTCACTGGTTACCAGTTATCGAAAAAGCTGGGAAGTCAGTATATATGGTTCAATGGCTACCATGGACAAGGCCAGGGGGGTTCAATATGTGCATTTCTATGGCTATAAATGCAGTGGGAGAAGGCTGGGGATTCAGTATATGTGATTCTGTGGCATATATGGGACAAGACTGGGATGGTGAGCAACAGGAGAGTTTCCAGCTGTTTCCACTCTACAGTTTCCATCATTCCCTTCCAGGCTAGAATGCAATTATTGAAGTTATCATCTGGCAGCAACTGAAGGGCCTCCTCTTACCCATCATACTCCAGGCTACCATGGAACAAGGCTGGGGTCAGTAAGTGTGGTCCTATGGCTACCAGTGCTCACGACAAGTCTTGGGGGTCAGTATGTGTGGTTCTATGTCTACCAGTGTATGGTTATGTAGCTACCAATGCAGTAGGAAAAGGGTGGTGGGGGGAGGCAGTATGTTTTGTTCTATAGCTATGGTGGGACAAAGCTGGGCATCAGTATGTGTGGTTCTATGGCTTTCAGTGCAGTGTGGGTGATCATGGCCTTTTTTTGCACTTTTCTCTTTTGGGATGTAACATTTGGTCAATGAATACATTTGAATACAAAATAAAACTGCTCAAAGCTAGGGATAAGCAAAAAGTCAGAGAAAGTTCCTGCAGGAAAATGATTTCCCGCTTTTTTTGCAAAATGTCCCCCCCATAGACAATACATAAATGAATCCTTTTGTCTGCTGCCAATAAATTTTGCATGAGAAATTTGCATATTTCACCTATGTTTTCTATGACTGCAAGATTTAACCACAGCAATATTACTTCTTCTGAGGGCTGAAATGGAGAAATAAATAGCCAAATAGCCAAAAAGTTGTGAGACCTACATCAACATATGCCTTGAAAGAATTAGCAGGCTGAGTGCTTTTGTCCTTTACCACAACAGAAACTTCCTGCTTAAACCCATAAGGACTAATGATGTGCCAGGATCATCACTGTGATTGGCACTTAAGGACCAGTGATGGTGCTGATGGAATTCAGGTGTCCCCATGCATCTGCATGCCACTCAGGGACCCCTGAATCCATTGCGAATAACAAAAATGCCCCATGGTCCTTAGCTGTCGGAAATGGTTTGCGCGGTTGATCGTTAAAGTGTTAGTAATGTCCAAAAAAAGTTTTTTGCATTTAGAAAAGCTTAAAAAGCGGAGCTAAATGTAAAAAACGTATGCCTCAAACCGCTATGGTTTAAGAGATACAGGCATTTAAAGCTCGCTGTTTCCTACTGACAGCTGTAAAGCTGTCAGCAGGAGATTCGTGTCGGTCGACACGAAGGTGCTTGAGAAGTGCCGGGATCTCGCTACTTACAAGGAATCCCTTCATTAGAATGGTCTAAAATGTGTGCCTGAACACCTTCACTGATCCTACTCCTTTTCCCCTCCACCTACCCACTGTGCATTTGCTGGAAATTACTCAATTACTATATGTGTTTTTTTGTAAAGTACAAAACAGAACTGATGGAGTATATATATAATACAGTAATAAATAATACTGCTTGTCCTCCTATCCTTATCACTGAAAAAAAAAGTTAAAATAAAACAAAACATAAAACTTGTTCAACAACTGCCCCCAGCACAGAGATAATAACAGCAATATCACCAAGGAACTTGGACCCAAGCTGCCTGTGTATTTAAAATCAAATCAATCAGACAGAATGTTGAGGTGTTTAGAGTCAACCTCCTTTGCACCCTACTCACACCCCCAGAAACATATAACATAGAGATAACAGCAAGATTTGCCAGGAATTTGGACCATAGTTACCTGTGTCTTTGTCTTTCTAATAAAATCAGTCATACATAATATTGGGGTATTTGAGCTCAACCTGCTTTGCTCCCTTTTGACACCACCAGACAGGTATAACATGGAGATAATAACAGTAAGATCAGCAAGGAACTTGGACCACAGCTTCCTGTGTCTTTCAAATCAAACCAGTCAGATAGAATGCTGGGGTGTTTGGGGATATCATCTTTACTCCCTTTTTTGTCCTCCTTACTCCCCTAATACAGATAACAAATGTCTTGCCTACAAGACACCCTAGAGTAAGCTTCAGCTCCTCTTTATTAGTCTGTCTTCTCTAGCTCAAAACTTGGCTTCTCTTTCTTTATCTCACAAACAGAGAATGGCATGCTGTGGGAATGTGACACCCCTTTTATAGTATGTCTGCAAATAAATAAGGGACTTGTCATGTGGTCGGTAGAAGTTCAGTCTTCCCATTGATTTCAATGCAATGCTTTAGGCGCAAGAAGTGAAAAAACTGCACTTTTCATAAGAAAATTCATGCTATCTGGAAGCACCATTTTTCTCCTGTTTCTCTTTTAAGGAGAACATTTTTGCCCACCCCTACTCAAAGCTTCTTGGGTTTTCAGTAGTAAGACATAAAGTCAACATTTTATAAATATCTATAGACAGCTATCTATAGATAAAATCAGAGGCGTAACTAGAAACCTCCATTCCCTGGTACAAGAAGTGCCACAGGCCCCCCCTCCCACCACACTGGCCCCCCTGACCACATTGACCCCCTCCACAATGCCCCCATCTCCTACCTGGAGCTTCCGCACGGTCCTCTTAGTAATGCAAAGCGCTGGGAGATGATGTCATCTCCCAGTGCTCTGCATTACTAGAGCACCGGCGGGAAATTGGAGGTGCCAGGTGGAGGGGTCGCAGGGGGAGGCCGGGTCGCTGGAGTGCACGGTTCCGGTCGCAGGTGTGACCCCTGTGACCCCTATAGTTACGCCACTGGATAAAATATACTATAGGGTGTTTACTGAGTAATTTATCATTTAGTTTAATTTATTTTGAAGGTAGTATGTACATTTAAATGAACCTTACTTTACAGAATGATACAAATAAATACTGGAAATTTTAGTCTCATTTTATCTTGTGTGCTTGAGCATGCTTCATTTTTTTCTAATAAATTGACGAATAACCTCAAGCAGTGACAAATCTCACTAGCACAACTCTGAAATATGACCTTAAAGACTATTTTGTTTTCTTGAAAGAAAATCGGTGACATGATGCACTGATCAAAGCTGACACAGACCATAAACATTCACTAAATATATCCCAGTTTGCAGTGCATACAATTCAGGAAGATCATAAAGGTCGATCTTTCTCCCCCACACTGTTGAAAAAGATTTTTAATCAAAGTTTTTGTTCCTTTTGAGCTAACTTTGTCATATATCCAAGAAAATGTCCCTGTTTATTGGCATCTCTGCAAACACACAAGTCCTTGAAAAAGATAAATTTCAATAACAATGCAACATTTTTGAAGTTATATCTTTGAAAATAAATTATGGTCTTGGCTGCACATTTCTTATGATGAATATTAGCTAAGGCTGGAATATTTACAGAAAATAAACCTCATTTATTTAAAATGTAGTATTTGGCAAGAAGTGTGCTTTGTCATTTGAAGATACTACATTCAAATAAACAACGCAGTGTAAATAAAGTAAATTATGGTTACATTTTGACAATAAGGTCCAGACGTATCAAAAATATACAAAGTAGCATATGGTAAACCTTTGCATCAAATGTCTTTAAATGTACTTAACCTATTTTGTATTCAATTATTCACGATCATTAACTTAGACTGGAATGTAAGTTTTTATCTGCAGATCTGCCTGTTTACCTGGACACACCTGCATCATTCACTCCAGCTCTGCTATTGCCTGTCTTCTTGTCTATTTACAGAACCTATCCTCTGAGGCATACAGTATCTCACATAAGTGAGTACACCCCTCACATTTTTGTAAATATTTTTATTTTATCTTTCATGTGACAACACTGAAGAAATGACAATCTGCTACAATGTAAAGTAGTGAGTGTACACCCTGTATAACAGTGTAAATTTGCTGTCCCCCTCCAAATAACTCAACACAGAGCCATTAATGTCTAAACCTTGGCAACAAAAGTGAATACACCCCTAAGTGGAAATGTCCAAATTGGGACCAAAGTGTCAATATTTTGTGTGGCCACCATTATTTTCCAGCACTGCCTTAACCCTCTTGGGCATGGAGTTCATCAGAGCTTCACAGGTTACCACTGGAGTCCTCTTCCACTCCTCCATGATGATATCATGGAGCTGGTGGATGTTAGAGAACTTGCACTCCCCCACCATCTATTTGAGGATGCCCCACAGATGCTCAATAGGGTTTAGGTCTGGAGACATGCTTGGCCAGTCCATCACCTTTACCCTCAGCTTCTTTAGCAAGGCACTGGTCATCTTGGAGGTGTGTTTGGGGTCGTTATCATGTTGGAATACTTCTCCAAAGGGAGGGGATCCTGCTCTGCTTCAGTATGTCACAGTACCTGTTGGCATTCATGGTTCCCTCAATGAACTGTAGCTCCCCAGTGCTGGCAGCACTCATGCAGGCCCAGACCATGACACTCCCACCACCATGCTTGACTGTAGGCAAGACACACTTGTCTTTGTACTCCTCACCTGGTTGCCGACACACACGTTTGACACCATCTGAACCAAATAAGTTTATCTTGGCCTCATCGGACCACAGGACATGGTTCCAGTAATTCATGTCCTTAGTCTGCTTGTCTTCAGCAAACTATTTGCGGGCTTTCTTGTGCATCATCTTTAGAAGAGGATTCCTTCTGGGATGACAGCCATGCAGACCAATTTGATGCAGTGTGCGGCATATGGTCTGAGCACTGACAGGCTGACCCCCCCGCCCCTTCAACCTCTGCAGCAATGCAGGCAGCACTCATACGTCTATTTCCCAAAGACAACCTCTGGATATGACTCTGAACACATGCACTCAACTTCTTTGGTCGACCATGGCGAGGCCTGTTCTGAGTGGAACTTGTCCTGTGAAACCACTGTATGGTCTTGCCCACAGTGTTGCAGCTCAGTTTCAGGGTCTTGGTAATCTTCTTATAGCCTAGGCCATCTTTATGTAGAGCAACAATTCTTTTTTTCAGATCCTCAGAGAGTTCTTTGCCATGAGGTGCCATGTTGAACTTCCAATGACCAGTATGAGAGAGTGTGAGAGCGATAACACCAAATTTAACACACCTGCTCCCCATTCACACCTGAGACCTTGTAACACTAACGAGTCACATGACACCAGGGAGGGAAAATGGCTAACTGGGCCCAATTTGGACATTCCACTTAGGGGTGTACTCACTTTTGTTGCCAAGGTTTAGACATTAATGGCTGTGTGTTGAGTTATTTTGAGGGGGACAGCAAATGTACACTGTTATACAGGCTGTACACTCACTACTTTACATTGTAGCAGAGTGTCATTTCTTCAGTGTTGTCACATGAAAGAAAAAATAAAAATATTTACAAAAATGTGAGGGGTGTACTCACTTATGTGAGATACTGTATATCAAGTATTCTTACACACAGTTCAATGCACCTATATAGTGCAACTTACTGACTATGGTTCCAGTGGTGAGATTCCTGTCTCCTTTGTATGACCTTGACTTTGTATTCTGACCATGCTTATTTGCTGCCTGTCCTGACCTCAGCTTCACTCCAGACCTGATTCTGTTTGCTGATTTATATCCCGCAACCTTGTTTGTGAGCTCCTAGTCCTGTATTCACCTGTTTGAGATTCTAGCAGTTTACACCGCTCCCTAGCTTCACCTTCAAGCAGCTTTCATCATCAGCAGCCTTGAAAGATTGTTTTATCTGCCAACCCATGGCCACACATCATCCAGCTTTCATCTGTACGTGAGCTGTACTTTACATTCCCTTCTTCCAAGTACTTAGTGACTGTTATTAGTTGTTGTTTCTGCACCTGTTTTGCCTAGTAACCTCCTTTATCCTGTGGGACCGCCTCCTGTCTTGTTAGCCAGTGTGACATGAAGTGAGGAATAACAGAGATATGTTCTTACAAAAACATAGTATTGCTAAATTTTTACAAAAAATAATATTGTAGACATTAAAACCATGAATAGAAAGAGCTATCTCCCATTTCTAAAACTTTTAACGTTTGAGAGATCGAAGCATGTAAAATTTGGGTTTACCAGAAGCCATCTAGTTGAGAAAAGCACAGAACAGTCCTGGGACCGTCCTGCGGCTTTTCAGCAGAGCCGAAATAGTGGGATGTAGGAAGAAATACTTCATTGGAATGGTCTACAAAGTGTGCTTGCAAACCAGGCACACTTTGTAGTCCGTTCCAGTGAAGTATTTCTTCCTACATCACACTATTTTGGCTCTGCTGAAGAGCCGCAGGATGGTCCACAAAGTGTGCTTGCAAACCATGCACACTCTTAGACTGTTCCAATGAAGTATTAGTTCCTACATCATGCTATTTCGGCTCTGCTGAAGAGCCACAGGACGGTCCCGGAACCGGATTGTGCTTTTCTCAGCTAGACGGCAGACTTCTAGGAAACCCGAACTTTACATGCTTCGATCTTTCAAACTATAAAAGTTTTAGAGATGCGAGATAGCTCTTTCTATTCATGGTTAAAATGTCTACAATTTAACTTTTTGTAGAAATCTAGCAATACTATCCCTTTAATTCAAAAGTTATTAAAGTTCAGAATTTTAGCATTTATACCAAACTTTTAGCAACACCTCTGACTAGTGCCCAAAGGCAAATATGTTTGTAGTGCACACCCTGGGAGAACTCACTGAATGTGGATCTCCCTCTCCATAGTAAGTGACTGGAACATCATGACTTAGTGACAATAATAGCTCAACTGAAGAATTTCCTTGCAAAAATTTTCAAAAAAAAAAGTATACTGATCATTTAAAGAAAGGATGACCTGGATATGAACGATCCATAACAATGCTATATATTACTTTGGAGACAGGTAACCATTGTACACTCCAGCTGTTACATAGCACAACTCCTATAATATCAAGCCAGCCAATTTGTTTGGGGTTGTAGTCTACAACAACTTGGGGGAGATTGTGATAAAGAGGTGATAATGTGGAGATGACTTCTCCAGTAATATCACTTCTCCAGTTCCTATGTTATTCTATTGAGTCTATGTACTAAGATTTATCAAGTGGGAAAGATCTTAGTGTGTAGGCTACATACAATAACATAGGAATTGGAAAAGTGATATTACTGGAGAAGACATCTCCACTCTACCAACTCTTTATCACCCCTTAGTGGATCTTCTGTTGGTGTGCCAAAGGTTGCCTAACCCTGGAGTAGTTGGTTCAGATTTCCACTAAAACTCTTACGGACATCAATAATCTGAAACATTGTATAGTCTCCTTATGTGTGGCATGAGAAAACTGAATATGATCCCTGAGATCCAGTCCATATTTTCTTCACTGTTATCACATATGCTGCTGATATAAGAGAGAAATAATTTTGCTGCATTTCTGTTTTTCCAATTTATATGTATCTCAAGAAGAAATTTGCTTTTTATCTGTAATGTATTATGACAAGCTACTTGTAAAGCACATTTAAAGCTATACTTATACAAAGCATGAGTATCTGAATGTGATATAAGTAAAAGGTGGTGTCCTGTTAGCTATAGAAAAAGCAGGCGACCTATAGAGTAAAAGTGATACCTATGACAAACAGGACTGTCACAGGTCACACGGCGCAAGAGGTGGAGCCTCTCCTCTCCCTGGCTGGGATCAGGTGGACACTAATACTGAATGGAATAGAGAAAATAGACATGGAAGCCTGTTCCAACCTTCCCTCACCCAGACTCAGAGGCAGATAACTATCAGCTAAGATCGATGGTTTTATATGGGGAACAGCTATTCACTGAGAATGTATACAGGGTTGCTGTTTGTGCTAACTCCCTTGCCCCCCTGGAGATCTCTACAGGATGTGATTAAAGCCTTGTGTCCACCTCCCCCCTTTTAGTAACCTTTATCTGATGTTAAACCCAGCGTGTCATATTTTGTCCATGTGATGACTGCCCCTTCTCTCTCAATTGTATTAAAATGCTATGTTGGTTGGAAATAAAGCAGTTTGTGATTTACCAAGAAGGAGCGTGTTTGTCTCTCCCTGAAGTATCCAGGTATATTGTTGTTTTTCATCCACTATAGAGCACTTACTCATAGAGAAGTGCCAGGGAACTAGATAGATAGAATATCCTAAACGAACCGGAGTTATCAGGGCAGTATATCCTGCATTGACAGTGGATACACGACTCAAAGTACCAGGTCTTAGTGCTTAGTATAGCAGTTAGCTGTGCAGGTTAGTGAAAGAAACCCACAGACTATAACCTGTCTGAACTGCTATACCTTCCGTGGCAGAGAATCCAGGGCCATATCATCACAATACCTTTACTGGTTAATTTTCTTTAGAATGACATTCAAAAGCTACTCAGTTAGGTAATAATGGTATCAATTTTACTATACCAATCTCTTATCTAAATGTAAACTCAATTTCTGTTGTTGTCTATTGCCTTGAAGGTCTATGTTGTTCAACATATAATGAGCTGCAACATATAATGGGAAATGGATTGTAAGATATTTAGGGAAGTTGCTTGCAAAACGCTAAGATACTGCCCTATAATATACATGGGACTGTGGCAATTAGGTACTCTTAAAAAGAGGGCAGACCATTTGTTCTCTGTAATAGTGCCATTGGGATAGTATAAAAAGGCTGTCAGGTTTCCACAGCATATAATACTGTGTTTGTTAAAGAATGAGAAGAAGCAGCTTAATACTGGAGTTTGTTAAGATAAAAAAATGAAGTGGAGTTGGAGTTTAGTAAGGGAGTCTTTTAGGTAGACAATTTGTTCTCTGTGTTAGGACAGTCTGTGGAATTATGTGGGAATTTGAAGGTAGAAAGGAGATTTTCTCCACATCTCCAAAAATCTTGCTTGACAGAGAAGAGACAAGCAACTGATCCAAGTTCCTTCCTGAGCTTGTGGATCCTCTTTGTTAACTGAATCTAGGGGAGTATGAAAGGAGAATGGAAATGTACCCCAAAATGTTGTTGGACTAAGAAGAGACTGGCTGACTCAGCCTCTGTGATTGACTGACTGAAATAATAATTTGCAAACTGACACTCAATAGACAAATAAGTTCAAATGACACTGTCTCATACAAAAGCCAGAAGAAGAGGGGCCATTTTATTTAGTAAGGTTTATTGTAATTTGTGCTATAAAAATCCTCTTTATACTAGCTGCAGGCAAAAAGAGGGGAAGAAGCAGTTGCACAGAGAGTGATTGGGTCAGTTAATAAAAAAAATGAAAAAAATAAATAAATGAAAAGTAGTTTGACTAATAGATGACAAGAACCCTGCTTTGAGCCACGATTGAGGCTGAAAGATACTAGAAGAGACAAACTGTATATTGCATTTTGAAAAGGACAAGGATACATCACTTACAATCAGTTCTATTGTGTACGCTCCTGTTAAAATCCACAAAACTTCAATAATGTCCAGTAAACATACTAGGGGCAGGGGTAGAGGAAAGGAGTAGCAGCAGTGCAGAAATGTTTAATAAAGTGGTAGTCCAAAACCTAACTGCAGGAGGCTGTTTATAAAAGCAAAATAAAAAGTTCCTCCATCGCCACCAGCAGTATTAATAAACTATTTAAAAAACTGACGACAACAATGAGTTACATTTTAGAGTTGATAGCATAATGGAGGAAGTTGCACCTTTGTTGAAAGTAGATGTAAGCTTAAAGAAAATTCCTGTAAGGGCCAAGGTAAAAGTAAAAATACATTATTTGAGTCTTCAGAATGCCTAGAGGAATAAAAAAAAGTAGTGGGGAAGAAGTGTCAGGCGATGTAGAGAATGACGTTGAGAGTGAGAGATGGTGACATAGCCAGAAAACTAGCTGAAAGGAGAAGGTTCATTCTTCCCCTACTGAAATGGAGCACTGTGTCCATTTATAAATGGTTTGATGAATCAAATGGAAAATAAGTTCTTGCGTTTTTATAACAATTTTAGTAAAGGCACGTTAGAGTTGAAAAATACATGAAAAATGCTCTGTCACTCCATACTGTATGTCAACTCATACTAACAGGTCGTTATTTCTCTAGCAAGAATATTAGTTAATGACTACAGTAATAAATTCAATTTTTTTAAAATCTATCTGTAAAATAGCTTGATTTGTTTTTCCTATTCCCCCAGTTTTTAGGGAACATTAGTGCACACCAACCTGGGGGTAAAAAGTCAAGAGACCCCTCATTTAATATGGGTTACTTTCCAAAATGGTATACCCAGCCTACCTTCCCTGCATATCTGTAATTCGTATGCCCATTTTAGAGAAGCAGATAATTCCAAAAAAGAAAAGTGACAAGTGTAGGTTAATTTTCCTGGCACCACCTATTGTATGCTAACCCAAACAAGTGGGGATAAAGGCATAAAACACTTATTTTGGTGAGTGTCTGCTTTCCAAAATGGACAATCCTGCAAATATTTTCTTTATATCTCAAATAGTTATTGCCATTTTAGTAAAGGCAGCCATTTTCAGAAAGTTGTATGTTGTTGGCACCCCCTACAATATGTGCACACATACCAATGGAGTTAAATTAAATTGGAGATCATTAGCTAGTGAATACAGTTGGAAATTCCATAAGTGAAATTTAAATAAATGCCACATTTTTTATACTTTATTAGTCTTCTGTAGCTCAAAAATGTTCTGCTTTTTCTTCCTCACCACAAGACAGAATGGCATGCAGTGGAAACGTGACCCCCCCCTTTATACTATGCCTGCCAGAAAAAAGAGAAACTTGCCACGTGATAGGGGGAAATTCAGTCTTCCCACTGATTTCAATGCAATGATCTAGGCGAAAAACGTGGAAAATCTGCACTTTTCCCAAAAACGTTGCCACTTGGGAAAGTGCCACTTTACACGTTTCTCTTTTGAGGCAAAATATTTAGCCTGTAACTAATGCTGAGTCAAAGAACCCCAATACAGACACACACAGGGACAGGCAAAGTTCCAGTTGGAAATTTTGTGGTAATTTTAACAGAAAAGGAGGCAAATTACTGTATTTTGTGAATATTCCCACAGGAAAAAAAAATGGACATTTCACAAATCCCCACTGTATAAGTACCGTAATATCTCAGGTATAATACGCCTAATTTTACCCCACTTCACCTTATGTGAAGTGGGGGGGTGCATATTATACACGAGAGTTTTTGCAATAAAAAAACAGTGTTAGCAGACATCTTCCCCCTGGCGCTAACCGCTTTGACAACAACCCTTACTTTGTCCAAGGACCTTCCGCCTCCAGCCAATGATAGTGCCCTGTGTATCAGGGCATTACTATTGGCTAAAGGTGGAAGGTCCTGAAAACCCAATTGAAGGAAGTGGGCGGCAAGTTCAAGCATGCCGCCTGCAGGGAAGATTTGCACAGAACAAGTTTTGCCTGCTCTTCTGGGACTTCACTTGGAAAAGGTAAGGGTTATCGTCAAAGCGGTTAGCTCTGGGGGAGGAAAGATGCCTGCTAACACTATTTTTTTTGTAGTAAGGGAGAAAAGGAGGGTGTGTATTATAAATAGGCACTCTTGTTTCCCCCGAAAATCTTAGGCATAATATACACCTGGGAATTATACACAGGTGTGTATTATACCTGTAGATTAGCACTCACAATTAAATATGTAACAACCTGGGTGCATTACAAACAGATAATATAGATAGCACTTACAGGGGTAGGGCAACTACTTCTCCTATATAAGATATAGCCATAAAGCAAATCACAAATGGGTACACACTGTACCCAGATACTCACACACTCACACAACTGCATAAAAAAGAGATAACCATAGAATAAGCATGAGTATTAAATACACATAGACATTACAATTCAAATAATAAATTATTATTTTTGTTTCACCTGGATATAGTTGATGAACAAAACCTGATTACTGGAATAAAGCACCCACTGCAGTTTCACATCCAGCATTATTAGGCGCATCACACCATAGTCTTAGAGAAGCTCTACTTTAAGTACAATTGTGGCCAAAAGTTTTGAGAATGACAAAAATATTAATTTTCACAAAGTCTGCTGCCTCAGTTTAGATGATGGAAATTTGCATATACTCCAGAATGTTATGAAGAGTCATCAGATGAATTGCAATCAATTGCAAAGTCCCTCTTTGCCATGAAAATGACCTTAATCCTAAAAAAACATTTCCACTGCATTTTAGCCCTGCTCCAAAAGGACCAGCTGACATCATATCAGTGATTCTCTCCTTAACACAAGTGAGAGTGTTGACGTGGACAAGGATAGAGATCACTCTGTTATGCTGATTGAGTTAGAATAACAGACCGGAAGCTTTAAAAGGAGGGTGGTGCTTGAAATCATTGTTCTTCCTCTGTTAACCACGGTTACCTGCAAGGAAATATGTGCTGTTACCATTGCTTTGCACAAAAAGGGCTTCACAGGCAAGGATATTGCTGCTAGTAAGATTTCACCTAAATCAACCATTTATCAGATCATCAAGAACTTCAAGGAGAGAGGTTCAATTGTTATGAAGAATGCATCATGGCACCCAAGAAAGTTCAGCAAGCGCCAGGATCATCTCCTAAAGTTGATTCTGCTGTGGGATCAGGGCAGCACCAGTGCAGAGCTTGCTCAGGAATGGCAGAAGGCAGGTGTGAGTGCATCTGCACACAGAGTGAGGTAAAGATTTGTGGAGGATGGCCTGGTGTCAAGAAGGGCAACAAACAAGCCACTTCTCTTCAGGAAAAACATCAGGGACAGACTGATATTCTGTGAAAGGTACAGGGATTGGACTGCTGAGGACTGGGGTAAAGTCATTTTCTCTGATGGATCCCCTTTCCGATTGTTTGGGGCATCCGGAAACAGGATTATCCGGAGAAGACAAGGTGAGTGCTACCATCAGTCCTGTGTCATGCTAACAGTAAAGCATCATGAGACCATTCATGTGTGGGGTTGCTTCTCAGCCAACGGAGTGGGCTCACTTACAATTTTGCCTAAGAACCCGGCCATGAATAAAGAATGTTACCAAAATATCCTTCAAGAGCAACTTCTCCCAAACATCCAAGAACAGTTTGGTGACGAACAATGTCTTTTCCAGAATGATAGAGCACCTTGCCATAAGGCACAAGTGATAACTAGGTGGCTCGGGGGAACAAAACATCAAAATTTTGGGTCCATGGCAAGGAAACTCCCCAGACCTTAATCCCATTGAGAACTTTTGGTCAATCCTGAAGAGGCCGGTGGTCAAACAAAAACCCACAAATTATGACAAGCTCCAAGTATTGATTATGCAAGAATGAGTTGCTATCAGTCAGGATGTGGCCCAGAAGTTAATTGACAGCATGCCAGGGCAGATTGCAGAGGTCTTGAAAAAGAAGGGTCAACACTGCAAATATTGACTCCTTGCATAAATTTAATGTAATTGTCAATAAAAGACTTTGACACTTATGAAATGCTTGTAATTATACTTCAGTATACCATAGTAACATCTGACAATACTAAGAACACTGAAGCAGCAAACTTTGTGAAGACCAATATTTGTATCATTCTCAAAACTTTTGGCCACGACTGTACTGTAGCTGACTGTAAAAATTGGTAAAGCACCTTTTAGACATAAGCACAGCTGATTCCTGATCTATACATATGCCTGTACAACTGGCAGACAAAAGTGTAGAAATTACAACTAACAGTCACTTGTGACAACATCCAGGGAGCTGTAAACCTTCCAGAGAAGGAAATAGTAAATAACTCTACTTCACATCTGAAGTAGCACATGTTGATAGCAAGGTTATGATTACGGTTCTTGTACATTCAATATCGCACTAAACCATAAGCCAGTGAGTGGTACAGTGAGACTTTAGGTGTTGCAAGGAATGAGAAGGAAATTGTGAAAACACTCAAATATGTGCAAATAAATCACCCTAAGCAGACTTAATAGATTGAAACAAAGATCCAGTTAGAATATCTTTAAAACTAAGTCCTGCAAAAGTGGCCAGTTTCAAAATAGTGCAATGCATACAAAAATCACAAAAATCAGAGATAATAAATTCTTAATCTTCATAAAGTTCACCCAAGCGTAAAGAACTGGAGCCATCCATTATAAAAAGTCTACATCCAGAACAGAGCCAAGAGTCAACATATCACTTTTCACATATAGGTCCACACTGATATATAATATAACAAATCCCTGACAGATTATAGGAAAGAACGGTTAAGACATATTCTGAATGTATTCAGCCCAGGTAAAGTGTAGAACGGTTTTGCGGGACTGTGGGTATTTAAACCCCCCATCAATGTAGGATAATCTTCTAGGAAATATCATAATGAAATGGTTCCAAAACTGGTCAGCAATATGTGAAGACTCTGATGACCTCTAAATTCAGAACACAGGGAGTCATGACAAAACCACCATAAATAGTATACAAATATAAAACATCAGTTTCCTCAAGGATCTAGACAAAAATTATATATTAATGTATGTATATAGTAGACAAACATCTGTGTATATGTCTGTGTGCTAAGGCATGCTCTTGCATGTGTTATAAAGCTGTATGTGCACCTGTGAGATTCTGTATGAGGAAACACTGTAGATACAGAAATCTATTCTTTTAACCCAGAAATGTAACTTAATTCCTTCAGTGAGAACAGGTGGCTTTACTGTGTTGAACAGGAAAATTCAACAGCTTTCAATTTGTAAGTCTGTTTGCCAGAGTTCCACCTCTGGTTAAACCGTTGACATCATTAAGGCTTGTAACAATTCACTCTTTTTGTCACAAACTTGGGAAAAAATGTCCTGCAATTAGAGAGATTTTTCAGTTTGCTCTTCTGTGTTGCTCTAGATTGTGAATGTAACAGGCATGTATGTGTGCGTGTGGTCTTAGACCTTTGCCCTACACAAAGAAATCTTCACAGACATCAGACAATGTATATGTCTCCTTGTGTGCAGCAGTAAATGAAACATCACATATCATACATCTTTATTGTTTGTGGGTCAGATAAGAAAACTGAATAGGCTTGGGTGACAGGTCCCATTGAGTGACCATGAAAAAATTAATGAAAACCACATGGTTGTCTACTTTTTCTCTTGAAAATCTGCCTTAAACAAACCACTTCAATTGTTTTTCTTTTTTGCCTACTGCCAAAATGTTTTCACAATTTTTTTTAAATGGCTACAATATTCCCGCACATTTATTTACACGTACCTTACGTTTTCATGCCAAAAACATGATGTTTCCAGGAAGTGAAACACAAAACTAGGCAACTAGATATCTAGAGAGTTCTAGGTGATTTTCTAGTGATTTATATAGCTAAATAAGGGCAGCAGTGGCTCAGACTGTTGGCTAAGAGTATTTATTTATTTATTTAGAAAATGTTTTGCCAGGAAGAATACATTGAGATTTCTCTCGTTTTCAAGTATGTCCTGGACAGTTTTCAGTAGAGGACAAACTGAGAAACATTATATATTACATGTTATTAAATATACATACGAATATTCATACATATGGAAATTTTAAAATTATAAACAGTTACACTCTGTGTTTAGGTATAGAGAAGCATTTACTTTTAAGGATTTTAGACTGGGAGCATATTTGATTATTTCAGGCAGATTGTTCCAGGCGCTCTGAAGGAGAAGGCAGATCTTCCTGCTTCTTTCTTGTATTGTGGTATACGTAGCGAGTTGTTTGCGGTGGAGCGGTTATACTTAGTATGAGCAGCCATATCAAAAAAAGGAGGAGCTGGAAGGACCATGATGCGTCCAGTAAGTTGGAGGAGGAGGAAGTTACCACCAGCAGCATAGAAAGGTCTGAGAGACCTGATTCGCCAGACCCAGTGATGCCCAGTCCCCCTACATCGTCCCTTAGGATCTGGGGGAAATTTGTGTAATCTTCAGCAAAGGTACATGAAGAAGTGGGTAGCAGTGTGAGCTACTGCTGTCACTATGTCTTCTGATACTAAGGAGGAGGAGGGAGAGGAGAATATGATGGCAAGTGTGACAGCCGGGGATATTACGTCGCACTTGCCATCTGCAAGCAGTCCCAATACTACCACGCAGCAGTTAAAGAGTGTTGGGGATGGTGGAGGAGGTTGATGATGGTTATGATAATTGTGATGAAGGAGCTGGTGGTGAGACTAGCGTGACCATTGTAGATCTTCCTGCCGAGGTGGAAGAGGCAGTGTATGGCATGATGCTGAGCAGCCAGATTAGCTGTTAAGGGAGCCCACAACATCCCCCTGACCCTGTTATTCTGCTTCCTCCAGCATTGTATCTCTGGCACATGATGCTGAGGAAGGCAGAACTGGCTAGCAGTATTAGCTTCAGCATAGATGAGGGTGATGGTGGAGCAGCTGTGATGGAAAAGTGTCGGTATCCTTCCAGTATGCGGCCCCAGGCGAGGAGATCCTGGGCGCCCATTCTGGCTTCTACAGCGCTTCTACGCATGCTCCAAAGGCAGACGCGTAGATGTGTGGGAACACCGCCATCATGACATAATTTCTTAGTGTTTATTACTGAACGCACGGCCTGAGCCCGGCGCTTTGTAATCAGTGCTCTTTCTGGGTAGTAGCGGCTTCTCCACACTACCCTTTGTCCACAGTAGCCTGTACTGTGCCTCCATACCTTGCCCGTGTTCTGTGCCTTCAGGTTAGGTATTCTGGTTCTCTGTTGGGCTCCTGGCCTGCTACGTACACCAGCATCTGCGGCATCCAGTTTGCCTGGTATTGCTCCCCAGCTTATTTCCAGCATGTGCTCTGCCTTCCTGCCTATCCAAGCCTTCAGTCTGCCTCTACCCTCCTGTCTGCATTGGGTTTCAAGCCAGCCTTACTACACGTTCTACTCTACCCTCCTGCCTGTATTGGGTCTCCAGCCAGCCTTACTACACCTTCTGTTCTACCCTCCTGCCTGCATAGGGTCTCCAGTCAGCCTTACTTCACCCTCTGCTCTACCTCCCTGCCTCTTCAGTGCATACTATCTACAGTCTCCCTTCATCTAACAGGTGAGCTTTTACCATTATAGTTTCTTGGTATAGACTCTCCCTGGGGCTGGTGGTGTACGTCCTCGCTGTGGTGTGTTGTCCTGGGCCTTCTTCGGCTCAACCGGAGGGGGTCATCTGGCTTCGCGGCCAGCATCTTTAGTCAGCTTTGGCTGCAGCAAAATACACTACATGGGGCCTGCGCTCGCTAGCCACATTCTCCAGCGTCGTTCCGTAGCCTTCACTCCCCCAGCCCTTTTTGGAGTAGTCCCTTAATTCTTTGGTTTTAGTATATGTATGTTGTATCACCCTTCTTCCTTGATTTCCTGTTAGCACGCGGTATTTGTCACCGTGGTGGGGGCATCTTAGTTTTGCTTCTGGGTTCCATTCCTAGCTTAACCTTTAAGAATTACTGAGCCAAACATTATGAAACCTGCAGGGCTTATGGATGCCCTTACTGCCCTTAGCACTCAGCTCTCCTCTTTGGCAGCTTCTATTCAGGAGCTTTAGAGTAATCAGGCCATACTCCAACACAGGCTGCAGGAGCTCCAACCCGTGCCCCTGCCTCAAGGTCCTGCTGCCATCACCTCTGGTCCTTCTGTGGATCTTGGGGCCTCTGCCCCCGAACTAAGGGTTCCCCTACCAGAACGCTTTAGTGGGAACAGGAGGCTGTATAAATCTTTTATGACAGCTTGCAAACTCTTGTTTGCTATAAACCCCAGAACCTATGCGTCTGATTTTATTAAGGTCCGCACTACTATATCTCTGTTATCTGGGGAGCCGCTAGCCTGGGTGTTTAACCTGTTACAGGAAGACAGCCCTTTGCTTCACTCCTGGCTGTCATTTCATCGGGAGATGGATACTCTATATGTCGATCCCTTATGCTCTGCCTCTGCTCAGTCCGCTATCAGGGCATTGTCTCAGGGACGCCGACCAGTTGAGGACTACATTGAGGAATTCTGAAGGCTGGCCATAGAGACCCAGTGGAATGAGCCTGCTCTTCTTGACCAAATTTCGTTTGGGGCTCACAGACACTGTAAAGGATGAGCTGGCCCACGTTGGTGTACCCTCTTCCTTGGAGGAACTTATGCACCTGGTTATATGAATAGACCAGCGTTTAAGGGAAAGACGCCAGGAACGTCTGTCTTCTGTACAGACTGTTCCACTCATGCTGTCAGTGCCCCCTGCATCTTCGATGTCTGCTACTCAGGAAGAACCTATGCAATTAGGTCTTGTTCGTGGACCTCTGTCAGATGAAGAGAAGGCACGCAGACGTTGCTTAAATTTATGCCTCTACTGTGGTGGAAGTGGGCACCTTCTCCGGACTTGCGGCAAGAAACCCCAAAACCCCATAGGTAAGAACACGATCCGGGGTAAATGGTTGGGTTCCTCTGTCCTCACTCCTAACCATCTGTCTCTTGTGGTTTGTTTGCAGTGGGACAATGAAACACATACTATCCCGGCTGTCATCGACTTGTCATCGACCAATGAGGCCACTCGTTTGGGGGTTCCTCTAGTACCTAAGGAACCGTCATTGCAACTTCACATGGCCGACGGGAGACCGCATCAAAGTGGTCCAGTTCTTCAAGAAACTCGAATGCTTTGCTTATCCGTTGAACCCCACCATCAAGAGCTGTTACATTTTGATGTCATCTCCTCTCCATTATATCCTCTTATCCTTGGGTTGCCTTGGTTACGAAAACAGAATCCATCTATCAACTGGTCCCTTGGCACGGTTTCGTTTTCTCCTCCACAGGTTGAGGAGCTGCATCTCCTAGCCACTCAGGAAGCGCCACCGCAAACATTACCCTCTGCTTACCATGAGTATTCTGACTTTTTGATCATTAGGGTGTTGATCAGTTACCTCCTCATCGGATGTATGACTGCCCGATAGAATTATTACCAGGGGCATCCATCCCTTATGGGTGCATCTTCCCCCCCTCTCTGGGCCTGAGTTACAGTATTTAAAGACGTATCCAGCAGAAAACCTCCAGAGGGGGTTTATCCGCCCTTCCACTTCGCCAGCTGGAGCTGGGATTTTTTTATCGAGAAGAAAGATGGAGGCTTAAGGCCTTGTGTGGATTATCGGGATCTGAACAACATCACGGTGAAAAAAACGGTACACGCTTCCTTTAATACCAGAACTGTTTGAACTTATTTCTGATGCAACCATCTTTACCAAGATAGACCTACGCAGAGCCTACAACTTGGTCCGTATCAAAAAAGGAGACGAGTGGAAGACGGCCTTTAGCACTCGCTATGGCCACTTTGAATAACTGGTGATGCCTTTCGGGCTATGCAACGCCCCAGCGACGTTTCAATGTTTTGTGAACGACATATTCTCCGACCTCCTTGACCAGTATATCGTGATATATTTGGATGACATCTTGATATTCTCGTCTTCTCGGTCAGAACATCGGCGACACATCTGTTCTGTCCTTACAAACCTATGAGAGCATTCATTGTTCACCACATGTACCGGCGCGTCAGCAAGGATCCTTAATAATCCTTAAGGGATTAATTTATCATGCAACTATGAATATATTATGATAGTGATTCCATGTGTAGTTTCAAGAAACATTCAGACAAAATACATGCTATTTCACACAAACGTTCCATGACTGTCACAGTTGGATGACTGAGTAGGTCACATAGTTTGGGTCATAAAAAGTAGGGAGTCACAGGGTCAGATGTATGCAGGAACTTGTGTCCTGAACAATATTGTAATACATTGTTTGTTTAAAAAAGTAGTGAAATTCCCTATAAATAATGTAAATTGGGTCTGAGGGTAAACATCTGTAATTAGAGCTATTTGAGTTATTTCATTACAGTCCTGATATACATAGGAATTGACCATAGCAATATGGAAGATAATATCCCTTTATGACTTGTATGTCAAGTGGCTATGGATATGGGATATAATAAGAGACTCTTTCCTAAGTGTTTAGAAGAGTTTGCTGAACCTCTGTACATCAGAACACTGTTTTTCAATCCAGGTTTCTTACAAATATGGCATCTATGTGTCTCACATCACATTTCCTCCATATTGACCTTCACCTTCATTGTCCATTGGCAGAATTTCCTCTTTCTACCCATCCAGTTTCTTTGGGTGTTGCATACTAACTAGGAAACTGGGAAACCCTCAAGGCCTGGAACATGATATCTGTGTCAAGGCAGGAAAGAGAGTGGGGGGAGGCAGACAATCTTAATGATCCGCCCCCACTATATAATTCAGGTGTGGGAACTTGGCTATTGGAAGTCCCTAGCATATCAGTGAAAAGGAAGATAGGGAAATGTTGTATGTAGGTGCACAATAAAATTAAATCTTTATAGTAATCTTTCATAAAAATCACATGTGAAAACACTTTTAGTGATTAAAATAATTCAGACTCTCTGTGGCCATATGTTATATAAATCAAAAAAGCCCCTAACATATGTCACTGCCTTTGTCAAGCAAGGATGAACTGAGTTAAGGACCTCCTGAACGATGAAAGGTTGGCTGGGTAGAGACTGATATGCTCATGCATTGCATGGATCTTGGAAGCCCCAGTGTTCTGTGGCATTTGCTCCAGGAGATTAAACTTGCCACTCACCCCTGATTTGCATGCATTCATTAACAAGGTTTTACAGATCTGAGAAGAGTGTCACTTTTAGTCCCCCCTGCCTCTGGCTTTATGCATACAGACTAAGCCTTGCCAATCCCTTACCTCCAACTTAAGCAGGTTGGTGGAGATACTCTTGGCATGTGTCCATAGCATAAAGAGGAGGAGACGGCTGCCTATATTCCCTTGTGCTCCACTTCCTTGCAATCATCTGCAGACCAGCTACAATCTGACTGTGAGTGTTTGGTGGGGGCAAGGAACCCTAAAGGAAAGCATTCTATTCCACCTTGGTGCCCAGACCCACCACGGACTAGAGTTAGTGCGTGCTCCATTGTCAAAGTCGGATTTCCCAAATGGCAGAGTAGGCACCTGTCTAGAGCTCCAAATTCTGAGGGGCGCCTCAGATGTGTTGGTCACACCCACATTCTGAATGGTGGGTGTGGTCAGAGCAATCTCAATGTCCCTGTACCAGTTTTGTACCCATTTACAGGCTACTAATAAACCCTTGGATGCGAGAGAGATCACCAGTGTATTGTCGGGCAATGCGTTGGCAATCTCTCTAGCAACCAAAAGGTTAAATCTTTAATTCTTGCTTGTTATAGACCAAGGGCATTTTCTACTCCAGGAAATAGTGGATGGGACTGTAGTGGGGACATGTGACAAAAGTGGGTTTGGCCATGGGTGGAGCTAAGGCAACCTACAGTGCTTTGCCTTGGGGCGCCTTGGATGTAAACCCAGCCCTGTCATGGTACACTGAGCACAGGGGAGTACCCGGCACAAATGTGAATCATACCTGCCACAGAATAGACAGATGGCTGGGGAATCTATGATTCTCATTTATATTTTTATATTTTTTATATCTGTTTCACTGGCCTAGCGAAACATTTGCATTAATAATACACTGTGAACAATTCTGGAGAACACATCTTCAGAAGGACATTAATAAAGTAATTTAAAGGGATAATAATACTTGCAAATTACTAATCCCCATATTGTAGCTTTGTTAAAAAGAAACTTTTGCCCTCAGTGTCATCTCTCAAACCCTTATGGTTTGAGAGATGATAGCGCTCAAAGTTTCCCCCTCCCTCCCCCTTCCCTGACCGAATGTTGAATGCTGACTGCAGAGGAAGCTATTGTATGAGGGTCTTATGTGCATCAGGCAGCTCTGCAGCTGAGCCAAGATCGCGTTTATAAAGCATTCTTTCACTGAACCGGTCTTCTACGTGTGCTTGCAAACCAAGTTTTAGTGAAAGATTTATTTTTTATAAACGTGATCTCTGCAATGCTGCAGAGCCGCCTGATGCAAGTAATACCGGATATCCCTGCAGTCAGCGTTCAGTCAGCGAAGGGGGAGGGAGGGGGAAACTTTGAATGCTATCATCTCTCAAACCATAAGGGTTTGAGAGATGACACTGGGGGCACTGGAGGCACTGTTTCTTTTTAACAAAGCTACAATATGGGGATTAGTAATTTGCAAGTATTACTATCCCTTTAAAGAAGATCCACTACAATGGTAGGGTCTTCATGACACAGGGTACCAGGATAGTCTCAACAAACTTCAAAGGTAAACCTTGAAGGAAAGGAGGGAGATGGGTGATAAGCATTTAAAAATATTTAGGGATCTAATATACTTTGAGAAGGAAGCATTTTTTTAAAAATGGGGATAATAGAACAAGAGATCATGATCTAAATTTAGTGGATGGAAAATTCAGAATTAGTATGTGTATGTACTACTATATGGAAAAGGTGATAAACTCAAGGAAGAGCCTCCCAGTAGACTTAATAGGGACTAATTCTGTAAGGGGAATCAAAAATGCCAGGGGAGACATTAGTTTATTCAGAGAAGTATGTAAGATTATGTATTTTAATTAGATAGGAAAATTTGCAGACTGGATGGGCCATTGGGTTCTTATCTGCCAACAGAAATCTATGTTTCTATGTTTACAATTCTCCACAGTACTTGTGTTTATTACCTTCTCTTTTAAGATCACTTGTCATTCCTCTCTTTGGCTTTATCAGAAATTGAGCAGCAGGAAAACATATTGCAAATGATAAGAAAAAAAATCACATATATACATATTTCATGTGCACATTTTACTGTTGCTGTAAGACAATCACTCATATAATATGATTACTGCAGATAAACACATCCCTTGAGATTAGAGCTAGATCTGAATTTGCAAATTTAAATAGTTTGTTGTTTTCAAGATTTATAATGAAAATAAAATGCAGTTTTCTCCTGTATTATACTTTTTTCAAGTTTTGTGCTGTAAATCACTGTTCTGTTTGCTCCTAAGAAGGAGAAAGCTGCATTTATACAACCATATTATAACCAATAGAAAATATCACTGGAATTCATTACTGTCCATAAATATAAATATATATTGTGATCAGCAGCCATAGTAATGAAAACCAGAAGAGATTATATGACTCATTTTTTGCTAAGTATCAATGATTCATAAATCACCTTCTAAGAAAAATGATGCCTGATATTGCATGGACTGAAATGGTGTTATGAAAATATGAAGTTCTCCTTAGTAACTTTTTAAATAAATAAAGCTCTTCATATCATTGTGCATTTATTTGCATATAAATGGGACTGTATAGAACAGTTAAATAATATATATTGTAGGAGAAACACAAAAATACTTACATTACTGGCAGATTGTTCATTGAGAAGTTATTACAGCTCAAACTCTGTTAGCAACTGAGGCAACTGATGCCAAGAGGGCAAATTTGTTTCAATTTTTCTGTATAATCTAAATTTAGACCTCTTCATAGAAAGCAATAGCAATTACATCACATGGTGAAAACTGGAGTTTAAGGAAAATAAAAGTTTCATGTGTTACAGATTTTGTGTGAAGCATCTCTTAGCTGTGTTAGTACCATTTTTTTGGTACTTTGAAATATTTTTACTTTTTGGAAAAGATGATACAAACCATATTCTCAGTTAAAAACAATGGTAAATGAAAAAATGGATTAAAGCACTCTCTTCAGCAAACTATTTTACCTATAACCCCCTGCTGTCCTCCAACTGTTGAGCTCCTGTACTTGACCAGAGAACAGAATTTAATGTTTGTGAATGATAGAATAGACAGTCACAGACAGAATTGCAGTAACAGAAAAGGTTAAATATATTCCCAGGTAGATTTAGATTGGATTAAGTGACCATTTTGGGAACAGATTTCAGGTGGAATTAGAAGCTTAATACACAGGACATCTGCTGGCTAACAGGCAGGACATAAAGAAGGAGATTCACTAAAGGTAAATGCTGGATAATGTGATTTTGTTGATGTGTTCAAAGCACTTTGACATTTTGAAGTAGACATACATCGCCATATGCACTAAAATTTAGGGATGCAAGGGGTGGAGTGGAGAAAGTCCCCATTAGCATACAAGGTCGTTGAACTGCTGTTGATGTGGTAGCGATGCTCTCCCTCACACATCACCAGCTCTGCAACTATCCTGAAGTCTGAGAGCATTCTCTCTGCTGCCCACTTGGCCAGAAGGGGAGTGGAAAGAACATTTTCAGCACTATGGACAGCATCACTCCTTTATCCATTTGAATGCCAACCAGATGTGCATTGCTCACCCCTGCAGCATTCAAATAGTTAAAAAAGTGCACCAAGCGCCACACAATTATCCCCTTAGCTCTGTATCATTATTATTCCATAGATGTTGTACACTCCCAAGGGAGAAAGCAGGGTCAGGGATCATCCACTGGCATTTGTGTCTACCAACTGCTGCCCAGCCTTGTTCTCTTGCCCATGGGTAGACACAGAACAGTGGGAAGGCAGCATTTTTACAATGTAATGAAGAATGTCAGATTTCTATATTGTGGGGCAGAATGGGGAACATCATCAATGTGTGTTAGCACCACATACACTGCCTGACACCCCCAGCCTTGTTCCCTCGCCCAAGTAGTGCCCATGGGGATTTGTGGCTACCTGTAGGGAAGGAAACAAGGCTGGGGAGTCAGAAAGTGTACATGGGGTTCTGTGTCTACCAGTAGGCAAGGGAACAAGGCTGGGGGTGTTAGCCACAAATCCCCATACATGCTGCCTGACCCCCAGCCTTGCTCCCTTGGGAGTGCACAACATGTATAATATATGATACAGAGCGAAGGGGATAACTGTGTAGGGCTTGGTGTACTTAAACCCTTAAACCTTTGAGTGCCACAGAGGTGAGTAATACACATCCCTATGACACTCAAAGGCATATGGGAGTGATGCTGCGCATGGTGCTGAAAGTGTTTTCTTAACTCCCCTACTGGCCAAGTGGGGCAGCAAAGATAATACTGTCAGACTTCAGGGTTGTCTGCTGCTGGTGATGTGTGAAGGAGAGCATCCCTTCCACATTTTGAGCCCTCTTCAACCTTTAGTGAATCTCAGCCAAAGAGACAGAGAGTCCAGTGATGAAAGCAGAAGGGATCACAGGAGTTTGCAGACATATAAGTACATTTAGGTAGGTCAGATGAAAGCTGATGTCTAACTGGAGAGTTAGTAAGCCCTAGAGTATTACCAGTGGTGAAGGCAGTGGCAGAGTCAGATGGAAGCTGATGTCTATGACATCTTAGCCTGGGAGCCATTCAGCCAGAAAATGATACAGGTGGAGTAGGCAAGTAGATGAGTCAGATCAGAGCTGAGGTCTTAAGGGGTGTCACTCAGCTTGAACATGATGAAAATAGAGCGGGCAAGAAGCAGTGTCAAGTGGAAGTTGAGGGATTAGCCAATAATCAGTCATTCATTGTGTGGTAAAATTAAAGATGTCATGAAGCAGGATCAGAGAACTATCAAAATCAGGTTTATGAAAGAAGAGAAACAGTGGAGGACAAACCGGGTAATAACAGATGAACAGCAACAAAGGGTATGCTGGAGCAGAGGCTAACAGCTTAAAAGAGGAACAGGAAGAGGCAGGTATAAAAAGGAAGTTAAAAGTTATGACTAGAGGAAGGTAGCAGCCAGGTGAGAAACATGGCAAATGGCTGGACAAGGATGAGTAGAACATGGAGGCACGCAATCCTGAGGTTGACTGTTATGAACAAGAATTTGATGCCCCAGAATTTTTTTTTCTGTGAATAAGTCTTTTTGACAGTTACCATTTAATGGCACACACCAGAATCCCCATATTACTTTATTTAGTATTAAAAGAAACTCTGGCACCTCCTAGTAGTAAACTCCCACTAGTCATAATCAAGGTAAACACTGCTGAACTGGAAAAGTTCAGAGACGTTCAACAAAACTGATGGAAAGATGGGAGGATCTGTGTTATAAAGAGGGACTAGCCAAACTCAGTTTATTTACATTAGAGAAGAGATGATATGATTACCATACACAAATATATTCAAGGTCAATACAATGAACTCTATAAGGAGCTGTTTACTCAAAGAGTTTAGCAAGAAAAAAACAAACAAGTGGTCCTCCATTAAGACTAAGAGGAAAGGTGCTTTCGACTAAAACAAAGACAGGTATTGTTACAGTAAGGGTAGTAAAGTTATGGAATTCTTTGTCATGGGGTGTAGTGAGTGCAGATATTGTAGTTGCTTTCAAAAAAGTATTGAATACCTTTCTAGCTCAGAACAATGTTGCTTATTATGTTGGTTTCACAGCAGATAGGATTTTAATCCAGGGAAATATCTGACTGCCATGTTTTTACTCACTGGGGCTTAATTGCAAATGGTGTCGATTTTATTAACATGGGGGATTTGGCATGGGCTGAACTTAATGGCTTAATTTCTTTTTTCAGCCTCATGAACTATGTTGATATTTTAATATGTTACTAACAGAAACACAACCCTATGAATACTGGAATCTGACAGTGCCCTTCTGAATTGAGTTTCCATCAGGGCTAAAACAGATGCTAGTGTCTTATTATGCTTGATTATATATACATTTTTCATCTAAAAAATGGTGAATGTCAGTTCAGATAATTTGTATACTTTTAGAAGATCAGAACTATAACTTTATTTCTCACAACGGACATCCCTAATTGCAAATCTGTTGAATAATTGTGCAGGGAAAATAGTAATTGGGACTGTAATATATACATTTATGTACCAGTAAGTTTTAATCTATTTTGATAATCTTAATCATAAATGTAAATATCACTTCTTGTTATAAGCACTGGTGCTATACCTATACTTTGCTATTTTTATGTCTCTTTATACCCTTAAATTTTGACTGCAGGAAATCAAGTGGTTCACAGATTAATAAGGAAATCACTTGCCATTTATCTCTATTTGTAATGGGTGTGAAGAGGCAATCTGAGCCATAAATCCTAGAGTAGAGGCATTAGGCTCTTAAATTTGTCGTCCATGACAAAATATCTATAAACTGGAATTTCTAGGCTTTAATCCAGTTTGTATAGTGCTGAAGAGTGATAATAAACTGTTATTTCAATATTACAGTTGGTATTCATATCTATAATGCAGGTCACTATTGTGACCCAATGGTAAGGCATACATCGGATGACTATCACACATACCTTACTATAATCTTGCTTAATGCTAATAACTTAAAATTAGCAAATGTGGAGGCATAGTGTAAAGTAAATGGTGAGATAATTAATGTTGCCTACTAGAAACTACTTGGTCGTGGGAAAACATCTCTGGCTGGGAAACCCTTTCCAGCAACCACATTCTTATGCTCACACTAACCAACATTCCATGACCCTTCACAAAAAACACAGGTATAATAAACCATAAACATTCAAATTAATGCATGCAATACACAGAAACACTCAATACATTCCTATATATAACTGTATTGTAGGCATTTTATAAATATATCTAAAATTGTAATAACACAAGTTATGTACTAACACTTTTTTTGTTGACTCGAAACAATACAGATGATGTGTGCACAAATCCCATCTAATCATTTAACCTGGAATATCTAAAACATTTTAAGGATCTTATGTTTAAATGAAAGATTGAATAATTCTACAGCAAATTAACTGCACCATAGGGGAAAATACAAATTCCACAACATTCCCACTGATTTAAAAGAGGCTATGGATGGGCAAAAAATAAAAACAAATTCTGCAGGATTTCATGCAGAAAAAAAACAATTTGCTGCTTTTTCCACAAAAATTCCAGCCTATTGAAATGTCTCAAAATACTTTTTGCTAACCCCAAGAAATTTCCCATGGGGTGGTTAGATTCATGGTGTGAGGCTTTGACTATACCAGTGAAGTAGTGAATAGGATGGAGGACAGGATGTGCAATTCTATGGTTACCAGTGCAGTGGGACAAGGCTGGAGGTCAATAAAGAGTGTGATTATATGGCTACAGTGGGAAAAAGACTTGGAGGTCAATATGTTTGGGTCTATGGCTACTGTTGGACAGGGCTGGGGGGGACTTATGTGTGGTTCTTTGCCAACTGTAGGACAAGGCTGGAGGGGTTAGTATGTGTGGTTCTATGGTTACCATGGCACTGGGGTTCACAGGTACAGCGGTGCTTTTCTACATGGCTGACAGGCAGTAACCAATGGCAGCAGTAGTATGGCAGTAGTTGAAGAGCCTCACATTGCCCATTGCTATGTCTACCAGGAAGTGGAACAAGGCTGGGTGATCAGTATATGTGGTTCTGTGTATGGTGGGACAAGTCTAGAAGTCAGTATGTGTGATTCTATAGATAGAGTTAGACAAGGCTGGGGGATTAGTACTTGGTGGAAAAAAGGCAGAAAAATTTCACTTTTCACAGACATTACCACAGAAGACAAAAAAAAAATTTTTCTCTCTTTTCACTTTCTGGGTGAAAATGTTTGCCCATCACTACTTTTAACCCCTTCAATGTTAGAGGGGTCTCTAATGCACAGCAAAACAATGGGTTGGAGACTACTCTAGCATTCAAGAGGGTAAAAGCCCAGTTTAATCAAAGGGGGTTTTATTTACTCAGTAAAGGTGCTGTTGGTTTCCCCAAAAATTATTAACCTTTTTTTTTTAACATAATACCCTATGTCATGGCTTTCCAACATGCTGCCCTTTTGCCGAATGTGGTACATCCAAGCCCAAGGTACAGCTTGAATGAGATTTTAATAAATCATTTTTACCTAATTAGTAAAGTACATATAAACTAAGAGTCCATTGGGACCTAATCACCTGCTTTCCAGTACCATTGTGTAACTAAAATCTTTGTCACTGGCTAGCACTAGGCCTATAATGATGCACTTTTCTATGAACAATTTTGATTACACTTTTTATACTTTCATATTATGCTAAAAACCCCAGGTTATAGTTCCTCATCATTGACAGAAAAAAATGAATGCAGCCTTCACACATATGAATTTCTGGTCATGTGACTCATGAATGAAACATCTTGGATGTCTTCTGACCTACAGACTAACACAGGCAGTACTGCAGCAATTCTGGCAAAGAAAAAAGCACTATAATATAAAAGCTAAGTGAAATATTTAAACACTAGTTTATGGCTATAAAGAAAAGGCTTACATCTCAAAGCCCAGGCATCCATAGAAATCACTTTCATCAAGATATCTTTTCTTCTTCTCTCTCATTGTATCTATCATTGTGTCAATGTGTGAAGAGTGTCAGTGCCTTTAACTTCAGTACTGTATGTTTCCTTCCAGTTAACCATTTTATACAGTTCTATTAGCAATGCTGGGCAGATGCTTCACAATGAAAATAAATACTAAATCAAAAACAATAAGAAGCAACATGAGAAATAATAAAAATAAAATAAAATCACTGGTAAGTTTGTTACAGGTGCAGTATCAATGGGAATCCACCCTGTGGCATGATATAGTATACATATCTGTACCTTAAAAAATATATTCAACTACCAGATAAAAGCAATAATCTCTTTAATATGAATAAATGTTTTTAAAAAATGGCACCAACTATAGCTATCTCTTATTCACTCATACTGGCTTATGTGTTTCACACCAAATGGGTGATTAAAGTGGATGTGTCACATATATATAACATAGCATCAATATTTAGGCTACATAGCGAATACTACTAAAACGTTATTAATTTTTTGTTTTAAGTTTTATTTCATTTAAATGTAACTTAGAAAGTTTGGGCTGCAGCTGTTTCCGAATAGACTGCTCTGCCTCTGCTTTCCTCCCTCCTCTGATGACGGAGGCTTCTAACTGTAAGCTAGAGCAGTCTCATTGGCTAGATATCGATCTCTGCCAATGAGAGCTCTAGCTTACAGACAGAAGCCTCCATCATCAGAGTAGGGAGGACAGCAGAGGCAGAGAGATAGACTGCGGTTACAGAGCAGGTAACCGCAGTCTATGCGGAAGTACCTGCAGCCCAGACTTTCTAAGTTACATTTACATGAAATAAAACTTTAAAAATTCATAACATTTTAGTAGTATTCGCTATGTAGCCTAAATATTGATGCTATGTTATACAAATGTGACTCATCCACTTTAATCATAGATATAAAACAAAATGATTCAGTTTGAAATCAGTGTGAAATGAACCATAGTGCTTACAGTCTGCATAAAAACATAACTTGGCTTGCAATAAATAAACTGAACAACAGGAATATTAATCAAGATTAATTTCAATCTATAGAAAGTCACAAAAAGAAATTGAAGTCTATGGATAAAGAATGAACTTGTCCACAAGATTTGATGTCAACAAACCGACCTACAAAGCTTATCAGCTTAACAGGCAACTTAGTAAATATTAATGCTAATTAATATAACAAATACAATGTAATGAAAATATAATTATGCTACAGCACCAAATTCAAAGACAATGCTACATTACAGCAATATAACAATGAACTTCAGTCCCAACATTGATTAGCATTGTTTGTACATGCAATGTGTATTTATAGTTCTTTTTTGCTGCTAGCTTTACAGAAACTACTTTTAGATCTTTCTAGATCAATGCTAATTGATATGCCATCCCTGGAACAAGGAAAGCAGTAAATTGGTTCCTATTTGTGAGGCTGAAGTAACAACTTGCAACCACATGAATTTTGGCATCCTGTGTTTAATGCTTTGCAGAACATGGGGTAGATGAAAGCAGAATATGTCAAGGATGTGTCAGTTTAGATCCCCATTAAAAGGACTGCAGTGTCAGCAAAAAAGCATTGGGAAATTTAAAAACAATATTCATGTTTTTCTGCCCTGTTTAGGGGTTCTACAGTCACTCATTTCATTTGTTAAATCCTAAGGATAGATGAAAAATTTCACCACAAAAGGAAAACAAGAAAAAAATGCCCTTTCTGTCTTCCACAGTAATTTCTGTGAAAAGTTATTTTTTCATTACTTTTTTGTTGCATTGAAATCAATGATAATAATATTTTTTCACCCTCATCTGAAGCTACCTCAATGTATTTCTCCATTTTAACATGTGAGTATAAAAAGAAATGTCAGTCTACAGCATAGACAATGATGGAAAAAGAAGATTGCTGAAATGTTCATGCTAGGCAGTGTAGGCAGATAGGCAAAGAGAAGGAGCTAGAGATGCTTGATATAAGGAGAATTGGTGGTAGACAGTTGTTGTTTAGCTATATGGGATGTGGGTGGTATGGGTGTGAAGAAAGAAAGGAGAGTTAAATAAAACCAAAACCTTTTGACAGATAAGTGACAGTGTTAGTGACAGACAGGCAAGGAAATTCTATTATAGCTGAGACTCATTTGAGAAAAAGATTGAGAGATACTAGACAGCAAACATAAAACATAATGTTTTCATTGTTCTCATTAAAAGGAACTAAATTTGCAAACACCATAGTGTCAGTGGTGGGAATACCTATTCCTATCTAAAGTTCTTACTCCCACTCTTTGTTTGTTTGACCCAGGAGAGCTCTCATTTCACTGTCATCATTACCATCATCATCATCATCATTATTACTTTCACTATCATTAGCACCACCAGCAGATTATACCTCATCTCTTGTTGGTGACTCTTCCTGGTGTCATATTCACAGACACAGCAGACTCCTCAGGAAGTTACAAAAAGAAAAAGATTCCTGAACTAATCCTTACAGATTGTCTGGAAAATATAGTGTAATGTATATGATAAACCTATGCGATTTTTAATTTCATAAAAAAACGAGAATTTTGTGACATAATTTGGCAAAAATATGTATAAGTTCTCTTAACATGCCAAGGTAACTCAATTTCAAGAGAATCCTAAGCATTATAAAATAGCATTTTAAAATAACTAATTGAATGAAATAAAATTAAAGCTGAGGAAGCAGCTCTTATGGAAACACATATATGTAGGCATTTTGAGATTAAAACCTAATAAAACACTAGGTAAAACACCCATCCCCCCTCTAAAGGCTCTGAAAATCTCATTTTTAGAATAACTTGCTTTTGAACAGGAAATGTTTGCAGTAGGTAGGTGAAGACCAAAAAAGGAGAGAACACTGCACCAACCCCTCTGTATAGGTCTAATCCACCCACCACTGCAACTATACCTCTGTGCTGCTACTGCACACCACCACCTGGAGAAAATAAAAAATTCAGGTTTTAGAAACATACCTCAAATGAGGATGCAGTGAAAGCAGTATTATTTGATGTTTCTGGTCTCCCAACCCTCTTCCTTCTCCTCCTCCTCCTTCTGTTACTACTACTACTACTACTACTACTACTACTGTTATTTTGCTGTTACTTTCAGATGTGGATTTATGTACATCAGCAGCAGCATCCCACCAACTCCTACTACTCATTTTAAACAAGCAAGTACAGAAAGCAAAAGCAGCAACACAGGTGTCAGATACAACTACTACTACTACAACTTATTTTTTCTTTGTCTCTCTCTTTCTAATTTCCCTTTCCTCAACCACTCCCTGACTACCAACTAAAACCTATATGAATGGCAGGAAACTTGAGATTTTATAATATTGCAGTGGGAATTTTCACAGCCATAGAAAGCATGGCTGGAAATCACCAAGTTATTTTGGGAATGTTATTCCCACTAGAAAAAGGCAAGCATTTTAATGGATTTTCTAACCAAAGGAATCTCTACAACAAAGATACAAATTGTGTTTTTTTAATGTGAAAATTGCCCAGGAAAATAAAATGGAACTTTTCAAATCCATACAAATACTAATAGAGCTTAAATCAAAGATGCGCATTTATGTTTATGCTATGCTTTTTCTTTGCTTGTACTTTATGTATCCAATCTACTTTTAGTCTCCATTCTACTCAGTTTATCACCTCTTGTGGGTTTCTTCACCACTCTAGAACAAAATGGGTGCCCCACTGCCTAGTACATTGTTGCAAATACCTCTGGTTGTCAAGGGGTTAATAGTCTGTAATCCCATAAAGAGTAATTAATATTGTAACACAGTAAATTACCTTCAAAAAAGACTATCAAGTTCAAACTTTGCCTCATAACCCAGAAAAAGGAGAATATTATACACTTTCCTTACTCGAGAATGAGTACGAGTTTATTTACTTCCTGTTTTACCTATATACAATAAAACACTTTCCTCTGCTGAAGTTAAAACCTTGTTTCCACCAATCATTAGGCTTGTGCAAACTGGTTCTTCAAAATTTGGTAATTTGTCGAATAATGGGTCATTCGAGCGACACTAGGTTTGACCGAAAGGCAAGGGTCATTCCTAAATAAAAATCTGAATCCGAACAGCCCTCGTCCGAAATGTTGTTGAAAATTTCAGAAATTCAGCAATGACTTCCCACAAGCGATACTTTACCTCCCTCTCTAGTCCAATCAGCTTCTTCATTTCATGACTGGGTTTGGACTAATGACATGTCAGATACCCAGACAGCCTGCATTTCCTGTTAGTCCATTTTTGGAGCTCAGAGAGAAAAGAAGGAGATAGAGAGTGTCCAGTTGTTGTGTAGGCAGGCAAGTAGCATTAGTCTTAAGCAGTCAGTCAACATTAGTGCCTTATTGCCAGTGCAAGGGAGAGCCATTTGTTCCTGTGCAAAAAAATATTAAAAAATATTAAGAATTTGTTTTAATAGTTTTCATAGTGACACAGTCAGTCTGACAGTTGTATAGGCAAGCAGGGTGCCTTATTGCAAACACAAGGGAGAATCATCTTTGTCCCTGTGCAAACAAATATTACACAGCCAGTCTCATAATTGTGTAGACAGGCAGGGTGTCTTATTGACACCACAAGGAAGAGTCATTTATTCCTGTGCAAAATATAAAAAATATTAGGAATTTGTTTTAATAGTTTAGTGACACAGCCAGTATCACAGTCTCACAGTTGTGTAGGCAGACAGACAGGCAGGCCTAGTACCTTATTGCCACTGCAAGGGAGAGTAATCTTTTAAAGCATTTTAAATTCAACAAATAATTCGGACTGTTGTCGAATTTCATCTGAGTCAAACAGGTCTGGTCCGAAATGCGGATCCTACGAATGGAAAAAAAAATTGTCCAAAATTGAATTTTACAAAAAATGTTTGTCATGCACATGTCTACAAATCATAGTCTGTGGCCTCTAATTATTTGATTGTGCCTTGTAATTAAAAGCTCATTAAAGAGAGCCTTGTATTGACCTTGCATATACTTTCACAATGTAACAAGATCCTTTCTTAGGTGCCTTTTCTATAGAGTAAATAAACAAAGCTTGGCTAGACATTCATCATACTTCCACATAATTTATCATACTCTATTCCCTTAATTAATTTGCTTGCTCTTCTCTGTACTCTTTACAGTTTTAGAATATCCCTTTTCAGAACGGTGGCCCAAAACCGCACTTATATTCAAGGTGAGGTCTTATCAATGATTTGTACAGTGGCAAAAGTATGCTATCCACTCTTCCTTCAATACCCCTCTTTATGCAAGGAAGTATTTAATTTGTTTTTGCTACTGTTGTTTGACACGGATCACTATCACTCACAGATGTTTTTCTAGTCTCCTAGAATGATTCTAATAAAACATTACTAAGTGAGATGTATAGTACAATATCTGCATGCCGTTTTATACAGCAATTTAGAGGTAATCCACCACTTAAAGACATATTACAAGTTATTTTGCAAAGCTTTCACCTGTTTCAAGTAGAGCTTTTCATTTATGTCCATAAGTATAATTCCAAAATATGATACTTGAAGAAATTAAATTAAATATTATAGTTGTGTCAGAAAAAGTGAAATTTAATGTACAATGTAATATTGTTTCAGGCGATTGTTCATTTATCAACCAAATGTCAGGAAGTGCCAACATTTTTCTAAAAAGTTGTACAATAGGCAGACAAGGTGTGAGAACATTTCTAACAATGCATAAGTAACATACTGAAACTACAGGATTAGATTACCCTGACTATAGGGTTTAGTTACAATCTACAGGACATGACAGGGAATTGATACAAAATGTTAAAGTGCTTGGTGATGTTGGTGTATGTTTCAGGCTCTGACTTTGACCATTCAAAATGTATAAATTGGGCCAACCATTCAGCTTACAATTTCATTCAGTAATCAACACTGTCACAGAAAGTCTCTAAAAGAAACTCCTGTTATCGTACACTGAAATGGGCACAAGCTATAGATATAATCAGGAAATCATTGCATTACATAATACTACTTACATGAATAAACTGGCTGATGGAAGCCATTTTGGGCTGCATCAAGCAGCCTCAGGCTTTTGCTAAGTATGCTTCCATAGGAGCAGACTTAACAAAAAATGATAATTAGCCTTTTTATCTTTTGAAAACAGACATCAACCCTTTTGAAAATTGAAATCACCAAATGTAAAATATTTTTAAGCTAATAATCACAATATAACATTGTTATTATTTTTTGTTATTATTATTATTACCATAATTATTAGTTTTTATGGTCATTTCTTAGTGCTTGTGGTTTTATTTTTCAAAACAAATACCAAGTACATGGATGCATAATTAAACAAATTACTAGAACCCTCAAAGAAACTTTCATTGCTCTTATACCAGATGTGCTAAATACAGTACAAATGTAAGAAAAAAGAGATTTGTATTAAACTGAATAAGCATTCTAATAATGTTGAGAGTTATAACAGTTCCTCAGTCCTTTGAACATTTTCTTTCAAAGATAATCCATTATTTTCTTAGGCTGAATAGTCCTTTCAAGCTAGCGGTAGTTACTATCAAAGCAGTTTTAACATTGTTAGGATACCATTAAGGTTCATTATATTTTATGTGGGAATCTGAGTAAGAATCATTTTCAATATAGTTCTTCCAAAATTAAAATCACAAGTTGTAAAACTAATCTAAGAAGTGTCAGATATAATGAAATGTAATTTCAGTCTTCATAGTTACTTGTTATTAACTGCAGCAGTTGGAAGCATAAGACTTTCTAACTAGTCATAGGCTGGAATATAATATACATCATGGAAAATTAGATTTTTTTGTTTTCTTTTTTCTGATAGATGGAAATAGCTTAACCCCCTTCTGTAAGAGAGATATAAATTGTATTGAAATCATTGGATAACTTATATCAAATGGTATTCTAGGTAGAGTCTATATTTTACCTCCTTTTTATGTTTTTACTTTGTTTTAACCCCTTAAGGACCATTGTCGTGCCAGGACTGTCACGGCGGTCGGGCACTTAAGGACCAATGACGGTTCTGGCACGGCACGGAGTTCAGTGCTCCCGGCACGGCTGCATGCTGCTCTGGAAGCCCTGAACCGGAAGCAATAATGAAAAAAAAATGCCCCGTGGTCCGCAAGTGCCGCCCACGCACACACGGTGTGGTCACTTAAGGACCGGGGACCATTTTGTTTTTTTCTTTCGGAATCCAATTCCGGACTCCCCGAATGGCATACAGCCAAGCAGGGAGCCCAGAATTCCATGATGGTCCAGGACTGTCATGGGTCCTTAAGGGTATAACAACCTATGACGGTCCAGGATCGTCATGGGTCCTTAAGAGGTTAATGTATTATAATTCTGTATGCATAAAATTAATTTAACCTTTTAAGTGAAAATGTAGATAAGGAGTGGCAGGTAGGCAGCTGGGAACTGGTAAACAAGTGAGAAAGTGGAAGGAGAGAGAAATGAAAGTTGTGGGCTATAATCAGGTGCTTTCCTATAGATAGGTTTGGAATATTGGTTTAAATAATGGGAGCATGCTTACTATATATTCTTTTCTTGTCTCACAAGTGAATATGCTAGAGAATTTCAAAACAGTTTATCTAAAAGTACCACCTCTAATGAATAACCCCTAATTTTCATAGTATGATGGATAAACACGTGTTTCAACATAAAACATATTACAAACACAATTGAATTGTATGTAAATATAAAGATCTCAAAATTAACGTTTAGCTCCCTGTGGTTTCAGTTGTCTCAATGGTTCACAATGTGTAATTAGTTCCAGTTGATAAGATGTGGATTAATGTGTTGGAATAAAGATGGAGATGAAATGATGAAAGTCCGTCACTTGTTTACTTTTCCCGTCAAGCTGCTTTCGTCTACAAAGCGCTCAGAAGAGTAAAAATAAGGGTAGAAAAAATTAACAATATATAAGTGTAGTATTTTTAGTGAACTATAAAAATTCCTCATGTATAAAAGAGACTGGGATAATCAAATAATAATATTTATAGAGTTATTGCTATAGACAAAAATGAAAAAAATGAAATCTATTACCAAATGCTTGGCTTGTAGAAGCCGCCACTACAAGGTTATGATAAACCCTTTTCTTTTTAAGATCGGTTCGTTACTTCTTGGTGAATGATATGTATCTCCACAATATTGTGGTGGACATATACATTTAAACAGTATATATAGCGCAGCTGGGGTTTGCTTAAAGGGATAGTAATACTTCGTTTTATCTTTATTTTATTTTGTAGGCATTAAAAAAACATGAAGAACGATATAAGTCTTATCTCTCAAACCTTTATGGTTTGAGAGATATTCACAAGCAAAGTTTCCCCTCCCGCCCCTTTTACCTAGTGTAAGCAATCTCTTTTCAGATGTGGAATGCAGTCCATAGACCAGACAGATAACAGAAGGGGACAATATTCTTTCTAACAATGAAAGCCCTGCCCACCTTGACAAGCTTTTCAGCTTTTTCCCTTATCTTAATTGAAGATTGTCCCTCTCTGCAGTCTACCTGGGCACCTTCCTTCTGCTTTGGCTGAGCAGTTTTACATCAGTAAAAGGGGTGGGAGGGGGACACTTTGTCATTGAATTACTCTTGAACTATAACTCTGACAGTATTGAAATAACACTCTCCAAAGTCCAAACACTATGATGATTAATTAGAGATGCTTTTATTATGAAACATTACTATCCCTTTAAATGCTAGCAGGCTTTTCACTACATGTAAGGATGGGTATTCTACTTACAGAAAAACAGTCAAGTTAAAGCACGGCAAGAATTCCTTCCACTACTTATGCATTCAGCAATAGATGTCTGGTCCCCCATGGCTGTTTGCTTACTTTATGAATTCTTGATTGACAGGATTTTGCGTTGAGGCCTCTGTTTCAGAGTTCCACTATGGTCCTGTCAGCTATGTTGAACAATGGCATTCTCTGGCAGGCTTTTTTTTCTTGTGTAACTCCTTCCAATGTGTTTCAAAGCGCTGATGGCTTCTTCCTCAGGGAAAATGGTTACTGTGTATGTGTAGAGAGCTTACCTACAACCTGCGTTCCTATTTGTAGCTTCTCCATTGTCAATCACAATTATCTTAATGACATGGATACATGGTATTTTACATTTATACAGTAATACTGTGAAACATAGCATTTCCAAAAATAAAAAGAGCATGGACTAATAAAATTGATTTTATCCCAGTGTGACTGTTGTTACATAAATTTATATTCATTAATTGCTGTATTAATTACTCTATGGATATATCTACATATAATTTCATACATACTATTTAAATTAATATGCTACTTGGACCCACTTCTTTCAGTTCTTTTTGAAAGAGAATATAAGCCTCTTTGTTCTCTTTTTATGTTTTTAAAAAATTAACTTCATATTACCATATATATTTTTCTAATATGGATTTTAAATTAGTGCCAATAGGGACATGAAGAAGGTTTTTATTCCTATTGGTGTTTTACCTTGCTTTGGCCAACCTTGTTTGTTAATTTGTTAATTAGACCCTTTCCTGTTGATAATATTCATTCTGTGGATTTTGTTTTATAGAATGTTGTATTGAATTAATTAGTAAAGAAACATTTATGTTCCTTGGGTGATTTTGTTTTATGATATATTATTTATGTGATTTTTTTTGTGTTGCTAATTAATTGGGGTCTACTATGGCTCTATTCCTTCTGATACATTGTTTTTTTGTTAAAAACACCACAGATCCATTTCCTTATTGAGCCCTTCAGGCATTAGGGTGTGCATCTTATAAATCCAATATGTTTTCTTTTGTGCAAGTCTCTTATATCTCTCTCCTCCCCTTGGATGTGGGGGTATATAATCAATGGTTTGGACCTTTATGTTGTGATCGCTACCATGGCATTTTCTCTAGTGGTTTGGAATAGAATGGGCAATTGACTGTTTGCAAATCTTATTCCTGTGCTCCCTGAATCTCTCCTTAAATGGCCTTGATAGTCTTCCTACGTATTGCCTGGGCATTCTAGTAAATTACATTACATATTACATTACGTATGTAGTATTGCAATTTGCGAAATGGTTAATTTGAAAGGTTTCTTCTGTAACATTAAACTGAAATACTGTGGATTTGGTATTCATTTGTTTGCAGGTTATACACCTGTTATGTCCACAAAAGAAATTCCCTTTTATATTCTCTTCTTGAAGAGAAGAATTTTCACTTTTTTAGGTGTCAGTTTTCTTGAAAATCAATCTTGGTTTAACAGGTAACTTTTCTCTGAGGTATTTGTCCCCCTTAAAAATATTCCAGTGTCTTCCTATGATTTTTCTTATATTGTCTGCTCCACTAGTATATTTTGTTACAAAGTGAAGTTTTTGTTTTGTATATTTTGTATATTGGTAGATCTGGAAGTCCTATGGGAAGAAAATCAAGAAGAACCATCCCAGTATCCCAATATGATTCAAGAAAACAAAAGAATAATTCAAAGTAATCTGAGAGCTCAATCTAAATTTTACCCAACAAAATCAAAAGGTCCCATTATAAAATCCATCATAGAAATGGTATTGCAAGACCTGCAGAAGGAATTCAGAAAGCCAATGAAATGAAAGAAAACTGAACTCAAAAAGAGTAACAAAGTCTAAAGAGATTAATGAAAAATAATTTGGTTTTTAGGGAAGCAGACAAGGGAGGGGCCCTAGTGGTTCAAAGCAGGGAACAATACCTGACAGAAGCAAAAAAGAATTCTACATGACAGTAAATTCTACAGAAAACATCTTCCAAATTCCCTGAAAGGATATCAAATGGAATATGACAGTTTCATCAAGAAAGCGTTTGAGGAAGCCATTTTCTCCAAACAAGAGTTCCAGTTCCTGAAAGTAGAACATCCGAATACTCCCATATATCATAATATCACAAACATCCACAAAAACACCACAAATCCTACAGGTAGACCCATCATTTCCAGAATAAATTCACTCACTAGCAACTTATCACAGTTAATAGATTTTCACCTACAAAACTATGTTACAAAATTACCCTCATATACCAAAGATATGGGACATGTATTGGAGAAACTGGAGGAAATTACATGGAAAGAAGGATACACATTGGTGACGTGTGATGTATCTTTATATAGCAACATAGCCCACGGACTAGGAGTAGAAGCAGTTTCCCATTTTCTGGCACAAGATAGCAACTTGATGGACAGAATCAGGTTCATATTGTACCGCAATCATTTTATGTTCAAATCTGTGGGACAGAAATTGGAACTCACTTTGCTCCTAGTTAGACACACACATATGGACAAAATACAGGAAACAACTAGTACTATATATGAGATTCATAGACGACCTGTTCATTATATGGAAAGAAAAGGATAAGCAATAACACTGCAAACTTTTCTGGAAGACATCAATCAGAACAATCATTTACATCCACAACTATAGCACAACCTCCATAGTTTTTTTGCACCTAGAAATCAGCATATGTGAAAACAATTCAATAGAAACAAAAACTCACTACAATAAAGTAGAAGCAAATAATTATATATAAGCTACCAGCAATGACTGGAAGTTATGGTTGAACATTATCCCTTTGGGACAGTTTCAATATATCAAAAGGAACTGTAGCAAAGAACAGACATTCAAAAGACAAGCAGATGAAATTAAAGAAAAAGGACACTCATATTTTATAGAAGGAGCCTTTCAGAGAGCGCTAAAAATGAGAGGAAGGATATGCTACCAACTAATGGGAATGCCAAGAAGAAAAAACTAAATTTACAAAAACCTAAACTTCTCTTTATAACCAATTATACTAGTGGAGCTGACAATATAAGACAGATCATAGGAAGACATTGGAATATTTTGAAGGGCAACAAATACCTCAGAGAAAAGTTACCTGTTAAACCAAGACTGATTTTCAAGAAAGCTGATGATTTGAAGAAGCAGCTGGCACCTATCTCCCTAAGAAAAAAATAGAGGAATATAAAAGGGGATTTCTTGTGTGGACATAACAGGTATAAACCTGAAAAATGTGAATACCATATCTGCAGTATTTTGGTCTAATGTTACAGAAGAAACCTTTCAAATTAACTATTTCGCAAATTGCAATACTGCTTACATAATATATTTACCAGAATGTCCATGCAAAAGGCAATACTTTGGAAGAACAACAAGATCTACAAACAGTCTATTGCCCATTCTATTCCAAACCGCTATAGAAAGTTCCATGGTAGCGATCACAATATAAAAGTCCAAATCAGTGGTTATATACCCACACATACAAGGGGAGGAGAGAGCTATAAAAGACTTGCACAAAAGGAAACATATTGGATTTATAAGCTGCACACACAAAAACAATCAGAAGGAATAGAGCCATAGTAGATCCAAATTAATTAGCAACACAAAAAAAATCACATAAATAAAATATGTAATAAAATAAAACCACCCAAGGAACATAAATGTTTCTTTACTAATTAAATCAATACAACATGGTATAAAACAAAATCCACAGAATGAATATTAATTATCAATAGGAAAGAGTCTAAATAACAAACAAGGATGGCCAAAACAAGGTACAGCACCACAGTGCAGCAACATAAAAAATAGGAAAAACCTTCTTCATGTCCCTATAGGAACTAATTTAAAATCCATATTAGAAATATATAGGGTGAGTTACTTTTTAAAAACATAAAAACATATTTATTTATTCTTTTTTATTTATTTATTATTATTATTCAAGTTGTCCACCCTGTCTTATCACAATCTGTCCAAAGCAAAAAAAAAATAACCCCCCCCAAAAAAACAACTTTTTTCCCCAGACTTCCCTAGCACAGAGACTATAACAGCAAGATCAGCAAGCAAATGGGTCCCCAGCTGCTTGTGTCTTGCCAGTCAGTCACATGGAATTTTGGGGTATTTGGGGTTAACCTCCTTCTTCTCTTCTTCTCCCCAGAGTGCCCTCAGACTCTCCTAATACAGAGAACAATTATCTTACCTAAATGACTCCTTAAACTGAACTTCAATTCTCCTATCTCCTCTAGCTCAAAAAACATACTGTTTTCTCCTCTCACAAATATAGAATGGCATGCTGTGAGACTCTGACAGCCTAGTATATGGCTTTAGAAAAGTAGAGAAAACTTTTGTGTGGTGGGGAAACATTTTTCTTCCCATTGATTTCAATACAATGAACTGGGTGAAAAAAAGCCGAAAAAAATGAACTTTTGGTGGGAAATTGCCAAGCAGGAAGTGCCATTATTTACTGATTTCAGTTTGAGGCAAATATTTTCGCCCATCCCTAATAATAACATCTATACCACTAGAAAGTGCTTACATACTTTGATACTGTTATGTTCGTACCAATCAAAAAGCTAGAAGAAAATAGAAGTACCTAAAAATTAATTCAGGGATCTAGAGTAAAGTAAATCGAGGAAAAAAACACAGGCTAGTAATTCTAAAAATAGTACCATTGCCATGAGGGAGCATAATGTATGAGTTAAGTAATCTTCTAGCAAGTAAGGTTGTGGGTTTTTAGAGGACTGAGATGACTTTGCCCTTGAGGGTAGTCTTAATGGTAGTGATAGATTTCTTCAAAATTGAAAGAGAGCTGCTGTGTAAGGGGATAGATGTTTAGAAGGCTGGAGGATCTTTTAATCAAGGAAACTGGATGGGGTATAGCTATTAAAATGGGGTAGACAGTGTAGATAGGAATGGACTACAAGTGTCATGAGGGTGTAGAAGGGGAGAGGATAAATGTACTTAAAGGGAATCCCTGTTTGAAATATACGAAAAATACATGCAGTTGGTAAAATATAAACTGACTACAAAATTAATCGTATATTTGCAAAGACATATAGGGCACAAAGCAGGACAACTGGAAATGCTAGTAGTTAATGAGAATTTTCACTCAAGTGTCATTACTGGAACAATGTGGAATGATACACATGTTAGGCTAGTCTCCCATTATAATTCAGATCCTCCAATTTTTATATAAATGTTGTTGGTCTCTGCACTTTTTCCAGTTTATGCCCATTTTAAAGGGATAGTAATACTTAAAATGTAAAAAAAAATATGTTGTAGGGTTTATCCCCCTGAGTATAACAAGAGTACTCCCACTGCTGAAAGGTGTTTCATTCAAAAGTTGTTAATTTTAAAAGCAAAATTTTTTAGGTGCAATATCACAGTGGCCTGAAATTGTACAGTGGCGCTGTTGTTACATGATCCTATGGACAGCTCTGGTCCCGGGACCATAAATCTCCATAGGATGGTGTAGCAACAGCGCCACTGTACAATTTCAGGCCACTGTGATATTGCACGTAAAAAATTCAGCTTTGAAAATTAATAACTTTTGAATGAAACACCTTACAGCAGTGGGAGTACTCTTGTTTTACTTAGGGGGATAAACCCTACAACACATTTTTTTTTACATTTTAAGTATTACTATCCCTTTAAGAACTCATGCCCAAAACTGTACTTCATATTCTAGATGAAGTCTTACCTAGGATTTATAGTGCTGGATTTAAATGCAGGAGATAAATGTTACCTCCCATTTAATAAAAAAAATTCCTATTGAAGTCTATGTGGATACCTGGAGATAAAAGCAGTGATAAAATTAGTACCTGCATTTGAATCCAGCCCTATGTGTCTTTCAAAAGTATTCCAGCCCCTTACCAATTCTCTCACAGAAACATGAATTTGATGACAAATAAGAACAATTCAGCTCATCTAGGCCTTGATTCAATTCCCCCGTCGCCAAATAAACACCCAATGAATTTCCTGAAGCACAGTAAGCAATTCAGTTACCTGTGCTATGAAGAAATACTGGCTAAAACAAAACCACCTAGGGTGCTAATTTTGCAGCCGTTTGCACCCATTGACACACAGCAAAATGCCAAAAAATGCCTAGTAAAAAATGAATTAATTGTGCCGTGTCCGATCTCTTAACCCCTAGAGTGCCAAGTGGGTACAATGTACGAGTGGACACAGCTGTTCCCGCTGTGCCACGCTCGTACGTTGTACACCTAAAACGCGGCTACAGCTTAGACCGGTAGTTCCGGTAAGCTGTAGCTGCATGGTTAAAAAAAACTATGCCCCACTCATGGTAAGCCCTTGCGGCATAAGCAGGGGCTAAATAAATGTTTAATTAAGGGACAGGATCGTTCGTAGGAACGATCCATGTCCCTTCATATAATTGCACCACGTGTTAATGTACAAGCGATGGATCGTGTGATCCATCGCTGGTACAAATAAAAATATTAACTTTAAATGAATGGCCCCCCTTTCCCCTAACCCCCCTTCACTGCTTAATGTTTAAAAAGTGACAGGGATCGGTCCTGTGAGCGATCCATGTCACCCGGAAGCTGCAGCATGGTCTGCAAACTACCGGCGATGGTTCCCCATAGCCATCGCCGGTATAATTAAAAAGTAAAAAAAAAAAAAAGTGTACGAAAATAAAGGTCCCAGCGCTCCCCGATGCCCCCGATGTCCCCGAGGCGCTAGGGGTGACTGGATCGTTCTTATGAACGAGCCATGTCCCCCTCTGTGTTTGTAATAGACCAGCACTGGATGCTTCATCCAGCGCTGGTCTATTAGTTCTAAAAACAGTTTTTCTCCAGTTTTGTGCCCCCACTGCGTTCCGCTAACCCTGCTTGTTAGGGTAAAGTTTGAAGGGTGACTGGATCGGTGCTGTGAGCGATCCATGTCACCCGGAAGCTGCAGCATGGTCTGCACACTACCGGCGATGGTTCCCCATAGCCATCGCCGGTATAATTAAAAAGTAAAAAAAAAAAAAAGTACACAAAAATAAAGGTCCCAGCGCTCCCCGATGCCCCCGATGTCCCTGAGGCGCTAGGGGTGACTGGATCATTCTTATGAACGAGCCATGTCCCCCTCTGTGTTTGTAATAGACCAGCACTGGATGCTTCATCCAGCGCTGGTCTATTAGTACTAAAACCAGTTTTCCCCCAGTTTTATGTCCCTACAGCGTTCATCTAACCCTGCTTGTTAGGGTTAGGTTTAAAGGGTGACTGGATCGCTCCTGTGAGCGATCCATGTCACCCGGAAGCTGCAGCATGGTCTGCACACTACCGGCGATGGTTCCCCATAGCCATCGCCGGTAAAAGTAAAAAGTAAAAAAAAAAAAAAAAAGTACAAAAATAAAGATCCCAGTGGTCCCCAATACCCCGATGTCCCTGAGGCTCTAGGGGTGACTGGATCGCTCCTATGAATGATCCATGTCCCCTCTCTGTTTGTAATAATAGACCAGCACTGAATGCTTCTTTCAGTGCTGGTCTAATGGTTAAAAAAGTTTATTTTTTTCCATGCCAGGGCACTGTTAGCGTCCCTGGCAACCAAATAAATAAACATAACCCCTGATTGACCCTCCATGAGCCCTTTACCTTAAATATTTTGCCAATGCAGCAACCTCCATGCTGCACGTACTGCTTGGGGCTTCCCTGGCAGCTCAACAGGAGCAAGAGGTGAATCAGAGTGTCAAGACTGCTCTGTGACCAATCAGAGCAGTCTTGGCACTCTGAGTCCTGCCCCCTTCCCCATTGGTTCCAAATTTAAAAAATGCTTAAGGCTCCCAAGTGGGAACTAAAGCAGGTAGGAGCTGGGGTTGTACTTGAGTGACAGGATTGTTTTGATTTTAATCCTGTCACTCAACTAAACCCCCCCTCCAGCTGTTATATATACCCAATCTGTGTTTCTATTCTCTCATTAGGAGAGAAAATTGACACAGATCAGGTAAAAAATAACTTTTTTATATTCATCTGTTAAATTGTAGCACATTACAATAAATGTTAATACTGTGATATACACATAGACACAACCTTACACAATATTACAGTTGAAACAATAATCCTTTGAGTGCCAAAGGGGTATGCAATGCATCACGTTGCAATCTGTTGCATACCTTTTTGGCACTCAAACCAGGTTAACCCTTTGAGTAATGCCAGAGGGGTACAGAACACATTGCAAAGCTATGCGTTCTGCACCCCTCTGGCACTCAAAGGGTTAACACTATTCTTTTTTTTTTTTTTTTTTTTTTTCTATTTTTTTTAATTATAGTGTGACCATTCTGCAGTTTGCACACTGTGGCCATTTTTTTGTATGTTTCATATCTGAACTAGTTTTGTTTAACCTTTTCTGTGCCAGATGGTTGTGTAGTGCATTGATTAGTTGTATTTCCCCCCCCTCTGACACTGAAAGGGTTACACACCCATGGATCAATGTGGGCACAATGTGTTCACTGGAGTGCCTGTTTTTGTGGTCTGATGGATTTCTCATTGCTGTATTTTAGTCTAATGTACTTTAATTTTCATTGGTATTGAGCAGCCAAAGTAAATCCTTTGGGTGCCAGAGAGGTGTGCAGTGCATTTTAGAGCTGTATTTCACCCCCCTCTGACACTGAAAGGGTTACACACCAATGGATCAATGTGGGCACAATGTGTTCACTGGAGTGCCTGTTTTTGTGGTCTGATGGATTTCTCATTGCTGTATTTTAGTCTAATGTACTTTAATTTTCATTGGTATTGAGCAGCCAAAGTAAATCCTTTGGGTGCCAGAGAGGTGTGCAGTGCATTTTAGAGCTGTATTTCACCCCCCTCTGACACTGAAAGGGTTACACACCCATGGATCAATGTGGGCACAATGTGTTCACTGGAGTGCCTGTTTTTGTGGTCTGATGGATTTGCCATTGCTGTATTGTAGTCTAATGTACTTTAGTTTTCATTGGTATTGAGCGGCCAACGTAAACCCTTTGGGTGCCAGAGAGGTGTGCAGTGCATTTTAGAGCTGTATTTCACCCCCCTCTGACACTGAAAGGGTTACACACCCATGGGTCAATGAGTGGTTTTCAACATAAAGTTGCAAGTCCCCAGTCACATCAAGTAGTGTATATATTAGATAAAGTTTAATTAATGAAGAATATGTTATATACATATATTTCTCACATTATTCCTTTAGCATGTATGTTTTATTTTTCAGGTTTGAGTGCATATTTGATGACACATCTTCAAATTTTATAAGTATATATTTGTTGATCTCAATCGTCAAATTTTATATTGACACCAATCTTCAAATTCTATATTGCATAGTGTCATCTGCCCTGACAATGGCAAAAAAATATTTCACTGCTGAGGAGGCATATAAATTGTTTCTGGAGTCTGATTCAGAAGAGGACTTTGTCTTTAGTTCAGACTCAGCCTCTGAATATGTTGCATCTGAGTCAGAAAGTAGTGACTCCAGTGACGAGCCCCCAGTCAAAAGGCGGCAGGGTGCTGCATCAGCCAGTACCCAGGCTCAATCTAGTGAGGCTGATCCAAATTTAGACGTGTCAGTACAAGAGGAGCAGGATGTCCAACCTCCAGTTGAAGGTATGGACTGCACACCTGCTGCAATCCAAACTGATGGAGAGCATCTTATGTGGACCTCTCCCAATAACTACAATCCACAAGTGCCCCTGTTTGGAGAAACAGTTGGAGTCACAGTGGATACAACCAATTTTGAAGTTGTTGACTTTTTCAAAATGTTTCTGCCTGATACTGTTCTGCAAAATATGGTCACCGAGACCAACCGTTATGCAGAACAATATAGGTCAGAAAGGACTCTAACTGCACATGCAAGGGCTCAGAGTTGGGTTCCTACAAACCTGTGTGAGATTAAAAAGTTCTGGGGACTCACACTTGCAATGGGTATTATTAGAAAGCCCAGCCTCCACTCCTACTGGGATACCCATTCAATTTTTGGAACTCCACTCTTTCCTTCAATAATGAACAGAAACCGTTACCAAATTCTACTGCGGTTTCTACATTTTAACGACAACACCACTGATCTCCCCAGAGATCATCCCCTGCATGACAGGTTACACAAGTTAAGGCCCCTAATTGATAGCCTGTCTAGTTTATTTGCCGAGCTCTACACACCAACCCAACATATCAGTGTGGATGAGTCTCTTCTTCTCTTCAAGGGAAGACTTGTGTTTCGGCAGTATATCCCCAACAAACGTTCCCGTTATGGCATAAAATTTTACAAACTTTGTGAAAGCTCCACTGGCTACACAAAGTTTTTCCGGATTTATGTAGGAAAGGACAAATCATTAGAACCACTCAACTGTCCACCTACACTAAACATAACAGGAAAAATTGTTTGGGATCTAATAGCCCCTTTATTAGGCAGAGGTTACCACCTGTACGTGGATAACTTATATACAGGTATTCCCCTCTTTAGGGCCCTTTACAGATGTAACACCCTTGCATGTGGAACAATTAACAGAAACAGAAAGGGTTTGCCAAGACAACTTGTGGCAGTAAAACAAAAACGTGGTGAATCTTCATCCCTTAGGTGTGAAGAACTCCTAGTACTTAAATATACAGATAAAAAAAATGTATTTATGCTCACCACAATACACAACGAGTCCACCGTCCTGATGCAGCAAAGAGGCAATGCAGCACCTGTCCCTAAACCTATCTGCATCAGGGATTATAATTTGTATATGGGTGGCGTGGACAGAACAGACCAGGTAATGAAAACATACAATGCCACGAGAAAAAGCATGGCTTGGTACAAGAAAGTTGCAGTGTATCTTGTCCAAATTGCTGCATATAATTCTTTTGTCGCCTTTAAGACATCCATGCCAGAAAACAAACTGTCCTTTCTGGATTATCTCATGCAGGTTGTAAAATCTCTTCTGCTTGAGACTCATGAAGTGCCTGCTGCATTGCAACCACATGACGATTTAGTTAGGCTAAGAGAAAGGCACTTCATATCCAAGCTACCTCCTTCAGAGCGTAGAAGACGTCGACAAAAGCCCTGCAGGGTGTGCAGCAAAACAGGAAGGAGACGAGACACAAGATATTACTGCCCCAAGTGTCCCAGCCAACCTGGCCTGTGCTTTGAAGAGTGTTTTGAGATCTACCACACAGTCCAAAATTACTAGGGTATACTTGTTGATTGCAGTGGAGTTACCATTTTTTATGGCTGTGATACTTCTAGAGACATCTTCTCCACATTGTTTCACAATGTGTTTGAGACATCTAGTTGCAAAGGTGTTGATTAACTTATGTAAGGCAAAAGTGGACTGTTTTTTGGTTACAAAATGTTGCATTAATTAAAAAAAAAAAAAAAAAAAAAAAAAAATTGTTCCTTTGTTACTTTTTTTCTTTAATTCCACCACTTTTACCTTTATGACGGCATGTATCACAAACTTCCAGCAAGTTTCTGGTAAATCCAGTAATTCTGGACTGTGCTGATTAGGCAGGTGTGTTACTCTGTTAATTGTCATCTGTTTTAAAAATTCCCTGGTTTTAAAAATGTTCTGAGGTTTTAATAGTTAAGAGTTAGGAAGAGTTCACCGTGGTGTAGCAACTGTTACAAAAACCAGCTGGAAATTTTTTTGTGGAAATTGACTTGGCACAAGTTGATCATTCCATGAGGTACGTATTAGCAAAGTGTGTGTTTGTTTGTCAAAAATGTATTGGCTTTGCATGCAAAATTATTTATTAATATTTTCAAAAATAGAGGTATTGATTTTAAAATAGTTTCCACTTTTTTTTTAAATAAATTGCAGATCATGGGTTTCCACAAAAAATCCCAGTTGAGAGTTTGTAATGGGAAACTCCCATCAAGAGCAGAGGGAGTTTTTAAGGTCTGTATTTGGAGAAAATGTATGCATTTCATAGCTTAACGTTCTTTTGCATTATACACTGAGCTATGTATTAAGTCCTTGACTATCACAAAATAGATCTTAATTTCTTCTGTAACCTTGCATATTGACATCATCATAATAATAATTTACACGACACATTAAAATTTAGATTTTTGTAACAATGATTTCATAAGAGAAAAAATGGTTAGAAATCTAATACGTGTATGTATATTTATAGAAATATGTGATACCACAGATTGGCAGAGATTAACATCTCATCACGGTTTCCTGATTTAAAGTGGTAAGCAAATGACTATTAAGGTATAATGGGACTATGGCCACACGGCAGGATGCATGCATTTTGGGGTTTACCATGATACAATTCTATTGGGAAGGTACTGCATTTTTATAATCCCATACTATAGTGACACTATACATATTTACAATTAATGTACTAAGTAAACTTAGCGCAGTTATAACATTTTTCTAAACCCCCTGTTAATCTGATTTGTTTATCTTCCCTTAAATGTAGATCATGTGGAAAAAAAATTATCAATGTATGAAGGAACCCCATGTTCCGGGGTTATTCGCGGCTTGGCGCGTTCACGAAAAAAGGTAAGTGAGGCAGTTTTGAATTCCCCAGGAAGTTTGCTTTGTGGAAATGGGTGCTTTTTGGGGGTTACTTTGAGGTTTTGGAGGCGTTTGGCCTCAAAAACCATCACAGTGCATTTTTGGTTCAACTGAGAAAATTCTCAGAGCTGATCTCAAAATGCAGTGTTACGGTTTGGCAGTCAATACTGGCCGCGTACTCTAGTAACCCCATACATATTTGGTATCATTGGACTCAGGAGACTTTGACCTTTGATATTTAACATTGTTTTTCTGTTTCCCTCCCAATCTGCCTGAGACATCATCCCACAAATGGAGAAAATGAGTGGAAAAAACGGCGAAAATTGAATAACGTCCATGTTCCGGGGTTATTCGCGGCGTGGCGCGTTCACAAAAAAAGGTAAGTGAGGCAGTTTTGAATTCCCCAGGAAATTTGCTTTGTGGAAATGGGTGCTTTTTGGGGGTTACTTTGAGGTTGTGGAGGCGTTTGGCCTCAAAAACCATCACAGTGCATTTTTGGTTCAACTGAGAAAATTCTCAGAGCTGATCTCAAAATGCAGTGTTACGGTTTGGCGGTCAATACTGGCCGCGTACTCTAGTAACCCCATACATATTTGGTATCATTGGACTCAGGAGACTTTGACCTTTGATATTTAACATTGTTTTTCTGTTTCCCTCCCAATCTGCCTGAGACATCATCCCACAAATGGAGAAAATGAGTGGAAAAAACGTCGAAAATTGAATAACGTCCATGTTCCGGGGTTATTCGCGGCTTGGCGCGTTCACGAAAAAAGGTAAGTGAGGCAGTTTTGAATTCCCCAGGAAGTTTGCTTTGTGGAAATGGGTGCTTTTTGGGGGTTACTTTGAGGTTTTGGAGGCGTTTGGCCTCAAAAACCATCACAGTGCATTTTTGGTTCAACTGAGAAAATTCTCAGAGCTGATCTCAAAATGCAGTGTTACGGTTTGGCGGTCAATACTGGCCACGTACTCTAGTAACCCCATACATATTTGGTATCATTGGACTCAGGAGACTTTGACCTTTGATATTTAACATTGTTTTTCTGTTTCCCTCCCAATCTGCCTGAGACATCATCCCACAAATGGAGAAAATTAGTGGAAAAAACGTCGAAAATTGAATAACGTCCATGTTCCGGGGTTATTTGTGGCTTAGCGCATTCACGAAAAAAGGTAAGTGAGGCAGTTTTGAATTCCCCAGGAAGTTTGCTTTGTGGAAATGTGTGCTTTTTGGGGGTTACTTTGAGGTTTTGGAGGCGTTTGGCCTCAAAAACCATCACAGTGCATTTTTGGTTCAACTGAGAAAATTCTCAGAGCTGATCTCAAAATGCAGTGTTACGGTTTGGCGGTCAATACTGGCCGCGTACTCTAGTAAACCCATACATATTTGGCATCATTTGACTCAAGAGACTTTGACCTTTGATATTTAACATTGTTTTTCTGTTTCCCTCCCAATCTGCCAGAGACATCATCCCGCAAATGGAGACATTTAGTGGAAAAAAACAGCGAGAATTGAATAACATCTATGTTCCGGGATTATTTGCGGCTTGGCGCATTCACGAAAAAAGGTAAGTGAGGCAGTTTTGAATTCCCCAGGAAGTTTGCTTTGTGGAAATGGGTGCTTTTTGGGGGTAAATTTGAGATTTTGGAGGCGTTTGGCCTCAAAAACCATCACAGTGCATTTTTGGTTCAACTGAGAAAATTCTCAGAGCTGATCTCAAAATGCAGTGTTACGGTTTGGCGGTCAATACTGGCCGCGTACTCTAGTAACCCCATACATATTTGGTATCATTGGACTCAGGAGACTTTGACCTTTGATATTTAACATTGTTTTTCTGTTTCCCTCCCAATCTGCCTGAGACATCATCCCACAAATGGAGAAAATGAGTGGAAAAAACGTAGAAAATTGAATAACGTCCATGTTCCGGGGTTATTCGCGGCTTGGCGCGTTCACGAAAAAAGGTAAGTGAGGCAGTTTTGAATTCCCCAGGAAGTTTGCTTTGTGGAAATGGGTGCTTTTTGGGGGTTACTTTGAGGTTTTGGAGGCGTTTGGCCTCAAAAACCATCACAGTGCATTTTTGGTTCAACTGAGAAAATTCTCAGAGCTGATCTCAAAATGCAGTGTTACGGTTTGGCGGTCAATACTGGCCACGTACTCTAGTAACCCCATACATATTTGGTATCATTGGACTCAGGAGACTTTGACCTTTGATATTTAACATTGTTTTTCTGTTTCCCTCCCAATCTGCCTGAGACATCATCCCACAAATGGAGAAAATGAGTGGAAAAAAACGTCGAAAATTGAATAACGTCCATGTTCCGGGGTTATTTGTGGCTTAGCGCATTCACGAAAAAAGGTAAGTGAGGCAGTTTTGAATTCCCCAGGAAGTTTGCTTTGTGGAAATGGGTGCTTTTTGGGGGTTACTTTGAGGTTTTGGAGGCGTTTGGCCTCAAAAACCATCACAGTGCATTTTTGGTTCAACTGAGAAAATTCTCAGAGCTGATCTCAAAATGCAGTGTTACGGTTTGGCGGTCAATACTGGCCGCGTACTCTAGTAAACCCATACATATTTGGCATCATTTGACTCAAGAGACTTTGACCTTTGATATTTAACATTGTTTTTCTGTTTCCCTCCCAATCTGCCAGAGACATCATCCCGCAAATGGAGACATTTAGTGGAAAAAAACAGCGAGAATTGAATAACATCTATGTTCCGGGATTATTTGCGGCTTGGCGCATTCACGAAAAAAGGTAAGTGAGGCAGTTTTGAATTCCCCAGGAAGTTTGCTTTGTGGAAATGGGTGCTTTTTGGGGGTAAATTTGAGATTTTGGAGGCGTTTGGCCTCAAAAACCATCACAGTGCATTTTTGGTTCAACTGAGAAAATTCTCAGAGCTGATCTCAAAATGCAGTGTTACGGTTTGGCGGTCAATACTGGCCGCGTACTCTAGTAACCCCATACATATTTGGTATCATTGGACTCAGGAGACTTTGACCTTTGATATTTAACATTGTTTTTCTGTTTCCCTCCCAATCTGCCTGAGACATCATCCCACAAATGGAGAAAATGAGTGGAAAAAACGGCGAAAATTGAATAACGTCCATGTTCCGGGGTTATTCGGGGCTTGGTGCGTTCACGAAAAAAGGTAAGTGAGGCAGTTTTGAATTCCCCAGGAAGTTTGCTTTGTGGAAATGGGTGCTTTTTGGGGGTTACTTTGAGGTTTTGGAGGCGTTTGGCCTCAAAATCCATCACAGTGCATTTTTGGTTCAACTGAGAAAATTCTCAGAGCTGATCTCAAAATGCAGTGTTACGGTTTGGCGGTCAGTACTGGCCGCGTACTCTAGTAACCCCATACATATTTGGTATCATTGGACTCAGGAGACTTTGACCTTTGATATTTAACATTGTTTTTCTGTTTCCCTCCCAATCTGCCTGAGACATCATCCCACAAATGGAGAAAATGAGTGGAAAAAACGGCGAAAATTGAATAACGTCCATGTTCCGGGGTTATTCGCGGCTTGGCGCATTCACGAAAAAAGGTAAGTGAGGCAGTTTTGAATTCCCCAGGAAGTTTGCTTTGTGGAAATGGGTGCTTTTTGGGGGTAAATTTGAGATTTTGGAGGCGTTTGGCCTCAAAAACCATCACAGTGCATTTTTGGTTCAACTGAGAAAATTCTCAGAGCTGATCTCAAAATGCAGTGTTACGGTTTGGCGGTCAATACTGGCCACGTACTCTAGTAACCCCATACATATTTGGTATCATTGGACTCAGGAGACTTTGACCTTTGATATTTAACATTGTTTTTCTGTTTCCCTCCCAATCTGCCTGAGACATCATCCCACAAATGGAGAAAATGAGTGGAAAAAACGTCGAAAATTGAATAACGTCCATGTTCCGGGGTTATTTGTGGCTTAGCGCATTCACGAAAAAAGGTAAGTGAGGCGGTTTTGAATTCCCCAGGAAGTTTGCTTTGTGGAAATGTGTGCTTTTTGGGGGTTACTTTGAGGTTTTGGAGGCATTTGGCCTCAAAAACCATCACAGTGCATTTTTGGTTCAACTGAGAAAATTCTCAGAGCTGATCTCAAAATGCAGTGTTACGGTTTGGCGGTCAATACTGGCCACGTACTCTAGTAACCCCATACATATTTGGTATCATTGGACTCAGGAGACTTTGACCTTTGATATTTAACATTGTTTTTCTGTTTCCCTCCCAATCTGCCTGAGACATCATCCCACAAATGGAGAAAATGAGTGGAAAAAACGGCGAAAATTGAATAACGTCCATGTTCCGGGGTTATTCGCGGCTTGGCGCATTCACGAAAAAAGGTAAGTGAGGCAGTTTTGAATTCCCCAGGAAGTTTGCTTTGTGGAAATGGGTGCTTTTTGGGGGTAAATTTGAGATTTTGGAGGCGTTTGGCCTCAAAAACCATCACAGTGCATTTTTGGTTCAACTGAGAAAATTCTCAGAGCAGATCTCAGAATGCAGTGTTACGGTTTGGCGGTCAATACTGGCCGCGTACTCTAGTAACCCCATACATATTTGGTATCATTGGACTCAGGAGACTTTGACCTTTGATATTTAACATTGTTTTTCTGTTTCCCTCCCAATCTGCCTGAGACATCATCCCACAAATGGAGAAAATGAGTGGAAAAAACGGCGAAAATTGAATAACGTCCATGTTCCGGGGTTATTCGCGGCTTGGCGCGTTCACGAAAAAAGGTAAGTGAGGCAGTTTTGAATTCCCCAGGAAGTTTGCTTTGTGGAAATGGGTGCTTTTTGGGGGTTACTTTGAGGTTTTGGAAGCGTTTGGCCTCAAAAACCATCACAGTGCATTTTTGGTTCAACTGAGAAAATTCTCAGAGCTGATCTCAAAATGCAGTGTTACGGTTTGGCGGTCAATACTGGCCGCGTACTCTAGTAACCCCATACATATTTGGTATCATTGGACTCAGGAGACTTTGACCTTTGATATTTAACATTGTTTTTCTCTTTCCCTCCCAATCTGCCTGAGACATCATCCCACAAATGGAGAAAATGAGTGGAAAAAACGGCGAAAATTGAATAACGTCCATGTTCCGGGGTTATTCGCGGCTTAGCGCGTTCACGAAAAAAGGTAAGTGAGGCAGTTTTGAATTCCCCAGGAAGTTTGCTTTGTGGAAATGTGTGCTTTTTGGGGGTTACTTTGAGGTTTTGGAGGCGTTTGGCCTCAAAAACCATCACAGTGCATTTTTGGTTCAACTGAGAAAATTCTCAGAGCTGATCTCAAAATGCAGTGTTACGGTTTGGCGGTCAATACTGGACGCGTACTCTAGTAACCCCATACATATTTGGTATCATTGGACTCAGGAGACTTTGACCTTTGATATTTAACATTGTTTTTCTGTTTCCCTCCCAATCTGCCTGAGACATCATCCCACAAATGGAGAAAATGAGTGGAAAAACGGCAAAAATTGAATAACGTCCATGTTCCGGGGTTATTCGCGGCATGGCGCGTTCACGAAAAAAGGTAAGTGAGGCAGTTTTGAATTCCCCAGGAAGTTTGCTTTGTGGAAATGGGTGCTTTTTGGGGGTTACTTTGAGGTTTTGGAGGCGTTTGGCCTCAAAAACCATCACAGTGCATTTTTGGTTCAACTGAGAAAATTCTCAGAGCTGATCTCAAAATGCAGTGTTACGGTTTGGCGGTCAATACTGGCCACGTACTCTAGTAACCCCATACATATTTGGTATCATTGGACTCAGGAGACTTTGACCTTTGATATTTAACATTGTTTTTCTGTTTCCCTCCCAATCTGCCTGAGACATCATCCCACAAATGGAGAAAATGAGTGGAAAAAACGGCGAAAATTGAATAACGTCCATGTTCCGGGGTTATTCGCGGCTTGGCGCGTTCACGAAAAAAGGTAAGTGAGGCAGTTTTGAATTCCCCAGGAAGTTTGCTTTGTGGAAATGGGTGCTTTTTGGGGGTTACTTTGAGGTTTTGGAGGCGTTTGGCCTCAAAAACCATCACAGTGCATTTTTGGTTCAACTGAGAAAATTCTCAGAGCTGATCTCAAAATGCAGTGTTACGGTTTGGCGGTCAATACTGGCCACGTACTCTAGTAACCCCATACATATTTGGTATCATTGGACTCAGGAGACTTTGACCTTTGATATTTAACATTGTTTTTCTGTTTCCCTCCCAATCTGCCTGAGACATCATCCCACAAATGGAGAAAATGAGTGGAAAAAACGTCGAAAATTGAATAACGTCCATGTTCCGGGGTTATTTGTGGCTTAGCGCATTCACGAAAAAAGGTAAGTGAGACAGTTTTGAATTCCCCAGGAAGTTTGCTTTGTGGAAATGGGTGCTTTTTGGGGGTTACTTTGAGGTTTTGGAGGCGTTTGGCCTCAAAAACCATCACAGTGCATTTTTGTTCAACTGAGAAAATTCTCAGAGCTGATCTCAAAATGCAGTGTTACGGTTTGGCGCTCAATACTGGCCACGTACTCTAGTAACCCCATACATATTTGGTATCATTGGACTCAGGAGACTTTGACCTTTGATATTTAACATTGTTTTTCTGTTTCCCTCCCAATCTGCCTGAGACATCATCCCACAAATGGAGAAAATGAGTGGAAAAAACGGCGAAAATTGAATAACGTCCATGTTCCGGGGTTATTTGCGGCTTGGCGCGTTCACGAAAAAAGGTAAGTGAGGCAGTTTTGAATTCCCCAGGAAGTTTGCTTTGTGGAAATGGGTGCTTTTTGGGGTAACTTTGAGGTTTTGGAGGCGTTTGGCCTCAAAAACCATCACAGTGCATTTTTGGTTCAACTGAGAAAATTCTCAGAGCTGATCTCAAAATGCAGTGTTACGGTTTGGCGGTCAATACTGGCCGCGTACTCTAGTAAACCCATACATATTTGGCATCATTGGACTCAAGAGACTTTGACCTTTGATATTTAACATTGTTTTTCTGTTTCCCTCCCAATCTGCCAGAGACATCATCCCGCAAATGGAGACATTTAGTGGAAAAAAACGGCGAGAATTGAATAACATCTATGTTCCGGGATTATTTGCGGCTTGGCGCAGTCACAAAAAAACGTCAGTGAGGCAGTTTTGAATTCCCCATGGAGTGTGCTTCATAGAAATGGGTGCTTTTTTGGGGTTATTTGGAGGTTTTGGGGGTGTTTTCCTATATAACCAAAGGTAACTGCAATTTAATTAAAAATTTCAATGTGAACCCATTGTGCAGCATTACATTTTGGGGAGTCTCATGACCATATACTCTTGTAACACCAAGCATATTTTATGTCCTTGTACTCTGAAGTATCAGAGGTTTAAATAAAAAAAAATAAAAAAAAATCCTCACACATTTTCTTAGAGATATATTGTAAAATATTAAGAAAAAGTGTAATTTTTTACTTTTTTTGGGTATTTATGACATCATATCTTGATACATGATACGCAGTTAGCCTCATGTGATACATCACAGAAAAGTTCAACTTGTACTGAGAAAAACAATATATAGTTTTACATATTTAACTAATAAGCTATTGAAATAATCATACTAAAACAGTTGCATAGCAAAAGTGCCTTAAAATTGCCTGGCCTGGCAGGTATGAAAATGGGCACAAGGGTCTGGCACTGAATGGGTTAAACCTTTATGGTTTTCGAGATATCAGCTTACAAATTTCCCCCTTTCCTCCCCTGCTTTTAGAAACAAATACTTTATTTGAATGATCTACAATGTGTGCCTGGTTTGCAAGCACACGTTGTAGACCATTCATATTAAGTATTTCTTTCTAAAGAGCATGACTTCGGCTCTGCTGAAGAGCCACAGGACAGTCTGAGGACCGGAATATCCATCTGTAAGACAGAAAGCTGACGTCAGTGTAAAGGGAGGGAAGGGGGAACTTTGTAAGCTGATATCTCTCAAACCATAAAGGTTTGAGAGATCGGACACAGCACAATTAATTCATTTTTTTACTAGGTGCATTATTAAATGGAATTATATCGATGTATTGCTATCCCTTTAAGGGACCAGTTTAATGGGTGAAAATCTGCATGTGCAGATGCAGGAACTGAAACTGAAAAAAAGCTTAAAAAACAAAAGTCAGCAGTAGATGTATTGATAAGCCACATATTAATACATCCAAAGCAGTCCCAAAATGTGCGCTTACATGTTTACCCCACTGGCACTGACAGGGTTACCAACTAAGTTAAAAATAGCCCTTGACAATAAACCCATTAATCCTGATGTCCAGCAGAGTCTTCAGCACCCTGGTCAGCTACTGTGCATCTTCTTCAATGTTCTGTCTTCTTTTCTCTGCCATATTCAGTTTTCTTTCTTCTCTTCTTTTTCATTTGTATGTGAAAACTTCAATGAAAGAAGTTATTTAAAAAATATATATATGCCTGACTCAACCCTTTGAGTGCTGGAGGGTACCCTCCAGCATTCTAAGGGTTAAATTTAGTCTGGCATATCTGTTAAAAATAATATGCTGCCATTACAGTTTAAAAAAAGAGTATGTAATTTCTTTGTTTAATAAATAAAAGGTCTTCAAGGGTTAAAAATGCCCCCGCTATTGCCTCCTCCACTGGCTCCACTGGCTCTGGTGCAACAGACTCCCCCTCCATACTTTCTGGGCCGTTGCCTGAGCTCAAATTAGGGAATTTTGAACAGAGGCGGACTTTTTATATGGCCAGTCTCTGTTCAAAATGGATTCCAGCCTGCAATTAGGTAGGATGTGTGCTTATGTACCTCCTAGTTAATCAGCTTCTGGGGGGAAGATGACATAATCTGCTAGAAACTGATTGGCTAGGAGGTAGGTAAACACACATCCCAGCCAATTGTAGGATGGAATCTATTTTAAACAGAGACTGGCCATATAAAAAGCCTGTCTCTGTTCGAAATTCCATAATTCGGACTCGCAATGGCCCAGAAGGTATGGGGGGATATCTGTTGCATTATGCATTACTGCCACCGCCAGGAAGATGGAAAGAAGAGGAAGATTACAGAGAAAAGAAAACAGAAGTTAGAAGATGATAGAAGAATATGGACAGTGGATGACAGGTAAGTGTTACAGTTCTGGGTGTTAGGGGTAGTATTTTTGCACTTTACTGTTACTGGTAGTGTAGGGTTAGTGGTTAGTGTTTGGTTATTCAGACACCATTTATTAGCTCTTTTCCCATTATTCATGCTATTTAGCATGCATTTTGGGAATCTATCACACATGATTTATGTTTGGTAAAAAGTCCATTTCTGTGGCCCAAAGTTCATTGTGGTTTCAGTTGGTAGGACAATTGAATACCAACTTAGACATTTTGTTTTGTCTGTCGGCAGCCAATTTTTCCCTAACACATGTTTTACCAATCTCAATTGTATCAAGGCCCTAGTCTGCCCATTTTCCTACTGTAATAAACGCATACCTTATCTTGTCCTTTGTCTTGACTTATGTTCAGGTTAGCATTATGCCTACCCCATTCTTGCTTACATTTTCTCACTGACTTATCATCTACACTTATGCTGATATGCTATTCCACTTATCTACCCCCCCACCCCCATCCCCTCAGTGAAGTAAAGCTTTCTTAAATTATATCTAAGCCCTCGACCCTCTAGTTTTAGGCCTGTTGATCTAACACTGATACTCCTTGGAAATGTGCTTCCCTACTGTACTTTGTTGAATCCCTTTATGTATTTGAATTTTTCTTTCTTATCCCCTCCCTCCTTTCTCTTCTCCAAGCTATGCATGTTCATTTACATCCTTTAGGTTTTTTTGCTTATAATTTTATTCTGTAACCCACTCACCATTTTAGCAGCCCTTCTTTGAACTCTCTTCCTAATATCTATATCCTTCTGGAGATGGGGTCTCCACTACTGTGAACAATACTCTAGGTGATATCTAACCAGAGATCTGTACAGTGACATGACCCCCTCCCTCTTCTTACATTCCCCACTGCTTTGTTATATTACCTGCCTACCTCTAAATCATAAAAAATAATTAATCCCAAGTCGCTTTAATCTGTTGTCGCTTCCTGGGTGGTACCCTTAACCCTTTGAGTAACAGATTGGTATACAACACTCCAAAGGGTTAATACTATATTTTGTCTTTAATTTATTTATGTCCCAAGTGCATTATTTTACATTTATCAACATTAAACTGCAGCTGGCACACTCTCTTCCATTCTTCTATTTCACATAAATCATTTGTCATTTGACTTATTCCACCAGGAATGTCTACCCTGTTTCAGGTCTTTGTGTCAAAAAGGTATACCTTATCTTCTAATTTTACTAATAAAAATAGTAAAAGGAATGAGCCCCAGACCAGATCCCTGAGGTATTCTGATGTTGCAGGCTTAAAGGAGCAGTAAACTTTTTTTTATGAAAAATATATATTGTAGGGATTTTCCTATTGAGTAAAATAAGGGTACTCCCACTGCTGATAGATTTATATTTCCGGAGTTATTACAGTTTAAACCCATGTTTTTTACATTAGCAGTGCCCTCTAGTGGTCAAATTCTAATTAGATTTCCTGTTAAATTCTCATGGAGAGGAAAGTCAGAAAAATCAGTGATATACAGTTCTCCATAGAATGTGATAGAAACTATCTGTAACTTCCTGTCAGTTAGAACTATCAGGAAGTAAACACAGTAAATTCACTTCCTGATTATTTAAACTGCTATAAATTTTGAATAAAACATCTGACAGCAGTGGGAGTGACCTTGTTTTATTCACAGGAAATGCTCTGTAAAATATGTGTTTTTATAAAAAAAAGTTTACTGCTCCTTTAAGTGCTGAGAAATTGCCCCACATAAGTGAAGAGTAGCCTCCAGTGGATGTGCAGCACCAGGAAGAAGTTTTGTGAATTGCAAAATCAAAACAGGAAACTCTGCAAGTGCCCTGGGAAATATATTACAATAGGCATGAATGAACATAAAGGCAAGCTCGGAACACATTTCAGCTGTAGCCACTTCCCCTTGATTTGTCTATGCTAATGGGCTAAGTTAGTTTGCATGCCTTCTGTGAAACTGTGACTTGATCCCTCCCCGAACTGTCACACACGACTCATTCATTAACAGGTACACAGGTGAATCAAACCAGGATTAATCCTGTGAGATCCAGCTTTGCAATGCATTGCTTACCTCTCTGGCACTCAAAGGGTTAAATCGTTATGGTTTTAAATAGCAGTTTGAGGGAATCAGGGCTCTTGGTTCTTTTGGTAAACTCCAGTCCCCTTCTCTATGGAAAACTCTGTAACTGTACCCTGTCATTCTGCACACAGAGAAGGAGAGAGAGAGCCTGATGCATTGTTCAGCCAGTCTCCAGCATGGCTTCTGAGGTACTGTATCTGTCCCCTCTATTTGGCGAACAGTAAAAGTGCTCACAGATGAGAGTTGGTACAGTGTTAGCCATAGAAATACAGAGGTAAATATAGTCAATAATACAGAGAACAAGTGTCCTACGTAAAAGACTCCTTAAACTAAGCTTCAATTCCCCTTTATCTACCTATCTTTCCTAGCTCAAAAGCATGCTTCTTTCTCCTCTCATAAATACAGAATGGCATGCTGTGAGAGCCTGACACTCTTTTATAAGCCTGCAGGAAAAGCAGAAGTAGGAAATTCTGTGATTCTTCCTGGTTGCCCATAGCCTAAAAAGAAAAATAATGTATTTAAAGCATCATCCTTATCCTCACCAATTAATCCATCTGACTCAGTTTTAAGAAGACATAAGTAATATATATATATTGGTTTTGCCATTTACATACTTGTAAAAATGTTTAGAATTTGTCTTTGATCTCTTTTGCAATCATTTTCTCATTTTTAGTTTTAGCTAGGCTAACTGCTTGTTTGCAGAATCTATTGCATTCATTATATTTTTAATGAGGCATCTGACTCTACTGACATAAACAGTTTAAGCGTTTTGGAAGAACGTCTGTGTTCTCTAAACATCTATGTGAATTCTTTAACAGCTTTTGATCCACAGACTAATGGGCAAACCAAGAGAACAAATCAGTCTTTTTGTTTCATCTTTTATTTTCAAGATGACTGGAAACATTTCTAGCCTACAGCAGAGATCTCTTAAAATAATTCTTACCAAAATCAGTATCATAAAGTCCATTTTTTTATTCTAATAAATGCCTTGACTAAGCTATTATAATAATGCTCCCTAAGATGCTAGGGAACAATACTAGCGTGTGCACTGGTGAACAAAGCTCTAACATGGAGAAAAGATAAACCCTTGCAAGTCCTGAAACCAGAAGCATTCCTGATGCTGAGGATAGACAACAGTGATTCTCTGAGAGTGTTCAGAAACTGACATATGTAGAACACTGAGTAGCAAGCGTGGAGACAGACTGACAAAGATAGCCACCACAACTCCATGGTGGAAGTTGTACTCTAAGTAGGTGGCAAGAGCACAGACTGTAAATCTTTGTTATAACATTCTCCACTGGTGGATGCTGTATAAGTGGTGAAAGTACAGACTGTTGCTGTTCACCACTCCACTGGTGGATGCTGTATGCTGAGTAAGTGGCAAGGGCAAAGACTACCAATATTACCACTGTGTACTCTGCTGGTGTATGCTGAAATGTCAGTGATCAAACCACCAATGAGAGCAAGGAAGTATCAGGAACTGGCAGAGATCAAAGGGATTTCTGGTGAACACTGGATTGTCAGAGATCAATCCACCTGCTGAAGAGAGATGAAGCTAGAATCAGTATCGGTCAGTTCTCCAATCAGAGCTGATGACTGCGGAGTAGGTAGGGATCAGTCCGATAGGCAGCAGGAAGGTGAGACAGGACCCTGTTTGAGATCGATCCACTCCATGAGCTGAAGCCTCTCAGGAATCTGACAAACCTCAAGGTAGAGAAGGACGATGTAAGGATGACCTAAGGTCGAAGCTGAGAGATCATACATAAATGCAGAATCAGCAAAGTTAGAGAGCAGATCAGGTTGACAACAGGTAGTCGGTAAGAACACAAAGGGAGTAGACTGTGTCTTGGGTAAAAAACAAGGAGAGCTCAAAACCTTATCAGAAACAGAATGTCTGGTGAATACACAGGTTGGAATGCTGAGTAAGCGAAAAGATAGGGCAGAGGAGGCTGGAAGGAAGCAGGGTTTAAAGGCCAGGTAACCAATACGGAACCAAGGGGCAGAAACATAACTAGAAGATAGTGGATGGAGTGACAGCTGTTATTGCCATTCAGTCTATAAGCACCCCTCTGGCAGCACTGACAGATTCTGTACCCATAAAAATCAGCATTTCTGCAGGATACACATGAATATTGTAAAAATCTAGCTGATAAGCATTGCTGAGCTCTTCCTCTCATGTCATATTGGTGACAATGTATTGTTATCCACCCAGAATATTAAATTTAAGTTTCCTTTTCACAAGTTGGGCATATTTAAGTGACCCTTTTGGGATTTTTAGCTTAAGCAAACATTTAAGCAAACATGGTAGTTAAAATGATGAACCACCCAGTTTTTCATGCTGCTCTAATAAGAACTCTCATTGCCCATCTTTTTTCAGGAAGGTATTCTCCAGTTCAACCTGAAGAAAAGATCAGGAAGAGTACACTGTGGAGAGAATTCTTGGTTCCAGATGGTACTGTAAGAAATCTAGTAATGTATCCAATAGTAAGGTTATAGACCAGATGAAAATTTTTTGGAAAACAAAGAAAAATGTTCACGTGTCATGGCTGGTAAAAGAACACCGTATTATTCTAATAAGCCTTCAAAAGGTCTGTATGTAGGGAGTCCTAGAAGGAGGGCAGTGGTGTCAGGATTTAAGACTGGATCTGCTCTCATGGGAGGCTTGGACACTGGTAATAGTTCTGTATTGGACTGGGGAAGCTTCTGTTCTTAATAATGTTATCCCGATCTGTACTGCCTTAATAAGTCAGTCATGTACACTTCCAGATTGCTGGATTATTGAGCTTTAACTACAATAACAAAATGTTCCTTTTGTTGTATTCCTGATTACCTTCTTTATACTGAGCCCATTTGTTACTGGTTACAACTGCTCACCTCTGAGTGCTCCATGATTATAAGACTTTTGCTCATTTGACTATGCCTGCTCTTCTTTTCTGATTATGACTCCTTTTCCACCCAACTGTGTTTTATCCTGACCTATGTTACTATTGAATATGCCTGCTCGTCACTTCTGGTTACAATTCCTGCTCATTAAAGATCTAAAACTGCCCTGTCTAAACCATTGATGCAATTATAGGGGGCGAGAATCATTTAAGTTCAGCCCCCAAGTTATAAGGTTTCTATATTAGTGGTCTCCCCAAGCTGCTACCAAAATATTATATCTTGATAGATTTAATTAAAAGAAAGAGCAGAAAATGTTTGTGAGTGGTGCACATTTAATAACATTTTTATGGTGAAATAAAATAAAAAATCTGTAAACACACTTTATTTAAAATGTAAACATTTCTCAGAATTAGTCAGACCATTATATATGAAAAACAAATATTGTTATTCTTGACCATGAAAAATCAAATAATGACAAATATACAGGGCTGAGGGCAAAGTATTTAATATTCATTCTGTTACGCTTAGGCGAAGTCTGAGAAATTTTAAATCAAGTGTCTTTAAAGATTCTTTTTTATTTTTTTTATTTATTGCATAAAAAAGTTATATTTAATTAATTTTTATTTTCTTTCTAGTTGAAACTATAATTCCTGCTCAGGCAGATTAATCACTGTTCCCTAATAAGTTATCTGCTAAGTTTGGCTATGCTTGTTCTCTGCTTATTGAATAGGGATGGGTGAAAATTTTCATTCATAAATGTCATGGTGTTTGTGTTTTATGTGTGTTATCACGGTGGTTGTGCCAAGGTGCATTCCCTCCTTTCCCCTTTTCACTGACCTGTCGCAAATTGTGAACAATGCCATTGCTGATGACTGCACGGTGCTTGCTCCAAGAGAAAAATAGTCCCACACCCATGACTTCAGGGGATAAGGAACAGGTAGAGAAGAATGGCCTCTTTCTTCTTGCCTTCCATATTCCCCTTCACTGTCTGGGGCAGAGGATAATGTTGCTGTTGTTGCTGCTACTGTCTCAGAATCAGTACTGCAACTATTGCTGCTTCTGGCAAGTGGAACCTGTCCTAGTCCCGCATCACTTGTTGACCCCATTCCCACTGTGTCCACGGTGGTCTGTGACACATTAGCCTGCTCCTTAGCATCCTGCTACCCTTGCAACTATGCAACATCAGGAATTTGAGCAGCTTCAAACTCTGCAAATTGCAAAAGATCACTCCTGGTGGTGGTGGTGATGCCCATCGTCATCCCTGTTTTCCAGCTCTAGCAGCAGGCACAAGCAGTTGATCTTTGCTCCTGGGGATGGTGGTATTATTGCTGCTAGGCAACAATTCTGCCTTCTTCAGGATCATGTTCCACCTGGACAATGCCGAGAGGGGAAGGGGAATCCCAGGGTCAGGGGAATGGTGTAGACTTCCTTGACTGCTAGTCTGGATGCTCTGCATTGCTTCCCCTACCACTACCCTAACGCTAGTCCCACCAGCTGCTTCACCATCACTGTTACTACTACTAAAACCAACCAGATCAATTTCAGTCACTGAGTCTTCCTCCACACAGTCACTAGTAATATGAAGATCACCTCCTCCTTCACTCCTAACACTAACAAGCTGATGGACCTTCTTAGTAGTAGTACTAGTGGCGGGATTGCTAGGGGATGGCAAGTGTCCCTTGCTGTCACGCTTGGTATCATCTTCTTCTTCCCCCCCCTCCTATGAATTAAAAGACACACTGGCAGCAGGCACAGCACTGGCAGCATATACATCACTGGTGGCAGCAGGGGCAGCACTGGCAGCAGGCACAGGCAGCTGACCTGCCCTGCTCTCACTACTACCCTCTTCTTCATCCCGTGAGATTAATTTCTCCAAGATCCCTAGGGGTGATTTAAGATGACTGGTCAGCACTGGGTCTGTAGTGGTCACTTCCTCCTCCTCCTCCTCCTCAGACTCATTTGACACATAAGGGTCCTTCGAGCTCCTCCTTTTATTGTTTGTAAACTTCTCATAGTGATAGCAGTCACCATGAGCCTCTCCTGCCTCAATTTTGCTATAAATATCACAGCAAAGCTCCTCTCTCTCACTCTGTAGCTGCTTGTATTGTGTTTCACTTCCTGGGAAAATTTTATAGCGAAAAGGCAAAACACACTTTACTAAAGAGGAGAAAGCGTTATAGCCATTGAAAAAATAGTGAAGAATTTTTACCAATGGGTGAAAACGGGGAAGATTTATTCACTGTATTTAAAGCAGATTTTCCAGTGAAAAAGCAGACAACCGGGTGGTTTTTCCTTATTTTTTAGCAGGAACATAGTGGAACCTTTCACCCAACCCTATTCCTGAAAAAAATCAGTAAATAATGGCACTTACCGTTTGGCAGATAATTTCCCGCAAAAAGTGAAGTTTTTCTGCTTTTTTTTTTTTGCATAGCTCAATCCATTGAAATCAATGGGAAGATACATTTTTCCCCACCACATGAAAGTTTTCTCTACTTTTCTACAGCCTTATACAAGAGTGTCATACCATTTTGTGTTTGTAAGAGGAGAAAGCAGCATGCTTTTGAGCTAGAGAATATAGGCAAATAAAGGGGATTTGAAGCTTAGTTTAGGGAGTCTTGTAGGCAGGACATTTTTTTCTCTGTATTATGGGAGTCTGGGGCACGCTGGGGGAGAAGAAGGATGGAAGGAGGTTGACCCCAAATACCCTAAAGTTTGGTTAACTGACTAGCAAGACACAGACAGCTGGGGTCCAAAGTGCTTGCTCTTTTCACTGTCTCTGTGCTGGGAAATTCTGGGGAAATACGTTAAAGATTTCGTTTTTTATTATATATATATATATATTTGGGGGACTGACTGTGATCAGAAAGGGTGAACAACTAAAAAAAAATATATATATATATATATACATAAATAATCAAATAAAGTGACAGACAGCTGACTGGGAGCCTGATGTGATCTCTGTGACTGAGGCAGACTTGAGAGTATAAACACACACAGTAGTTAAAGGGATAGTAATACTTCGTTTTTATCTATATTTTATTTTGTAGGCATTAAAAAAACATGAAGAACGAAATAAGTCTTATCTCTCAAACCTTTATGGTTTGAGAGATATTCACAAGCAAAATTTCCCTCCCGCCCCTTTTACCTAGTGTAAGCCATCTCTTCTCAGATGTGGAATCCAGTCCATAGACCAGACAGATAACAGCAGGGGACAATCTTCTTCTTATGAGAACAATGAAAGCCCTGCCCCCCTTGACAGGTTTTTCAGGTTTTTCCCTTATCTTAATTGAAGATTGTCCCTCCCTGCAGTCTACCTGGGCACTTCCATTCTGCTCTGGCTGGACAGTGTTACATCAGTAAAAGGGGCGGGAGGGGGATACTTTGTCATTGAATTACTCTTGAACTACAACCTGACAGAATTCAAATAACACTCTCCAAAGTCCAAATACTATGATGATTAATTAGAGCTGCTTTTATTATGAAACATTACTATGCCTTTAAATAATGACCAGCAAATTCACAAGGGGGAAGGGGAAAGGTGGAGCAGAGCAGGGATGTGGGAGTAAAGTGGTAGTTCAAAAACTTGACTGCAGCAATGGTTGCTGCAGCATGTGCAATAAATGATAAACCCTCTCCTTCGTGGATCCAGTTTGTCAAGGTCCCACCAATTTTTTTTAATCACTTGACATCATCATGAATATGTGCCATTGCTGCTTAAGCAGGAAGATAGTGTTGTGAGCAAAGGATAAATGGATTCTGCATGCTAACAAATTTTTCAAGGTATAAGTTGATGTAGGACTCCCAACTTTGACTTTCAGCTAGTTATTTCTTCACTACAGCCCTCAGACGTAAGTAATATTGTTCTGGGAAATGTTGCACCATAGGAAACATAGGTGAAATATGTTGGAATAGGAGAAAAATGTGTTGGAATTGGAGAAAAATGTGTTGGGTAAGAGAAAAATGTATTGAATAGGCATAAAGTGTGTTACCATAGGAGAATTATATATGTTGGAATAGGTGAAAAATTTGCTAGAACAGGTGAAAAGGAGGAAAATTTTGATTTGGAGAAAAGGAGAAAACTTTCGTGAAAAAAGAGAAAAATCATCAGTTTTTTGTGAAAAGTCATACAATAAATTTTTCTCACTTTTCGACCACCTCTAGCTACAATGCATTATGGGAACTGTTAAACTGTTCAAGGACTCTGGAGAATCAAATTCAATTATATTCCTGCTTTCCAGACTGGAACAAATCTGAAATATATATGAGTAATAAAGATATACAGCTGATTTGCAAACCTGAACTTCTCTATAAAGAACTGGATTTATATTATTATGACAATTGAAAAACTGAACTTCTTCCATATCCTAAATGTCATTAAATAAAAGTTTAATTTAAAGTGTAAATAAACTATATCTTTGCTTATTACAATAGTTTATTACATTTGTGCAACTCCTTTTGCATTTCATCTCTGTATTTCATTATGCAGTCTACTGTTACTGGTTTTAGTTTAAGACAGGGCTGTCCAAGTTCAGTCCTCAAGGGCCACCAACAGGCCAGAAATTAAGGATTCCTTGATTAAACACAGGTGAGGTAATCAGTAGCTCATTCATTTTTGACTGACTCACCTGTGATTAATCAGGGAAATCCATAAATCCTGGACTGTTGGTGGTCCTTGAGGACTGAACTTGGACAGTCCTGGTTTAATATATATATATGAAACCATTTAAAGCTGTGACCATTGCAAGTCATTTAAACTATTCAACCCTATCTTTTTCTCGTGAAAGGTGTGACCTAAAATCAGATTTCAGCAGATATAATTAGAAATATAATTAATGGATACAAAGCAAAACATGAGGAAGAGACATATTTCAAACTCTGCTATCTGTATGTGATGGAAATTTCCACATAAATGTATGTCTTTTATGACAAACTTGTTGAAGAGCCAGTTACACGGGCCACAGTGCCACTGCCAGCCGGTGGCGGGGCAGTCATGCACAGTAGAGACTGTCAGCACCGTGGCTGATACAGAGCTGGACGCTCCTTCGGAGCATCCCGCTCTGTATCAGCCTCATCACGGGCAGTCTCTACTGCGCATGACTGCGTTGTTACACACGTTTTAGCAAATTATTATATAGTTTTAGTTTAGTTTAGTTTTTAGGGTGATTTTCCAAATGTAATGTGTGAGTTTACTCTTCTCCACCATTTGCCTTAATGATGTCTCTTGCTATCACTACAAACTTTTAAAATTTTTTATTTGAATAAGTAATTTTAAATCAGAAAAGTATGAATGAGAATTAGACACATTTATGAAAATATAATTTGATAATTGACTATGTAGTTGTATATAAATCAGTTACATTTAATAATGTCAGATTTCATTAGTTCAGCTGTCTAATTACAAAATGAAGTTGCTCAATATGTAACTGTAAATTAGATCATAACTAAATGAACATAATTTGTTTGGAAATGTTTGCAAAATGTAAACTATTAGAACCAAATGCTTTGTATTATATAGTAACCAGTTGAGGAGCCCGTTACATGGGCCACAGTGCCACTGCCAGCCGGTTGCGGGGCAGTCATGTGTAGTGGAGACTGCCTACTCCACAGCTGATACAGAGCTGGGCACTCCTTTGGAGCGTCCAGCTCTGTATCAGCTGCATCGCGGGCAGTCTTTACTGTGCATGACTGCAGCACGAGCAGCAGTTTCTATTGCGCATGAGGGTGTCATTACACACGTTTTAGTGAATTATTATATAGGATGTTCATATTAAAATTCGTAACATTTAAGTAATTGATTGTGTATGTATGACCAAAACAGAATTATTATTGATGCAATGCAGAAGATGAATCAACAAAGTAAAAATTACAGATTAGCTAGAGTTAAATCTAGTCTTCCCCAAAATGGTTGTACTTTGCAAGAAAACATTGGTTTTGGTCTCTGCAGTAAAATTACTTTACAGAATTGGGGATGTATTGTACTATGCCAAGATGAGACGATCAGGTAAAAGGATCCTTCATTAACCCATATAACAAGTTCAGATCTACAGAAACCTGGAACTAAAAGCAACATCACAGTGGAGGGGAGAATATCAAAGGACAGCAATAAATTGTGAGTAACCGAGTTCATCTGCAGAATTAAATAATAACAGGGCAAAGTGCTATGATGTAATCTGTATCTCTTTTTGTGGCAGCAATATTGTATTGAATGCACCAGAACTGTGGGAGATTCCTGACAATACTTACTAAAGTAAAGCTAAACCTACCTTGCTAAATATTTGAAAACCAGCAGTAGATGTAAGAGCCTAATTAATCTGTAAGGAATAAGCACTCAATACAATTAATTATTCCTTCATGTTTTCTGAAGCTGATGCAGTAGCTGATGCTTGCTAGTAGATACTGTGACCGTAAATACATTTAGGTTGAGTTTTGTGAAATCCCAGGACAGCAGTGTATATTTATTAATAGCTTAATAAGAAGAGTTACTAATTACTATTATTAGATATAATAATAATAATAGTAGTAGTTGCTGCTGTTGCAGTAATAATCAATAAATTATACCTCTTTACATTGCAGTATCCAAAAGATTTGTTAGAGAGTCACATACAGCTTAGTCCATTTATGCTCTTAACAGACTATGAAAATTTTAGCTTCAAACTGAAATTGACAAATAATGGTACTTCCCGCATGACAAATAATTTCCTGTGAAAAGTGCCATTTTTTCACCTAGCTCATTCCACTGAAATCAATGGGAACACTGAACTTACACACAACAGACAGCAAATATTATTTTATTTCCCAAAGGCATAGTATAAAAGAAGCATGAGGGTGCCTGTGTTAGTGGGGTGTGGAGAAAGAATCAGTTGAACAGGGAATGCTTTTTGTGGGGGGTTTGTTTACTGGGATGGGGGGCAGTTAATAAAAAAAGAAACCTAAATTCAAATGAAAAAACCTCATAAGACATGGTATAAAAGGGGTCTGAGGAGGGTGTCTGTGTTGGTGGGTGGAGTCTGTGGAATGAATCAGTTGAACAGGTCATTTGTTTTGGGGAGTTCTTGACTGATATTGGGGAATGGTTAGTAAAAAAAAATAAATAAAATAAAATAAGAAATTTGTATGTAAAATGATAGAGACAGGAACCCCCTGATATAAGCTGTCACTGGGGTGGACTGATACTTGACTTGATAGAGTATTTTGTTGAGGTTGGTTTGTTAGATTTGTTGTTAGAGGCCCAAGCCCTAAGGAAACAATGATTTGTAGGACTTGTGCTTGTTAGAAACAAGCCCCCAAAAATTGTTTATTTTTTTGTAGGACAATTTTTTTTTTGGGGGGGTTAAAGCACAAGCCCTGAGAAAAAAAAATGCCCTACTGGCCTAGTGCCAGCAGGTCATGATGGCCAGTGGCAACTGGCCATTGTCAGATGTCCTCCTCCTGAGTCCATAATTGTGAAATTTGCAACTGCTGTTCTTACTGCTGCTGCTGAGTTGTTTAAGTTGTTTTAGGTAGCTGAAAGGGAATGGGATCAACAATAGCAGTAACATGGGTGATGGATGATGAAGGTTCCACTTGACACAACTAGCTCCAGTGATGCTCCTGAGGGAGTAGCAGCACAATACGTAGCCACCAGTATATGTGGAGAAAAGATGAAGTTGGCCAATAATTCTTCTCCACCTGCGCCTCCTACAAAATCATGGGTGTGTTGTTATTAGAATATACATTTTTCCCTTGCCTCTCATCAGCAGCTGCAATGTACACAGTATGTGTGGTAAATAACATCTAGGGGCACAACTGTATCCAAAAACCATGACACCAGAATCCAAGTACTGCTGCTGTCAGTGTACCCTTTGTCCACACCCCGCTAAGGACACATGACAACTTGCTGACCATTTAATAGTAATGGTGAACCCTCCCTGCCACCATCTTAGCATATTCTATGGGATGGACTCTTCTCAAATGCCGCCTGATGCCCTGCTTGTGATTCTCCTCCACCACACTGCCATGTGTGGTCAGTGCACCACACAGTGTGCAATGAGTGGAGACGATCTGCCACATCCTAACATCAAAAGAGTGGCTATCATTTGGAGGGGAAGTAACAATGAATTAAGTGGATTGGCAGAAGATGTAGTTACCTTAAAGGAAGAAGGTGATGGTGAGCTAGTTGTTTCACTCGTCAAGGAAGCATATCTTCTGGCAGGATCACCCAAGGGGGACAAATCATAGATAATACACCAGACTAAATTGATTCAAAGTCTGCCAACCCTCTCTGGACCAGAGAAACAGATTGTGATCCATTCCCTAAACATATCTTCACAACAAAACCGGCAGGTTTGAGAGCTACTTCCTATGGCAGTGGAAATACCAGTTCAGTGGCAGAGGGTGCTAAGAATCACAGGGTTTTGATCCTCTCAGTTTTTCTTTTGCTCAGCAGTACATATTTTTGAGACCTGCACAGTTTACTCTTGCAACCCTATACACCTGTGATATGTAAGCCTTGCTTTAATTTCACATTTATTCTACTATACTGACTCAATATTTGTTCTGGAGCCCACACTTGGACTACTTGCTGATTTTGTTAAAAGTGTTAAAGTGCTTACACCATACTGTGATGTCTATTGTCGATTTGGTTTGTTTACATCTGTAATGACTTTTTCTTCAATAAATAATTTAAGAAAAAAAAAAAAGAATCACAGGTTTCTATCAGGCTGCCTTTGGTCTTTAGTCATTAGAATGCTTAAAATTATATCTTAGAGGAATTAGTACAGGAAATGAATAACATCAGTTGGGACATTATGTGAGACTCATAAACAAACCCAAAGATTTAGTCAAATTAGAAGATGGACACTGGCTATACTATAAAGGAACCAATGATAGATAATGGAGGAACTGGATTGTTGAATAGCAAAAGGCTGACATACTCAGCAGTAAAAGTAGAAAGGGTTTCTGAAAGAAATGCTTCCTGTGCTTCGAACTAAACAGTTTCTTGATCTTCAGATCATTCAAGTTTATACCCCTGCAAGTAGCCACAGTGATGAAGTTGAAGAATGTTATGATTATTTATTATACCTCTACAAACAGGACAATTACCACTACACATTTATAATGGGATATCTCAATGTGAGAATTGGTAAGATCCAAAATGGGGAAATATCGATCAGTCCACATGGAACTGGAAAAAGAGATGACAAAGGTAATCAACTAACTGAATCTCTAGAAGAACAAAATTTACACATCATGAATTCATTCAACAGGAAAAAGACCAAGAGACAATGAACATGGAAAAGTTTTAATGGTAACATGAGTGAAATCAGCATCATACTGCAAATAATAATACAATACTCCACGATTGCTCAGTCTTAAATCATGGTAATGTTGATAGTGACCATCACCTAGTGCCAGCGTGTCCATGCGGTGGCTGCTCGAGCTGTTCACATCCTTACCTCCAACGGCATAGTTCTGCTCAAGCGGCTCAGCCGTAGCCTCTCCTGCTTGCGGCTCAGCCACATTCGGTCCTCCTCGTGGCTCCAGCCGTTTCTGTGTTCTAGTCTATCCGGCCACAGCGGGTGACATCACTTCGGGCGCACGTTCAAGGTCATGGACGTGCACAGCATTTAAAGGAGACCTGCCAATTTGGTGCTCTTCCTTCCTTTAGGGTAGGTCTTCTTAAGCTGCCTGGACACTGGGCTCATTCACAATTTGGTTGGTGTCCAGTGCAGTTCATTTGTTTTGTTGAGTGCTCAGTGTATGACCTGGCTTGTCTGACTACCCATTCTGGTGCTGACCTGTGGCTCTGTCTGACTATCCTTTCCGTGTATGACCCTGGCTTGTCCGATAACCAATCTGGTACAGACCTGCGGCTGTGGCTGAATACCTGTTACGTTTCTGACCTCTGGCTTGTCTGACTAACTGTTCTGGTGCTGACCTGTGGCTCTGTCTGACTATCTGCTCCGTGTACTACCCTGGCTTAGTCTGATAACCAATCTGGTGCAGACCTGTGGCTCTGGCTGACTACCCGTTGTGTACCTTGACCCTTGGCTTGTCTAACCATCCTATCTGGTGTTGACCTGTGGCTCTGTCTGACTACCCCACCGTGTGGCCTTCCATGTAGTCAGATAACCTATCTGGTGCGGATCTGGGACTCTGGTAGACTCTAGTGTTACTGACTGCAGGCGTGAGTCAGTCGTCTCCCTCATAGCCTTCCTTTGCGTGAGACAGCCTTTCCATCACTGACTGCAGACGTGAGTCAGTAGTCTCCCTCATTGCCTTCCTTTGCGTGAGATGGCCTTTCCATCTCTGACTGCAGGTGTGAGTCAGTTTCCTTCTCGCTTCCTTCCTTGGGATGATCATTTGGGTCACGTTGAGGCTTATCTTGCATTTGAGACTACAACTGGCTTCAGCCTAGTCTCTGCAGTTTGGGAACTTAGGGGCGGCCTCCTATTTCTGATAGAGGCTCACTTCTTTGATCACCCTCTGCTCCTTCCTCGCACTCGCAGTGATATTTTTGTTATTTTAACTTCTAATAAAGGTTATTACAATACCGTCTGACTCCTGTTTTGCTTGTACCGTGACACCTAGTGAGTAGGTGTGGGTGAAACGTCATGTTGTGTTCATATGAAAAACTCTGCCAAAACCACGTGGTTGTCTGCTAAATAAAGCAAATAAAATCTTAGCCATTTTCACCCATTGTCACTGCCAGTGCTGAACCTGCTGACACCAGTAGTGTGCCTGCTGTTAGACATGCTGCCCCTGCTGAAACCAGTGCTGTGCCTGCTGCCAGTGCTGAACCTGCTGCCATCAGTACTGTGCCTGCTATCAGATGTGCTGCCACTGCCGCCACTGGTGCTGTTCCTGCTGCCAGTGCTGAACCTGCTGCCATCAGTACTGTGCCTTCTGTCAGAAGTGCTGCCCCTGCCTCCACCAGTGCTGTGTCTGCTGCCAGTGCTGAACCTGCTGCCACCAGTGCTGAACCTGCTGCTAGTGTGTCTTATAATATTCAGGAGTGGGGGAAGGAGAAGATGATGCCAAGTATGACAGCAGGGGACCTTAAGTCAAACTTGCCACCTCCAAGCAGTCCTGACAGTGCTAGTACTACTACTAAGAAGGTCCAGTAACATGCTAGTTTAAGGAGTGAAGGAGGAGATAATTAATATCCTCATATTACTAGTGACTGTAAGGAGGAAGACTCAGGGGCTGAACTTGATGTGGTTGGTGTTAGTAGTAGTAACAGTAATGGTGAAGCAGCCAGTGGGACTAGTGTTAGGGAAGTGCTAGTGAAAGAATTTGAGAGCATCCAGACTAGCGGTCAAGGGAACCCACACCATTCCTCTGGCCCTGGGAGTCTCCTTCCCTTCACAACAGTGTCCAAGTGGAACATGATCCTGAAGAAGCCAGGACTGGTGGTGGTTAGCAGGAGCAGCAATGATACCACCACCACCAGGAGTACAAATCAGCTGCCTGTGCTTGCTGCTACTGCTGCCAGTCTGCATTCTTCATGTCACCATTAAATGACAAGTGTGACATTAGGGGACCCTCTGGCACATTGCTCGTCACCTCCTCCAATCAGAGTGAGATGTCTATAATAGAGCAGCAGCAGCAGGTAGGGACTAGTAGTGGTGGTGATGATGATGGTGGAGAAGCTGGGATGGAAGAGACATTGATGGCCTTTTTAGCCTAAACTGAGTAGGAATGGGAGACAGAGATGAGGATGGGCATCAACACCACCAGCAGTGAGCTTTTGGGATTTGGAACAGCTCTAATTCCTGCTGATGAGTTGAAAGGGCAGCAGGATGCAGAGGAGCATGCTAGTGGGCAACAGAGCACCGTGGACACAGTGGGATTGGGGTCAACAAGTGATGCGGGACTAGGACAGCAATGCTCCTGGTCCTAGCAGTGCTGATTCTGAGGCAGTAGCAGCAACAGCAGCAACATCATCCTCTGCCCCAGCCAGTGAAGGGGAATGTGGAGGAGAAGAAGAAAGAAGTAATTCTTCTCCACCTATTCTTTATCCCCTGAAGTCATGGGTGTGGGACTATTTTTCTCTTGGGGGAGGCACAGTGCAGCCATCACCAATCACACTGTGTACAATTTGTAACAAGTCAGTGGGAAGGGTAAAGGAGGGAACACACCTTGGCACAACCGCTTGATAACAAACATGAAACACAGACACCGTGACATTTATGTCAAACACGTTAAAGCCAAACACCCACCACAGAAATCAAACACCACTGTTTCTGTACCCCCTGACTCTCCAGAAAGGCAACAAGAGGCAAGGCAGAGATCAAAGAGGAGGAAGAATAGAGAAACCCAGGAAGAGTCTAGAAGTTCAATGACGAGTGAAACAACTAGCTCACCATCACCTTCTTCCTCTACGGTAACTATATCTGCTGCCACTCCACCTTGTTCATCCTTACCTCCCCCTCCAAATGATAGCCTCTCTGTAGATGTTAGGATGTGGCAGTTTTGTGTACCCCCCTTGCACACTATGTGGTGCACTGACTACACATGGCAGTATGCTGAAGGAGAATCGCAAGCAGGCATCAAACAGCGTTTGAGAAGATTCCATCCCACAGAATATGCTAAGATGGTGGCAGGGAGGGTTCATCATTACTATTAAACTGTTAGCAAGTTGCCTTGTGGCCTTAGTGGGGTCTAGACAAGGGGTATAGTGACAGCAGCAGAACTTGGTTTCTGGTGCCATGGTGTTTGGATACAGTTGTGCCCCCAGGTGTTATTTACCACACACACTGTGCACATTGCAGTTTCTGATGAGAGGCACAGTTTCTGCTCTCAAGGAAGGCATTTCTATTCTAGTAACAACACACCCATGATTTTGGAGGAGGGGCAGGTGGAGAAGAATTATTGGCCAACATCTTCTTTTCTTCACATATACTGGGGCTACTTATTGTGCTGCTACTGCCTCAGGCGCATCACTGGAGCTAGTCATGACAAATGAAACCTTCATCATCCATCATTCATGTTACTGCTGTTGTTGATCCCATTCCCTTTGAACTGCCTAATCATCCTGCTGCTTAAACAACTCACAGCAGCAAGAACAGCAGCCGCAAATTCTGCATCTACAACATGACCTGCTGGCACTAGGCCAGTAGGGCATTTTTTTTTCCTCAAGGTTTGTGCTTAAAAAAAAAAATAGTCCTATAAAAAACTTTCAAGATTTGACTGAGCTGCTCTAACTCTGCCGATTGATTCTGTTGTCTGAGCTAATCTAGTGCTCTGCTATCCATTGCTGCTACCTTCTGAGTTCCTGGGTCAGGCTGAATCAGCTGACCTCTCTGATTACTCATATGACTGTTATCAGCCAACCCTCTCAGGGTATTTAAAGCAGCTTGGCTCACTTCCTGATTGTCCTTGTGTTTGTTGCTCCTGGCTGCTGTGGATTTTCCTGTGCTTCTGTTTAGCAGTGTTTCTGACTCTTGAATTGCTCCTGACATCGCGGACTTCTGTGTTCCTGACTCCGGCTTGGCTGAGTACCTGTCTTGGTTCCTGACCCTTGCGTGTCTTTTGGTTCATGGTCCTGGATTATGATTCTGTTTTTGTCACTTCTATAAAGGTGAACTGCATTTTACATTTTTGTGTCCTGTCTGGTTCCTGGTCCCTAACAGTACACAAGAACCATGAACTCAGGAGGAGCAGGAAATCCACCAAATATTTTTTCAGGCTGGACCAGGTAGACCAGACCATGGACCAGTTTGCTGCAGCCCTCCATGCTTTGTTGCTCCATACTGAGCATCTGGTTCCACTGCCTCAGTGGACCCTGGCACAGGCTGTCCCTATAGCCGCTGCCGCTCCCGCTCCGGCTGCCAGTGGTGATTCCAATGTTGCTAAAGGAATGACAGGGTCTGCCCCGCTTCCCCAGTGTTATGGGGACGATCCTAACCACCATAGAGGTTTCCTGAACCAAGTTGGAATCTGTCTAGAGATGATACCACAGTCCTTTCCATCTAATTGGAGTAAGGTGGGCCTCGTGATTTCCTTACTCTCTGACAGGGCCTTGGCATGGGCTAATCCCCTTTGGGAGATGCAGAAACCTATAGTATACAATTTCCCTGAGTTTGTGGCATCCTTTAAAAGGGTATTTAATGCACAGGGCCTCTCCACCTCAGCTGCCAAGCAACTAATGTCCATCCAGCAGGTTACTAGGACGGTTTAGGATTATGCCATAGAGTTTTGTACCCTGGTAGTCAAGGTTGGTTGGAATAATGAGGCTCTTGTGGCTGCTTTCTCTAGTGGGCTCTCGGATACGGTTAAAGATGAGATTGCAGCCTGGGACCTCCCCAGAGATTTAGAGGAACTGGTCTCATATTGTATCCTGATTGACTCCCGAATCCATGAAAGACCTTTCTTCAGGGAGCTCCTGCAGAGGCATCCCATCCATTTAACTTCAAGCTTTTTGTCCCCACCCATGCCTTCCTCTACTCCCACGCCTCCTAGTCTCGCAACCTCAGGTGATGTGGAGCCCATGCAGCTTGGGTCCACTCGCCTTTCTGCTACAGAAAGGGCCTTGAGGAGGAGGTAGGACCTGTGCTTTTACTGCAGTAATGCAGGGCACCTACTGTGAACTTGCCCCACACATCCAGGAAATGACCGCACCTAAGGTCCTATAGGGGACAGACCTTAGGTGGCGTCTCAGCGTCCCTGGATATTCATATGGATAACCCACTAGTCTTGGTTGTGCTCTCTTGGGTCAAGAGTTCCACTACTTCAGAGGCACTTATTGACTCCATTCCATTGCAGCTCCGTACCACTCCACTTGCCCTTGAGGTGATTGATGGCAGACCCCTACAGCCGCCGCAGGTCACCCATGAAACCGTTCCTTTGTCTATGGCTGTACGGACACTCCATCATGAAACTTTACAATTCCAGGTGATCCACTCTTCTCACTATCCTGTGATGCTGGGTTATCCATCATTGTGCAAACACAATCCCACAGTCGATTGGGTAAGGACTGAAGTCATGTCATGGTCACCCAACTGTTCCAAGACATGCCTAGTAAATTGGGGACTGTGCTAATCACATCCCCGGTCTCATTGCTGCCTGAAGCGTCCCAAGAGTTCCATGATGTATTCAATAAGGGCCAGGCTGGTGAGCTCCCACCTCACAGTCCATACGATTGTCCCATTGAACTACAACCGGGTGCCATACCTCCTCGAGGTCGAGTCTACCTTTCTGTCACAGAGAATAAGGTCATAGAGGAGTATGTTGCAGATGCACTGTCCCAGGGGTTCATCTGCAAGTCCTCCTCTCCTGCTGGGGCCGGATTCTTCTTCATGAAGAAAAAGAGTGGTGAACTGAGACCCTGTATTGATTACAGGGGGCTCAATCGTATCACGGTTAAGAACACCGACCCTATTCCATTGGTTACTGAGCTATTTGATCGACTAAAAGGGTCTAAGGTATTTACTAAGGTATCAATACAGGTAACAATTGCCTGCATTTTCTGATAAAACTCATATGTGTAACATATGTTATATGGGCTTTCTTCTTCTTTCTTTGTCATATTTAGTTTACATTTATTGTTAGGACCTCAAGGGGGAATCAGGACCTCTCCTGACACCCCCTAGCATGGATCATCTATCCTTCTGGATAGGTGATCCATAGGGCGACATATGCGGCTTTTTTTAAATAAGCGCATATAACCTATGTTTAACCTATGTTTAACAAAGGTTATATGCGCTTTTTTAAACTATATATTGCTTTCAGACCTAGAGGGGGACATCAGAGCCCCTCCTGATATCTCCCCTAGCATGGACATTCTATCTAGAAGAATAAATGATCCATGTGGCAACAAGGAAGTCATTTTCCGGTCTGTCCCGGGGTGACTGATTAATTGATGAAAGCCCAGTTACAGGGTTCACTATAAGCTACTACTGGAGCCGGCTTATACAGCGGCTCCAGTAGTAAGAAAGGAAAGCATAAAATGCCTTACATGGATCATCTATCCTTCTGGATAGATGATCCATGATAGGGGGATATCAGGCAGGGTCCTGATGCCCACCCTCGAGATCTGAAATTATTTTATTTTACAAGAAAGCGCGTATAACCTATGTTAAACATAAGTTATATGTGCTTTATTAAAAAGGTCACCACATTGATTACCTGTCCTTCTGGATAAGTGATCCATGTTAGGGGGATATCAGGAGGGGTCTTGATGATTCCCTCGAGGTCTGAAACCAATATATAGTTTAAAAAAGCACATATAACCTATGTTAAACATAGGTTATTTGCGCTTAATTAAAAAAAAATAAATATGACAATAAAGAGAAGAATAAAACTCATATAACATGTGTTACACATATTTTACATGGACTTTATCAGAAAATGCCAGCAATTGTCACCTGCATTGATCTCCTATCCTACTGGATAGGGGATCAATGCTACGGGGGTGTAAGGAGGGGTCCTGATGCCCCCCTTGAGGTCTGAACTTTTTTTTAACATACAATTAAAAAAATAGCCATAAAGAATTTTTTAAATGGTTGTGAAAAGCAATGTATAGGTAGACTAAGAGAAGTTTAAGAGAGAGAATATGACAGTATATATTTAATATATATTTAAGGTGATACATTTGATCTCAATAACATGATGCTTTTGGGTATAGGTGTAGAAGTTAAAAACTGGAGAGGAGGTAATTTCATAAATTCTATGTTTGAAAGGGAGACTGAATGAAACTATAATGTGCAGACCTTATAGCTGTTTTGTCTTAATGCTGAAGTGGAAATCTTTCTTCTTTCTAGCTTCTGTAGTGTATTTACCACACTTGGTTTCTGTGGATAGAGGTTGTCTATTGTCTGATTTATTATAACCATTTGATGTATCCAGCTATTGGGCCTATATTCATTTATATTATCCACTTTAAATGGTATTTTTTATAATTTAATATTATTAAATATTAGAATTATAATGATGTAATTATTTACGGATTATATATGCTAGAGACTCATTTTTGGATCTCTGGCATATATTATTAATTTATCATTAAGGTTCTTCTTATTATTTTTTAGTCACTAGTTAGTCCCTTTATGGAGAGGGTGAAGGTTTTTTTAGCCTTTATAGGTAAGGTCAGGTATGCCTTCCATTAGTACCTTTCCTTGATGAAGAAGTCATCTGACTTTGAAACACGTTGGAACGTTTTATTATTTGGCTTGATCCCAAATGCATGTTACTACATGAAGGTTCATATCTGAATATGAGTGTTGGGCCACAGGAGAAAATTAACATCCATACATCATACAAGGAAAAGCTTCTGTTTTAACACTAATTGGTGGGAAGTTCAAACCTAGACAAAAAAGGTGTCTAGATAGTTCAGGACAACAACATTGCATCAACTAAATATATCAGTCAGAAGAAGATATATGTGGACAATACAGATAGTGATTCTGGCCACCGAGATCGAGTTTCAACTGAAATGGTGGTGTGCATTGAAGGTCCATCATACTGGAGAGATAATTCCAATTTGTATCAAGTTTATCTATATGCCAGTAAAGATCATTATATATGAACTATCTGTAGTACTATTGGTATATCACTATTTATATAGTATGACTTAGATGCTGGATACATGAATACAGAAGTGATTGATTTGTTATTGTCTATATGTGTTGTTTCTTTATGTGTCCCTTTGGAGTGGATGCTGGCTTCAAATATGACATTTTGTCCTTTTAGGTTGGAATATTATATGTACCATAAAATGTCAGGTATAATAAGCAGCTGTGTATAATATGCAGTTTTTCCCCAATACTCACAAAAATAAATTCATTTTTAGGGCTCTGATTCCCTCCGTCAAGCCACCGCAACCCAATCCCAGCTTACCCTCCTGCTCCTCATCCCCTCCGAAGTCCTCTTAGACAGCTTTACAGTGGGTGGCATGCTTGCATTTGCCGCTCCCCACTTCCAGCAATCCCCAGTGAAGACCTTTTCATTTAAAGGGATAGTAATACTTAAATATTACTAATCCCCATATTGTAGCCATGTTAAAAAGAATTTAATCGTCCCCCAGTGTAATTTCTGAAACCCTTATGGTTTGCGATAACCGTACACAAAGTTCCCCCCTCCCTCCCCCTTCCCTGAAGTCAGCGGGGATATCCGGTCTTATTTTCATCAGGCAGCTCTGCAGCAGAGCTGAGATCGCGTTAGTAAAAAATAATTATTTCACTGAAACGGTCTTCTACATGTGCTTGCAAACCAAGCACAAACCAATCATATGTAGAAGACTGTTTCAGTGAAATAATTATTTTTTACTAACGCGATCTCAGCTCAGCTGCAGAGCTGCAAGCCTGTCATACGACAGACTTCCCCTGCAGTCAGTACAATGCTGACTTCAGGGAAGGGGAGGGAGGGGGAACTTTGCATACGGTTATCTCTCAAAGCACAAAGGTTTGAGAGGTGACACTGGGGACAATTAAATTATTTTTAACATGGCTACAATATGGGGATTAGTAATATTTAAATATTACTATCCGTTTAAGCAAATGGTCCTCTCAGGGCAATACTGTAGATTAGAGATGCACCGATACCACTTTTTTTAAGACCGAGTACGAGTACCGATACTTTTTTCAAGTACTCACCGATACCAATTACCGATCCTTTTTCTTGCGGTCATTTGCCAGTTTTCCAAGTACTTAAAGCGCGCAAAAAAAAGTATTGGTGAGTACTTGAAATATATATACACACACACACGCACACACACACACACACACATACATACACACACCACCTCTTGACTGTCCCCTTTTGCCTCTTTCTCCCCCCTCTTGATTCCCACCTTTTACTTCATTCTCCCCCTCTTGAGCTCCCTCCTTTTGCCTTGGCTTTTTCTCTCCCTTTTGATCCCCCTTTGTCCCCCTCCTTGACTCTTGATCCCACTCTTTTGCCTCTCTCGCTCTCTCCTAATTCCCCCCTCCTTTTTGCCTTTTCTTGGTCCCCCTCCTTTTGTCTCCTGATCTTTCCTCCTTTTGCCTCTTTTTTCTTTCCTTTTCTTAGTCCCTTTTGCCTCTTTCTCCCTCTTGGACCACCTCTCCCTGCCTCTTTCACCATCCGCTCAATGTCCCATCTTGCCTCCCTTACCCTCCTCTGCCGGGTGCTCGCTGTTCTCTTGCGAGCCCCAGCAGAAGTCAGCGTCGGAGCATTGCCATGGTAACCCGCGGCAACGCTCCAACACTACAGGAGGGAGAGAGGCGACTGGAGAGCATTGTGAGCAGCTCCCCGGGCTCCCTCACTGCAGCACCGACCCTGACACAGGGTATCGGTGCTGGCATCGGCCGTATTTGCGCGAGTACAAGTAGTCTCACAAATGCTGGTATCGGCACCAATACCGATACCAGTATCGGTATCGGTGCAACCCTACTGTAGATCCAATGCACAGAGATCTATGCATTTAATCCATGGTATTGCCCTGTATTACCCCCCTGCTTCACATAAGGTGAAGAGGGGCAAAATTGTGTGTATTATATGCAAGATTTTATGGTATACATTTTACCAACATAGTTTGTTTTTATGTGTGGTTACATTTATCAGAGCACAGTTCAGGAATTATGTGCAACATATTTTCCTTTAAGTAGATTTGGTGACACTAAACATTATCCCAGCATTTTAATATATATTGGCTTCTTATAGCTTCCATTTCCTTGTGTTTATTATGCTTTTCTTAGATATTATGCATTTGGACATATGATGAGCGATATATCATAACATATTAAGAATTAGAAGTTTGTTTTCCCCCTTAATCAAAGTAGTGTGAATTTTAACCATAAAGTAAAACTGTTTGCATTTGATATCTCGCCCTTCACAAAATGTTGTATCATATACTATATCATTGTCGGCCTCAGTTAGAGCCCATGTCAGGGTCTTGCCTGTCTCTGTCATCTATCAGTCAAACATTTTGATGCTTTCTCTTTCTTTCCCAATGCCACTGCAGTCTTAATTTGTACAGTATAGGATGACTATAGACCTTAGATAATATGCAGGTCCCTCTTCTACTTAGTTAATGTCAGTAGTACTTGTCTGTCTGTTGGGTGTCAGTCTGCAAAATTATTCTAATAGTCAGTCAAAGATGCTGAAATATATAAAATATTCAGGTTCCTGGTTGAGCTCAAAATAGCATGTATTAATAGTATTCAAATAGTTACATATATGAGTAGTCAGGAGAGCAGCAAGAACTATATCTTGGATTCATTTACAATGTAAATAAAAAGAAGTCTGTGTATCAGATCCTGACCTTTACAAATAAATAACCTGTGACTTACTATAAATAATAAACAGTGGGGTTTAGTTATATGATTTTGGCCAAAAGCAGAATAAGCTTGCATGTCCCATCAAGGCACCTCAGATTTAATCAGCTTCCTATATTCCCCCAATTCTGTGAACATGTGACTAGTAACATGTAATTTAAAAGCAGTGATACCACTTTACCCCATGTGAACAAAACCCTTGTGAAGGAAATATTTATACCTTCCCTAATACAGCTATCACTTGAATATACAAAGAGCTACCAACCAAGAGAGAAGGAGTCAAAACCTCCCAAATTACACACAAAAATATAAAAAATGCAGCCTCCTGGTGAGCTCACAATAGCTCACTTATTATAAATAATAAACAGTGGGATTTAGTTATATGTTTTTTGGCCAAAAGCAGAATAACCTTCCCTGTGCCATCAAGGCACCACAGATATAGGCAAATCCCCATCACAGAGTCACAGAGGTTCAGCCAGCTCAGAAAGGAACTTGAATCAGCTGCTTATATCTTCTCAGTCAAACAAGATTTTTTTTTAGAAAATCAAATTTCTCCCTAGACTCCCCAAACACATACAACAAATTGCCTGCCCACAAGAACACCTAAACTAAACTCTGACTCCACTTTTTTGCCTATCTTTTCTACCTCCAAAAATATGCTGCTTTCTCTCTCTCAAACAGAGAAAAACAAGCTGCGGGAACCTGGCACCCCTTAAATACTATCCCGAGGGGAACGTTCCACATGGAGGGTGTGTGTGTGTGTGTGGGGGGGGTTCTCACCATTCATTTCAACTCAGTAATCAAATTTGGAAAAAATCAGGAAATTAAAATTTTTTAGAAACATTTACTGCACAGTCATTTTTTATCTTTTTCAATTTTGAGGCAAAAGGTTCCACCCATCACTAATTATACCCTCAACAGCAATAACAACAACATCCCAAGAAGTAGGAAAACACATGAAACTTTCATCACAGAATGCCTTCTTAGTTTCACAGGGTGATCAGCAATCTAACATAGTTAGTGGCAATGGAGGTGGGTGAAGGTGGTGGGGGGTGGAAGTGGTGGTGATGGTAATGGAACTGGGACTTTGTGATGGGAAATGCTTTCTGATCCCCATATTGTAACTCAAAGGAGTGGCCCCTCTGCATGTGACATGGCCACTGCCTACCTATAGGATGGCTGTGTTCTAAGCAGAAATGATTACTCACTGAGGACTGGCAAACAAAACAATTAGTGTGGCCAGCACTAGTATGGATTGCAGTGGAAATTTGGAATTTGGTAACTTGGATAAGTTTTATGAGTTCTGACATACCACTTGTTTGATCCCAGTACTTTCCCCTCTTCACAAGTCTGTTTTCAAACACTATGCATATTGCAGTGAAACATATTCCAGCACCCATGATTTTAAATGAGTGGGAGGAAGAGAAGGTATATATTGTCTGTATCTGAAGTGGCTTGTTATGCTGTCGCTACTGCTACAGGAGCTGCTGAGATGTGAAACTTGAATGACTCAGCTGCAGGATCTAATTTTACAGCAAACACCATAGTGTCACAAATTGGTGGCATATGTTTCTTGCTAGCCCCAGTGGCATTGGTATATACTCCTGGTCTTGCTTAATTTGTCATGCAAGCCTGATCATAATTTTTTTCAATATTTCCAGTGTTATATAAGCCTGCCAACAATTTTTCTATGTCTCTATCATTCTCTCTCTCTTTAGATTCACCTAAATGGCTCTATGGAACTCTTAACACTGCACAAGCTTTTGATTCTATAAAGGAAAACATAGGTGGAAAGCATAACATTTTCATGCAAACATTTCAGCCATTAGTGGGAAAAAGAAAAAAAAAATGGTTTTTATGGGCAGAATTTCCTACAGTAACAAATTTAGATTTTTTACCCATCCCTATTGTATTGTCTAGTCACCTGTATCACCTCCCGATGTGTAAGTGGCCACTTCTGAATTAAAATGTTCTGTTGTGTACATTTTTATCTCAAACAATCACGTATTTCTCATGTCACTCATACATTCATGCAATTTTGTATAAATCCCACATCAGTTTCCTGGTGTTTCAGTTTCAATGTTGTGTATTGTATACAGAGGTTGCCAATCACCTGCCAACTAATCTAATGGCTCTACACAATTAAACAGCAATATAAAACTCTTTTACTTGCTAATATGTGAAAAGAAATGATTACCTATAAGTAGAAGCATTAATCTGAAAACCAAAATAAATGTACAAAATATGCTTGTATGGTAGCAATCCATTCCGACTGTTGTATTTATGTATGTATATATAAATGCATATACGTATGTTTGCACTCTTCATTCTGTTTTAAGCTGTTCAGAGTAACTAGTGGCACATTACAAATGCATATATTATGTGCGGTACAAAACAAGTGACCACTTCCTATTTTAGACCACTCCCTTATTGTATCTTTGTACTTGAGCTATACTATTCTGCATTTGATTGAATATGTAAACGGTCTCATTTGCAGATTATTCTTTACAGAAGACACCCAGTACTATTACATTGACATTTCTTATTAAAACAAAATTAATCCGGAGAGATTAATTAGATATAAAGCTAAGTCTTTGATTTTCTCGGAAATGTGTTGAATCAGCACTGAACAATTTTACCTCTCTCTGGTATGTACTGGACTTTAATAATATTTTGGTTCACTGCACTTCTAATTTTAAACCCAGTTTCAGCTTTCATTTTGTACACCTCAGGGGCACTAGTTTAGAAGATTGCAAGATAGAGTCTCTCACCTGTAATTATCTTTATACAGAACCTAATGAACTCTACAGAGTAGAAGAAAATCTTCTAAACATGTTCAATTTGTCTGCACAAAGAATAAATTGTTCTAGTAAGACCTTTCTCTGTTAGAAATGCAGGTACAGTTGAAGCTTGCAATAATATTTATTATGTGACTTAGAGAGCAGTGTATATCAGACTGAATCAATTACAAATATTTACAGTGTAAAGAAAGCTTTGTTTAACTTAACAACATATTTCCAAATGTGCATTGTAAACAGTGAACCTTAAATTATTTTCATATCCAAATTTTGCAGCCAGATATACTTAAGAATGCTCTACAAACATGCTAATTAAAGTGACATAGCTTTGGCATCAATATAATAGCAGATCAAAGTGCTCAATGGCATTAAGACAATTTAGATAAATGTATTATAGGCAGCTGTTATGCTAATCTCATTTATCCAGTTGTCAGCTGATGAGGCAGCTTAATCATTATTAGATCCCTATTGTGATAAATGCTATTTATTACTGTCAGATTGTATTGATGCGTGGTTCATAGATAAAAACTGGTCATCCTCTTTACAGAGTTCATTCAGTTATGGTCAAGGAAGACAAAAGCAGCTGCTATATTTTATCCAAACAAACTTCACTTAAACTGCAAAGACAGAGAATAGATTCCATTTGCATTTGTTTTAAAAGGGTAATTAAGTAATATGATGTTTATCTTGGATGAAGAGTGGTGTTTTTTTGCTGGCAGCCCTCCAGCACACTGGAATCATTGTGTAGTGTTCACTTTCAGCAGATGAAAGTTTGGGAAAGCAGCAGGTGCACAGAGAGATCAGAAATGAGTTATTCATCTATCTGCCCATACTCCCTATCAAAAATATATTTACTGTTTCCTGATTCACATTTGAATAAAATGTGTGTACTCCTCACATGGCTACACCACTTAACATTGCATACTTTTGAATAATACAAACATTTGAATGTGCATTTTATAGATTTTTATATGTTTCCACATATGCATGTGTATTGTGTACAGAGACAATATAGTTTGTCATTGGTTGTGGCAGTTTGCATCAATTTACTCTCATCCTATATAATAATTTGCTAAAAAGTGCGTAACGCTGCAGTCATGCACAGTAGAGACTGCTGCGTGTGCTGCAGTCATGCGCAGTGGAGACTGCCCGCATCACGGCTGATACAGAGCTGGATGTCCAGCTCTGTATCAGTCGCAGCGCGGGCAGTCTCCACTGCGCATGACTGTCCCGCAACCGGCTGGCAGTGGCACTGAGGCCCGTGTAACAGGCTCTTCAACTAGTATGTTTATATATTATTATACTATTTGGGAGCTGCTTCAACAGCATACAGCAACTACCTTTTTACCTCCTCACATGTAAATACTTTGTTAAATATCAAGGTGACCTTAGGTTGTACATTTATCACTTGCATTTCCTATAGCCAAGAAAATTGAGATTTGGCTACAGAAAGTATATCATTTCACTTTGGCTGCTGCTATGCTAGGGAGAATATTTATAGCTGTGTACAGCAATGAATCCTGCACTATGGAATGGTTAGCCTGATTGATACAGTTACTGCAATATCACTGTTCAGTCTTTATGATGAACCACAGTGGGAGCTAAATATATTAATGGCCCTATTGCTGTACCTTCAAAATCTACGAAATTACATAAATTCCTCACTTCCTATGACAGTTTGACATAATGGTCTTTCATTCTAACAAGTACCACTCTTAATACATTGTATGACATTGTTTTGATAGATCATATGGAGATACTTTGTACAATATATCTACCTTTTCAACAGACTTGATGAAACTAAAACTGACATTTTCAATGCTTGAGTCACTCTGGCACAGCTTCTTGCACTGTGAAATAAATCCAGGAATGCTAGGAAGAATTAATATTTTTTTCTGAAATTGACTTTATATAGAGTATGTCAGGGAGAATGACACTGGCTTAGACAGCTTGAGAAAGAAAATAGCAAATATAATATATTGTATGTCAATTGCAATGGAAGCATTACTTGTGGGTAAAAGGGTTAACCACACCTTGGCAATTTTCTATGACCCTATAAGGACTATTTCTGGTTTTATATTTTTGGAGTTCAGTCACTAAAAGAGAAGACAATAGAAAAAATATTTGCAGCTATAATTTCACAATTGTGAGTTCAGTTTAACTAATTTAGTGACATCACAGTTTTTTAAAAAATAGAATGTTGGCCAGATTTCCTCTTTATCCATAGATAGACAAAGGGTTAAGGCTGAGTTCCAATTGAAATGCAAAACACTTTTGTTTAAGTGAACATTAAAATTCTCCCTTCAATAAACAAAAGCTGGAAATTTCAAGGTCAAAGTTTCACATAAAAGAGTAAACAATTGAAAATGTAGGTTTCCATTTCCAAGATGATTAACACCACTTCCCACTTATGCTTTGTTGATGACGTCATTCATGACATTATAGTTAATATAATGAATGTCATTTATAACATTTTTTAAAATTGACGTTATTTGCAAATCATGCCTGGAGCATAGAGTTAATGTCTGCAAAATCTTAACCCTGAATTTCCCAGCTTTTATTTGTTTCAATGAGAATTTTAATGTGGATAAACATGTTTTGCTTTTTAATTTCCATATTTTTAACCACATTTTTGAACACCTTAAGCACTAAATGTCTATACTTAAAACAGGAGCATTTGACTGAATAAATATTTTTACTTAAAATAGTAATATCTGTTTGATCAAGCACATGAGATCCTTGAATTAAACTTTTTCTCCTAGAATTGTGCAGTAGAATTTTCACACAGTTGATCCAAACTCTAGTGCTAACCTTACATTAGCTTTAGCCAGGTCTAATTTATTGATTGATAGAAATCCAGTAATTATTTAAAATAGTTAATTGATCATACCACAAAGACTGATCAAACACGTGTTCCATGAACATGTTTAAGGGGAAAGTGCTCTAACAATGAATGTCCCTAATTTGTTTAACAGAAGGACTTTACTTACATGGATATAACATCAGTGAGTTATATCTATATGGGTTTCTTGAGATATTTTTTGATCTCTTTGTATTCCACCAATATATCTTTCTGTTTAAAATCTGATAACAACTTGTGATCCATTCAGGTCCATTGAAGCCTATTGGTTTCTTGAAGGAGGCTGGTGACCAAGAGGTCACTATATACAGAAATCTGCCAGTATATGTATAGGTATAGCTGATTTCTGTATTAAGGATACTTACCTAGGTAATTGTATCTAATTAACATTATTTGGAATTACCACTCATTCCAAGGGTATACCTCCTCTTTAACCCTATGCATGCCTAAACTGTACTGTGCTCTACATTAAACACTGCAATCTTTTAAAAAACATAAAACAATCATACGATAAAATTAATTTATCAATTAAAATATCTTAGAAGTAATGTAGTAATTCACCAGAGCAGTTCATTTTCTGCTCTTACAAGCTGTCATGCCTGACGTCCAGCGTATTTGCAGGAAAACTGAATAATTTTATGCAGATTTTCTCTGTGCCTTGTCAGTAGATGGTGTCAAAGGAGGTACAGAGAAACAAAAGTGCCACAGCCCCCTCCCTTGGTTCAAGAAGTGTAAAGAGTAGTGTGGACAGCAAAGTAAATAATCTTTAGGCAGGCATAATACACAAAAATGTTCCAACAACTGCTTCAGCTCAGAATAGTATTAGAACATCCCTCATATACTCTATGGGTGTCTGGTTTTGTACATTGGGCTTGCCATGTCTGTACGATTCCAAAACAAACTACTACATCAATGAAACGATAATGCGTTGGACTACATTTTGTATACAGTGCATAACTACACTTTTTTTCATTCCTGCTCTGTCATTTTACTTGCACATATATATATATATATATATATATATACATTAATGGAATAAAAATATGAATACCATTACTGTAAATAGGTTGCTTACCAAAAGTCTGGAAGACAATGGGGGTATTTTATTCAGTTGTAAACTATTCTTATTTTTTAGAGACTTTTTATAAAGTATGAAAATATTTTAAAAGGTGAAGTTCACATAAAATATATTAATGCATACTTGTTGTAACTATGCATTTTCCCATTAAGAAACCATAAGTCTTGAAAAATAAGGTTAGTATTCCAAAAAGCAGATTTTTAATGAGCTGAGAATCAGAAGAAAAGTTGTCCAAAATGCATATGCACATTTACAAATAAAGACAGTTTGAAACAAGAAAGATTCACTCAGGTCAATCAGTGATTTTGGAAACTAACCAATCAGCTGTCAAACTGTTACAGCTTACCTTGACTTCAGCATCATCTGCAGGCGCGAGGCTTCAAGCATGCTGCAGGCCTCTGTTTTATCTGTTTGCTTTCTGTAGTCTTCTCCTACCAACTTCCTACATCCCCCTTCTCAGCTGCTCCGCCTACTTCCTGTGGAGGGGTTTAAAGGGCAGAATGAGGCCTGACTCAGTTGCCCTTGCATTGTTGTTCATAGCAGTTCTGTTACTTTGGGCTCCGTGTATGACCTGGCTAGTCTTCCATCCATTCTAGTGCTGACCTGTGGCTCTGTCTGATTATTCTTTTGCCAACCCCTAATAGTGGACATACAATCTGGTGTGGACTTGTGGCTCTGGCTGACTACCTGAACTGTGTATAACATGGCTTGTATGACTACCCCCTCTGGTGCTGACTTGTGGCTCTGTCTGACTATTCTTTCGTCTTTTCCCCTGGTGATCAGACACCCAATATAGTGCAGGCATGGGGCTCTGGTAGACTTGCATAGCTCACTGCAGGCATGAGTCAGCATTCACCTTACTTCATCTGACTGCTGCTGGGAGTTCCCACCTGGCGGCAGGTGTCGTTCGAAGGGTTCTCGTGTTGCACATTCTGAGCCAGAGGGTTCTTACTGTCTGCAGGTGTGTACCTGAGACCACTCTTACTACCACTACTAGGGGCTTCTCTTCGGTTCCTGAGCATCCTGGTTTCCTGTTCGTTGGATCAAGATTGCCATTCCAGTTGCTGCTTTAGCACTTGTCCTTGTATGTGAAACTACCAGTGGCTTTGGCCTAGTCGCCAGCAGGGTGGTCTAGGACCCAGCCTATTATTTATGGCAATAGAGCTTGCTGACTAGTACCTCCTTCTTGCCTATTGCCTATTCTTTTGTTTGTTGTTTTCAATAAACTCCATTAACTATACCGTACAGACTCTGAACCTCCTTAGTATCCGTGACACAAACAGAGTAACTGATATACTTGAAAACAAGATATACTTGAAAACAAGATAAAGCTCAATGGGGATTATTCACTAAGGTGTGATAAAGTGGAGAGGACTTCTCCAGTGATATCACTTCTCCAATTCCTATATTATTCTAAACAGCCTATGCACTAAGATCTCCAAAGTCATTTTAACTTTTTCGCCTCTTTATCGGGCCTTAGTGAATAACCCCTTTGTATTTTTCCCTGGTAAAACTCTTCCTCAATAAGTAAAATAAACTGTGCATCTGCTGTACTAGTGAATGAATGGCTATGAAGAAATATAGACAAATCATTTTTTAGCAAACTTCAAGAGGCTCAGCTGTGATCAATTAGTCAATTCACATACTGAAGAATGGAAAATGCATTGCCAACACTTTTTAAACTTTTTTTATGCTTTAAGGACTCAATGGGTATGCAACACATTGCTTCAAGCATCATAAAGGGCTACAATTAATTTCCTAAATGTAAAGCTCTTACCAAAGTATGTGTCCTACATAAGGCAGCCTGATATATTTATATATATGTTGTTTACAGAGTATCTACAGTTGACTGTATTGATTGTGCCCCATTTTAGGGATGTATCTAGTTTTTACCTCAACACAATAAACAAGAGACTTTATCAATCTTTAATGAGTTAACCATAAAGAGAAAAAGGGCCTCATTCATGATTCTAATGGGACAGTAAAACCTTTTCACAGGATAAAATGCTCCTGTTCCATAATAAACCATAGACTAGTTCAAGAGAAATAATCAGTAAGTAGATATATCTGACTGCAGTCTAAAGGACAAATCTCCAAGCAAGCTTATTAATAAACACTTTAAGAACCACTAATTTCAAGTATATAATTCCACTCTAATTTTTGCACTGGCAACAATTCAAGGTGAGGGGGATTTTCTGAGTTATGTTGAAGTGGAAAGCACATTACCCAAATTATTTTCCTAAAACATAGCACCATCTCAAACAGTCACATTTATTTTCTTCCTAGATTTTATCAACGGTTCAAACAAGCTGTGTTTTTTTTCTCCCTTCTGCATGCTCCACTGCAAACATTATTAGATTTCACAGATTTCTTGTAAATTGCTTCACGAGAATGAGAAAAGCATTCCTGGGAGAATATTCTACTATTTATCTTTTCTGATGTTTTGGTAACAAAACAAACATATTGCAGATTCTAAGTAAACTAGTTTTGCTGTGTACAGTGCATCTTATAAATATAACACCATTATTTCTGAACTGTGATATAAAATAGAATGAAAATATAACTTATGTCAGTAGTGAGTAAACTGAGACTTTTTAGAGCTACATTTCCCATCACCCCCAACTGGACAAGGTCTGCAGGGCTTCAGGTTGCACACCACTGCCATATGTCCTACTTGGAATGCAAGATGTGACAATGTAGCATGAACATTTTCTATAAACTGTAAATATTCTGATACATGGGGGCTTATTCAGGAAGATTAAGCACTTGAATACTAGAGAGGTCTCCAACACATTGCTTCACAGTGTGTTATTGACCTCTCTAACATTTTAGAGGTTAAAAGCATTATTTAAATCATTGAGTGTTTTTATTTACCCACTATGTTCCTCAATATGGCCAATAACTCTTATCAAAGAACACAAGTAATGTGCATAGCTGGGAACTCTCTGGACTTGCCCTGGAGACTCTGGTTTTGGCTTCTAATTACCGGGTCTCTGGGGCTGAGGCTGATTCTCTGGAAGTGGGGAGTTTTTAATAAAACTCTGCACACTTCCATGTGCTCCCAGTGTGCTACTCCCACTCCTCCGTCCCCAGGCTATTCATCCATTTTTTGTATATTTTTGAAGACCTGCCCCCCTTGCAATTAAGTTCTGCTCCTTTTCTGACTCTAACTGCATCATTGATCTCCCCCAGTGGCAGCAGAAGACTCTCCTCCAGAGAGTCCACATAGCAAAGTTCCCAGATATGGTAATGGGCCATACACTGAAGCTAAAACTAATAGTACAGTGAGACAGGAGCTTTTACATAGTTTAATGTTAGGGAGGTGCCCTTTCTCTATCATTCACGTGGTTAAAAGCCCCAGTTGAAATCAGTGGGAAGTTTTACTAATCTATGGTGAAGCTGGTTTGTCCTAGAATTGCTATAGGAAGGGAAGGAGATATTAATACAATTATGTGCATGAACTGATTTCTTAGTGCTCTATGTGCTTTATACTAAGATGACAGAGAGGAAATTAGTATAACTTTACTCAGTTTTCCCCATAAAGGTATATGGAAGGTTTCTGGAGTTTGTTTGTATTAAAGGTGAACTAACTTCTATATACAACATGTCCCTATTACCTTGATACAAGTGTAGATGCATCTCAGAGCTACCTAAGGTGTTCTGGACTCAGTGCACCAGATGGAACCCCCCACTGGGATACCAATGAAACCCAAAGCATCCTCCATCTACCATAATTGGAGGGCTCTAAAATAATCCATCAGCATGAAGATGGAACAACGAGACACTGGTGGCAGCCTTTGCTCAAGGACTTGCTGACCATATTAAGGATGAAATGGCAGCTAGAGAAGTACCTAGTGATCTGGACGAATATATTGATTATGCCATTCTAATTAATTCTAGGATTCGTGAGAGATTTATGGCTAATGACCGTAGGTTACGGCCTAGAAGCAGTGGGCATAACAGTTTTTTGACCCCACCCTCGCCTCCCATGCCACCTGACCGTAAACAGGAATCCTGTGAACCTATGCAACTTTGGTTCACCAAACTAACTAAGGAGGAATGGGCACACCGCAGGAGGCAGGGGTTACATCTGTACTGTTGCAAAGCTGGGCCCCTATTACGTACCTGTCCTGTACGTCCGGGAAACAAACGCACCTAGGGTACCTTGGGGGACAGGCCCTAGGTGGTTTTCAGCAGTCCCTAGACCCGATCATGCAGAAACCCATGATCCAGGTGGTGTTTTCTTGGGCAGAACACTCAGTGGAGGTTCTGGCTCTGGTTGATTCTGGCGCGGCCGGTTACTTCATGGATAATTCATTTGCTGCGTTACATAAGATTCCGTTGGTCAGGAGGGAATCTCACTTAGCCATTGAGGCCATTGATGGCAGACCGCTAGAACCAGTTCAGATAACTATGGAGACTATTCCGATTTCTATGACTATTGGGGCCCTCCACACGGAGGAACAACTATTTCATATTATCCATTCTCCTCATCATGCGGTCATTCAGGGGTTTCCATGGTTACATCTGCACAATCCCCAGTTTGACTGGCAGAGTTGCGAGATCACATCTTGGTCCGAGTACTGTATGAAGCATTGTGTGACTCATCCTGTTAACATTTTGTGTGCCTCTCCCTCTGTGCCAGCCGAATACCACCAATTCAGTGACGTTTTTAGTAAGGGAGAGGCTAGCACATTGCCCCAGCATAGGGCATACGATTGTGCCATTGATTTGCCCCCTGGGGTTGTGCCCCCTAGGGGCCGCACATATCCACTGTCGTGCGAGGAGAATCGGGCCATGGAGGAATACATTGAGGACACCTTTAATAGAGGGATTATTCGGAAGTCTACCTCACCTGCTGGTGCTGGGTTCTTTTTTGTGAAAAAGAAGAATGGCAAGTTAAGGCCTTGTATTGATTACCGGGGATTAAATAAACTTATGTCCAAGAAGGCATACCCCATACCACTCATTACTGAGCTATTTGACAGGTTAAAAGGTTCTTCCATTTTTACGAAATTAGACCTACGTGCTGCCTATAACCTGATCAGAATAAGAGTGGGGGATGAGTAGAAAATGGCATTTAATACCAGATCAGGGCATTATGAATACCTAGTCATGCCATTTGGTCTTTGTAACGCACCCGCTGTATTTCAAGAATTTATTAATGATATCCTCTGTGATTTGCTACAGTCCTGTGTAGTAGTCTACCTTGATGACATACTCATACACTCTGCCAATCTGTCCCAACACATCAAGGATGTGTCCGAGGTCTTGCTTCGTTTACACAAGAATAAGCTATATTGTAAAATGGAGAAGTGCGGGTTTCACAGGTCCAAAGTGCCTTTTTTGGGTTTCGTGATCTCTAAGAATGGTATTGCCATGGACCAGGAGAAACTCGCAGCAGTCTTACATTGGCCACGACCCAAGGGGTTAAAAGCAATTCAGCGTTTTCTTGGGTTTGCTAATTATTACAGGAAGTTTATCCATAACTTTTCTACCATTGTTAAACCTCTGTCTGACCTTACGCACAAGGGTGCTAATCCTTCCCAATGGTCTGATGCTGCTGAGCATGCTTTTGAGACATTTATATCCACTTTTGCATCTGCCCCGGTACTGTCCCACCCTAACCTTCCCTTCCATTCACGTTGGAGGTCGATGCCTCTGAAATAGGGGTTGGGGCAGTACTATCACAACACCCAGAGGCTGGGGATGCTCTGAGACCATGTGGGTTCTTCTCAAAAAAGCTGTCCAGTGCCCAGTGTCACTATGAAATTGGCGACAGAGAACTCCTGGCTATCATTCTCTCTCTGAAAGAATGGCGCCACCTGCTGGAAGGTACCAGAACTCCTGTATTAATTCTTACTGACCACTAAAACCTAACGTATCTCTCGGAGGCTAAAAGATTGTCTTCTCGTCAGGCCAGGTGGGCCCTGTTCCTATCTCGTTTTAACTTTGTAGTATCCTACTTGCCAGGCTCTTAGAATGTTAGGGCCAGGGCCGGATTTCTCATAAGGCAGAGTAAGCATCTGCCTACAGGCACACCCCACAAAGGGGCGCCTGTCTTTGGGACCCGTTTTTTTTTTTTTTAATTAATTATCCTTGCCGCAGGAAGTGCAGGCACTAACCCCCCACCCGGACAGGTCTACCGTCTACGCCTCCATCGTCACAGACCCGTAGCTGATGAGCTCCCCCGGCTCTTTAGAAATGTAGAACTCTGGGAGATGACATAATCTCCCAGTGCTCTGCATTACTGAAAAGAAGACCGTGCAGGAGCTCCAGCAGCTACAGGTCTGTGCAGAAGGAGGCATAGACCTGTCCTGCCACGCCACTGGACCACCAGAGAGGAGGTAGGAAATAGGGGTGGGCACAATGTGAGGGTAATATGGAGCTGATGGGGGGCAGTGTGAGGACAATATGGAGCTGATGAGGGCAATGTGAGGGCAATATGGAGGTAATAGAGGCAGTATGGAGATGATTGGGCAATGTGAGGGCGAGTTGGAGTTGATGGGGGGCAGTGTGAGGGCAAAGTGGAGATGATGGGTGCAATGTGAGGGCAATATGGAGCTGATGGGGACAATGTGGAGATATTGGAGGCAACGTGAGGGCAATATGGAGCTGATGGGGGCAATATGGAGCTGATGCCTGGCAATGTGAGGGCAATATGGAGCTGATGGGGCAATATGGAACTGATGAGGGGCAATGTGAGAGCAATATGGTGATGGGGCAATGTGGAGATGATGGGGGCAATGTGAGGGCAATATGGAGATGGTGGGGCAATGTGGAGATGATGGGGACAATGTGAGGGCAATATGGAGCTGATGTGGGGCAATGTGTGGGCAATATTGAGATGATGGGGGGCAGTGTGGAGATTAGAAGTATTGTGGAGTGCCCGGTGGATATGGCTAATGGGGGGTGCTTCAGATTTCTGTGCCTACAGGCTCTTGAGATGTAAATCTGGCCCTGGTTAGGGCCGATGCCCTGTCTAGACAATTTGGGCCAGAGATGGAGAAGGATGAAGTTCTCATACCCATCATTCAGCCTGATTGCATCCTGGCCACCCTATGCACTAGTATCACCACCACTGGGGGAGGAGATTCTGGCTACCCAGGCTATGGCACCCCCAGAAACCCCAGTGGGTAAGTGCTTTGTGGATGAGCCATTTCGTACCCGTTTGCTCGAAACATACCACTCTTCTAAAGCTTCTGGGCATATTGGGAGGGATCAACTAATATGGTCTCTCTCACAAGTTTTCTGGTGGCCTTCCATACGGGCTGACTGCTCCGCATTTACAGCAGCATGTACCACCTGTGCTCATGCCAAGACCCCTAGACACCTCCCAGTGGGCCTACTCCAACCAATGCCTAATGGTGAACGTCCTTGGTCCCACGTATCCATTGATTTCCTGGGAGAACTGCCAGTGTCTAGGGGTTACTTGTTCATTCTTATGGTGGTTGATAGATTCTCTAAAATGGCTCATTTTGTGCCTCTTCCTGGCTTCCCCTCTGCTCAGGAGTTGGCAATTGTCTTTGCTAAAGAGGTGTTCCAGTTGCATGGGTTACCTAGAGTTCTGGTGTCCGACCGTGGGAGCCAATTTGTGTCCAGATTTTGGAGAGCATTCTGTAACCAGATGGGCATTCAACTGTCCTTTTCCTCTGCCTACCATCCCCAGACCAATGGAGCTGCTGAGCGTGACAATCAGGGATTTGAACAGTTCCTGCGCTGTTTTGTCACTGATCATCATGATAATTGGGCAGACCTATTGCCGTGGGCAGAGTTCGCCAGGAACTGTGTGGTCAATTCATCGTCCGGGAGCTCCCCATTTCTCATCAACTACGGGTTTCAGCCATGCTTGCTCCCGGACTCATTCCAGTCGCAACAGATTCCAGCTCTGGATGAGCATGTCGAGCAACTCCGCTCCACTTGGGCACAGGTTCAGAAGGCCCTCAGTCAGTCGTTCCAGCGTCACCAGCATAGACGGCTGCCAGCGGTCTCCTTTCAGGTTGGGGACAGTGTATGGCTCTCCTCCAGAAACTTTAATTTGCAAGTACCGTCTAATAAGTTGCCTCCCCGGTTCATTGGTCCCTTCAGGGTGATCTGTAAAATTAACCCTGTGTCATATGCCTTGGAGCTCCCAGCATCTATGTGCATTCACAATGTGTTCCATGTATCCTTACTGAAACCTGTGGTATGCAATCGCTACACTACCACTTCTGTGGTTCTCGGTCCTGTGGAGGTTCAGGGTCAGGAAGAGTACGAGGTCCAAAGCATAATTGATTCACACAGATTTAGAGGAAAATTGCAATATTTGGTCCATTGGAAGGGCTATGGCCATGAGGAACGTTCCTGGGTTGATCAGAATGACCTTCATGCCCCTAGACTTCTGCGCAATTTTCACTCTAAATATCCCCAGAAACCAGGTCCCTCTTCCAGGAGAGGGGATTTTTGAGAGGGGGTACTATCACGGTGCCCGTGCTCCCTTGTTGTTTTTTGTCAGTCTAATCCTGTGCTTTGCTGCCATTGGCTACCGTGTGTGTGTCCCGTCCAGTATGACCTTTATATACTGGGCTTTGGCACCCATCCGGTGCCCTTTTGTGGTGTTTCTGTGACAGTGCTTGTTTCTGCTCACTGATTCCCAGTGTACCGACTTGGCCTGCCTGACTACTCTGCATCTTTTCTCCTACTCCTGTGTACTAACCCGGATTGCCTGACTGTTCTTCTGCGCCTGCTCCTGTGTACCGACCTGGCTCGGCTGACGTTCCTGCTCCTGTGTACCGACCTGGCTTGGCTGATGTTCCTGCTCTGTGTTTTGACCCGGCTTGCTTGGCGTTCCTGCGCTGTGTCACCTTGGCAACATTCTGATTGTCAGGCAATTGTGTCTCCATTTCCTCCTGCAGAGTACAAGTGGCCTAGTCCCCGTTACTGCTACGGCAGTGTGCCATTGGCCTTGTCCTCCGTTACTGCACCTGCAGTGTACTAGTGGCCTAGTCCCCGTTACTGCTACGGCACTGTGCCATTGGCCTTGTCCTCCGTTACTGCACCTGCAGTGTGCTAGTGGCCTAGTCTCCATTACTGCTTCTGCAGAGTGCAAGTGCCTGCCTCCGTTACTGCTACGGCAGTGAGCTACCGGTTTGCCTCCGTTACTGCTTATTCAGAGTGCTAGTGTCTGCCTCCGTTACTGCTATGGCAGTGTGCCTTGGGCCTAGTCTCCGTTACGGCTTCTGCAGAGTGCAAGTGTCTGCCTCGTTACTGCTACGGCAGTGAGCCACTGGTTTGTCTCCGTTACTGCTTCTGCAGAGTGCATGTGTCTGCCTCCGTTACTGCTATGGCAGTGTGCCACCGGTCTAGTCTCCATTACCGCTCTGCAGAGTGCATGTGTCTGCCTCCGTTACTGCTATGGCAGTGTGCCACCGGTCTAGTCTCCATTACCGCTCTGCAGAGAGCAAGTGTCTGTCTGCCATTGGTCTTGTCCCCGTTGCTGCTCTGGCATAGTGCAAGTGGTCTGGTCTCTGTTACTGCTACGGCAGTGCATTATGTGAATCAGTTCCCATTACTACCTTGGTAGTTCACGTTTGTTCTGGTAAGCTGTTTCTGGGCATTACTAATCCTTCAGCTGTCTATCTGGAGAGAGTCCCATCACAGACCTCTCTGCACATTGGGCTGTTTACACTCGAAGACCATTAACCCATGCAGTACCTTGCTCCTGGGAAACCATTATATTCTGCCTGTGTCAGTATAGACTGTTGTGGACTTTATGTTTATGCTGGACCTGTGTAGGCATATGTATATGTAACCTGTCGTGTGTCTGTATTATTCAGCTTATATACTACAGGACCTGTGAGGGTTATTTTATTACTGTGATTTCAATAAAACTGTGTTTTATCCTAAACCCCTGTGTCTGTGTGTCAAACAAACCGTTACAGTACCGTGATACTACTCTTATGTACTTCAAAAAGATGTAGATGTACTGTTTATGTTGATTTTATTGAGAAATATGACAAGGTTAGATTGAGTTGAACGTTATCTTAAAGGGATAGTAATGTTTCACAAAAAACAGCTCTGATTAATCTTCATAGTATTTGGGCCATGGAGAGTGTTATTTCAATACTGTTAGAGTTGTAGTTCAAGAGTAATTGAATGATAAATTATCCCCCTCCCGCCCCTTTTACTGATCTAACACTGCTCACCTCAGAGCAGCAAGACCGTCTGGATGGATCACAGAGAGGGACAATCTTCAGTGAGCATAAGGAAAAACCTGTCAAGGGGGGCAGGATTTTCCTTATGCTCACAGTATGAAGATCGTCCCTTGCTGCAACCTGTATGGTTAAGTGACCAGATTCCAAACCTGTAGTTCAAATTACTCTTGAACTACAGATCAGACAGTAATGAAACACTATCCATGACCTAAATACTATGAAGATTAATTGGCGCTGCTTTTTTTGTAAAACATTACTATCACTTTAAGTCTAATAGGTCATGTTTTAGGGAAAACAGTTTATTAGATATTTTTGTTAACTAACTGGGGGCTTAACACTATGACCCACTGTAAAAATCAAAACTGGTGTCGGTGGTGTTGACGGCACAGTTTAGCATTCTATCACCCACATTGTAATTATCCAAAGTGTGGTAAATCTGAACAACAGGCGACCAATAAAAGTATTTTCAGACCAATGGAAAACAACAAGCAAGTATCACTCTATGTTATGTGGTCAAGTATCTACCCTGTTAAATGGAATCCACAAATCCTGATAAAAAAACACCCACGCATGCTCCGTAAGCCAAAAACAATGGGAGAACTTCTCATTTAACCCCTGAAACCACATCCAAACACTCCAGAAATCTGAGCCAAGTGCCCTTAACCACCACACAACTACCAGCAACATAAGAACCTCTTGAATACCAAACAGGTGTGCACAACATCAGGAAACAATGTGTTGCACACACCCTGCTCCCCAAGGGACAAAGCAAAGACCCACAAACACATACCTACAAAATTAAGGTATACACACCTGTCCTGCACCTGCTCTAACCACATGCACTGAAATCCTGTGTCCTTTTGGTTGACTGCTATTAAAACCTCTACCAATAGTGCATGTGTCTGGCTCTCATCCCATATTCCATTCCCATGACTGATATATTATCTGTGATGATGACAACAACACATGTGCCATGCTGAAAAGATCAAGAACATAAGCACTACTTGAGATCTTTGAGAATGGGTTGTGGAAACAGTGGTTCAGTGATTGGTACCTGATGTGACCTGTAGGTGTGTTTGTGTGCAGGTGTCACAATTGTCAGCTGGCATACATATTGCCATTCTGGCAACTGGGACCTATGTGCTTTTTTACTGTTAGTGACCTGTTTTTCCTAACCTGATTATGCACGGAGCATCATAAAGGTTAAACTGTAACTCTGACAATGCACATTAATACAGTGTTTTACAAGACTTCTGGTCATTGAATTGTATAATATCAGCTAACCTTTAGAATGCTCTAAACCAGTGGGAGTTCTCTGTGTTGGCTGGACCTGTTTAAAGATTTGTTATGATCACACAATATATATATATAAAATCAGAGTATATATTGCGCCATCATTTCTTCTGTACATAGAATTAAGTGAACTTTTAGTGAAAGACTAATAAATAAAAGTTACTTTTAGTTCCCATAATATATATATTATATATATTTTATATATATATATATATATATATATATATATATATATATATATATATATATATATATATATACACATATATATGTGTGTGTGTGTGGTTGTTTATTTCATGCTGTCCTCAAGAAGGTGGGTCTGTAACACATAACAATGAAGATAATCATTAATCTTAATATTTGACAAGACTGATGTGCAGCACCTTCTTGACTTATAAAATATATACTAGACAGGAGAACTCAAATCCAGTATGAAACAATCATAGACTCAGGTGTTCTTCATAATGATTGTATCTGTTTGAAATCTTATTACAAATACCATATTACAAATAAAACCTGCACTAAACAATAACAATATACTAAAAATGTAAAAATTAGATAAAAGAAACAATTTAAAAATTGTCAATATAATATAGCTTTTTCAAGTATATAAATTAATTGTTATTAATTTGTGCAAGTAATGGAGGTGAAGATGATGTGTGTTAAATTAGTCAAATGTAACATTATGGACTAACATAGAACTCTAGAATTTGACAGAAGATAAAAAACATTCAGCCCCTCTAGTATGCCTATTTTTTCCTACTGTACAACCTCAATATACACAGATCTTTGAGTTAAAATCATTCAAGCCACAGAAAGGGGAATTAATAATGTGTGAGCATAACAAATCATTAAACAGATCCAAACAACACAGGAAAACTTTCTAAAGGTTACCTGATATTATACAATTTAACGACATAAGGAACACACCAGCCTTGTAAAACACTGGATTACTCTATATTGTCAGTGTTACAGTTTAACTTTCATGATTACAGCTGGAAATACAACACACTGTATATATACCTGAAATGTGAACTATAGTGGATTATTGCCTGTAGAACATACATCCCAATCATACAAGCTTGGCCAGATTATATTTGGTCCTTAGTCTTGTCTTATGTTCAGGATAGCTGGTAGTGGCAAGTGGAACCATGATCATCCATCACCCATGTTACTGCTCTTGTTGATCCCATTCCCTCTGAGCTGCCTAATCATCCTGCTGTTTTAACAACTCAACAGCAGCAGCAGCAATAACAACAGTAGCCCAAGTCACAGCTTATGTCAGGGGGTCCCTGTCTTTGTCACTTTAATTACAAATTTCTTATTTTATTTCATTATTTTTTTTTAATTAACTGTCCCCACAAGTCAGTCAACAAACCCCCCCAAAAAAGTCCCTGTTCAACCGATTCTTTCCACAGACTCCACCCACCAACACAGGCATTCTCCTTAGATCCCTTTTATGCCATGTCTTATGTTTTTTATTTGTATTACACTTTTATTTTTATATTAACTGTCCCCCCAATCCCCTGAAAAAAAATCCTGTTCAACTGATTATTTCCCCACACTTCACCAACACAGGCACCCTCATACCCCTTTTATAATTTGCCTTTGGGAAATAAAATCATATTTGTTATGTGTTGTGTGTAAATTCAATGTTCCCATTGATTTCAATGCAGTGAACTAGGTGGAAAAAATGGAAAAACAGCACTTTTCATGGGAAATTATTTGGCAAGGAGGAAGTACCATTATTCACCGATTTTGGTTTGAGGCAAAACTTTTTGCCCATCCCCAGTCATGTTATGGTAGCCACTGGCCACTGGCAAATGCCACAATGTCTTTATGGCATTTGCCACTGCGTTCTTTAAGCAACAGGACTTTTATGCAGCTCCAAGAATGGGATCAACAGCAATGATATTGGTGATGATGATCATGGTTCCCTTTGCCACTAGCTCTAGTGATGTGCCTGAAGAAGTATCAGCAACCCACCATGTCAGATATATGTTGAGAAAAGAAGTTGTCTAATAATGCCTCTCCTCCTGCAATTCCTCCAAAATCATTTGTATGTTGGAATACTAATCTTTCATTTGACTTTGCAGCAGGAAGGAACTGTGCTTTTCATTGGCAACTGCAATATTCATGGTGTGTAGGAAGGGGAAGGACTGGGAATAGTGGACACATCGGCACTTACATCAAAGAACTGGCACAACTGAAAGCAAACACCTGGTCCACAATGTAAAATCAATAATCCCCCCAGAAACCACAAACTGCTGCTGTTACTATGCCCCTTGTCCACTCCGCTAAGGACACTGGAAAACTTGCAGTCTTAATAATACTGAGGAATCCTTCCTGCCATCAGCTTAGTAAATTCCGCAGGATGGAATTTCCTCAGATGCTGTTTGATTCCATGTCTGCGATTATAATCCCCCATAATGCCATGTGTGGTCAGTGCACCACACAATGTGCAATGGGTGGACATGAACTGCCACATCCTAACATCAACAGAATTGCTATCAGCTGGTGGGGGGAGGTAACGAATGATGACAGAGGTGGATCACCAGAAAATGTTCCTACATCTTCCCGCACCCTGACCCTAGAGTAAAAAGCTGATGGTGAGCCAAGTGTTTCGCTCACCTTCAAACTTTCAGGCTCTGTCTGGGCTTCTCTATTCTTCTTCGGTTTCGATTTCCTACTTGACTCTTGTTGCCCTTGGGGAGAGACAGGGGGTATGGCAGCAGCTGATTTCTTTTGTGGGGGTTTGACTTTAACATGCTTTACTTAAATGTCATTGTGTCTGTATTTCATGTGTGTTATAAGGGCGGTTGTACCAAGGTGTATTCCCTCCTTTTCCCTTTTTACTGACATCACAAATCATGCACAGTGCCATCACTCATGATGGCACTGTGCCTGCCAAAAAAAAAAAATTGTGCCACACCCATGACCTCATAGGGGATGGGAAAGTTGGAGAAGAATGGCTTCTTTCTTCTTCTCCTCCTCATTTCTCTTCACTGGCTGGGGTAGAGGGTGGTGTTGCTGCTATTTCCTCAAAATCAGTATTGCAACTAGGACCAGAAATATTGCTGGAACAGAGGATGATGCTGCTACTGCCCCAGAATTAAAACTAGAACTAGCACCAGGATTATTCGTGGCAAGTATAACCTGTCTTAGTCCCACATCACTACTGCTGGACCCCATTCCCACTGTGGCCACAGTGGTCTGTGACATACTAGTCTGCACATCATCAGCTTGCTGCCCTTGCAACTCAGCAGCAGCAGTCACTGCTAGTAGTGGCGGTGATGCAAAACTGGTGGCTGCACAAACAGATATTTGACAGTAGTGAGAATGTCAATAAAAGTTCAAATCTTTATTCGAAGCAATAAAATCAATATATGAATTCAAAAACCTGATAACTCACAAAGCTCAGGTCTGACAAAATAAGCCAGTACTCCCAATCCACACATTTCATGTTATATATGCAACTCATGACCAAGTGATGGTGAAGCCTAACCTCATTTGCATTTCAGTCTCCCATTCCATTTTGTTTTCAGCTAAAAAAGGCCCTTGTTGTCTTTTCTATCCCAGCTGCTCCAACATCACCCTTATTACCACCACCACCAGTTGCTCCCTGCTGCTGCTGCTGTTGAACTTGTTGGCGATGACTAAAATGTGACAGAAGGTCCCCTACAGTCTTTTTTAGATGAAGAGGGCAGACTGGCAGCAATAGCAGCATGCACAGGCATGTGATCTGTGCTGATGCTAATACTGCTATACAGTTCTGCCTTCTTCAGCATCATGTTCCAGAGGCACAATACAAGGGTAAGGGTAATCATAGGGTCAGGTGGATATTGTGGGCTCCCTTGACTGCTTGTCTGGCTTCTCAGCATCATCACTTTCAATTCCCCTTCCACCTCAGTAGGAGGATCAACAATGGTCATGCTAGACCCACCATCAGCTGCATCAGCACAATTATCATCACCATCACCCCTCCCCCACACCAAACACTCTCTAGCAGCTGCATGATAGTAGTGGGACTGCTTGAGAATGGCAGTGTGACTTAGGGTCCCTTTCTGTAACACTTGCTATCATCTCTTCTTCCTACTGAGTATCAGATGGCCCACTGGTAACCATAGCAGCAGGCAGAGGTAGCTGATTTGTGCTGCTCACAATGCTACCTAGTTCTGCTTTGCTTATAATTTCCCCCTGATCCCAAGGAGTGATGTCGGGGGACTGAACATCATAGGGTGTGGAGAATCATGGCTTACAGATCCTTCCATGATGATGGTGGTCACATCCTCCTCCGACTCACAGGATGCATCATGATCCTTCCAGCTCCTCCTTTTTTTTAGATGGCTGCTCATACTGTTAGCCTCTGCTGCCCTTATTTTGCTTACTGAATCACTATCTATCACTCTAGCTGTTTAGGTTTGTGTTGCACTTCCTGGAAATAGCTTTTGTCACAAAAATGCAAAGTACACATAAGTAAAAGGGTGAGAAGTTTGTAGCCATTGTGAAAAAATAGCACACACATTTTTGAGTAGATGAAAAAAGGAGAAAATTTTAAGGCGTTTGTTTATGGCAGATTTTCAAGTGAGAAAGCAGACAACCATGTGATTTTCTCACGGGAAAATGGGACATTTCGCCCACCCCTAGTGGCTACCACCGACAGTCCTAAAGCAGCTCCAGCTCCCACTCTACAATACACTATACTAACTAGCATAAAGCACAGATTGACAACAAGTGGACAATAGATGCCCCCTTTTATATTTTAGCATGCTGAGAATGCATGTAGGAAACTGCAGTGGTGATACTGGGGGAGATTTAAATATCCCTTTAAACCCAAAAGCTATGCAATTCAACCTAAATATTATTGCCTATTCAATATAAACACTATACTTTATTGTTGTATTTCCTCAAGCAATGTTATATGTACCAACTAGTCTCATTTGACATATTAACAATAACCTTCCCAATATTTGGGATACCCTTAAGTGCTTTAATAGGAGAGATTCATAAAACTAGTGGCTAGGAAAGCTGCTTAAGGAAATTGATATAATTTTAAAATCTATATTGGAGCTGGAAAGAATGCATAAATGCTTCCATAATCCCTACACTATCAGATGTACCAGTACTCAGAAATTGATTTTCTAATGTCTAATACAGAACAATCTTTTAGATGGAACAAACGATAACATTATGACTCTAGCATAGATATAAATGTGGGAAACTACGCACACAACAAACTAAACAAAATAATGAATTTACATTTACAAGCAAGATTAAAAAAAAAAATAAGGTTGTTTAGTTAAAGACTTTCCAGCAGCTCAGCAACATTTCACAGCTATTTATTACCAATTTTATAACTCGGAAGAACAATTTGTAGCCCCAGAGATTTCCTCTATCAAAAAGTCCTTATGGAATCAGGTTCTCACAAATTCAGCCCCACTCAAGCACATGATATAGAAAGGGACCTAATACTAGAGGAAGTCAAAACTCACTAATAAAGCCCACTGAAAAAAGCTCTGGCCCAGATAGATTATTTGTGTTTTCTTATGAAAAGTTCTCAGACATATTAAGGCCAGTAGTGTCAAGACTTTTAACTCACTTCCCCTTACATTTAAAAATCACCATCTCATTTCTGAGAAACACATACTTTATATAAAGAAGGCAAAGGCGCTAAACTATGTTCTAATTAGAGACCACTCTCATTTCTTAATATGGATACAAAATGTACACCAAAATTTAACTTACAGATTCAAACCCTTTCTGCAAAATATCAGACATATGTATTAGCATGGACCTGTCCCTGGCATGAACAATTAAAATACTAAATAATATACAAATAGCCCATATCCCTACCACTCATACATTTTGTCAGTGGATGCAGAGAAATAATTTTATGGGTTTAATTGGACTTACTTAAAAGAAACTCTCCACTATTATGGATTCAGCTGAAAATGTTTAGACTAAATGATAAATGGTACTTTGTTTGAGATAGGGCTGTCCATGGTCCCAGATCTTGCGTTCTTAAAGGGATAGTAATACTTAAAATGTAAAAAAAAAAATATGTTGTAGGGTTTATCCCCCTGAGTAAAACAAGATTACTCCCACTGCTGAAAGGTGTTTCATTCAAAAGTTATTAATTTTCAAATTTGAATTTTTTAGGTGCAATATCACAGTGGCCTGAAATTGTACAGTGGCGCTGTTGCTACACCATCCTATGGAGATTTACGGTCCCGGGACCAGAGATGTCCATAGGATTGCCAATACCATAAGAAAAAAACACACAAATTTCAGGTCTCTACTAAAACTCTTGTGAATGCAAACAACGTACTAATATCACTTAGAGTGCTTTGCAATATGTTGGATATCTCTTTGTTCCTCACATGGCCAATACTCATTAACCCTTCAAATTCTCTTCCTGAGGTCACAACAGAAATTGAGGCGTTAGCTATGTGTTTAAGGTTAAAACAAATGTACCCAAGTCTGACATTTTAAAGGGATAGTAATGTTTCATAATTAGAGCAGCTCCTATTAATCTTCATAGTATTTGGGCCATGGAGAGTGTTATTTCAGTACTGTCAGAGTTGTAGTTCAAGAGTAATTGAATGATAAAGTATCCGCCTCCCGCCCCTTTTACTGATTTAACACTGCTCAACAGTGTGGTATCCAAGTGAATTGCAGAGAGGGACAATCTTCAGTTAGCATAAGGGAAAAACCTGAATAACCTGTCAATGGGGGCAGGGCTTTCATTGTTCTCACAGTAAGAAGATTGTCCCTTGCTGTTATCTGTCTGGTCTGTGGACCAGATTCCACATCTAAGAGGAGGTGGCTTACACTAAGTAAAAGGGGCGGGAGGGGGATAATTTATTATTCAATTACTCCTGAATTACATCTCTGACAGTATTAAAGGGATAGTAACCCCCCCCCCCGAGAAACTTTAAGACAAATGCAAGGAATATGCAAAACATACTTAACTCCGTTATTCCCATCTCTCAAACTGTTATGGTTTGAGAGATGTAAGAAAAGAAAGACCTCCGCTCCCTCCCCCTTCTCATGCATCTGCTGTATAGCGGACGTCATGAGATCCTTCTTCCGGGACCAGATGGCGGCTCTTCAGGATTGCTGTCATCTAGATATCTCGGTATAATTACTTCATCGGAATGGTCTAAAACGTGTGCCTGGATTGCAAGCACATGTTGTAGAACATACCGATGAAGTAATTATACCGAGATATCTAGATGACAGTTCTCCTGAAGAGCCACCTGAAGTCAGTCGACCGGATTCTGCCTCTGACAGCTTTACAGTTCGTCAGGCAGAAAGGGGAGGAAGCGGAGGTATTTCTTTTCTTACATCTCTCAAACCATAACGGTTTGAGAGATGGGAATAACGGAGTTAAGTATGTTTTGCTTATTCCTTGCATTTGTCTTAAAGTTTCTCGGGGGGGGGTTACTATCCCTTTAAAATAACACTCTCTATGGCTCAAATACTATGAAGATTAATTGGAGCTGCTGTTTTTGTGAAACATTACTATCCCTTCAAATCTTCCTCTACCCCTTAATTCGGAGGAACTGAGTTAAAATTATCAGATGATGAATGGGGGTTAGTAATGAACAGTACATTACACTCTTCATACAACCTACTAGCCATTGACAGTGACAGCGGTATAGGACTATTTACCTGCTACACATAAATTATTTTGATGTGCATTGCCAATGTTGGAATGTGGAAATGATCCTTATCACACATACTGTATAATGTATTTTATTAACCTAGGAACTACTGGCAGACTATATTGGAGATAATTGTAAAAAAAAATTATAAAAGTCCAAATCAGAAAAGATCATATTTATAGCTTACTGAATGTGACAACCAAATCTTCATAAAGATAATAAACAGAAAATACTTTAAAGACATTAAATGAACTTAGCAGTATGTACTAGTCTATAAGAAATAGTACTGTAATAACCTTAGAGAAACTTACACACTATTTACACAAAGAAAATTCTTGTCCTGGGCATTTCTCGTCCATGGATAATTTTTCTTGAAGTGCTTCACTTAGATACCTATTTACTATGTTACTATGTTACTTCATCTTTGTCACGGTTTGTTATGACTCTCAGACACAGAGTAAGATAAAAATCAAACTTTATTGAATAGTTTAATAAACCCTCACGGGTCCTGAACATACAAACATAACATGCACAAAATAGGTTCAAACAGTAGCTTATGCAAGATACAGTATGGTAGGCTCTACCGACCTTGCCAATGTACCGGGCAAGACAGCCTATGGTATGGTACAACAATATGACTAAGGCTCTACCGGCCCTGCCAATATACCGGGCAAGGCAGCCTGAAAGATGACACAAGTGCAGGAATAAGGCTCTACCGGCCTTGCCAATATACCGGGCAAGGCAGCCTGATGGATGACACAATAGAAGGAAGCATAATCCAAGAGCATAAACCAAAAGACACACCAGGGAGTCAAGAAACCAGAAGTCTGTGATGTCAGGAACAATCCAAGGGTCAGAAGCACAGAAGTCAGCGAAGTGTGGAACAAGCCAAGGGTCTGGAACACAGCAAACAGGAGAGCAGGAAAATCCACAGCAGCCAGCAGCAAAAGGTCAGAAAACAAACACAAGGACAGAGGGGAAGTGAGTCAAGCTGCTATAAATACCCCGGAAGAGTTGGCTGATAACAGTCAGGTGAGTAACCAAAGAGGTCAGCTGATTCAGCCTGACCTGGAAACTCAGAAGACAGCCGCAGTGGATAGCAGAACACTAGATTATCTCAGACAGCAGAATCAATAGGCAGAATGGGAGCAGCTCAGCAAAACCTTGACACCCAGGACCAGCCAGTGCAGCTAAACTAAATGTGAAAGGGAAGTATAGTCAGCAGGCCATGGAGGTGAGGTGGGTGATGTGTGGGTTCACACATAAAATTCTTGTAATTTCCTACACTCTCAGTCGCCAAAGCGGAGCACAGGCTGGCATATGTTCTGGCTAAGGGTCCAGGGTACTGTATTAGGAATAAAGGAATACAGTATTAGGAATGTTTTCTATGGGAGTCCCTTAAATAGATCAAATCCCTTAATAAACATGTGTTCTCTTTATTTGTCCCCTATGTTGATGTCAGTTACTTTATTTCTTTATTTGCATGCTTATATTTTATTGTGTCATGTGGATATTTTGAAAAGTCAGAAAAGTGGTTGAGTTCTAAGGAGAAAGAAAAACATAAGGGGCAATGGAACCTTAAAAATGACCTGTAACTCAGCAATGAGCCAGAGTACATCATGAGGTTAAAGAATGAATGAATTAATATGTTTATGTAGCTCCACAAGTGTACCCAGCGCTTTACAATTTAAGGGTTTAGACAATACAGGGTTATAAGTGCTGTGCACAGTGAAACACTGGAAGTGAGGTCCCTGCCCAAAAGCTTACAATCTAAAGTGGTAAAGGGAGACATGCAGAGTATATTAGGGTCAAGTGCTGTATACAGTGCCAGAGTTCCAATTAGGATAGGGGACATAAATTAAGTAATATACAAAGTGAGTGCCATGTAACATGTTTAAGTTTTGTTAAGAAAGTGTAGTCTCAATCATGATTTGAAGACCATCAGAGAGGTGCAGTGGCACAGAGTCGGAGGTAGAGCATTCCATAGATAAGGAGCAATGAGAGAAAAAGGTTTGATACGTGAGAAGGCTGTAGACACAAAAGGAGGTGAGAGAAGATTGTTATTGGCTGATCGTAAGTGGCAGGATGGGGAATAGCGGGATATTAGAGTGGAAATGTAGGAAGGGGTAGAGGTGAGAAGAGTTGTGAATGAGAGAAGCAGAATTTTGTAGGAAATTTGAAGTTTTATAGGCAGCCACTGGAGATATTTGAGGAGGAGTGGGGCAGGGACAAACCTAGGTGACAATAGGATAATTCGTGCTGCAGCATTCTGTATGGATTGAAGAGGATGGAGATGGGATGCAGGAAGGCCAGAGAAAAGAAGGTTACAGAAGTCCATGTGGGAAATGATGAGTGCTTGTCTGAGAATTTTGGCTGTGGAGGAGCAAAGGAAGGGATGGATTTTAGCAATGTTATGCAAGTGAAAGCGGCAAGATTTAGCAATGGTGTTAATATGAGAAGAGAATGAGAGAGATGCATCAATTATCACCCCTAGGCACCGTGCTTCTGACACCGGATTTATGGTAGTGCCATTCGCAGTCACCTGGAAGGGTACTAGTGGGCCAGACCTGGGTGGGATGAGTAATAGCTCTGTTTTAGCCATATTGAGCTTTAGGTGTCTATGAGCCATCCAGTCTGAGATGGCCAAGAGGCAATCTGTGAATTTAGATTCACCTCTGCATAGAGGTGATATTTGAGACCAAAGGAGTTAATAAGATCGCCAAGTGTTATTGTGTAAAGAGAAAACAGAAGTGGTCCTAGAACAGAGCCTTGAGGAACACCAACAGAGAGGTGGCCAGGAGATGATGATGAGGTGGCAGTGGAGACACTGAAGGATCGGTTAGTTAGGTATGAGGATAGCCAGTCCAGTGCTAGGTTACGGATTCCTAAGGAGTGAAGAATTTGGAGGAGAAGTGCATGATCAACAGTGTCAAAAGCAGCGGAGAGATCAAGAAGGATAAGTATAGAATAGTGACCTTGTGATTTGGCAATGTGAAGATCATTAACCACTCCAGCTTTTTTCTTCCCTTCTGCATGAGGAACTAACAATTGAAGTGTACTGCCCTCCCTGATGCAGGGAAGTAAGGGGGTGGGTAGGATGTAGGCTATGTGTTTAAGGGGAAAGAAATAAAAGGCAGCTGAAGGCATAGGAGAATAATCTCGCCTTTGTTTTCCCATGCACCCATGATATGGCTTCAGTCTGAGGTGTTGAATTAGGGGTTGAATAGGGTTCTTCCCAATGTTCCCTTTATAAAACTCCATTAATAAAATTGATTACCTTTTTATTTGAAACCAATTTGTGAGTCACTATCTTTATTTAGTTGCATGCTTCTATTTTTATTGTGTATTGTGGGGTTTTGAAAGCAGAGGGAGAATGAGGAAGATAAGCACAAGAGGCAATGAAACAGTAAGTAATGCTTTAGGATACAGGAAAAATCATATTTTCTATAAATATGGCAGAGGATTAAGATTAAACTGGAGTGGTCACCCTAAAATACATTTTGCTAAAGGTTAATGAGAATAAAAAAATTGTTTTGTTGTTGTACTATAAACAGTTTTGAGAAATTAATTTTTGTTGCTATCTATTTCTGTGCTGGGCTAGTATCATCACACACTGAATCTAGGAAGAGCCTACATTCTAGGGGAGTTTATCACTATGTTAGGCCTCAAACATAATTAATTATCATACTGTGCAAGGAATTAGCATAAGGTGTAACACTTTGCCAACAAACATAAATGATCATTTCTTTAAACCTTAATCTTTAAGATATATACTCACAGATATTGACCAGTAATTTTACAAATTTCCTTGTGGGCATCAAGGCAATTTATTGTGTATTACTCAACAATGCAGTGCACTTGGATTAACTGGTTTTTTTTTCTTTTGCCAGAGATAGGAAATGTATATTTTTAGTGCCTCTTTTGTTTTATGGACAAAGGTGAAAAACAGAACTTCATTTGTATCCTTCTCTTTGTACAAAATGTGCAGTTTGTATTTGTATATTTTTATTTATATAGCGCCAACCAGTGTACTTGGCACTTTACAGATTACATTTAATATACTGTATAATATATAATGTAGTGAGGAGCATTAGTAGGATTTTAAGACCCTTGGGGACTAGCAATATAATTTTTTATCAATTAAAAAATACTCCCCCCCTTTATTTTTTATTATTATGCTTTAACACCAGAGTACCTTGCAATACATTGCCTTAAGGTGCACTGAATCTTAAATGTTAATTCTGTCCCATGGCCTGTATAGCTATGGGAATGTATTGTTTTATCTGCCACCCACCTCAAGCATGTATAAGATGTGGGAGACTTCTTGCTTAGAAAAAAGAGGGGAGTAGAAGAATTATCAACATTGTTTTATCGACAATAACTGTAATCATGAAAATGCAGTCAAGAACAATGACAATAATGCATTGAATACTTCATTTATTTCACATGAATGACCTGCAATGGGTTGGAAACATTGAGTGAGTCAAAACATTAGAAAAAATCTAATTTTGAATTTAAATTAATTAAAAAAATTGCATTTGCCAACCCAAAAGGTAAAAATATTGAAAAAAGCCAATATCAAATATAACTGAACAAAGCCGCCTGGTATTTAAACTGATTTCTGTCTTACGGGCATGTTGTCTAATGAAGTTTATTAGTGTGCCCAAAATATGAATGATCATTTTATTTTTTTTATGCTCCCACACTTATGTCCAATAAAGCTAATAATCTACAGGAACACCTCAGTGTATGCAATCAACAGAACTGATCCACAGAGTGTACAATAAAGAGACTGAATCAGAGCTTGCAATCAAAAGAGAAACCAAAGATAGCAATCTAATGAACTAAAACAAAGACTGCAAACTAGAGGAGAAATGACATAGTTTAAAGTATAGCTAAAGAGTGAATCATGGAGCTTCCATCAATAAGGAAGATGAGCAACCAGAGCATGCAATCAACGCACAGTTTACAATAAAGATGGGTGACACAACAAAGATTGCAATTTACAGAACTAGCCTACAGAATAGTGACCTTGTGATTTGGCAATGTGAAGATCATTAACCACTCCAGCTTTTTTCTTCCCTTCTGCATGAGGAACTAACAATTGAAGTGTACTGCCCTCCCTGATGCAGGGAAGTAAGGGGGTGGGTAGGATGTAGGCTATGTGTTTAAGGGGAAAGAAATAAAAGGCAGCTGAAGGCATAGGAGAATAATCTCGCCTTTGTTTTCCCATGCACCCATGATATGGCTTCAGTCTGAGGTGTTGAATTAGGGGTTGAATAGGGTTCTTCCCAATGTTCCCTTTATAAAACTCCATTAATAAAATTGATTACCTTTTTATTTGAAACCAATTTGTGAGTCACTATCTTTATTTAGTTGCATGCTTCTATTTTTATTGTGTATTGTGGGGTTTTGAAAGCAGAGGGAGAATGAGGAAGATAAGCACAAGAGGCAATGAAACAGTAAGTAATGCTTTAGGATACAGGAAAAATCATATTTTCTATAAATATGGCAGAGGATTAAGATTAAACTGGAGTGGTCACCCTAAAATACATTTTGCTAAAGGTTAATGAGAATAAAAAAATTGTTTTGTTGTTGTACTATAAACAGTTTTGAGAAATTAATTTTTGTTGCTATCTATTTCTGTGCTGGGCTAGTATCATCACACACTGAATCTAGGAAGAGCCTACATTCTAGGGGAGTTTATCACTATGTTAGGCCTCAAACATAATTAATTATCATACTGTGCAAGGAATTAGCATAAGGTGTAACACTTTGCCAACAAACATAAATGATCATTTCTTTAAACCTTAATCTTTAAGATATATACTCACAGATATTGACCAGTAATTTTACAAATTTCCTTGTGGGCATCAAGGCAATTTATTGTGTATTACTCAACAATGCAGTGCACTTGGATTAACTGGTTTTTTTTTCTTTTGCCAGAGATAGGAAATGTATATTTTTAGTGCCTCTTTTGTTTTATGGACAAAGGTGAAAAACAGAACTTCATTTGTATCCTTCTCTTTGTACAAAATGTGCAGTTTGTATTTGTATATTTTTATTTATATAGCGCCAACCAGTGTACTTGGCACTTTACAGATTACATTTAATATACTGTATAATATATAATGTAGTGAGGAGCATTAGTAGGATTTTAAGACCCTTGGGGACTAGCAATATAATTTTTTATCAATTAAAAAATACTCCCCCCCTTTATTTTTTATTATTATGCTTTAACACCAGAGTACCTTGCAATACATTGCCTTAAGGTGCACTGAATCTTAAATGTTAATTCTGTCCCATGGCCTGTATAAGCTATGGGAATGTATTGTTTTATCTGCCACCCACCTCAAGCATGTATAAGATGTGGGAGACTTCTTGCTTAGAAAAAAGAGGGGAGTAGAAGAATTATCAACATTGTTTTATCGACAATAACTGTAATCATGAAAATGCAGTCAAGAACAATGACAATAATGCATTGAATACTTCATTTATTTCACATGAATGACCTGCAATGGGTTGGAAACATTGAGTGAGTCAAAACATTAGAAAAAATCTAATTTTGAATTTAAATTAATTAAAAAAATTGCATTTGCCAACCCAAAAGGTAAAAATATTGAAAAAAGCCAATATCAAATATAACTGAACAAAGCCGCCTGGTATTTAAACTGATTTCTGTCTTACGGGCATGTTGTCTAATGAAGTTTATTAGTGTGCCCAAAATATGAATGATCATTTTATTTTTTTTATGCTCCCACACTTATGTCCAATAAAGCTAATAATCTACAGGAACACCTCAGTGTATGCAATCAACAGAACTGATCCACAGAGTGTACAATAAAGAGACTGAATCAGAGCTTGCAATCAAAAGAGAAACCAAAGATAGCAATCTAATGAACTAAAACAAAGACTGCAAACTAGAGGAGAAATGACATAGTTTAAAGTATAGCTAAAGAGTGAATCATGGAGCTTCCATCAATAAGGAAGATGAGCAACCAGAGCATGCAATCAACGCACAGTTTACAATAAAGATGGGTGACACAACAAAGATTGCAATTTACAGAACTAGCCTACAAAGTTTACATTATAGACTGAATCACAGTTTGTAACCAGCAGTGAAAATGAACTAAATTAACAGGACAGAAAGAGAATCAATCACATATCTTGCAATTGATACGGATGATGAGCTATCAGTGCTTGCAAACTATAGAACTGTCCCACAGTTTAAAATATAGACACAGACAGAGTCAAAGTGTTTGCAGTCAATAGGTAAACTGAAAAATCTGTAGGATAATGCCCAACATATCTTTAAAGGGATAGTAATACTTCATTTTATCTTTCTTTTATTTTGTAGGCATTAAAAAAACATGAAGAACGATATAAGTCTTATCTCTCAAACCTTTATGGTTTGAGAGATATTCACAAGCAAAGATTCCCCTCCCGCCCCTTTTACATAGTGTAAGCCATCTCTTCTCAGTTGTGGAATCCCGTCCATAGACCAAACAGATAACAGAAGGGGACAATTTTCTTTCTATGAGAACAATGAAAGCCCTGCCCCCCTTGACAAGGTTTTCAGGTTTTTCCCTTATCTTAACTGAAGATTGTCCCTCTCTGCAGTCTACCTGAGCACCCCCCTTCTGATCTGGCTGAACAGTGTTACATCAGTAAAAGGGGCGGGAGGGGGATACTTTGTCATTGAATTACTCTTGAACTACAACTCTGACAGAATTGAAATAACACTCTCCAAAGTCCAAATACTATGATGAATAATTAGAATTGCTTTTATTATGAAACATTACTATCTCCTTAAGGGCTCACTGCCAGACCTAAAATATCTTAATGTAAAAAAAAAAATTCCTCTCCTTATATATTTGTGGGTCCCCCTTGAGGATCTGGTGACCCACAGATTTGATAACCCATCCCCTTCCATATATATATATATATATATATATATATATATATATATATATATATATATATATATATATGTAAATGTGGTCATTACCCTAATCTACAGCAAAAAAAACCCTAAAAAACCCCAGGGACTAACTAGAAGCTACTGGGCACATTTTAAGACTGCCCTTTTCCTGCCACATACACCTTTGCCCTTATCCTCTTTTAAAAATGTCACAGATTTAATGCACATTAAGAGTGAGATTTCTAGTTGATCTCTAGTCTAGTTCATAATCTATAGACCGACTGGTCTTCTGTTAAAGGGGAAGTAACACCTAATTATAACCCGCACTTACCTATGACCAGAAAATCCTAAAGGCCCCTTTGAATTAATTACCTGTTTTTATTCAAGAGATAGAATTGTCAATGAGTCCAGGGTATCATGTATATGGAGGCACATGTGGCAGTTGCCAGGAGGACCACATGACACACACTTTACTTACTGTACATAGTAATCACAATCCTTTAAGGACCAGAGTGGTACGCAATGTACATCGCTTCACAGTGAGTTGTGTACCCTTTTGGTCCATAAAGGGTTAAGCAGGATCATGCACTATGATTGCTTCATTTAAAAAAAAAAAAAAAAGGTAATTGTTAAATCTGCCTTCATGGATATGACACATGGGACTGCTTGACATTTAGAAATATAGAATTTGACAGCAGATAAGACCCACTTGGCTCATCTAGTCTGCTCATTTTTCCTACTGTAAAAACCTCAAACTTATTTGCTTATGCTTAAATTCCCTCATTGTATTAACTTCGACAATTCTGCTGGTAGGCTATTCCAGTTTTCTAGCATGTAAAATGTTCTTACATTACATCTAAACCTGCCTCCCTCTAGTTTTAGACTACGAATTATTGTTTGTTGAATATGTTATCTATTGAACAAAAGCACAAGGGCAGAATTTAAACGGGACATTAAGATTTTCTATACATAGTAAAGTCATTGGAGTTTATAATTGGAGATCTTAGTTGTCCTTTAATAACTGATTTGATAATATGGCTTTAGAATGTACATTGAAAAGTAGAAATAAACATATCCTTTGAGCTTTCAACTTAACTTGATTTAATTCCTCAAATGTATTTCAGTATACTTATACAAGGGTGGCCAAACTATGCTTCACCAGGTTTTTCTGGACTTCATATTTTCTCATTTGGCACTGGATGAGGAGTTATAGTCCGATAGTGGGAGAGCCATGTTTCACCAGTTCAAAATACACATACTGAAGATCAACCATTTCTCCATTATCTGGGGTTCAAGAGCACATTCACTGACTTGTAGTGAGGCAATGGGGAAAAGGGTGTATGTCCCATTAGTTAACCTAATCACCCAGGTCTTTTCTGTTTTCATCCCAGAGCCTCAGTTGTGTGGACCCAGATCTACCAATTATGCTGATATCAGAGATCAAGGAGAAGCCTCAGATCCTGTCTTGACTGAGCAGTCACGACCCTAACATACATGCCACACTGCCATTTTGCACCAGTTGGCAGCTGTTTGGGCATAACAGTGGCTGTCTCAAAACCTACCTAACTGGTAGAAAAACTACTCTGATGACACAGAGAGCATTATTTGAATCCAAACATCTAGCATCTGGTGTTCCCCCCAGTCTTATAACCCATCTCTGCATTTGTATGCACCAGAGGGCTGGAAATGGGCAGAGTAATACATTGCAAGGGTGGAGGCATCTGTAATGCATTACTCCAACCATTACCAGAAGGACTGATTCATTCCCAAAGAAACACACAGAAACCACACAGACATGCATTATATGTGACACACACAGACCCTTAATGTGACTGATGTGCAAAGTGGTGCAATTTTGCTGGAAACCAACTGAACAATAGGGAAGAAATTAAAAAAAAAATCCCTAGATTGTCACTGATTTAATTGTTGATATAAAATGTTAGACAGGTATCTATACATTGCAGTACAATGTGTTGGGCACCTATCTAGCATTGATGTTTTTAAAATCCCTCTTTAAATCAATTGCAATTGTATTTGATCCCTAAGGTAAATTGTCTTGCTCAGAATCGCACCACTTTTTCTCAATACAGCCAACCTGCTGTGAGAGAGACACACACATTCATTTTCATACACAGTGTCATATACCATTACACACACAAATGTACACACAGTTGTATGCATTTACACACACACACTGTACAACATATACAATCTAACACCTCAGCTTTGTTTCACTGTGCAATGGTAGTGAACGAAGCACACACATGCTGTCTGACACCCCCTTGATCTTCCATCCCATTAGTAGCCACAGAACCACACATGCTCTGTCTGAACTAGACTTGTGGTACTGTCCCTCTGGTAGACACAGACCCACACTCTTGTTCCACTGTCCCACTAGTAGTCACTAAGCATACACTGTCTGACAGCCCAGCTTTGTTTCACTGTTCACTGGTAGCTACAGAACCATGTATACACTGTCTGCGAACCCTGCCTCATTCCTCCTGCAGTCACAGAACTATACTATCTGGCACTTGAGCCTTGTTCCACTGTCCCACTGGTAGACATACTCAGCATTGTTCCACTGGTAGTCTCCGACCAAAAAATATGCTGTCTTTCACACCCAGTCTTGTACTACTTCCCACAAGAAGTTACAGAATGACATCTACAGTTGGAGGAGGGGGTGATAAAGAGAAATTGATGAGGGAGACATTCATTTGATAGTGGTGGATGTCTCAAAATGCTCAAAGAGCTAAAGATAGAGAAGGGTGGGAAGAGAGATTTGTGAAGAGGCATGAAAAGGCAAAACTGGGAAGGGAGGGAAGCCTTAACTGCATTATGTTCTTCTGCTCTCAATCCAAATTGCATATAATCTTTTGAAGCAAGAAAGATGAGCAACGTATTGCACAGCAATGATCACTTCTCTGGCTCTCAAAAAGTTAAGTGAATTCCACACTTCTAAAAGTAGTGGATGTCCAACCAGGTTTGACTGTTTATCGGCACTCACAGTAAGGAGCTGTCTGGTAGCTGTGGGTAATGGAGTACCATTTAGAGACATAGACCTTATTACATCAGAAAATGTGGAACTCACATATTTCAGAGCCAAAGGGGGGAGGGGAGTTGCTCTGCAATGCGTTGTTCACCTGTCTGGGACGCTAGCAGATATTAGCAGCCATCTGAGATCACTAACTATTCTGGAGAAGGTAAGGCTGAGTGGTGCTGGAGTATGAACACAGATGGAAAAACTGAACACAGAGGGGAAATGGAAGACTGGGCAGAACTGGGTATATGGATACATTTTTGCAAGGAATGGGTGCACTGACACACACAGGGCTTCACCCTACATGTATCAATTCACCAAATGTCCTGCTGGTGTATTTCTTTGGGATGAAGCAGTACCTCTGGCAATGGCCAGGGTAAAGCAACTGCAGGGGATGCCTCACCCAATGCATTACTCCACACATTAAAAGCCTTGAGTGACAACCAAAACGGATCTACAAATGGGTCACATGATGATAGGCTATATAAATTAAATGTGGCAGTTCCTCAAAGACACACTGAGGTAAATGTCTAAAATTGCTGCAGTGTGAATGGTTTGCACCCAATTTCCAAGCACTTTATTGATCAATTTGGCAATTTTGCATGACACTTCAGAATACACTTAGCCATATGAAGTGAATGGTGGCTGAAAATTTATTAACATGATTGAACAATCCAGTTGTCACCCAAGAAAAAATAGAATTTCATGCATTACTGTTTCATTTATACCTACTAAATGGTGGTATATAGTAATGAACAACAGCTCTTGGCACATATTAGCCACATTACATGCAAGTGTAGACATGTAGCGCAAATAACTGAAAACTCAATAAAAACATAACTGGTTGAGAACAACAGTATGTATTTAGCAATAAGCATGCTTTTCATAGATGCCAACAAACACTTGTACAAACACATGCTGATAAATATGTATGCGTACATTAGCATTAAGATACATATATTTATTCTGGATAATTCAGAATCCTTGGATACCTCAGGAGCAATATCCTAGACCACATACTAAAACATACATATTTGTGAATTTCATAATGTGTACTCTTATAGAATGAGCATTATATTTCCATTAATAAAATAAGACTTATATCTCCAAGAACATATTCAGTTCTGTAGCTAAGAATAACAATTGCAATTGTGATTTTGTCTGTATGCAATTAGATATCTGCAGATTGTACAAACTCACATATTGACCTTCTTATTCATCTGCTTGCCATTCTGTGACCTATTGGTTCATACAGTATGGATCTTGAATGAATTACAGTAAAAATGAACCCTTCATAATTTTTTTCTGCCTGAGAAAATTGGACATTTTTATGTGGATCAATAGCTCATTTCCTTTGATACCGTAACCAAAAATACAGTAACAATGAAAATATATTCTTCTCTTTGTTTACCTGTTGGCTATATGCCCTCAGTAATCATTATTTTAAACACTGCCTGCAGAAAATGCATGTTTGCTGTCTTTTTTTACTTTAAATTTAAAAGGATAATACATAATGCTTAATACTATATATATATATATATATATATGTGTGTGTGTGTGTATGCTATATGCATTTATATTTGTGTGTGTGTGTATATAGATATATTGTATGGGTATGTGTATGTGTGTATATGTGTATATGCATGTGTATGTGTGTGTGTATATGTATGTATGTATGTGTCTGCATGCACACGTGTATATGTGTATATGCATATATGTGTATGTGTGTATGTATATGTATGTATGTGTATGTATATATATATATATATATATATATATATATATATATATATATATATATATATATATATAATATGTGTGTGTGTTTATGTATGTGGGTGTATGTATGTATGTGTATGTGCGTGTATGTGCATATGTATATATATGTGTGTATGTATGTGTATGTATATATCTACTTATATGGGCACAAGTTGTATATAGGCCTGCATGCCCATACTGGATTGTTGGCATTGTAGCATTCTTAATATGTGCAATCTTTTTTTAACTCTCTCCCCTCCCATATCATCTCCTGGATTTTTCTTCTCTTTCTCCCCCCCCACCCACCCCACACTCTGCCTTGCACAGGGTATTTACGACCCTCTGCAAGAAGAGTGTGGATTTTCTCTTGGTCCCTGTCTTATCAGCAGTCCCGCTGTGTTAACCCCAGCAAACACCAAAGCTTTGAATTCAATGTATTAACTGTATTAACTGTGAATTCTGTGTCCTTGTGCCCAGAAATGCTTGAGAAAGGGAGTTTATCCCAAAAGCTTATCAATCCATAATTCTGTGAGTCCAATAAAAAACGTATTACAAGATATCAATTTTGCTTGTTATTCTACATATATGTGTGGATTTATAAAGCTGCATAAACAAGCTTATTCTAACTGTTGAGAGACGCTTTACTGAAAAGTTATTGCAGCTCAGATTTTATGATAACTGTACTTCCACAGCCTGAAATTTTATTGTGGTGCTGTTGTAACACCATCCTATGAACAGTTTGGGTCAGTTAACCATAAACCATCCCTAGGAGGCTGTAGCAACTGTGCCAATGTAACATTCCAGACAGTGGAGGTACTGCTCTCAAGAAATTAAAATTTGAGCTATAATAACTTTTCAATAAAAAAAATTATCAACAGTGACAATAACCTTGTTTTATGCAGCTGGATAAACCATGCAAAAAGAAAAAAAAAAAAAAAAAAAAAAAAATATATATATATATATATATATATATATATATATATATGTATTAGACATTACTATCCCTTTAAAGGCTTGACATAAAACACTTTTGAGATAAATTGTACAGTAATTGTTTTATGTTGAGAAAGACAAATTTTATGGCATAAAGATTTAGAAAATTAAATATTTTGTTATAAGTGTTTTAGGAGTTTTAGTAAATTAGCTCCACCTATTTTCTTAAGACTAATGCCATTTCGATAAAGGTAACTCCTGATGAAATATAAAGAAAACTATGTTAATAAGCTCCAATTATATTTTGGTGGTATCTGCACATCTCTCAAAACTATCATGTGAAACAGCCAAATATCTGAAGGGAAAAACCTATGAATATCTGTGTCATAGTGAATTTGCAGTATTTATGGAGCATCTGAAAGAAACCTGGTCAGAATGAAAGGGGGCTCCTCTAATAGGCAGGGATGTTTTAATAGGATTATTACTCAGTTGATTAGAAATGTTAGGGCAAGAGGTCATAGTCTAAAACTAGGGGGACAGAGGCTTGGTTTTACTTCACTGAATTGTGGTAGAAAAGTAGAATAGTAACATAATAACATAGTAATTTAGGTTAAAAAAAGACTTGTGTCCATCTAGTACAACCCTTTTCCTATTCCTGTTTACCATTGTTGATCCAAAAGAAGGCAAAAAAACCCTCAATATAGCAATTTCAAATTCTGCCTTGAATGGGGGGGGGGAATTCCCTCTTGATTCCAAATGGCAATCAGATTTCTCCTTGGATCAACAAGCCCTAAGTAAATATTAATCCCAATACTAAAGTACATAGCCCTCTATGTTATGCTCTTTTAAATAAGTATCCAGGCCCTTTTTAAAGGCATCTAATGTATTCGATAGCACCACCTCTTCAGGCAGTGAATTCCATACCTTTATTGTCCTTACTGTAAAGAAACCCTTCCGCTGTTGTAGATTAAATCTCCTTTCCTCAAGTCTAAGCGGGTGGCCCCCTGTCCTATGTACTGTTCTATTAATGAACAGGTCTTTGGAGAGCCCTTTGTATGGGCCCTGAACATATTTATATAGTGTTATCATATCCCCTTCAAGACGCCGTTTCTCTAGTGTATACAAGTTTAACTTTTCTAGCCTTTCTTCATAACTACAACTTTCCATTCCCCTTACTAGTTTTGTAGCCGTCCTCTGCACTTTCTCTAGTTCCATAATGTCCTTTTTCAGAAAGGGCGCCCAGAATTGAACAGCATATTCTAGGTGGGGTCTTACCATGGACCTGTAAAGAGGCATAATTATATCTTCCTCCCTTGAGTCAATACCCCTTTTAATAGGTGCCAATATCTTTTTGGCCTTTGCAGCTGCCAGCTGGCACTGCATGCTACTGCTAAGTCTATTGTCTAGCATTACTCCCAAATTCATTTCATTTGTAGATTTCCCCAGAGAAACACCATTTAAACTATATGTTGCATTTTTATTACTATACCCAAATGCATAACTTTACACTTGTCTATATTGAATCTCATTTGCCATTTGCCTGTCCAGTTACTCAATTTGTCCAAATCCTCTTGTATTGAAGACACATCCAGTTCAGACTTTATTACCTTACTTAATTTTGTGTCATCGGCAAACACTGATACATGGCTCCCTATGCCCTCTGGGAGGTCATTAATAAACAAATTAAAAAGAAGAGAAACCAGGACAGATCCCTGAGGTACTCCACTTATCACGTTTATCCAACTGGAGAACTTGCCATTTACTACCACTCTTTGCATTCTATCTTTCAGCCAGTTTCCAATCCACACACAAACATTTTCCCCTAGGCCTATTTAATTAAATTTGTACAGTAACCTCTTGTGTGGAACCGTATCAAATGCCTTGGAAAAGTCTAAATAGATCACATCAACCGCTGCTCCCACATCTATATTATTACTCACTTTTTCATAAAATGCGTCAAGTTAGTTTGACAAGACCTGTCTTTCAGAAAGCCATGTTGGCTCCTGCTAATGATATTCCTGTTCAAGCTGAATTATTGAATATATTCCCTTAGCAACCCTTCAAAGAGCTTCCCTACCACAGATATCAAGCTTACAAGACTGTAATTTCCTGGCTGTGATTTTGATCTTTTTTTAAATATGAGCACCACATCTGCTTTATGCCAATCCGTGGGTACCATACCTGAAATAAAAGAATCCCTGAAAATCAAATATAACGGTCTGGCCAGGGCCTGGCTTAGCTCTTTAAGTACCCGTGGGTGTATACCATCTGGCCCCGGAGCTTTGTCTACCTTAACACCATTCAATTGTTTTAACACTTTTTCTTGTGTTAGCCAGTCCCATGTTTGCTGTGACTGTTCTGTAAAAGTAGTTTTCAGATTCTTGTCCATTGGGTCTTCCTTGGTAAAAACAGAAGAAATTATTTAAAATATCTGCCTTCTCTCTGTCCCCCTTGACCATCTCACCCTTTTCAGATAACAAGGACCCAACATTATCAGACTTTAATTTTTTGCCATTAGACTAATATCAAAAGTCGTAGATACAGTGAGGGAATTTAAGCATGCATGGTATAGGCATAAGGTTATCCTGAACATAAGACAAGAGCAAGGACTAAATAAGGTCTGAGTATTTTACAGTAGGAAAAATGAGCAAACTAGATGGGCCAAATGGTTCTTATTTGCCGTCAAATTAGATTTTTCTATGTATCTATACTGAAATAGAAAATCCACTGAGGTATTGGTTTAAAAAAGGATTGGATTACGCTATGATATTGTCATATGTACTAAGCAGACAGGGCACAGACCTGCTGTGCAGCAGAAGTACACAGAAAACCTACCTGGCATACTGGGATCAGTGTCTTGGGCTAGATGATAATGATGTGGGTAGTGGTACTAGGAAACAGAACAGGAAGTAGAACAGGACATAAGCAGTAAATACAAAAAAACAGGTTAGCCACTGCAAATATGAAGCTTGGCCCAGGACTGAAGAGTCACTTGTTGATGAGATCACACTGAGAAATGTCAACTATGACTGCTAGGAGAAAATAATGAGGAAGGCTGGGGAGTGGTGTTAGCCATAGGTGGTAAAATACACAGGCACTGGGTGAGCTGGGACTGGAGCAGCAATGCACAGCTGGGTTGTGGGTGATGGCCCTGGAAAGGCAAGGTCATAAACAGACTAGGGTAGGTGTAGGTAGCAGGCTGATAGTGGGGTCATAAAACAGGCTTAGATTGGTACAGGCAGCAGGTAGATAGTGGAATCATTTACCACAGCTAGGTCAGTTCAGGTAACAGCCAGAGAATATCAATAAGTCAAGGGAAAGGTCAAAGGCAGGAATCAGAGAGGACTAGAACAAGGCACAGGAACATCCACATTAATACACTATACTTGCGCATTACAATGTTTGTGTTGCTAGATAAAAGACAAAGAGGCATGTCAAGGAGAGCAAATAGGATTATAAATAATTGCAGAGCAGGAGTAAGTGGAGTGGGTGTATCCCGATAAGCCCTTAAGTCAATAGGAAAGTCCAAAAACAGCTTGACTGGAGCATATTCTTACAGATAGTAGGTAAAGTAATTGAAGATAACTATAAATATTACGGCATATTTGCTAAATCAACTAGGAGTGTGAAATATTGCTGAGTGAATTCAATTTGAGGCCAAGATCCCATTTACAAACTAAAATAATTCTAGCTTTGGCAGATATTTTAATCTGGTCAAATCTTAACCCAAAGCAAAGCTCAAGAAGCCAAAGGGGAGTATCTGGACAGCAAGGGGAAACACTGGGGTCAATAGTATGCCCAGTCTGATTCCCTGATCCTTTATGCACTGAGCATTCTCCCCACATTCTGGCCACCTGCTGTTAACCCTTTCATTGCCAGGTTACATCAATTATTCACCCAATATTTTTATTAAAGTGCAAGAACCATAAAAAATTATAAGGGACCCCATATTAGCGTCTCAAAATTCATGGAAGAGGTCCACTGGACTCTTTCTACACCCTCTGGTACAATGTGTCTGTGTGTTTGAGTTAAAACAAACACTCATTGGGTTCCCAGACAGTCCACCAGGTTATTGATAAGACCAGTTAGTCTAATGGGGAATGGCAGAGTAGTTAAACTTCATTTTTGGATGATTAAACACTCCATTGCCAGAGAGTTTGTAGTGCATCATACAGCAATGCATTGTAAGCTGTGTAGCATCCAAGGGTTTATGGTAAAATTGGAAAGGGGTGTGGAGTGCAGTTTTTGAGACACTTGGGGGTTTGTGGTGATCATTGGCTTTAGCAGCTAAATAGGTCTTTTCTCCATTCTTGGGAACACTGGTCTAGTGAGCCCGGGCCGGCCTGTCTGGTCACAAAAGGGAGCATTGTAAAGGTCATCCTGCTTCATCCTGAAGAATGGCTATTTACAATGCTGCTTTTAGATGTTTTTCTATGTGTCCCAATTTGCCAAATCCAAAGAGTCAGCAAAATGCTAATAAATGGCATTTTTTGCAACTGTTTTGCTGGTTGAAAAAAATGAAACAATCAATTATACTGCTAGTGATTTGTCTAAAAATAAATGAGGCTAGCCAAAAATAGTGAAAGGGATAAACCCAATTCTCTGTGGTTAGCATTCTATCCACAAAGGACTAGCAGAAACTATGAAAAAATACACAAACAGCATACCAAAATGCACTAGTATGACCAATAAGCAGATGATATGGCAAGCATTACCCAGTATAACTAACAATGCCACTGCTGGTTAAGGATGGACCCTTACTTGAAGTTTGCAGTGTGTAATAATATCAGTGGTTATTTATAAAAATGAAGATGGACCCTCACTTGAAAGAGATGATACAAAGAAGAAGAAACAGGTCTGTTAGCTCCAAAACCAGGGATTGTCAGTGATAATGACACACTTATTTCTCCCTTGGTTTGTGTAGGATCACAACAACATTTTCCTTCTACTTTCAGTGTTATGGCCAAAAATGTAGCTCTACATTTTTGAGCTCTCTCTGCTTCATGACTGAGCCTTCATCTGGAGCATAAGGGGTGCCGGAGGCTATTGAGTTTAGGCAGATCAACTTGGCATAATACATTAAAATATTAATTTTTCATGATGGTTGTACATATTAATAATCATAGTACCAGTAATAATAATAATAATAATCTGAAAATGGACTTTTGGTCAATTAGAGAAAATTCTTAGGAGGGAAATGAATTGCAGATATGTAATTTTTATTCTCCAGAAATATATTGATTCAGAAATAATGCCAAGAGATTTGAGATTAATAAAGAGCAAGCCTTTGGGACCAGTGTTCCTTTAGGCTCATAAAGCATATCATGAATTTTATAAAAAAAAAACATAGCACAAATCAAAGGAGAGATTGAAGACCTACTAAACATTCTAGTATGTTTTAAGAGAAACAAGAATATACGCAATTGGATGTGCAAGTCAACAAGAATGTATAAATTTTTAATAGAAGGTGTTATGTAGAAAAAAAGACATTGGAAACAGATGACGAGGACTACAAAAATAATTGAATCAGAGAATGAAGCAATGTAAAACCTATAATCAGCATTATATTAAAAACAATAAAACAGTTAATATAGAAATTGTAGAGAAGAGACTGTCTTGGAATCATTTCAAGATATCCACATTGAAGAACTAGATGAGAAGCTCCATCCAAGGAAGTACAATGGCCACTATAGTTATAACAATAGGAAGAACCTGATGGTAGAACCACCCATGTCATATGCCATCCTTTTTTCTAACAAATATCAAGTGTTAGCTGAAGATTGCTTAATAGAGATTAGAATAGACTCAGTCCAAAACTATTCAGTAATCATCTGCAATAAAATGATTTAAGTATCAATATCGTGGTACATGACCTAAGGTTCAATCCTCTATTAAGGGAAGAATGGAGCAACTTACTACAAAACCATCATGTAAAACCTCCACATCGAAGAAAAAGAGTGGAAGAACAAGACAAGGAAGAAAGGCCAGGAGGAAGATGCAACAAAAGAAAATACAAGGGACAACTAAGCCATAACTCAGGGCATCTTCAGGTTATCTGATTACTCACTTAATGATGCCAAACATAAACTTTTAAGTAGGGGACTTAAATTTGCTCCAGCAGTATGCCTAATCAATAAGAGCTTTTTGTAGATACAAATTCCTTAGAATGGGATTTCATCGAGTGACTGAAGTAATAAGAGAACAATTAAGTCTAAATGAGCACACAATTATCCCTTTTGAGGGGTTACTTATGAGATTTTGAAATATTGATTTATTCAATTCTAAGAGCCTGTTTTTATTATTTTTAATAATACTGATGAGTTATTAGTAAGTTCATGACAACCTAATAAGTCATGTTATCTTGGTGGAAAGCATTGGATGTTTAATAGAATTTAATTCTTTGTGGATGTTTGTTCTTAATTAGTAACTAACACTTAAAATTGGAAAATATTTATTTGTGAGTTTCCTGGCAGCTTTTTTCCTTTGTAATAGACCCAGTCTCTGAGGAAAACAGTGATATACTTATTGCAAAACGCATTTGTTCTTATTCTGTGGGCTATAGTGAATATACTTTTCATTTGTATTTTAAGTTGTTAATAAAGTATTTTGGATAATTAAAAGAGCTGTCCAGGATATTCTTCATCATCTGAAGTGTTTGAGATCCATTTAAGTACATAAAAGAGAGGCAGTGGAGCCGCTGTATCCAAGCGGAGACGGATTTGTCTTCTCCTCTTGCCCGTTTGTCAGTTGTGAGAAGCGCTGACAAGCTCTGTGAGTATAATATTTTAAAATGTAATATATGCTCTATTTGTTTTTATACTACACAATCGAGCACCCTTTGTTTTTTCTTTTTGTATGCGATTGGAGCCACTGGGAGAGTGAGGTAGAAGGAGCAGCCCCTATAAACTGGTAGCACTGGGGATTGGATATCCAGCTGATTTTGGGACAGCTCATTTTCCCAATAGGCGCCAAGGCTGTTTTTCCACGTAAGTGGTTCAACAGCAATTGTTTTATGTGAGTATAACTTACAGAGGGCGCCCCCGTTGTTTCTCATTTTTCTCTTCTCTGTTAAATTCCTTAGGAGGTTCACACTAATAAGACATTTCTTTAAAAGACATGTTTCAATTATTGCTTATTGATGAAGTATCAGATGAGATTCTGGAGGAACCATTAAGTGGTAAAGAGTTAGTGAGACACTCCAAATACTGGAGGAGCTCCTAGAAGTAGAAAAGATAATGATAGGAGGAAAGATGAAGAAACATTGAAGGAGGTTTTAAAAGGGGAAGAACTATCAGTTCTTTAATCACCTTTCTTAATTTTATCCTCAACAAGCAAAAGGCCCATTTATAGAGGCATTTTGAGATCCAGTGATGAGACATACTTTATATCAATCAATTGTTAAAGTAACTCTGGTATTTGAAATCTAAATTTACCCTTCAAGAAAAAGGAGCTCTAAAAAACTTATGAATAATCCAGATCTGATCGTTAAAGAGGCAGATAAAAAACTAGAATAGACTTCAAAATGAGATCTTAATACTTACTGATACTCACTTTTATCTTTTTTTTATCTTCCTTTACCTAATAATCCTTTGCCTAGATGTATACTAGTATACAAAAATGTTGCTGACATGGCCCTATGAGCAGGAATCCTTAATAAACAGTAGTAGAATTTTTTAGATATTAAACATCCTAAAATTCCCATCTTTTAGCATATTCTGATAGATTAATAAGGACCTTACCAACCCACCAGGAAAGCCCATTATATCTGGGATTGATTCACTCACCAGCAACCTTTCACAGTTTGTAGACAATTTTTTACAACCATCTGTTCAGAATCTAGATTCGTACACTTGTGATTCTACACACGTTCTACAAAAACTGTCTGTGAAGAAGAATTCTGGTGGGTCATGTGTGAAGTGACATCACTTTATACTGTTATCATGCATGATAAGGAATTAGCAGCCATGGAATATTATTTGAAGAGGTGAACAATACAAACAACAACATTGTTGTTGAAGTGATGAGATTCATTTTACAACACAACAACTTTTTGTTCTACAAAAAGCATTATCTCCAATGCTGTGGTACAGGTATAGGGATGAGGTTTGCCCCCTATTATACAAATTATTTTATAGGTTTTTGTAAGGAGCATTTCCTTTAACAGAAACATGGGAGCAACCCGGACCTATATTCCCATTTCATTGTTGACTTATTACCTGGAAAGGAATTTAATATTTTTTTTTTGTAACTTAAATTTTTATTGAGGTTTAATGGGAATGGGGGGATACAGAAATGATATAGGGATGTTATACTGCAAAACATAAATACATAACAGTCTCTGGTGAGATGCAGTAGCATGGCCCACTGCCAGCCTGAAGCAAGGTCAAAATATTGCACTATTAGGGTTCCCCAGTTGCAAACAGAATTCCCGGGAGTGCAGGAGATTTAACTAAAGGACAGCTCCAAAGAGCAGAACTAAAATAGAGGTGGGGAATGAAGCTGAATGAGAATAGAGGCTACTCTACAACCTGTCTCTCACACCATTGGCCATGGTGCCTAACATGGGGGGAATCTGTGATAGGCAACGATGGACCACGCCTTAAGCTCACCTTTTTATCCTTTTTTTGTTTTCTCTTTTTTATCCTTTTTAGTAACTTAACTATTCTGAAATTTGTTTTTCCAAAGATGGGGAGGGGAAGGATACAAAAGAAAGGATGGAAGGGAATGGGGGTACAGCATGATCTGTAGACACAGTAAACAGTGGAGTAATAATATATTTGGCATAGATAAGCTGTAAGTTAAAGTAGCCATACTGAAACAAACTGTATAGCACAGATGGGCTGCAACCCGAGATTGTGACCCAGCATCAGGCAGCCACTGAGCCTGCTGCTCCGGGCCCGTCCATTGCTCTGCCAGAAAGTACAGGGGGAATAGGTCCCCAGTAGGGACTGAGCTGGCATTAAAACAGTTATCAACAGGAGGGGTGGGGAAAAGGGAGAGAAAGGAAGAGAGAGAAGAAAGAATCTTTAAATCTTTTGGGGCTGAATTGAACAACAATGATATGGGCCCAGATTTTCAGTCCAATATTGTAAGACATGCATTGTGTTTTTGTATTTACAATTAAGTATAGAAAATAATAAGATTATCACAAGAGCACATTTTAAAACAGTATATTCAAAAGTTATATAAATATCTCCAGTGCCCATCACCCCAAGTTGATGAATAATATATCTTTTGGGCAATTTCAATGGCTCACGAGAAATTGCACAGAAGAAAGTATGTTTGAAGAACAAGTCTAAAACGTAACCACAACATTTTTGAGGTACCAAAACCAATTTTGGAAATTGCACTTAAAAGTATAGTAATGTTTCACATAAACAGCAGCTCCAATTAATCTTCATAGTTTTTGGGCTAGGGAGAGTGTTATTTCAATACTGTTAGAGTAATAGAATGATAAATTATCCCCTTCCCGCCCCTTTTACCTAGTGTAAGCCACCTCCCCTCAGATGTGGAATCTGGTCATGGGACCAGACAGATCACAGCAAGGGACAATCTTCTTACTGCGAGCATAAGGAAACCCTGCCCTGCTTGACAGGTTTTTCAGGTTTTTCCTTATGCTCACTGAAGATTGTCCCTCTCTGCAATCCATCCGGACAATCTTGCTGCTCTGAGGTGCACAGTGTTACATCAGTAAAAGGGGGGGATATTTTATAATAATTCAAATACTCTTGAACTACAACTCTGAAAGTATTGAGTTGGCCCAAATAATATGAAGATTAATTGGCGCTGCTTTTATTTGTGAAACATTACTATAACTTTGAACAAGTAAAAAGTATACCAAGATCTCAGTTACTTAAAGATGAAGGAATCCAAAAGAAGAAGGAGAAAATTCCTAAGATTCTGTAGATCACAGGGTTCAGCAGGACAAAATGTCCAATTTTTTTTTTTTTAAACACTAGTTAGTTTTAATCAGCGACAAATATTTGCAAACCATTTTACCAACTAGACAGAAGATAATATTCAAAATGTCTGCCAACCTCAAAAATAATCTGTAAAAGGAGCATTGTAGGTAGGAATATTATTTTGCAGAACTATAAATATGGGCTCACCAGCTGTTTGACCTTTGGATGTATTCAACAACGGACTAGGTCCTTTTGTACAGGTAATGGGTTTTTTATCCAAGGTTTTTTTAACTGCACCACCAGCAATGTATTATATCTGATTGAATGCAAGCATTACGTGATGAGAACAATTTGTCAGATTTAGAGAACATATGGGAAATATTATTAAGAAAGTTTATATTATTGACCATATGCCCCCACAACTTCGGTGGGGTGATAGATATCAGAAATTTCAAAACAAGAGACCTTTTCGATTTTTAAACTCCAAACCTTAAGCCCACAAGGACTAAATGAGGAACTGGATATTTGGTGTTTATAATATTTTTATATGATTTTTAAACATTTTCATCAGTATGAGGAACTTACAATTGTTAATGGGTGTTCACTAGTTATTGAATAGAGAGAGAATTGTCATTGTAGCATCAGGACTTAATCCCTCCTCCTTTTGTTTGATTGGTGTTTAGTGCCAGAAATAGGGATCAGATTCCAGCCCAGTGCCTTTTATGCTCCAGAAACAGAGAGAGATGGATGCACAGAGCTACTTTCCTGGCCATAACATAGAAATTAAGAGGAAGGAGTTGCCGAGATCCTACACTACAGTATACGAGTGTAGTGTCATTATCAGTGACAATATTGGCTTTGGAGCAAACTAACAGACCTATTTCTTCTCTGATGGCATTTTCTATCATATTTTTCCAAGTAAGGCCCATCCATTAGTGGATGCCCATCTACATTTTTATGACACCACTAATGCTATTACCAACTGCAAACTTTGAGTAAGGGTCCATCCTTAACCAACGGTGGCATTGTTATTTATAGTGTGTAATGTATGCCATATAATCTGCTCATTGGTCACACTAATGCATTTCAGTTTGTAGTTACCAGTAGTCCTTTGTGGACAATATACTGACCAGATTTTGGCTACAGAGACAACGTGCAAGGCTAGCTGCATTGGTGACTCTTACCTTAGTGTGGTGCCTTACTTTAGCTTAGGTTGCTACTGTAAATGATGTCCATTGTTTAATTCAATGGAATTAGGTTAGAAATGAAAAGAAATAAATGGTGGATATGAGAGAAAGTGAGATGTAGATTCAGATATCAGTTTCTCAGTTCTGCAATTTAAATACAAGACTTTTATAATAAATATGAATATATCATCTAATATTATCAAAATAAACTATAAAAATTGTTAAAAAGTACTCTTTTTCCAAGAAATAGACTAACATCTTCAAAAGTCATAGCTAAATCAATGGCTACATGTAAAATAATGTGCATGGTAGACAGAGGAATCCTAAGACAGATCTAGTACATGAATGGAACATGATGATAGATCTGCAAATTCAGTCTGCTTGGGAGCTGGACCAAATGCCCCATGGTATGTATTATACAATCAGCATTATGCTTACTTGAAATAAAAAGAAAATAAGCCTTTAACCGGCTACCCACTGATATTGTCAGACAGGCAATGCTGTCTTCGTGCCTGTTTCCCACCTTTTATTCTTCACTGATTAAGTGGTTGTTGAAGCTGGTTCTCTCTTTTTGTGCTGTATATGCTCCTTCTAATAGCAGTCAAGACTGCATTCTGATCGCAGTTCCTTTTAGTGCTCAGCATATTTCTGAAATTGTTCCCTTCACTGATATTAAATTCATTAAATTAAATGTTCATATTTATTTTAATATATTCATTAAATTAAATGTTCATATTTATTTTAATGTTCCTGTATATAAATAAATTTATTTTATTGGCTACAAGTAAAATTAGTATTCTGTACCACTGTCTCTCTTTCTTTTTCTTTTAACAGTTAAAATGTGTGAGACTGAAAACATGAATTTATTTTATAATACCTCTACTAGCTTTTCTTACACCACTGCAGAACTAGCAAAATAATTGTACATTATTCATTCATACAAGTGATAACAACCTGATAATGACCCAGACACACTGAGATAGCATATATCCTGCATACTGCACTCACATGAACACAGGGGGTGATGAGCACTTTAACCCCTTAAGGACCTATGACGGTCCTGGACCGTCATGGAATTCCGGGCTCCCCGCTCGGCTGCACGCCGTTCGGGGAGTCCAGAATTGGATTAAAAAAAAAAAAAAAAAAAATGGTCCCTGGTCCTTAAGTGACCGCACTGTGTGTGTGCGCCCGGTCCTTAAGGGGTTAAAGTAACCAGCTTACCAATATTGTTATCAATACTTTATTGGCTGGCACCCACATGGGCCAGTTTTTATCATTTTAAGGAGCACCTCAACAATCCAATCACTTATTTAAACAGAAAACACAGTGCCACCATTTTTTTATGTATATCTATACTCATACCTGGGAATCTTTAGTAATAGGTCACCCGGAGGTTCCAAAAAAAAAAAGTACCACGTTTAACCCTTTCAGTGCCAGAGGGGTACGCAATGCTCTGGCACCCAAAGGGTTAAAGTAGCATTTAACTTCACTCCCATCTATCACACCACAGTGAAAGAATGAAGTAAAAAGAATTTACTAACAACACTGGTGACCAGGCCAGTACAAGTTCTTCGCTCCCGCTGCTTCTCCCTCTCCTCTTGCCCTGACACCAGGCACGCAGCGTCATGATCGCATGACACAGGTCACAAATTGCCCGTGGACTGCAATGCCAGAGCAGGGCTCTGATGAAATTGACGTAAATTATGAAATGTGCACAGGCAGGAGCAGCAAATGCACACATACTGTATATTATTATTTCACTGGTTTGCAAGCACATGTAGAAGACTGTTTCAGTGAAATAATTCTTTTTTACTAATGTGATCTAGGCTCTGCTGCAGAGCCGCCTAATGCAAATAAGACCGGATATCCCTGCAGTCAGTACAACGCTGACTTCAGGGAAGGGGGAGGGAGGGGGACTTTGCGTTTGGTTATCTCTCAAACCATAAAGGTTTGAGAGATGACACTGGGGACAATTAATTTCTTTTTGAAATAGCTACAATATTGGGAATAGTAATATTAAAGTATTACTATCCCTTCAATAGCCCATTTAATTCAATGATAATTTTAATTGCTCCTATGGTTCTTTTGGTATGGCTAACAACTGCTCAAAGTTTGTTTTTTACATGCTTCTGAGTGTTTCCTTCCCAATGCATGTTAAAGTTGACGTGTGATCTACAGAGCTTTTAGTCTTATTTAATTTATCAAGTTAAACTGCCTTTAATGTATACTTTTTGTTTTACAAACAGGTTAATAGTTATAGTATTTTTTTAACTTTAGTAACCTCAGCAATGCTTTGTTCTCTGTCTTAGTCAAATAAAGCATGCATAATTAATTACTCATATGTCCAGAAAATCACATCTCTACACCTTATTAGGCTGCTAGAATCAGATTCTACTGCAATAAATTAATAGGGAGGAATAATCATGCATATACTTTCAGGCTGGAAGCTCCCACAGAGGGATGATTTAGAAAGTTGATGTAATGAACATCATCTATTCTGCTATGCAGTTATTTTAAAGTCACAGATGATGAAGTCCTTCATTACAATGTAGCTGAATTGGACAGTGGGAGCAAAAGTCCCTGAAAAAAAAATACTTTTTGGGAGCTTTTTTTCTTTTTGAGCCATTAATAAGCTTACTTTGGGACACATTGGGAGTCTTGCCTGAAAACCGTCAGTTCAATAATTACATTGCAGTTTTAATTACACTTGGTCACCTTCTTTGTCAGATTGAAGCTGTTCAAATGGCTTAATTTCACCAACCAGGAGATGAATGTTAGATTTTACCCTCTCAAAAATGTATTTGTTGAATAAATTGCCATATACTGGTCTTTATTACAATAGTAAACAATGCCCTGGCCAAACCAGTCATGGGTTTGGTACAGTATTTAATGTGGCAATGTATGTAACATGCATCCCAAGCTCTAGTCTTGTCCCACTACATTGGTATTTCCAGAACTTAACATACTGAATCTAATTTCCCTCATGGGAATGATCAAAATTCATGTGGGAAATTTCTTGGAGTTAGTGAAAAGGTGGCTATTTCCAGGGGTTACTATATATGTAACTTTCCATGCAAAAAGTGAAAATTGCCAGTTTTCCATGGAAATTCCTTTGCGAAAACATTGGACGTGTTGCACATTCCTAGTCCCAGAGACCCCTTCCATGCTTTTTTTATTTCCTACCTGAGCTGACTGAGCCTGAAACTCAAATGAGGATGATTGGCAGGTAATATACAGACAGACAGGCTCTGGCCTCAGTAATTAAACATACCGTGAGGGGTGGGACCTCAAAACTCCATAGATATGTTTCCATGCCAAAGTTTTAGAGCAAGAACAACATTTTAGAGCAAGAACATATTTACCAACAACAACAAAAAATTTGGAAGTTGATAGCCCAACAAGACCAAACCATCAACCATCTCACACCCAAATTAGATGACCTGGACAACAGGGGAAGGATTTGCAACATGAGAATTTGTGGACTATCGGAATCTGTCTCAACTAAAGATCTTCAGACTACCTTGGTCATTATGGTCTCTGAAGTGCTGGGCCTCCCCACAGATCCATCATATCACAGATCTATCACAAGATTGGTTTTTGAGATTCTTAGATAAAGTACATGTGCTGAAATGCTGGGGTTGTACTCCACTTTTTCAAGATTTATCTACCTTCACCTTGCAGCAGAGAAGAGAATCAGACCCCTGTCTGAACATATATTTAATTTGCAGATAAATAGGGCTTTCCATTTTCCCTTTTGGTACAACATCAGCGGAAATATGCTTCAGTCTACTCCCTGGCAAATATCAAGTTTTTTTAGATACCTTGGGGACATACGAGATCCTTTAATGCTCCAGCAGGATCCCCAGCATGCTAGACCTTCAGAACTACCTACAACCACTTTTAGCAAAGAACAATGAGAGAGATGGATTGACCCTTAAGGCTCAAGGCAAAAGTAGATCAAGACGCTACCTTGCACACAAGACTTGGAGCCCAATAAGGATTGGTCATAGTTACATTGCTCTATCCATAGAGCCCAGAAATGGTCCTGAGACTTTCTCCATTAGTACTCCGTTTCATTTGTTTGTGTTAGCAGTTTGATGGACACAATTATTTGACAATGTTTAAGTGTATTAATTATTGTGGGAGGAATGTCAATGAAGTAATGAAAAGGAGAACCTATGTATTTACTGATGTGTAAATGATACAATCTCTTATGTGTATGGTCGTGTATGGTGCACTTACCCCTCAGATTCTATCCCCTTCCTCAGGTGATTATTGTCCCAAATAGTGCATTTACAATATGTTATAGCAGGTTCTGGAGCTTCTTTGGGTATATTTTGATAGTGACTAATTGTTACGGTTTTCTGACACTCAGACCAGGTTATAAAGTAAAAACACAGTTTTATTGAATCAGAATGATAAACAGTGCCCCTAGGGGCCTTCACAGGTAAGAACAGTACTGACAAATACGGACAAGGTATGGATAATATAAACAGGAGTATAAGTACAGATAAAGGCTGGAGTAACCCCAAAGGGTTAACAGGAGCAACTGGAGAAGCTCAGGATAGATTGGCCAATGCCCAGGATAGATATCAGTCTCTGGAGAACAGTCTCTAAATGTAGAGCAAGGAACACAGTATCAGCACTGTATCACTCTCTAGGTAGAAACGGGGAGCGCCCCTGTTGCTCTGAGCTGAGCCAGTACCACCACCGTGGGCTAGGAGGAATGCTACTGCCAGAACTGAAGTAACCAGAATAGGAATCACCCACAATGTGACTAGTAAGTAACCCTGCGTGTGCCAACTGGATTGTGCTACGAAGCCCTTGGGATGCCACAATAGATGGTTGCTGCACAAGCTACAAGGAGCCGATGCACTAGGCAGTGCAGGTGAAACTGTACACTTTGAGAGAATGAGAAACGGAGCCAGGACACCCTTCCGGTGTCTCACAGAATCCTATAGCAAGAGCGAACAGACTACCGGCGCCAACCGGCGTGGTCACGGTGCACCCCGAACACCGGGCAAGCGGAGCTCTGCAAGGACTAGTATGGCGTCAAAAGACGACTCAGAGTGTAACGGCTCAATGGACCAACAGAGGCTTGGCAAGCTAAACAAGTGGCACGTAAACCGGAGACTACAGGCACTGCACGGGTTAATCTGGTACATACAGAAGAGCACTGCTCAGCAAGCAGATGGCAGGCAACCTCAGGCTACAGCTGAATGAGCGAGAGAGGATCAGCGAAAACAGTTCAGAATGTTGCCAGCGCGACCGGAGGACACTGGAACAGCAACCGGACAGGAGCGATAACCGGAACCGGATGGAAACAGCCGCAGGAACACCACCAGAGAATGGGTCAATCACGGAGCAAGGTCATCAGCCAGAACCGGGTCAATCACGGAGCAGGGTCGTCAGCCAGAACCGGGTCGAATCATGGAGCAGGGTCGTCAGCCAGAACCGGGTCGAATCACGGAGCAGGGTCATCAGCCAGAGCTGGGTCAGATCACGGAGCAGGGTCGTCAGCCAGAACCGGGTCAAATCACGGAGCAGGAACAGGAGAAGACTAGCCGGGACGGTACACAGGAGACACTGGAATACAGCAACAAGGCGCAGCAACAGGAACACCACGAAAGGGCAACTGACAAGTGCCCAAACTCCAGCATATAAAGGCACATCCTGGGTGGGCCAATCAGACTCCTCCAATGCAAAGGTAACACAGTCGTAGATTGACAGGGAATCACGGGGACCGTGATACTAATATTCCTTTAAAATGTATTTTACCCCTCATAACTATATTTGCACATGGTAGTTTCACCAGAATTTAGATTTAAAAACTATTCACCTTGATTTACTGCTCAAATTCCCTCTCAGGCATTAGTTGTTTGCATGGCAATATGCAACTGGTGGGAGGACACTGTGAGATGGTTTGATTGTAGATAGGAGTGGGCACCTTGCCAAATGAGGACCTCTTTTTTTATACATTTCAATGTCTATTTTCCCCAATTTCTTTCCTTCTCTCGTACATATGTTTGTACATAAGGTTAGTTTGATCTATATCAGAGAACTTTTTTCCTATCTGGGTTTAGGTCTTAGAGGGTAGTAGTATCTGTAGCTTTTATTCTCCCCATCAGCAAGACTAAAATTCAACAGCTATCTCATAGATTCCTTCCCCATCACAAATGGCACTCGGCAGGGATGTCCAGTTTCCATTATACTTTTTATCCTTTCCATAGAGCCTCTACAAAATATGGCTATATTCAGCTTTCCCATTCATAGAGATGAAACAAAACTAGCAAGTTTTGTGCATGACATCTTGTTCTTTCTCTCCTCACCCGAAGAGTAACTTCCAGCAGTAATGAATGTGCTTAAAGATTTTAGTACAGTTTTTAACTTCAAAATCAATTAAGAAAAATTGGAGATTCTTAATCTCACAATCTATCTGTGTGTAAGAGACTCCTTTAAGAAATTGTTTCTGTTTAAAAGCATATCTTTATCGGCCAATGTGAATACCATGGTACCACTTAATTTCTATCACCTATACAAGAACTTGGAAGAAGAACTCCGCAGATGGGATAAAATACCTGTACTGATAATTGACGATTTGTTAATTTTAAAATTACACATCTGTCAAAGGCATGGAGGATTCATGTGATAAGGGAAGTTTGGTGTTAATGGGGATTTGCAGCTACATAAATTATGTCACATCATGGAAAGCACCATGAGAGTATTGGCCCCGGGGTCAGAGAAGAAGGGACCAAGCATATTAACTTCATCAGGGGAATATTGGTATGGCACACAATAACCCTTTGTCTGCCCAGAAAGATATCCAACTCATTACATTTTGTCCAAATTACCCAACAAAACCTAAAGTTGAAAATTGTTAATATGGTGCAATCTAACGCTTTTGAACACTGCCAAGTGTTGGGTAACTTGCCCACATTCTCCTCTTCCTCCACATCACATAGATCCCATGACCCTTGCGTTGCGCTCTCCTCTCCTGGGTCACATTCAGTTCCTATCTACCTTGCACATCTTTCTTAAATATCTGGTGCCCCTGGGTGAGGTTGATGTGCACTTGTTGGTACTAGCTGGGGCGTTGGGCACTCACCTCACCTGTATGCTATTCTGCCTTGTTGAGTGGACCTGGCACAACTACCCTTCTCCTTTAGAAATCCCCATACCCCCCTTATTTCTTTTTTTTTTCTTTCTTTTCTCACCCTGCTACCTTGATAGCATTCTGGTCTATATATATATATATATATATATATATATATATATATATATATATAGCCTATGAAGCACCTTACTAAGGCCACTTACAGAGCAGTCCATTTAATTGCTCCCACACTACTGACCCTTAGTCATTACTCGTCCTCTTGAGAGCTTACATGTTCAATACACTTTGACTTTGACGTAGCTGTCGCTGCTCCCTTACCATCCTCCCCCCATCGTACTTGAGGTTACTGTAGAAATCTTTTACCCTCTCCTTGACTCCCCTCCTAGCTCAGTGCCATTGTCGTTATGCATAAATTACTTGGAATATTTGCTATTACTTGATGAGAGTTTTACAGTACCTCATTTGTGTCACTGTATTTCTATAATTTTGTACTTGCTTTCTATAGATATGTAACGGATCCTACCCGTTAGTTGAGCCCTTGTCTGGGCTAGAGACTGGGTACCCAAACCATCCTACAAACTAGGGACATTTTGCCCTATTGGGACCCTATTCTGAGACTTATCATATGACTCTTTAAACCAGAGTCATACACTAAAATAGACACTGGGTGAATAGACAGCTTGATACATAGAGCTGTCCTGGGTTACATTCATGTACAAGTGTATTAAGTTTGGTTTTATGTATTGTCAAATATTGTATGTGTTTAATTGTACTTGTCCAATTCAAAGGTTTGTACAATCACCAGCTACCAGGTATGCAAATATCTTTTGTAGACTAACATGGGGAATGGTAGGCAGATCAGTGATTGGTCAAGGTTGGAGCAGGACATTCAAAATAGTCAAACAAAGGCTCCAACCTTGGGCCCTTGTACCTAGGATGTGTATTGTAGCCACTCCAGCCATTTGACTATGTGTACTGTAGCTAGACCCCCTGCTGTGTGTTAATTAAGCCATTGTGAACTGCAGTCAGACCCCCTGTATTCGAGTCCCTCAGCCTTTTGTCCCAGTGTTTAGCCTTCTTCAGCCCCTTTGTATAAATACTGTAATCATGTCTGGCCCTTTGTGTTATGTTTACACCATCTGTCACTGTCCCTTGTTCAATATTGTATCTTGATGTGGTTCACCATGTATAAAAGAGTTGAAGTTTGTGCAATAAAGTGTGTTACAGTTTGAACTTGAACTGGCTCCTGTCTCTCTGTTGCTGGATAGTATCAAGGGACTTCTGTTGACCCCCATCCTAGGAAGGAATGCTGCTTGAGTAACCAGTGGAGCTGCCTACTTGTAGCTGACCTCTGGAGGGAGAAACCTGGAACGACGGCCTGAGTCCAACCCAAGGACTTGGGTATCCGTTACAAGATAATAAAGCCTTTAAAAGAAAAAAAAATAGTTATTATGTGGGTATTGATGTATGTTGTACACGTGGTTCACATTTAACCCTTTGAGTGCCACAGAGGTATCCAACACATTACATTTAGTTGGATACCTCTTTGATATTGAAAATGTTGTCATTTATATGACGTAGTAAAGTATTGTCTTCTGTTTGCAGTGATTAAGGTTGCTATCAGACAAAAGGACATATTTTAAATGTTCCTGGATATATATTTAGAAGTGTCCACACTCTAATAAACCTTAATGTATATTCTTTTGTATGCTTTTTATTCCACTGACTGGGGAAGCAATTTTCTTTTCCATTCCCTTATTTCCTACTGTGTCTAACACAGTGCAGTACAGTCACCAGAAAAGGATCTGAGGCTAAAAAAGATACACACGAAATCATATATATTAAAGAAACAACATCTAAGAAAAGCTAGAATCTGTAATAGAAAAATAATTTAAAATTAAATAACTAAATACTAATCCAAAACTTATTTTTCTAATACATTTGTAATCTAGATCCATGCCTGAAGAAGGGGCCTTAGTGTCCTGAAAGCCTGTGATTTCTATGTCCTCAGTTAGCTATTGAAAGGTATCACCTTTATACCACTCTTGTGAGTTTGCTGCTACACTGAATCCTATCTAATACATTTGTAGAATACATTGTTTTTGAAGAACAGAAGGCAGTATGTTACATTTGTTTGTGCACCTGGTAATGAGTGATAAGATCTAAGGCAATGTATTTAATGAGCCTACTACCCTCCCTCCTCTGTTCAGAAAAGCTTTTATTTTGAATCTTCATGGTCTTATCAGACAATACTAAATTGTCATGTTTTAAAAAACAATCAAAGCTGCTTATGCAAATAAGATCAGGGATTCACTGGAATGGACACAAATGTACATCAGGACAAAAGCAGAAGTAAATGACTTGGGCTCATAGTAAATCAACCACAACTGTCCCTAGCTGAGATAGCAGCCTTTTGACTATGGTATTTTCCAAAGCAAATTTATCTTCAAATGAAAGACTGAGAAAGTGTAAGTATTTACCTCTATCTAATTACTATATTACATTATTGTCTGTCATCTGTCTTGACCTCAAGACCCTTGATGGGAGCCTTAACTATGCACCTTTTCTAGCTTCCCCTATCTCTGGCATATGAACTGATCTATAGTCCAGACCATGGTATAATCTGACTATGAGTATTCATTCTAGCACTCAAGATTAATGTATTTTAAAAGGACTATAACTAAACTAAAACATATCCCAAGCTCAGTTTCCTAACCCTGCATTGTTTGGGCCATGTCTTATATTATTTAAAGGCATAGTAATAGTTCACATAAAAAGCAGCTCCATCGAGAGTGTTATTTCAATACTGTCAAAGTTGTAGTTCAAGAGTAATTGAATGATAAAGTATCCCTCTCCTGCCCCTTTTGCTGATGTAACACTGCTCACTTCAAAGCAGCAAGTCTGTCTGGATGGATTACAGCAAGGGACAATCTTCAGTGAGCATAAGGAAAAAACCTGTCAAGGGGGTCAGGGTTTTCCTTATGCTCATAGTAAGATTATCCCTTGCTGTGACCTGTCCGGTCAAGAGACCAAATTCCACATCTGAGGTGTGGCAGCTAACACTAGGTAAAATGAGTGGGAGGGGGATACTTTTTATTTCAATTACTCTTGAACTAAAACTCTGAGAGTAGTGAAATAATGCTCTCCATTGCCCAAATACTATGAAAATTAATCGGAGCTGTTTTTTTGAGAACCATTACTATTGCTTTAAGTTCCCACATCTAATCTTATTTCATCATTCAGCCCACTTCCTCTTACCTCGTTATGCATTAGATCAGCTGTGCAGCACCTCATGTTTCACTGGTTCCTGTTCTTTTCCCTAAGCTAATAATCATTTCTCACAGGCAGGAACCTTACATTTGTAGAGATATTTGTATCTTCCTGTCTTGTTTTTATTCATTACTAACCCTCTGAACAAGAAATTTAATGTACTGGCATGTATAAATAAAATTGAATAATAATCATTAAATTAGAACAAAGAGGGCATGGTTTGGTTTACTACTGGGTCAATCTGTACAGGCTATTGCAAGAGGAAGAATTATAATAATGCCATCACATTAAATTTGCACAATGTGCACAAATATTATAATATATTCATATAAAGTGCACTCTTTATAGCTGTTACATATCCGGGATTAAGAACAATGTTTATTGGACTAATAAATCCACAACATTAACATTTGCTAGTCACTCATTACACCAAGTGCTATCACTTTACATACAGAGTTGTGAGTGCATAAAGAGTTGGAGACAAGGCTTTTTAATTATGACACATATATATCAACATAGAAACATTGTTATAGAAATCTATCAAGTTGTAGCTTTCTCACAGTGTACGATAAAAGAGGAAAATAAATTATCTGAATACACATTCCAGACTCCAAGAGGGGCGTTTTGCTGTGTACCATCTCAACCAGTTATTTAATCTATTGACAAATAGTGTAACCCTGTCTAAAATGTATCTATTTTATTTACCATAACCATATACCAAGGTAGTGAAGTTCACAACTTACCAGTCTTTATTGTAAATAGCTCCTTCTCTTCTAAAGTTGAAATCATATTTCCCCCAGTTTGTTCAGGTCTTAGGCTGAAAGTTAACTTGAGAGATTTTTGTACTGGCTTTACATAGACATGTAAACTGTAATCAGATCACCTATTAGACAACTTTTTTAAAGGAAATAAACCAAGCCATTCCTGATATTTAAAAGCATCCTTCCATGTGTTACTTTTGTTGCACTTCTATAAACTCTTAATTTCTAGAATATCATTTTAGAGGAGTCTAAAACTGTACTGCATATTTTTAGGTGAGTTCTTATCAGCAAGTTGTACAGTGGCAAATGATGCTGCTGGCTCTTGCAATTAGAAAACACTTTATAGAGTAACTAAACCAAGCCATTCCTCATAATTCAATTCATCTGTTCCATGTATTTCTTTTCTTACCCTTCTACAAATTATTTTCAGTTCTAGAACACCCTTTTGAAACATGAGATCAAAATTGTACTGCATTTTCTAGATGAGGTCCTACCAGTAAGTTGTCCACTGGAAATTTTACCAACATTACATTATATAAATATAAACATAATTGTCAAAATTGCATGGGAAACTCAGTTACCTAAGATAATAGTGCAAATTCAATATTAATCCACTGAAAGCTGTATTAAAATTTGTAGCCATATTATTCCACTGTCAGAGGAAAGTGTTAGAATGCTGCATCTCTCTGTGGCCATCATAAAACATGGTGCCTGTTTGCAATGCCCCATTGGCCAAAATGATTCTCCTCTTATGTGTTTTTGTCCTGTACCAACATTATAACTCTCTGTCACCTCTAAAATGTGTTTCCTGTGTAGTCTTGCTCTGTCCTGTTCTTCAGTTTAAAGGCAAACAATCATCAGAGAGAGCAGATCTGTCATTGAACCCAGGGTAGCATTGTGAACCACATGCAGACCAACTGCATACTCCACTGCTACATCAATGCTACATCACTCTGAACAGTTTTATATCTTGTAAGATGCTGGACCCAATAAAATCTTGACACAGCTAGGCTATGGGAACTTTTCACACAGCTCGGGAATTTGTATTTAAGAGCCTCGGAATTTGGGTTGCAATCCAGCCAAGGGGTCAGTTTTCTGATCCATCCTTCAACAGATAATAAGATCCATGTTGTGGCTATACAACACAGCTCCAGGCTTTTAATTAAGTCTACCCCCACTGAAGTAAATTAATTAAAACTTTTTAATTGTCATTTAAATTATATAATGCAGTAATTTCATGCTCCATTTCTCAGGACCCTAAACAATATAGGGACAAGCAGCAAAATACATGAAGCAATGACTACCCCCCTCCCATGTTTAACATAAAGATCGTTAATACTATAAATCTCTAAGCACTAAAGCAGAGGAACATTAATTTATATATGGCACATTGATCAAATACGCTGAAAGCCTAAATTGTTCAAAAGATGGATTAATTAACATAATATTATGACTTAACATCTGGGGAATACACTAGAGCAAATTCTCTATGTCTATGAACCAAGCTTTCTTTCATGAGGATTTTACTCCAAAATCTTGGGTTCTGATTTAATTCCTTTGAAAAGTAGAAATCATTCATGCATATTAAAAATCAAAAGAGAATGGTTAATGTACTGTAGGAATTTATCATAAAATGTGAGTGATGTCTGTGTTTTTAATATCATACTTATAAAGTTCATTGAAAAATTCAAGGAATAGGTTGATATTGTTTATATGATTAGCAAAAAACATACTATATGCCAAAATCCCATTTTTATCAAAATAGCCAACCATATAAGCCTGTGTTCCCCTTCACAAAAAGCATTAGGTATTCATTTTCTATTCCATCCTCATATAATCATGATACAATCACCAATCATGTACACAATAAACATAAAACCTATTAAAGCATATCATACAGCAGTGATTCTCAACCCTTTGTTCGTGGAATCCCTAACAGGACATGTCTTTAAGATCCCTCTTGTATACAAGTCAATTAACTCAAGGACTAAGGGCTCGATCCAAATGTTGGCGTCGCCAGAAAAAACTGGCGACGCTGGTTTTAACGTCAATTGAGCAATGCAAATGTTCTACTAGAAACAAGCGACGCCAGTTCTGAAACACACTTCGCCCGTCGCCAGAACAGCAAGATCTCACCCATAAAGGATAATGTACAAGCGACGCCAAAAGCCATTCAAATGTTGGAGTTAGGGCTAACGAGCGTTAAATTGCAACATTTCTCTCCAGAAATCTAACGCCTATTTTTTTTGGAGAACAATACACAACGCAGAGTACAAAACCATCGTCGAGGGAAATAAAACAGAGAAGCAGGTCATCCAAGGACAGAACCCAAGCATACAGGAGTCAGATATTAACCCCTGCAATGCCTAGCAAATACAACAACAAGGCCTACAACAGTGCTTCACAACCCCTCCACCTAAGACACCCCTAACATGCAATCTGGATATGCCAGGGCATCCCCTGTGGGCACAAGGGAATACCCAAATAAAAAAAACATATGCCCAACATCAGGTCCCACTGTGACAATGGCAATGAAGAGAAATAGTGCCTCAAATGTCCCATACACACATCTCCCCAAAAATGTGTAAAATCAATATTATCAAACACCAATGCAGAACATAGCAACATGGGAAAAGTGATGCACCCTGAGCTGGTGCACATGGCGCACCAACATCACATGACACCCTGGTTGGGAACCACTGGTCGACACCAGACAAACAAGTCACGGACAAACAATAACAATCAAGCAACCCCACAGGGACAGGGGGAACACAAAGCAGCACAACATAAGCCATCCCAACACACCTTTGAACAACAGGGGTTAACACACAACACCACATGCACACCTGTCACTCCAGCAACAAATCAAGCTCACCTATGTAACCTCAGCAGTCCATGGAGACAAAACACACACCTGACAGCTACATACCAATTACAAATAATCACACCACTAACCACAGACACACCAGAAAACAATTACCTGGATAACTCACGCACTACCATTAGTCCATTATGACCACATGATACACAAAAAAGGGAAGAAAGGAAGGGGTTAACCAGCCATAGGAGAACCACCAGGCAGTGCCCCCCCTCAAAAAAAATGAAGAACTGGCGCACACTACAGGAGTATACCAAACCAAAGCTTCATCAGACAATGCAAAATTAATCAAGTGAATACATCAAATCAATCAAAAAACATCCAGCACAGGAATATGGAGTCATGAAGACATTCCAACATGGAATAATGCCTCCATAGACTGAGAGCAGGTATATGTAAAGCAAACGTCCAATACCATGTATACACAAACAAATCAAAGTGGCCCATTAGCAATGTGCAATATCATCAGACATATAAAGTGCAACATCATAATAATCCCAAAAGTATGAATACATCTATACCTATCTCTATGAATATAAGGGGAGGGCAAACAATGTGACCCCTGGAGTCATGGAGATGAGTATATGATGTGTATTCATACTTTGTTCATGATCACCACTTTGCACCTCACATGTATGATAATATTGCATATTGCTAATGGGCCACTGTGATTTGTTAGTGGATACATGGTTTAGCACGTATGCTGTACATATACTTGCTCTCAGTCCATAGAGGCATTATTCTATGTTGGAATGTCTTCATGACTCTTTATCCCTGTGCTGGATGGTGCACAATTGACTTGATGTATTCACTTGATTAATCATATATTGCCTGATTAAGCTTTGGTCTGGAATACCCCTGTAGTGTGTGTCACTTATTAGGTGTGTTGTTGGGGGGGGAGGGTGGGCACCGCCTGGTGGTTTTCCCTGGTTGGTTAACACATTCTTCTCCTCCCTCCCCTTGCTATCATTGCTTATCCCTATGAGTGCACCTCAGCTGATCACAGTTTAATCTTGAGTAAGGAGTTATGTACAGAGCTGGTGCAATTCCTCCCCTTTGTTTTGGTCCCATCACCATGACCACATGAACAACACCTTACTGCTGTTTAACAGTGACAGCCCACCCTCCTTAGTTGTAGTGTGAGAGAGACACTGACAGAGAGACAGACCAACACCAGGATGTACACATGCTTGTACCTAAGACGACAGTGGAGGTGAATGTGTGAGAGGGTTAGGGCTCATCCCCCCGCCTCCAAGCACCCCTGTCCAACAGCTGTCCCCTGCTGCAACTGTTCATGTTCCCGCTGAAGGCCTGCTATGCTGACTTGTTTGTATATGTGTGTGTAGCACAGTGAATATGCCACTCCATTGCTTATCAATGCCTTGTCTAGGCGTCAGGACCATGTGAGCTGTCCATCAAGGGTATGGCAAGCAGAAATATGTATGTGTGTCACAAGGACCCTGAGCACACACCTCATCAGTATGTAGATCAAGATCCATGAAATAGCTCCTCTGTTTCATGGGTCTTGGTTTACACACTGATGTGTGTGCCCACTCACATATACATATGTCTGCTTGCCATACCGTGATACGAACCCCATGAAATCATAATGGCTCGATGACACCCTGACAAGCAATGGATTGTTCACTGTGTCAAATAACCAAGCTGTCCTCGTGGAGTGCAAGTAAGGTCTCCAAAGCAGTGATGACCAATGTGTTGTGTACACCTCTGGCACTCAAGGGGATGATGATGGGTCAGCAGTAGCATGACTGTTGTGTTCGTAGTGCACCTTCCAGTCTTCTTTTCATCCTCTGCAGGCATCCATGGCATGACCCCTCATGGTCTGGAAGTTTATTCCGGTGACACGTTGAATCCACGTCCATGGGGATCACCTGTTGGTGTCCATGTCAATTACAAATCTGATCACACATGATTATCATGTGTCATTGATCAACCCCTCCCCTGTCAGGGTTTAAAGGTATAGTAATACTGAATATGTTCCATGAACCTAACTAGTAGGGTTCATCCTCCTGAGTAAAACAAGGGAACTCCCCCTGCTTTGCATTCCAAAGTTAGTTCAGCTCACAGTTGAACATCATACATCAAATCTCACAGTGGCCTGAATTTTTACAGTGGTTCTGTTGCTACACCATCCCATGGACATTTCTGGTCACAGCACCTTGAATCTACATTGGATGGTGTAGCAACAGTGCCGCTTGACCATGTGAGACCACTGTGGTTTGCCTATGTAAAAACAACTGCGAGCTGACATAACCTGTGAATGAAACACCCTTCAGCAGTGGGAGTTCCCTTGTTCTACTCAAGGGGATGAACCCTAACACATATTTGTTCAAACATTCTAAGCATTACTATCCCCTTAATTGAGATTATGTTGTTGATCTGTTGATATATCTAATGTGTTCATGTTGTTTAAGTTCAAGGCACATCATGGAACAACACCCTGATGTTGTTTGCCTTTCAAATGTCTGTGAGTTGAACTTGGACAAACATGTCTGAATGTGATGTGTGTGTTCACCCTGCTTTAAAAGCTTGTGATGCCAGTCATCATGCCTGAGTTGTGTTCACTGCATAGCTGGACAATGCATTGTAGACAACTCATTCCCTGACACCCATGTTAGATGTGCCTGAGTTGTGTTCACTGCATAGCTGGACAATGCATTGGAGACAACTCATTCCCTGACACCCATGTTAGATGTGCCTGAGTTGTGTTCACTGCATAGCTGGACAATGCATTGGAGACAACTCATTCCCTGAAACAAACCACATCCTAAATAGGAAACATGCATGGACACAGATGTTATGACAAAGTGACAAGATTTATTTAAAGGGCCTGGAGAAGGTTGGCCTCACTTTTTTTTCCTTTTTGGAGGGTCGGGGGGGGCTGTAGAGGAGGATTCCCTCCGACTCTGACGGGTTACCCGAGGGGGTCTGGTGGATGGTGGTGGTGGTGGTGGGGGTCGTGGCTCGCTGCTGGCTGGTGAGACATCACTGGACCCCTCCCGTGATGGCTGGCCCATGTCCTGCTGCTCATCCTGCCTGCGGTTGGAGGCCCGCATCTCGACCAACATGTTGCCCAGTACCTCCATCATCCCAGTGTGAAACTGGAGCTGCTGGGTATTTGTCACGACCTGTTGAGCCTCAATGGCCCTGAGGCACCCCATGATCCGCCCTAGAGTCAGCTCCACCCGTCTAAGGGCTCGAGCACACCTCCTAACCACTGTCAGCTGCTCCCCCTGGATGGCCACACATGTTGCGTCAAGGGCCGCTGTGACAGACGGGGTTACAGGAGTGGAGACTCTAGAAGCTGGTGCAGGCGGTGGTGTGGCGTGGGTGAGCAGACTCCCATGGGGTGCCTCAGGGGGACCTTCAACATCATGGGTGCTGTGTGGGGAGAAATGATGCTGCTCCCTGGACCCGTCACTCCCCTCGGATCCTCTGTCCCCACGTTGTCCGACCAGTGGTGGTGATGGTGTTGGTGGTGGTGGTGGGGTGAATACCTCCCTTCGCAGGGGACGTTGTGGCTCACCCAGGAGCCCCACATGTTCATACCCCATGGGCCATTCATATGTGGACTCCTGGGTGTCCTCCTGCCACATATGTCCCCGTGGCCTAGGGGTTGGGCCAAAGCTGGACAGCTGGGGCTCTGCCACCATCTGGGGCATCAGGTGCCTACCCGGCGGTGGTGGTGGGGCCTGGTAGCCCTGCTGCTGTGGGGCCTGGTAGCCCAGATGTGGTGGGGCCTGGTAGCCCTGCTGCTGTGGGGCCTGGTAGCCCAGAGGTGGTGGGGCCTGGTAGCCCTGAGGTGGTGGGGCTTGGTAGCCCTGAGGTGGTGGGGCTTGGTAGCCCTGAGGTGGTGGTGCCTGGTGGGGCTGAGGTGGTGGGGCTTGGTAGCCCTGAGGTGGTGGTGCCTGGTGGGGCTGAGGTGCTGGGGCTTGGTAGCCCTGCTGCTGCTGGTGATGGTGGGGTGTGCCCTGGGTGCCATGGTGAGGCTGCTGCTGTAGTGGGCATTGTGGTGGCAGTGCCCTGGATGTGGTAGCCTCCTCAGAGGAGGTGCCTCCGGAGTCCTCCACACGGGATGACTGGTGTGCTGTGTGGGGAAATGACATGATGCAATCAGTGACATGAGCCATGACAGGAGTGCTGCAAGACTATTACATTGACGTGTGAACAGTTCAGTGGCAGGATGGTATTCATTGCATTGCTTTGCAATGCATTGGTTACCATCCTGACACACATTGCTTAGCTTGACTACATCACATACATTGATTCCACTGACCTACAGTGGTGGAGATTTGGTCATCATATGCATCCTGAGCAGTGGGTATGGCTCGGCATATATCTCATTGCTATCCCCATTCATCAGGATCCATGTGGTGAGCAAAAGTGAACCATCACACCTTGAATGCCACAAAGCCACTGCATGTCCTACACCTAGGCCTCAACAGCAAACAAACACACTAGACCGCTAAACACAGCAATGCACCAGTAATGACCTATGACTACAGTCCAACCAATGATGTCGGCAACAGTAATGAACAGACCAAGCACACCAACCAACATGATCTGTGGAACCCAGCAACACAATCATCTGCTGGAGGACACACAAACACACCCTTGACAGCTAAAATCCGAACACACAGCAAACATGTGCATGGTTAGACTGTACTATTTGCGGTTGCTTCTACCTTTTCCCATGTTATGCTATGGTGACTAAGCACTGGTATGTCACGTGTTGTTTAGATCTCAGTGCATTGTATCCTCAGAATAACACAGGGATTGCAGGTGTGATGACACTGCATTTGTCATGTACACAAAACAAAAACCAATGTGGCTAACCAATAATGTAATTCATGAAATAAATAACAAGAAAGCGGCATTTAAACATTATAAAGCTGAGGGATCAGTAGAGGCATTTTCAGAATACAAAAATGCCAACAAAACCTGTAAAAAGGCTATTAAATTAGTTAGACTAGTGAATGAAAAATATATTGCTAAGGAGAGCAAGAGAAACCCAAAAATAATCTTTAAATACATTAATGGCAATAAATTAAAGTCTGATAATGTTGGATCCTTGTTAACTGAAACAGGTGAGATGGTCAAAGGGGACAGAGAGAAGGCAGATATTTTAAATACTTTATTTTATTCTGTTTTTACCAAAGAAGACCCAATGGACAAGAATCTGCAAAATACTTTTACAGAACAGTCACAGCAAACATGGGACTGGCTAACACAAGAAAAAGTGTTCAAAAAATTGAATGGTGTTAAGGTAGACAAAGCTTTGGGGCCAGATGGTATACACCCACTTAAAGGGATAGTAATACTTCATTTTAACTTTATTTTATTTTGTAGGCATTAAAAAAACATGAATGATATAAGTTTTATCTCTGAAACCTTTATGGTTTAAGAGATATTCACAAACAAAGTATCCCCCCCCCCGTTCAACCAGATCAGAAGGGAGATGCCCAGGTAGACTGCAGAGAGGGACAATCTTCAATTAAGATAATGGAAAAAGCTGAAAAACTTGTCAAGGGGGGAAGGGCTTTCATTGTTTTCATACAAAGAAAATTGTCCCCTTCTGTTATCTGTACTGTCATACAACCAGACTCACATCTGAGAAGAGATGGCTTACACTAGGTAAAAGGGGTGGGGAGGGGAACTTTGCTTGTGAATATCTCATAAACCATAAAGGTTTGAGAGATAAGACTTATATCATTCTTCATGTTTTTTTAATGCCTACAAAATAAAATAAAGTTAAAACGAAGTGTTACTATCCCTTTAAAGAGCTAAGCCAGGCCCTGGCCAGACCGTTATATTTGATTTTCAGGGATTCTTTTATTTCCGGTATGGTACACATGGATTGGCGTAAAGCAGATGTGGTGCCCATATTTAAAAAGGGATCAAAGTCACAGCCAGGAAATTATAGACCTGTAAGCTTGACATCTGTGTTAGGGAAGCTGTTTGAAGAGTTGCTAAGGGAATTTATTCAAGAATTCTACTGGAACAGGAATATTATTAGCAGGAGTCAACATGTCTTTGTGAAAGATAGGTCTTGTCAAACCAACTTGATCGCATTTCATGAAAAAGTGAGTAATGATATAGATGCGGGAGCGGCGCTTGATGTGATCTATTTAGACTTTTCCAAGGCATTTGATACGGTTCCACACAAGAGGTTACTGTACAAATTGAATGAAATTGGCCTAGGGGAAAATGTTTGTGTGTGGATTGGAAATTGGCTGAAAGATAGAATGCAAAGAGTGGTAGTAAATGGCAAGTTCTCCAGTTGGATAAACGTGATAAGTGGAGTACCTCAGGGATCTGTCCTGGGTCCTCTTCTTTTTAATTTGTTTATTAATGACCTCCCAGAGGGCATAGGGAGCCATGGATCAGTGTTTGCCGATGACACAAAATTAAGTAAGGTAATAAGGTCTGAACTGGATGTGTCTTCATTACAAGAGGATTTGGACAAATTGAGTAACTGGGCAGGCAAATGGCAAATGAGATTCAATATAGACAAGTGTAAAGTTATGCATTTTGGGTATAATAATGAAAATGCAACATATAGTTTAAATGGTGTTTCTCTGGGGAAATCTACTAATGAAAATGATTTGGGAGTAATGGTAGACAATAGACTTAGCAGTAGCATGCAGTGCCAGCTGGCAGCTGCAAATGCCAGTAAGATATTGGCATATATTAAAAGGGGCATTGACTCAAGGGAGGAAGATATTATTATGCCTCTTTACAGGTCCATGGTAAGGCCCCACCTAGAATATGCTGTGCAATTCTGGGCGCCCTTTCTGAAAAAGGACATTATGGAGAAAGTGCAGAGGAGAAACGGCATCTTAGAGGGGATATGATAACACTATATAAATATGTTCAGGGCCCATACAAAGAGCTCTCCAAAGACCTGTTCATTAACAGAACAGTACATAGGACAAGGGGCCACCCGCTTAGACTTGAGGAAAGGAGATTTGATCTACAACAGCTGAAGGGTTTCTTTACTGTAAGGGCAATAAAGGTATGGAATTCACTGCCTGAGGAGGTGGTGCTATCGAATACATTAGATGCCTTTAAAAAGGGCCTGGATACTTATTTAAAAGAGCATAACATAGAGGGCTATGTACGTTGTTATTATTGGGATTGATATTTAGTTAGGGCTTGTTAATCCAAGGAGAAATCTGATTGCCATTTGGAATCAGGAAGGAATCCCCCCCCATTCAGGGCAGAATTGGAAGTTGATATATTGAGGGTGTTTTTTTTTTCTTGCCTTCTTTTGGATCAACAATGGTAAACAGGAATAGGAAGAGGGTTGAACTATATGGACACAAGTCTTTTTTCCACCTAAATTACTATGTTACTATGTTACATTGTCACCTCTTTCTGACACCCTAGTGAATGTCCCCACCATCAGTCTTGTGGATCACATATGTCCTGCAGAGTGGGGATGGCGGGGAATGCCCCCTGGCCATCCCTACTCTGCAGGCTACATATGATGCAGAAAGCTGAACCTTGACTATTCCACTTAGACTAACTACCTACATGTACAACGCCTAGCCCTGACATGCAGTCACAATACAATAGGAAACACACCAATTCCCCTCCTTGCTATTCTCTGTTAACCCTTTGGTTGCCAAGGGACTAGCCAATGTATTGTCGACCAATGCATTACTCATCCCTGTGGCACTCAAGGGGTTGTGTGCAGACCTCTTTGTCACTCTATGTATGACATTGTGATACACATAACAGTTAGATCTGTGACTGACACATGACAGTGTGCATTGTTTTTGTGCTGTGCATGATATTGTTTTAGAAAGCATGAAGGTGGTTCAACAGGGACTTGACCATTACCATTCAGGATGGTTTGGTCATGTATTCTGTCCTTGTTTGACGTCCCTCCAAGCTGTGTGGGTGAATTGTGGTGTGGAATGCTGTCCATGTGTTCAGGTGTCACTGTGTTGGCCTCTGTCTGGTGGGTGTCAGGAGTTGTGTGATGATGTGTGTGGGCCTTGATGCACTTACCAGTGGACTGGAGACTACTTTCATCCCCGGTGTCACTCCATCCAGGGACACCACACACCATGATGGAGGAGATGGTCCTCCGCACGGCCTCCTCCCATTCGCTATATTCCACATGCAGGGGCGGACCACCCCCTGTTCCAGCAGCATGCAAGGCCTGCTCGCCCATCTTCTTCTTCACCTTTACAAAGATGGACAGAAATGGGAAAAGGGTTGAAGTAGATGTACGCAAGTCTTTTCTCAACATACATTACTATGTTAATATGTTAGTATCTTACCTTTGCCTTGCAGTCTGTCCACCTCTTTTTCACCGACTCCAGGGACCGGCTGCAGTTGGACACAGCATTGACTGCATCCACAACCTCATTCCAGGCTGCCTTCCTCTTGCGGGACAGCCCACCTACAGGCCCCTTGAGGAACAGGATCCTGTGCCTTTGAACCACAGCCTCACAGAGGACAAGGTTTTCCTCCTCTGTGAACTTTGGCTCTCTGGACCTCTCCTCCTCCTCACCCCCAGAGGTTTGTTGAGAGCCCTGGCTGTGGCTCTCCAGCCCTGCCTGCACTGGCCCTGGCTGTGTGTGTTGCAAGGGGACTACCCCTCGTCCCACTGTCTCTGCCCCTGCACTGGATGTGCCTGCTCTCTGGTGACTGCCCCTCCGCCCCAGGGATCTCCCTCTCCTTCCCCTACCCTGACCAGGGATGCCCCCCTGAATCTGCTCCTCCTCTCCTCCTACACTCCCCACCCCTCTCTCTTCTCCTCTCCTCTCCATCTCTCTCACCCACTCACACCCAGGCACTCACACACTCACTCACTCACTCTCTGTCACTCACTTGCACTCACAGACTCACACTGTCAAAGAAAATATAAAAAAAGTGTGTGTGTTTTACAAAAAAAATATGGGCTATGTGTATGTGTGTATGTGTGTTTGGATGCGTGTATTTGATATGTTCAAAAGTGTATTGTGTCGCTTTGTGTGCTGTCAAACTCTACTTCTACCTGTCTGTGTGTGTGCCGCCTCAAACTCTCTTTCTCTCAAAACTAACCTCCGCTCCTTGGGTCCTGATATCTAGCTCTTGGGAACTCGATAACAGACAAAGGTGCGTAGGTGATTTTGGGTCTATTTATAGTTTATTCCACTAAACTTGCTACTTTGGGGTGCTGTGATTGGCTGGGGCTTGGTAACGTTGGACGTTTCGCTTGTTTTTTATTTTTGGAGACGTTTTCTAGCGTTTATAGTGTATTTGGCGTCAACGATGAGGTCAAATTGTAGGCGACTCCAGTTTTGTAGTTTTCGTGTGTTTTGTAGGCCGTCGCGCGTTAACTCTTCTGGGTAAGGAAGATTTGAATCTCGTTACCCAGTTTTGTTTAACTCGCGACGCCAGTTTTTTTCTTCACGCTAGTTTTAACGCCAACATTTGGATCGAACCCTAAGACTCTGAATAAATCATCTGTAATCTAGAAAGGAAATCCTAAAAACATACCCTGCTGATAAGTCTGGCAACCACTAATACAGATCATACTAGAAACATCCTTCTCCATAATACTCAGCTGTATGCATCTTGTTTGCACAGAGGGCTGCATTCATCAACCTGAAGAAGTGCAGTTCTGGAGGAAACCAAGTGAACCTTAAAAGGACATTAACATTTCCATTGATTTAAAAGGGAATTTTTGTGAAATTTCCATTTCAACTCTGTTGTGCAATTGGTTCGCTCCAAAACTGCACTTTTTTAACTTAATGAAGAATGTCCAGTGTGTAATAAGAATTGTATCTTTAACCTCTTGTATGCTGGAGACATTATCATCACAAGTGATTGAACTTACACATCTAAACTAAAATCAGTTCCTAGACTAAAACCTATATAGTAAAAATGCAAGTTGTTAAAAAATGTTCAGCTGTTTTAGAAAGAAATGTTGATATAAACAGATAGAAATTCGAATAAAAAAAGTTATTTATGTGTTTGGTTATATTTCATTGCATTTTCATGTATGGTCATACTAAGGAAGCCCAAGACAAAAAAAACATCTGAATTTAGGCTGAGTAAAATATGGATTTATTAAAAATGTTAGAAACAAGTAATGATTTTCATTCTCATATCCCAAGTTAAATCTGTATTAAGTCTGTATAAGCTACTATCCAGCCATCTGTCATGCACTATATCAGGCAATTGTTTTACCTAAACCATGAACCTGTTTCCCACTAATCTCATGTCTACACCCATTTAACACTGTTCAAGTTGCAAATTCATCCTTACCCAATATTTATCAATGTAATGCTCAGTCTAGTACCTACAAAAATACATTAAAAACACATGCAGCAAAGGAAAGAGGTAGACAGCTATGATTATAATCAAGTTAAATGTTTAAGATTGAGGTGGTGGATAGCCCATAGAATATTTGGAGTTACAGGAGCCACACGAAATGAACTAGACAGGCAGCAGTCAAGAATATCCACTTGTCAGACAGGGGTGTAACAGACTTCAAATCAAGGCCAAGAATATTTGCAGTAAACATTTCAGAAATTCATATAGTGTACCCTGGATCAGAGAAACACCTTTACTGGGCAGGTTGGAGTTATTCAATTGCAAGATGCAGCTGCAATGCATGTTATGGTTAGAATGTCTAGAAGCCATCTTTTTTTCTAAAAAAACATTTTAGTGGGAAGACTGAACAGCAATGAAATCTGACAGAAATGATGGTCTTAGCCTTATTAGCTATAACCTCACAGTTGGTACATTTCTTGTGTAAACATTTGAAATTCCCAACTGCCAGATTAGTATTGAAGATACTCTTATTGACCCTCTTGGACCCCAATTTTTTGGGTCTACTAGGTGCAGTCATGCCCCGTATGTTTTTGGCTTTCTTATATGTAATCTTAGCTTTTGTTGTGAGGGTGTCTTTCAACAGGGGATCCTGTAATAGGATTCCCCAATGCTTTTCCACTATATCATGAATCCTATTAGAGGATGCATTGTATTGAATAATAATGGATGGTGGCCGTATGGTGGGAACATTTCTATGTTTTGTGCCTAGGATGGTTTTACGACCAAGGCTAAGGGCTCTTTGGTAAGCTGACTCTACACAAGAAATGTACCAACTGTGAGGTTATAGCTAATAAGGCTCAGACCATCATATGTTTTTCCAACCAGAAAACATATCAGATCAAAAGTTTTGTAACCTGTGAGACCTCTTTTGTCATCTATGTAGTCAGCTGTGGTTGCGGCATTCAGTATGTTGGCCACACCACAAGAGCATTACGAGATCGCTCCAGGGAACACAGGCTTTTGATCAGAAAACAATCTAGAGATCATTCGGTTCCCAGACATTTTAGTTTGTGTCCATTGGGGGGTCCAGATAGTTTCAAAATTATTGGGACTGAGCATATTTCAGCTGCTACACCCAATAGATGCGCAAAATTGTGCCATCGTGAGGCATTCTGGATCTACCATTTGGGCACTTTGTCTCCGGGGGGCCTAAATGAGGAACTGGAAGTGAGTAATTTTCTGTAGGGTATTTTTTAACAATATCCCATTAGATTAATACTAATAATAATATCATTATTAGAAGCCGTATAGGGCCTTTTTATTTTTATTATTAATATATGGGTACTCATGGCAATAGGGATTCATATGTCTTTTTCTAATTTCTTTCTTTTTAAAAATATATATAGACATGCAAAAATGTTTTGTTTTAAATTTGTTTTCTACTACATATGACAAAGATTTTATTGTTTTAATATTGTACTTAAGAATATTGTGTATGTTATTTGGGATTGTAAATTCATTCAATAGGGACTACATGGTTGGTCCATACATGATACTCTATGATACTATGTTTCATTTATATATATTATTATTATTATTGTCATTTTTTGTAGGAATAGTATGAACCATACAGTGGTGGATGTACCCGTGGAGGTCATGACGCTGTCATGGAGATAGTGTGACGAGGCTGGTAGTGGGAAGCCGTCACTTCCGGTTTCGGGAGGACGGAAGTGCACTGTCGTTTCAAGCCTCGTTGTGGTATAGGTCTGACATGCGGACGTTATCTGGAACCGTCAGCGGGTGTCCACAGCGGTATGTACACTAATTAATTATTCATTCATTTTTTAATATAAATACTAGTATGTATGTATCACGGTTTCCGTGACTCCTTGTCACTCTCTGTTGCGGTGCTCTTCCATTGGCGGAGCTTGATTGGCCCGCCCAGGGTGTCCCTTTATATACTGGCCTATGGCACCTGTCAGGTGCCCTTTCGTGGTGTTCCTGTTCCTGCGCCTTTGTTGCTGTGTTCCTGCGTTCCTGTGTACCGACTTGGCTCGTCTGACTACTCTGCTGTTCCTGCTCCGTGATTGACCCGGTTCTGGCTGACGTTCCTGCTCCGTGATTGACCTGGCTCTGGCTGAGTTCCTGCTCCGTGTTTGACCCAGTTCTGGCTGACGTTCCTGCTCCGTGATTAACCCGGCTCTGGCTGACGTTCCTGCTCTGTGTTTGCTTCCTGTGTTCCTGCGAATGTTTGAGCTCTTGCCTGGCGACATTCTGAACTGTGCTTGCAATGTTGCACTGACTGATCACGCCTACTCTGCTAAACTGTGGTCTCCATTATTGAGCCTGTCTGTTGCCTCCGTTACCGAGCCTGTCAGAGAATACTTGCCGAGCTGTTGCCTCCGTTACCGAGTCTGTCAGAGAACACTTGCTGTGCTTGTTGCCTCCGTTACCGAGCCTGTCTGTATACACTTGCCAAGCTTGCTACCTTCGATCCTGAGCTGTTTAACACTTGATGAGCTTGTTGCCTCCATCACCGAGACTATCAGTTATACTAGAAGAGCAGTATCTCAAACTAGGGTGCTCGTTTCCTTGCAGTCTGCACCGCGTGGTGCTATTGGGCATTTCGTTAGCTCATGCAGTGTGTTGCATTATTGTAGGATATATTTGTACACATATAAGAAGTACATATCCACATAGATATTAGACCATTTTCTTTTGGTGTACATATATATTTTTAACAGATCTAAAGTACGATTCAACTGTTATTCATCCCTAGAACAGAAAAAAGAAAAAGAAGGTGCGCAAGCCCATCTAAGAGAAAATCTATATGTATTCAAATTAGGGAATATATACCCTAATTTGAATACATACAGATTTGCTCTTAGATGGGCTTGCGCCCCTTCTTTTTCTTTTTTCTGTTCTAGTTTAAAACGACTTTACCCACCACCGGGGTTCAAGGGAGCTGCACCCATAAGAGACGAATCTGTTGCAAAAGAAGAACTGCGTATACTCTTCAATAAAGAGAAGAGGCTATCATAAATACAAATCATCATTTGGCCAACATTCTGGCCAACAATCAGGCCAGTAGTGAAGGATATATTTGATTAAGGCATGTTGTTTCTCTGGATAAGCCCATCCATCCTTCTGAGTGAGCCAGCCGTACTCAGAACAAACTGGAGAACAAACTGCAATGGTTCATATTTGGTTCCCATGTGTATCCTGCAAATAGTGGCTGGTGTGACATCCATCCATGGCATCACCACTCCTGAGGATCCATGTGGGAATCAAACGTGAGATATGTCATTTCTAGTTAGAGTAAATGATTGCATACACAACACATGGCCTACATTATACTCTTTTAATTCCGTGAATTATTTTAGGCCTGTGTGTTGCACATACAACCAGATATTCTCAGTGTCACTGTGATGTGTGACCTGATCCATCCTTTTTGTGATTCAGTAAGCAGTGACGAAGACCTGATGAATTGAACATGATGGTGACTTCTCCAGTGATCTCATTTCCCCATTTCCAATGTTTTCTATGGAGTCTATACAATGGGACCTTAGCAACTTGATTCATGTTATTGAATAGTCTCCATAGACTAACATTGGGGTATGTAAGGGTTAATTTCTCTCCATCAACTCTTTTTCCCCAATTAGTGGATGTCCCCTGTGTAGCATGTAATCGTCAGTCTATGGACTTGTGTTAATTTTCTGGTTAACCCTTTCAGTACCGGAGGGGTTGCCAAAGCATTGTTGAGCTATGCATTGATTATCCCTCTAGCACTCAAGGGGTTATGTGCTGGTTTCTCTGTGGGAACATGGGTGACACTGTGTAGGAGTGTGTTATGATGCTTAACATACAACACTTTTATGAGCATGGTTTGTGTGGATTGTGTGTGAACAGCACAGCAACATGAGGGTTAACCTGAGACTTGGACAGGTTTGGGCCTGGTTGAACCATGACATTTGTCCTTGTATTGTATCCTGTTTTAACCCTCAGGGTGCTGTGTTGGTGCAGTTGTGTGGATGAATGATGGGCATGTGTTAGGGTGTGACTGTGTTTGCATGTGATGGTTGTGTGGGTTGATGTGGTGTGTGGTTATGTGATGATGCACTTACCGGTACTGTGGAGGCTCCTCTCTTCCCCAGTGTCTGATCCTCCAGGGACCCCCTCAATTAGTGTGGAGAACATGGTCTGCCACAGCATCTCCTCCCTGCTGCTGTAGGTAACATCTGCAGGTGGACCATCTCCGGTGCCTCTGGCATACAGGGCGGCCTCCCCCATCTTCTTCTTGACCACTCTCTTGCATTCGCCCCATCTTTTTTTGATGGAGTCCACGTCCCATCTGCAGGTGGCCACTGCATTCACCTGGTTGCAGATCTGGTTCCAGGTGGCCTTCCTCCTCGCACCAGGGACCCTCTCCCTCAGAAAGAGGACACTGCCTCTCCAAGACAGCCTCCATGAGTGCCCTATTCTCCTCCTCTGTATACTGGGGATCACTGATCCTGTCCTCCTCAGCTCCGGCCTGCAAGGAGTCAGAACCAGAGTGTCCTGTCTGCGCTGCCCCTGCCTGTGTGTGAGGTCCCCAGCAGGTACCCCTCATCCCACTGCAGGTTCTGTCCCTGGCCTCCGTGTGCCTGCTCTTCTAGGCCGGGTCCCCCTCCGCCCTGCAGATCTCCCTCTCCCACACCTACTCTGCTCAGGGCTGCCCTCCTGACACTACTCTCCCCTTCTCTTTCTTCTGTCCTCCTCTCCTGGCCATCATTCACCCACTCACACTCAGGTACTCCCACCGGCCCTCACAGACACACATCGATCCCACTCACTCTCTGTCACACTCTGTCACTCACAGATTCACACTGAAAAAATTAAGCTTAAAATATGTGTAAGGTGTTATAAAAAAAGACTGTGTGTATGTGTTTGTATGGGTGTATGTAATGTGTGCAAAAGTGAGATGTGTCGAATTAGTGCACCTCTCTCCAAACTCAAAAAACTCCTTCTACCTCAAGTGTATGCGCCTCTCTCTCTCGATCACTAGCCTCCGCTCCTGGGTCCTATACTCTAGCTTGCCAAAACTCGAAACATAGACAAGGTGTGACCGTTAATTTGGGGTATATTTAGGTGTATTTGAACATTTTTGATACTTTGGGGTCTTGGGATTGGCTGTAGGTTTGAATTTTGTTTGTGCATCTATCAGGGCTGCTAGCCAACACCAGTCGTTATGTAACATTTTGACTTAAGTTGTGTTTTTACGGGTGATTGTGATGCACGGTGATGCTAAAAAAGGTGCAAAGCAGCTTTTTGTGTTATGTGTTTTTGTTGTGCCTACGCTCGTTAGCTATTCTTGTAGACTACCTGTCGAATCTGCTGTAAATCATGTATCATTTGCGCCCAACTGGCCTTTTTTACTTAGCAGCTGTTTTAAGGTGAACCTTTAAATCTAGCCCAAAGAGACATACATGAATATGAAAGCAGTAGGTGATATTGGATAATGATGTTGATGCTGCACAAGTCTATTAACCCCTACCCCAACAAAAAGTATTTTCTATTACATGATAAAATTTGACTGTTCTCTTCACAAGTAAAAACAATCCAGTCAACAACAGAATAGAAAAAAACACACCTCTCTTGAGCAGCTCAAGAAAAAACACCTCCAGATATAAATGAGATATATGAATGACAGTAGAAAAACCCTGAAACTAAAGTACAATGGATGAAGAGAAAGTCTTCCCTCTCATAAACCCATAGTTGGAAAAATATATTATGCCGACTGGTTGAATATATGAACAACAGAAAAAAGAATTTGAGTTCTGAAAGAGATATAAATGAAGTCCCTTTAAAAAAAATGTTAGTCTCAGAGGACAAACTATCCTTAGGTAAAGATACAATAAACCAATTATGTAGCTGCAGTTCAAGTCCTTGTCTATTTAATATGAGATGACTGGTGCAATTGATGAAGAAAAATGAAGCATTGATGCCAGTGAATGATGATGAATGGTGTACACATCACAGCCAATAAAATCAAGATGATGGTGATGTAATTGCTTAAATGTAGACAACACTATTTAGACTTGTTTGATTGATATAATACTTTTAGATTCCCCCTCTTAGCAGCTCTTTCTCACTTCTCCAGTACCCTCCATGTATACACAGCTGCTTGTAAAATACAAAGAAACAGGTGGAGGAATATGAGTACAGTAGTTTAGGAAATGGATAAAGAAATGTAGTTGAATATAAAACATAAAGTAATAAATGTATTAACACCTAAATTAAAACTGATATGAAAAAACTGTGTAAGTGTTGAAATAAACTATGTGGCAAGTACAGAAATAAATCTATAAAACCACATTTAAAGTGATAGTAATGTTTCATAATAAAAGTAGCTCTAATTAATCTTCATAGTATTTGGGCCATGGAGAGTGTTATTTAAATTCTGTCAGAGTTGTAGTTTAGGAGTAATTCAGTGATAAAGTCTCCCACTCCCATCCCTTTTACTGATGTAACACTGTTCAGCCAGAACAGAAGGGAGGTGCCCAGGTAGATTGCAGAGAGGGACAATCTTCAATTAAGATAAGGGAAAAACCTGAAAAACTTGTCAAGGGGGGCAGGGCTTTCATTGTTCTAATAGAAAGAAGATTGTCCCCTTCTGTTATCTGTCTGGTCTATGGACTGCACTCCACAACTGAGAAGAGATTGCTTACACTAGGTAAAAGGGGCGGGAGGGGAAACTTTGCTTGTGAATATCTCTCAAACCATAAAGGTTTGAGAGATAAGACTTATATCGTTCTTCATGTTTTTTTAATGCCTACAAAATAAAATAAAGATAAAACGAAGTATTACTATCCCTTTAAAATCCCAATTTTTAAAAGGTAATATTGGTAATAATAATGAATCCATGATAGAACATATCATAATTGAGCTGATAAAATAAAAAATACCGGAGGAAACAATTTGGTACAATATGATAGATATATGGGGCTTATGGAAGAAAATGAGAGATGCAGTGTAAGGAGTCCAGTGGGTCCAATAGGGACCCACATAGTAATCACTCTAAATTCAGTAATGGAAGAAGGAAATGAGCTGTAAGTTAAGAAACTAAGGAGGAAAGGGCCACTAAATTACATGCTGGGACCCAGGGGTCTAGGAGGCAATGACTGAACTGGATAAAAAAATAAACTTTAAATAATTAAAACAGATAAAGATAAAATAAAAATAAAGATTGAAGATTGACAGTTGCTCTGTCTAGAGAAATTCATCCCAGGAAATAAAACTTAGTCAAAGAGACAGGGAAGATAGAGGAAAAAAAGTGAAACGGTGTCAGGCTCTCTCATGGATTCCTAATGATGCTGACAGGAATTAAACCCCCAATGTGGGCACAATACACAAAAATACGCCCTGGTGTTCAATGCTACTATATGGGGGATGGGAAAGATGTGGCAAACATGCCAATAAAAGGACATAAATACAGACATAAAATATCTAGATGTATAACCTAATGCATTGATGAATACAGGCAAGGACTAGAATGAATTTGACAGGGGAAAAAAGAGGAGACACCTACTAGAGGGCTCCAGAATACAAAAGAAAAGATGAGTGATAAAATAGAATACCCGATAAGAAAATATACTGGTGTAGTGGCTCTGAGTGTGAAGGGAAAAAGGACCACATATTCATTGGGCACACCCATGTGGATTATGATGAATACAGGTCATTTTGAATCACCGCAGACTCCAAGAGTCAGAAACGCCATAATTCATCTTCTCATTAATCCCTTGAGTACCAGAGGGGTACGCAAGATATTGCAAAGCATCATCACCAGCCTACTGCTCTTGCAACTCACAGCTGCAGGAATTACAGCAGCAGCAAATGCAATGTCACTGCAGGTAGTGATGGTGATTAGGGATGGGCGAAAGTTGTCGATGTGCTCCCGCAAGAAATTCTGTGAAAACAACATTGTTGTCTGCTTTTTCATGGGAAAATCCACTTGAAAACTAGCGATTAAAATTTGTCCATTTTTCACCCATTGGCCAAAATGTTTTGCCATTTTCAGTGGCTAGAGAGTTTCCACCCATTGGTTTATGTTGTTTTTGCATTTCCGCTATAACAACGTGATGTATTTGTGGAAGGCAGGCACAATAGAAGCAGCTACAGAGTGAGATAGACATGCTGTGATGTCCTGCTGTGATATTTTGGCAAAATTGAGGCAGGAGAGGCTCATAGAGACTGCTATCACTATGAGCAGCAAAAGGAGGAACTGGAAGGACCCTTATTATGTGTCCACTGAGTCTGAGGAGGAAGTGACTAGCAGTACTCAACCAATGCTGTCCAGTTCCCCTAAATCAACCCAAGGGATCTTGGGGAATTTAATGGGAAGGGAGGGAGAAAAGGGAATGGGAAGGGAGGGAGAAAAGGGTAGTACTAGTGAGAGCAGGACAGGTCAGCTGCCTGTGCGTGCTGCAAGACGTGTTGCCCCTACTGCCAGTGCCACCATTGCTGTACCTGTGGCCACCATTGCTGTACCTGCTGCCAGATGTGCTGCCCCTTCTGCAACTAGTGCTGTACCTGCTGCCAGACATGCTGCCCCTGCTGCCACTAGTGCTGTACCTGCTGCCAGACGTGCTGCCCATGTTGCCACCAGTGCTGTACTTGCAACCACCATTTCTGTACCTGCAGCCACCACTGTTGTACCTGCTGCCAGATGGGCTGCCCCTGCTGCCACCAGAGCTGTACCTGCAGCCATTGCTGAATCTGCTGCCACCAATATTTTGCCTGCTGATAGTGTGTCTAGTACTCAGGAGGGGGAGAAGGAGAAAATGATGCCAAGTGTGACATCAAGGGACCCTAAATCACACTTGCCATTTCCAAGCAGTCCCGCCAGTGCTAGTACTGCTGCTACTAAGGTCCAACAGCTTGTTAGGGTTAGGAGTGAAGGAGGGGGAAATCAACAATATTGTCATATTATTAGTGACTGTGAGACTGTGGAGGAAGATTCTGCAAGTGAACTTGATGTGGTTGGTGTTAGTAGTAGTAGCAGTAATGGTGAAGCAGCTGGAGTGGTAGGGGAAACATTTGAGAGCGCCCAGACTATGTTTTATGTTTTTTAATTTTATTTAGGATTTATTTTTTATTAACTGCCCCCCAATCCCAGTAAACAACCCCCTCCAAAAAATTCTCTGTTCAACTGATTCTTTCCCCACTTCCCACCAACACAGACACCCTCATGCCCCTTTTATATTATGCCTTTGGGAAATAAAATAATATTTGCTATGTGTTTTGTGTAACTTGTATGTTCCCTTTGATTTCAAAGGTGAAAAAAGTGGGAAAAATCTGAAAACTGGCACTTTTTGAGGTATATTTTTCATCAAGCAGCAAGTGCCATTTTTCCCTGATTTCAGTTCGAGGCAGAAATTTTCTCCCATCCCTAATGGTGATGCCCATTCTCATTTGCATATCGTTCTCACTTTCTGCTAAAGAGCCCCTTATTGTATCTTCCACCTCAGCTGTTCCACCATCACCCTCATCACCATCACCACCAATCCCTCCTTGCTGCTGACCTGTGAGAGTTGCACTGGTTTGGCAATGATGACAAATGTGACAGAGTGTCCCCTACTGTTACACTTTCCATCTCTTAAGGTGAAGAAGGCAGACTGACAGTGTCCAGATTTACCCCAACATTTTATGTGACTGATTGGAAAGACTGGAAAGATACAGCCAGAAGTGATCCACAAGGAAATAGAGACACATATAATAATTCAAAAAATGAGAGGAGGAGCAAACGGTCTCCATCAACATCCCAACGCCAGTACTTCCACAACCGCACATAGCAAGATCAGTACATCCACAACAGAGCTCACCGAGACCAACACAATATGGAATGAAGGGGCAAAGGAAGAACCATTTGGCAAGACAGGGGAAGGGCCAGGAGGTGACGAACCTCTCTAGAAAGACTTTGACATAAATGAGCATACTCTCTAAAGGCTTGGTGTTTTCCCCAAGTAGACATTTCAATCTTTTGGACACTATTATGGACTTGAATCGTTTCATAAGAAGACTTACTTTTAAAAATATTTGTGATGAAGACACTGTTGAAGCATTAGGATGTATGAATACCTCTGCATTTGTTGAGAATATTATATATCTAATGAATCTACCATTTATATATCTAATAAATCTACCATTGTGTCCTCTGGGGGAGGTTTAACAATGGGTGCTACTCAGTACATTGATAAACTAAGTACTTTCTCTGACCAATGCGCTGTGTATGATCTTAATGCCTTGACCAGAGAGTCTAATCCTTGTGCTACTTGTGTCATTGATGTAGATAGGGTAGATAGAACATGACTCCAAATGAAGTCTGATTTTTACTCAATATAATGTAGAGGAAATACTATTGATACCTTTCAAACTTTGGTTAAGAAGGAGTTGATGAAACTTAGTAGGGGCGTTGATTCTAAATATTGGGGACATAATAATCTGATATGGATGGATGAATGGCTTTTCAGGAACTTGCCCAAAATCATTCCATTGTTATCAGTTGTGCGGATAAGGGGGGTAGTGTGGTTGTCTTGGATTCTGATGTTTACTATTGGGAAACTCTAAGACAATTACGCAATCCCAACTCGTATTCCACACTTTCGAGAGACCCCACTAACTCATTTTCTAAGATTCTGAACAACTTGGTGGAAGAGGGTCTTTTTCTTGGGTGTCCTCTCACAATGAGAGGCAGATTTGATTTTCTTAATGTTAATTGCCCGAAGTTAGCCATCTTCCACCATTTGCCAAAGGTGCAGAAGCCTAACATTCAACCATTGGGAAGACCCATAGTATTGGGTACAGATTCTCTTAACGAGAATCTTTCTTAAATGGTAGACCAATATTTGCAGCTACTGATTTGGAGACTCAACAGTTACAATAGAGATGCTGGTCATCTGTTAGGTATCCTTTCACAATAGATGTTTGTCAAAATTTCTCATGGGGGGTCTAAGGATGTTTGTTCTCTCAACTATACCATACACCATGATAAATGGCTACAGACAATTAGTTTTCATCATGATAAACATAGTCTGTATTCAATAGATCTCAAATGGTTTTTACTTTCCGCCACAGAAAATCTACTCACAATTTTTTAAATATGATGGAACATTTTATTTACAAAAGTGCGGCACTTCGATGGTGCAAAATTTACCCTACCGTATGCCAGTCTTTAAATGGGTAGGTTTGAGAGGATTTTTATCTATGGCGTATTGAATCCATTTCATAAAAGCATTGCCACATATAACAGATGAATAGATGATCTTATGGGCAGACTAGATGGGCCGAATGGTTCTTATCTGCCGTCAGATTCTATGTTTCTGTGTTTCTATCTTTTGTTCATCTGGTGTCACGGTTTTTGAAGACTCTCAGACTTAAGGTTTGGTAAAATAACTTTATAAAAGTTAAAGGCAGTCCCCGTAGGGTAAACATACATAACAATACAACAGTAATATAACATATAATAGGTTCTACCGGCCTTGCCTAAATACCGGACAAGGCAACCCAAGTGACAGTTTTAATGACAGGCTCTACCAGCCTTGCCTATACCGGGTAAGGCAACCGTGAGATGACATATACCGGTTCTACCGGCCTTACCAATACCGGGCAAGGCAGCCCCCACGGAATGCTGAATGTAGGCTCTACCGGCCCTGCCAATACCGGGTAAGGCAACCTTAAAGATGGTGAATTACAAGGTTCTACCGGCCTTACCAATACCGGGCAGGGCAGCCCAAAGGAGTACTGGAGTAGGCTCTACCGGCCCTGCCAATACCGGGTGAGGCAACCTACAGGATGGTATCGTCAAGGTTCTACCGGCCTCACCAATACCGGGCAGGGCAGCCTGAGCGAGTAGACCAGCTGTCAGGTAAGTAAGACAGCATAGAGCATAAGTATAGAGGTCTTACTCAGCAGGAGTCTATTGCCAGGGATACTCAAATAACTGCAAGGAAGTGGACAGCGACTGACCACAGTACTGGATGTTCAGGAGCAAACCAACGTCCGCATGTTGGAACTAATGGTAATAGCGCCACCAGGTTTAATGGAGCAAACCAGCGACCGCACGCTGGAACCAACAATGTATATCGCAACCAGGTTTAGTGGAGTAAACCAGCGTCCGCACGCTGGGACCAACAACGTATATCGCAACCAGGTTTAGTGGAGCAAACCAGCGTCCGCACGCTGGAGCCAATAATGTATCTCGCAACCAGTTTAGTGGAGTAAACCAGCGTCCGCACGCTGGGACCAACAATCTATATAGCAACCAGGTTTAGTGGAGTAAACCAGCGTCCGCATGCTGGGACCAACAATGTATATCGCAACCAGGCTCAGTGGAGTAAACCAGCGTCCGCACACTGGGACCAACAATGTATATTGCAACCAGTTTAGTGGAGTAAACCAGCGTCCGCACGCTGGGACCAACAATGTATATCGCAACCAGGTATAGTGGAGTAAACCAGCGTCCGCACGCTGGGACCAACAATGTATATCGCAACCAGGTTTAGTGGAGTAAACCAGCGTCCGCACACTGGGACCAACAATGTATATCGCAACCAGGTTTAGTGGAGTAAACCAGCGTCCGCACGCTGGGACCAACAATGTATATCACCACCTGGAACCGACAAAGTATGATCAGCAGCGAGAAGAACAATGTCGCCAGAGCTACGGCTGGAGCAGGAGATTCAGGAACTCAGTAAGATTAACCCGCGAGGTGCTGGAACACAGCAACACTGGAACTCTGGAACACAGGAACACTAGCATACAGGAACACTGGAACACTGGAACACTGGAACACAGGATCAGCAAGTACAGCAGGAACAGCAGGAACAGGCCCAGAAGCCTGACAAGCAGGTCAGGCAGAGTGAAGTCAGAAACACCACGAAAGGGCAACCTGGAAGTGCTCAGCCTGGGTTTAAAAAGGCTGTGTGAGGAGGGCTAATCACAGACAGCCAATCATGATACTCAGCAAGTGACTGACACTGAACAGCACCAATCACGGGCACCGTGATAGTACCCCCCTTTCAAAGACCCCCTCTCCCAGAGTAGGGTCTAGGCTTCTGAGGGTATTTGGCATGAAATATTCGTAGTAACTTGGGTGCATGAAGGTCCTTACTGTCTACCCAGGAACGATCCTCAGGACCATAACCTTTCCAATGCACCAGATACTGTACCCCTCCTCTCCCTCTGCGGGAATCAATAATGTTTTGTACTTCATACTCCTCCTGCCCCTCGACTTCAACAGGACCTGGCCTCACAGGTGTGGTAGTATAATGATTACAAACCAGAGGTTTAAGGAGAGACACATGGAATACATTATGAATGCGCATAGAAGCAGGTAATTCCAAGGCATAGGAAACAGGGTTAATTTTGCGAATGATCTTGTACGGACCAATGAACCGAGGTGCCCGCTTATTAGATGGGACCTTGAGCTTTAGATTCTTGGAGGACAGCCATACTCTATCCCCGACTCGGAAGGAAACCGCTGGAAGCCTTCTGCGATTGGCATGACGCTGATGTCGCTGAAAAGACTGGCCCAATGCCCTCTGAACTTGTGCCCATGTTGAACGGAGTTGCTCTATATGCTCATCCAGAGCTGGAATCTGCTGTGATTGAAAGGAGTCCGGGAGCAGACAGGGTTGGAACCCATAATTGATCAAAAACGGAGAGCTCCCGGAGGAAGAATTAACTGCGCAGTTCCTGGCGAACTCTGCCCAAGGCAACAAGTCGGCCCAATTATCATGATGGTCAGTCACAAAAAATCGCAGAAACTGTTCCAATCCTTGATTGGCCCTCTCAGCGGCCCCGTTAGTCTGGGGATGATATGCCGAGGAAAATGATAGCTGTATGCCCATCTGTTCGCAAAATGCCCTCCGGAATCTGGACACAAACTGGCTCCCCCTGTCAGACACCAGCACCCTGGGTACTCCATGTAACCAAAATACTTCTCGAGCGAATACCATTGCCAGTTCCTTGGCCGAAGGAAGGCCACGGAGGGGTACGAAGTGTGCCATTTTAGATAACCTGTCTACCACCATCAATATGAAGGAGTACCCTCTAGACCTGGGCAATTCTCCCATAAAGTCGATAGAGACGTGAGACCAAGGGCGTTCACCATTAGGCACCTCCTGAAGCAAGCCCACAGGGAGGTGTCTAGGGGTTTTGGCACGGGCACAGGTGGCACAGGCATTCGTAAAATTGGCACAATCTGCTCTCATAGAAGGCCACCAAAATAGCTGAGAGAGAGACCAGAACAATTGATCCCTACCAATATGTCCCGCAGCCTTAGAGGAGTGGTAGGTCTCAAGTAATCAAGTACGGAATGGCTCAGCGACAAAACATTTGCCCACTGGAGTCTCATGAGGAGCAGAGGCTTGGGATGCCAAAATCTCCTCCCCTAGTGGTGAAGTAATACTAGTACATATGGTAGCCAATATTCGATCGGGTTGAATGATAGGGGCTGGTACCTCTTCTCTGTCAACCTCTGCTTCAAATTGTCTAGACAGAGCATCAGCCCTAACATTCTTTGATCCCGGCAGGTATGATACAACGAAATTGAATCGGGATAGAAACAGTGCCCATCTGGCCTGGCGAGAAGACAATCTCTTGGCCTCAGAAAGATACGTCAGATTCTTGTGATCAGTTAGAATCAAAACGGGGTTTTTTGTGCCTTCAAGTAAATGACGCCATTCTTTGAGAGCTAGGATAATGGCCAGTAATTCTCGATCACCAATCTCGTAATGACTTTGAGCACTAGTCAGTTTTTTTGAGAAGAATCCACAGGGTCTGAGTGTACCGCCTTTAACCTGTCGCTGAGAGAGCACCGCCCCGACCCCAATATCTGAGGCATCTACTTCCAAAGTAAAGGGGAGTATTGGATTAGGGTGGGACAACACAGGCGCTTCAGCAAAGGCTACCTTCAACTTCTCAAAGGCTTCTTCAGCAGCCACCGGCCAAAGGGATGGGTTAGCGCCCTTGTGCGTGAGGTCAGACAGAGGTTTCACGATAGAGGAGAAGTTTTTAATAAACTTCTTGTAATAAATGGCAAAGCCCAGAAATCGTTGGATGGCTTTGAGGCTCTTGGGTTTAGGCCATTGTAAGACTGCCATCAATTTCTCTTTATCCATGGCAATGCCGTCTTTGCCAATTATAAACCCCAGAAACGGTACACTGGTTTTGTGGAACTCGCATTTCTCCAGTTTATAGAATAATTTATTTTTTCGTAAGCGCAGCAAGACTTCAGACACATCCTTGATGTGTTGTGACAGGTCTTTGGAGTGGATAAGTATGTCGTCAAGATAGACTACAACACAAGATTGTAACATATCTCTAAGAACGTCATTGATCAGTTCTTGAAATACTGCAGGAGCATTACATAGACCAAATGGCATGACTAGGTATTCATAATGCCCAGATCTCGTATTGAAGGCAGTTTTCCACTTATCACCGGCTCTGATACGTATCAAATTGTAGGCTGCCCTTAGGTCCAATTTGGTGAAAATCGAGGACCCCTTAAGTCTATCAATCAGCTCGGTGATGAGTGGTATGGGTAGGCATTTTTTGCCATCAGCTTATTCAGCCCACGATAGTCTATGCAAGGTCGCAGTTCGCCACTTTTTTTCTTAACAAAAAAGAACCCGGCACCAGCCGGAGAAGTAGATTTCCTTATGATCCCTCTACTGAGGGCATCTGCTATGTATTCCTCCATAGCTTGGTTCTCCTCACAAGACAATGGATACGTGCGTCCCCTCGGTGGTACTGCTCCAGGACTCAGTTCTATGCGACAATCGTATGGTCTGTGCTGAGGTAGGGTGCAAGCCTCTACCTTACTGAAAACGTCGATAAACTGCTGGTAGGCATCAGGTAGTGAAGGGGAGGTGCACAAGACCATAACAGGATGGGTAACGCACTTATCCATACAAAACTGAGACCAAGCAGCAATCTCACATTTCTGCCAATCAAATTGTGGGTTGTGCAACTGTAACCAAGGAAAGCCCAAAATCATAGCATGGTGAGGAAAATTAATCAATTGGAACTGCTGCTCTTCCTTGTGAAGAGCCCCAATAGTCATGGACAAGGGCATCGTTTCAAAAGTAAATTGGGCGTGTTCCGAAGGTCTGCCATCAATTGCTTCAATAGCAAGAGGGGTTTCTCTCTGAATCCGTGGTACCCCATGCAATTCAGCAAAGGTATTGTCCATAAAATACCCAGCTGCACCAGAATCAACCAAGGCCAAAACCTCAACCGAGCGTTGTGCCCATGACAATACCACCTGTATGGTGGGTTTAAGTCTGTCCAACAATGGGGAGGATTGGACACCACCTGGGGCCTGTCCCCCAAGGTACCCTAGGTGTGTTCGTTTCCCGGACGTACCAGACAAGATCTTAACAGGTGACCATCTTTACCGCAGTACAGACATAATCCTTGTGTCTTGCGATACCTTCTCTGCTCCTTAGTTAACCTAGTGAAACCCATCTGCATAGGTTCACTTGGTTCCGAAATAGGTTCACTAGGTTTGGATGCAGAGGGAGGGTTGGGTGGGCAAAATATGCTACTGGACCCATTATTCTTTAACCGTACTCGTCGCTCTCTGGCGGTTAATCTTTCACGTATTCTGGAGTCAATTAGAATCACGTATTCGATATAATCGTCTAGGTCAGTAGGTAACTCTTTTGCTGCAATCTCATCTTTAATCTGGTCACTCAATCCTTGAGCAAAGGCTGCCAACAGGGCCTCGTTATTCCACCCTACCTCTGCTGCCAAGGTGCGGAATTCAATGGCATAATCGCCAACCGTGCGCCTGCCCTGTTGTATCTCCATGAGACGTTTAGCAGCAGAGGTAGTTCTACCAGGAGGCTCAAATACTCTCCGAAAGGATTGCACAAAATCACAGAAATTCTTTGTGCAAGGTTTAGCGTTTTCCCAAAGTGGGTTGGCCCAGGCCAATGCTCTGCCAGTCAGCAGGGATATCATGAACCCAGCCTTGCTGCGATCACTCGGAAATGCGTGTGCCGTCAATTCCATAAATATTTCAAGTTCATTAATAAACCCTCTGCATAATTGAGGGTCCCCGTCATATCTCAGCGGCAAGGGTGCAGAAGCCGTTAACCCTTTGACTGCGGCCCCTGAGGGCTTAGACTCATTCTCCGGTGTCGGAATTGGCGGGACCACCGGGTTAGCACCGGACTTATCTGCAAGTACCGTGCGTTCAAGAATAGTTTGGATAGCAACCGCTAGCTGATCCAAACGTTGCTCGTGCATATCCATCCTCCAATGGATATTCTGTGCGTTACCGTCACTCTTAGTGTCTGAGGTCATGGCCCTTTCGTACTGACATGGTTTTTGAAGACTCTCAGACTTAAGGTTTGGTAAAATAACTTAACTTTATAAAAGTTAAAGGCAGTCCCCGTAGGGTAAACATACATAACAATACAACAGTAATATAACATATAATAGGTTCTACCGGCCTTGCCTAAATACCGGGCAAGGCAACCCAAGTGACAGTTTTAATGACAGGCTCTACCGGCCTTGCCTATACCAGGTAAGGCAACCGTGAGATGACATATACCGGTTCTACCGGCCTTACCAATACCGGGCAAGGCAGCCCCCACGGAATGCTGAATGTAGGCTCTACCGGCCCTGCCAATACCGGGTAAGGCAACCTTAAAGATGGTGAATTACAAGGTTCTACCGGCCTTACCAATACCGGGCAGGGCAGCCCAAAGGAGTACTGGAGTAGGCTCTACCGGCCCTGCCAATACCGGGTGAGGCAACCTACAGGATGGTATCATCAAGGTTCTACCGGCCTCACCAATACCGGGCAGGGCAGCCTGAGCGAGTAGACCAGCTGTCAGGTAAGTAAGACAGCATAGAGTATAAGTATAGAGGTCTTACTCAGCAGGAGTCTATTGCCAGGGATACTCAGACAACTGCAAGGAAGTGGACAGCGACTGACCACAGTACTGGATGTTCAGGAGCAAACCAACGTCCGCATGTTGGAACTAATGGTAATAGCGCCACCAGGTTTAATGGAGCAAACCAGCGACCGCACGCTGGAACCAACAATGTATATCGCAACCAGGTTTAGTGGAGCAAACCAGCGTCCGCACGCTGGAGCCAATAATGTGTCTCGCAACCAGTTTAGTGGAGTAAACCAGCGTCCGCACGCTGGGACCAACAATGTATATTGCAACCAGTTTAGTGGAGTAAACCAGCGTCCGCACGCTGGGACCAACAATGTATATCGCAACCAGGTATAGTGGAGTAAACCAGCGTCCGCATGCTGGGACCAACAATGTATATCGCAACCAGGTTTAGTGGAGTAAACCAGCGTCCGCACGCTGGGACCAACAATGTATATCGCAACCAGGTTTAGTGGAGTAAACCAGCGTCCGCACGCTGGGACCAACAATGTATATCACCACCTGGAACCGACAAAGTATGATCAGCAGTGAGAAGAACAATGTCGCCAGAGCGACGGCTGGAGCAGGAGATTCAGGAACTCAGTAAGATTAACCCGCGAGGTGCTGGAACACAGCAACACTGGAACTCTGGAACACAGGAACACTAGCATACAGGAACACTGGAACACTGGAACACTGGAACACAGGATCAGCAAGTACAGCAGGAACAGCAGGAACAGGCCCAGAAGCCTGACAAGCAGGTCAGGCAGAGTGAAGTCAGAAACACCACGAAAGGGCAACCTGGAAGTGCTCAGCCTGGGTTTAAAAAGGCTGTGTGAGGAGGGCTAATCACAGACAGCCAATCATGATACTCAGCAAGTGACTGACACTGAACAGCACCAATCACGGGCACCGTGATAGTACCCCCCTTTCAAAGACCCCCTCTCCCAGAGTAGGGTCTAGGCTTCTGAGGGTATTTGGCATGAAATATTCGTAGTAACTTGGGTGCATGAAGGTCCTTACTGTCTACCCAGGAACGATCCTCAGGACCATAACCTTTCCAATGCACCAGATACTGTACCCCTCCTCTCCCTCTGCGGGAATCAATAATGTTTTGTACTTCATACTCCTCCTGCCCCTCGACTTCAACAGGACCTGGCCTCACAGGTGTGGTAGTATAATGATTACAAACCAGAGGTTTAAGGAGAGACACATGGAATACATTATGAATGCGCATAGAAGCAGGTAATTCCAAGGCATAGGAAACAGGGTTAATTTTGCGAATGATCTTGTACGGACCAATGAACCGAGGTGCCCGCTTATTAGATGGGACCTTGAGCTTTAGATTCTTGGAGGACAGCCATACTCTATCCCCGACTCGGAAGGAAACCGCTGGAAGCCTTCTGCGATTGGCATGACGCTGATGTCGCTGAAAAGACTGGCCCAATGCCCTCTGAACTTGTGCCCATGTTGAACGGAGTTGCTCTATATGCTCATCCAGAGCTGGAATCTGCTGTGATTGAAAGGAGTCCGGGAGCAGACAGGGTTGGAACCCATAATTGATCAAAAACGGAGAGCTCCCGGAGGAAGAATTAACTGCGCAGTTCCTGGCGAACTCTGCCCAAGGCAACAAGTCGGCCCAATTATCATGATGGTCAGTCACAAAAAATCGCAGAAACTGTTCCAATCCTTGATTGGCCCTCTCAGCGGCCCCGTTAGTCTGGGGATGATATGCCGAGGAAAATGATAGCTGTATGCCCATCTGTTCGCAAAATGCCCTCCGGAATCTGGACACAAACTGGCTCCCCCTGTCAGACACCAGCACCCTGGGTACTCCATGTAACCAAAATACTTCTCGAGCGAATACCATTGCCAGTTCCTTGGCCGAAGGAAGGCCACGGAGGGGTACGAAGTGTGCCATTTTAGATAACCTGTCTACCACCATCAATATGAAGGAGTACCCTCTAGACCTGGGCAATTCTCCCATAAAGTCGATAGAGACGTGAGACCAAGGGCGTTCACCATTAGGCACCTCCTGAAGCAAGCCCACAGGGAGGTGTCTAGGGGTTTTGGCACGGGCACAGGTGGCACAGGCATTCGTAAAATTGGCACAATCTGCTCTCATAGAAGGCCACCAAAATAGCTGAGAGAGAGACCAGAACAATTGATCCCTACCAATATGTCCCGCAGCCTTAGAGGAGTGGTAGGTCTCAAGTAATCAAGTACGGAATGGCTCAGCGACAAAACATTTGCCCACTGGAGTCTCATGAGGAGCAGAGGCTTGGGATGCCAAAATCTCCTCCCCTAGTGGTGAAGTAATACTAGTACATATGGTAGCCAATATTCGATCGGGTTGAATGATAGGGGCTGGTACCTCTTCTCTGTCAACCTCTGCTTCAAATTGTCTAGACAGAGCATCAGCCCTAACATTCTTTGATCCCGGCAGGTATGATACAACGAAATTGAATCGGGATAGAAACAGTGCCCATCTGGCCTGGCGAGAAGTCAATCTCTTGGCCTCAGAAAGATACGTCAGATTCTTGTGATCAGTTAGAATCAAAACGGGGTTTTTTGTGCCTTCAAGTAAATGACGCCATTCTTTGAGAGCTAGGATAATGGCCAGTAATTCTCGATCACCAATCTCGTAATGACTTTGAGCACTAGTCAGTTTTTTTGAGAAGAATCCACAGGGTCTGAGTGTACCGCCTTTAACCTGTCGCTGAGAGAGCACCGCCCCGACCCCAATATCTGAGGCATCTACTTCCAAAGTAAAGGGGAGTATTGGATTAGGGTGGGACAACACAGGCGCTTCAGCAAAGGCTACCTTCAACTTCTCAAAGGCTTCTTCAGCAGCCACCGGCCAAAGGGATGGGTTAGCGCCCTTGTGCGTGAGGTCAGACAGAGGTTTCACGATAGAGGAGAAGTTTTTAATAAACTTCCTGTAATAAATGGCAAAGCCCAGAAATCGTTGGATGGCTTTGAGGCTCTTGGGTTTAGGCCATTGTAAGACTGCCATCAATTTCTCTTTATCCATGGCAATGCCGTCTTTGCCAATTATAAACCCCAGAAACGGTACACTGGTTTTGTGGAACTCGCATTTCTCCAGTTTATAGAATAATTTATTTTTTCGTAAGCGCAGCAAGACTTCAGACACATCCTTGATGTGTTGTGACAGGTCTTTGGAGTGGATAAGTATGTCGTCAAGATAGACTACAACACAAGATTGTAACATATCTCTAAGAACGTCATTGATCAGTTCTTGAAATACTGCAGGAGCATTACATAGACCAAATGGCATGACTAGGTATTCATAATGCCCAGATCTCGTATTGAAGGCAGTTTTCCACTTATCATCGGCTCTGATACGTATCAAATAGTAGGCTGCCCTTAGGTCCAATTTGGTGAAAATCGAGGACCCCTTAAGTCTATCAATCAGCTCGGTGATGAGTGGTATGGGTAGGCATTTTTTGCCATCAGCTTATTCAGCCCACGATAGTCTATGCAAGGTCGCAGTTCGCCACTTTTTTTCTTAACAAAAAAGAACCCGGCACCAGCCGGAGAAGTAGATTTCCTTATGATCCCTCTACTGAGGGCATCTGCTATGTATTCCTCCATAGCTTGGTTCTCCTCACAAGACAATGGATACGTGCGTCCCCTCGGTGGTACTGCTCCAGGACTCAGTTCTATGCGACAATCGTATGGTCTGTGCTGAGGTAGGGTGCAAGCCTCTACCTTACTGAAAACGTCGATAAACTGCTGGTAGGCATCAGGTAGTGAAGGGGAGGTGCACAAGACCATAACAGGATGGGTAACGCACTTATCCATACAAAACTGAGACCAAGCAGCAATCTCACATTTCTGCCAATCAAATTGTGGGTTGTGCAACTGTAACCAAGGAAAGCCCAAAATCATAGCATGGTGAGGAAAATTAATCAATTGGAACTGCTGCTCTTCCTTGTGAAGAGCCCCAATAGTCATGGACAAGGGCATCGTTTCAAAAGTAAATTGGGCGGGTTCCGAAGGTCTGCCATCAATTGCTTCAATAGCAAGAGGGGTTTCTCTCTGAATCCGTGGTACCCCATGCAATTCAGCAAAGGTATTGTCCATAAAATACCCAGCTGCACCAGAATCAACCAAGGCCAAAACCTCAACCGAGCGTTGTGCCCATGACAATACCACCTGTATGGTGGGTTTAAGTGTGTCCAACAATGGGGACGATTGGACACCCTGGGGCCTGTCCCCCAAGGTACCCTAGGTGTGTTCGTTTCCCGGACGTACCAGACAAGATCTTAACAGGTGACCATCTTTACCGCAGTACAGACATAATCCTTGTGTCTTGCGATACCTTCTCTGCTCCTTAGTTAACCTAGTGAAACCCATCTGCATAGGTTCACTTGGTTCCGAAATAGGTTCACTAGGTTTGGATGCAGAGGGAGGGTTGGGTGGGCAAAATATGCTACTGGACCCATTATTCTTTAACCGTACTCGTCGCTCTCTGGCGGTTAATCTTTCACGTATTCTGGAGTCAATTAGAATCACGTATTCAATATAATCGTCTAGGTCAGTAGGTAACTCTTTTGCTGCAATCTCATCTTTAATCTGGTCACTCAATCCTTGAGCAAAGGCTGCCAACAGGGCCTCGTTATTCCACCCTACCTCTGCTGCCAAGGTGCGGAATTCAATGGCATAATCGCCAACCGTGCGCCTGCCCTGTTGTATCTCCATGAGACGTTTAGCAGCAGAGGTAGTTCTACCAGGAGGCTCAAATACTCTCCGAAAGGATTGCACAAAATCACAGAAATTCTTTGTGCAAGGTTTAGCGTTTTCCCAAAGTGGGTTGGCCCAGGCCAATGCTCTGCCAGTCAGCAGGGATATCATGAACCCAACCTTGCTGCGATCACTCGGAAATGCGTGTGCCGTCAATTCCATAAATATTTCAAGTTCATTAATAAACCCTCTGCATAATTGAGGGTCCCCGTCATATCTCAGCGGCAAGGGTGCAGAAGCCGTTAACCCTTTGACTGCGGCCCCTGAGGGCTTAGACTCATTCTCCGGTGTCGGAATTGGCGGGACCACCGGGTTAGCACCGGACTTATCCGCAAGTACCGTGCGTTCAAGAATAGTTTGGATAGCAACCGCTAGCTGATCCAAACGTTGCTCGTGCATATCCATCCTCCAATGGATATTCTGTGCGTTACCGTCACTCTTAGTGTCTGAGGTCATGGCCCTTTCGTACTGACATGGTTTTTGAAGACTCTCAGACTTAAGGTTTGGTAAAATAACTTAACTTTATAAAAGTTAAAGGCAGTCCCCGTAGGGTAAACATACATAACAATACAACAGTAATATAACATATAATAGGTTCTACCGGCCTTGCCTAAATACCGGGCAAGGCAACCCAAGTGACAGTTTTAATGACAGGCTCTACCGGCCTTGCCTATACCAGGTAAGGCAACCGTGAGATGACATATACCGGTTCTACCGGCCTTACCAATACCGGGCAAGGCAGCCCCCACGGAATGCTGAATGTAGGCTCTACCGGCCCTGCCAATACCGGGTAAGGCAACCTTAAAGATGGTGAATTACAAGGTTCTACCGGCCTTACCAATATCGGGCAGGGCAGCCCAAAGGAGTACTGGAGTAGGCTCTACCGGCCCTGCCAATACCGGGTGAGGCAACCTACAGGATGGTATCGTCAAGGTTCTACCGGCCTCACCAATACCGGGCAAGGCAGCCTGAGCGAGTAGACCAGCTGTCAGGTAAGTAAGACAGCATAGAGCATAAGTATAGAGGTCTTACTCAGCAGGAGTCTATTACCAGGGATACTCAGACAACTGCAAGGAAGTGGACAGTGACTGACCACAGTAATGGATGTTCAGGAGCAAACCAACGTCCGCATGTTGGAACTAATGGTAATAGCGCCACCAGGTTTAATGGAGCAAACCAGCGACCGCACGCTGGAACCAACAATGTATATCGCAACCAGGTTTAGTGGAGTAAACCAGCGTCCGCACGCTGGGACCAACAACGTATATCGCAACCAGGTTTAGTGGAGCAAACCAGCGTCCGCACGCTGGGACCAATAACGTATATCACAACCAGGCTTAGTGGAGTAAACCAGCGTCCGCACGCTGGGACCAACAATGTATATCGCAACCAGGTTTAGTGGAGTAAACCAGCGTCCGCACGCTGGGACCAACAACGTATATCGCAACCAGGTTTAGTGGAGCAAACCAGCGTCCGCACGCTGGGACCAACAATGTATATCGCCACCAGGTTTAGTGGAGTAAACCAGCGTCCGCACGCTGGGACCAACAATGTATATCGCAACCAGGTTTAGTGGAGTAAACCAGCGTCCGCACGCTGGGACCAACAATGTATATCGCAACCAGGTTTAGTGGAGTAAACCAGCGTCCGCACGCTGGGACCAACAATGTATATCGCAACCAGGTTTAGTGGAGTAAACCAGCGTCCGCACGCTGGGACCAACAATGTATATCGCAACCAGGTTTAGTGGAGTAAACCAGCGTCCGCACGCTGGGACCAACAATGTATACCGCCACCTGGAACCGACAAAGTATGATCAGCAGCGAGAAGAACAATGTCGCCAGAGCGACGGCTGGAGCAGGAGATTCAGGAACTCAGTAAGATTAACCCGTGAGGTGCTGGAACACAGGAACACTGGAACTCAGTAAGATTAACCCGCAAGGTGCTGGAACACAGGAACACTGGAACTCTGGAACACTGGAACACTAGCATACAGGAACACTGGAACACTGGAACACTGGAACACAGGAACACAGGATCAGCAAGTACAGCAGGAACAGCAGGAACAGGCCCAGAAGCCTGACAAGCAGGTCAGGCAGAGTGAAGTCAGAAACACCATGAAAGGGCAACCTGGAAGTGCTCAGCCTGGGTTTAAAAAGGCTGTGTGAGGAGGGCTAATCACAGACAGCCAATCATGATACTCAGCAAGTGACTGACACTGAACAGCACCAATCACGGGCACCGTGATATCTGGTTGGGATCTAAACAAATGTTCCTCACCTTAGCGGCTTATTTAGAATACAATCTAAGGTTTACTTTAGAATTCCAGCAGAGGGAGATTACATTCTTATATCTCAAACTCACTCTAGATGATCTAGATGATACAGGGATACAAAGCACCATGTATAGGAAGCCCTGCACTGGTAATTCACTCCTTCATGCAAAATCATGCCACCGGAGACACACCACTAGGGATTTCCAATGGAACAATTTTTGATTATTCACAGAATCGACGCTTCAGGAATTTGAACTACAGTCCAAGGCAATGCAAATGCATTTCCTCGAAACGGGATACCCATTGGGTCTAATTCAACATGCCATGACACTGGCTGAAGATACAGATAAGGATACTTTGATTGGTCTGCAGACCAGAAGTCGAGAATCTTGTTCAAAAAATTGTGATCTGATGTTTGTGACTGATTAAAGTTTAGAATTTCACCAAATATGGGATATGATTAACAGACACATACCTATACTTTTGTGTGATGCACTTCTGAGACCCCAAATACAACAGGGTTGTAAATATGTCAGTAGACAAGAACTCACTTTGGCAGAATTCTATCACTCAGTTTATTTAGGCGTACTCCACAATTATTGCCCACCTGGTTGAATACAGTGGAGATGTGGGACCAGACGTTGTGTTTCCTGCTCCTTTGTAAAGACTGGAGATAATTTTACTAGTATGTCTACGGGTAAGGTGTATAATAAGGTGTATAAGGTATAAGGTGTGTAATAAGGTGTATAATATAAAACAATATATCAACTGTCACACTTCTTTTGTTGTTTATCTCATACCTGTTTAAACTGCCAAATGCATTACGTGGGATGTGCCACTCGTGCATTTAAAGATCAAATTAGGGAACATATAAATTCTATAAAGAATAGTGACACAACCAAACCGGTTGCTCCTCACTTTATAGAATATTTTTTCTGTTTTCAAGGGATTGAAAGAGTTTATCTCTTAGAAAGTGGGGGAGACATACAGGTCAAGTTGGACAAGATTGAAGTCAAGTGGATTCTTTATCTTACTACTAGACATCCACTTGAACTCTTGATTTGTGCTTGATTTGTGGTCTTCCCTCCTCTAAGCCTATATTATTTAATCAATGTTATTTCAATTGGTAGATTGAGATGATGTGTTTGTGCACGTCTGAGGAACATATTTTCTTTCATTTTCTCCTTTTTCTCTATGTTCCTTATTCTCTTTGATTTTTGGGTATAATATATATTTCATTTCATCATAGTATAATACCTATTTGTTCTGTATTTGTGGTTCAAGATATATCTGGCACCTTCTGAGCACGTCCACTTTTGTGTTTATTCTATGGATTTATTCTCATTGATAATGTGTTTAGATAATAAATATTCGTGTATTTGGATTTTTATATTTTCTCTTATATGCTCCTGTTGTGTTGTTATTCATGCATGATGCCTATATAGCAATGTATTCCATTTTGAAGACATGTGTTTTCTTTTGACTCATATGGGCCACCATAGTTCGTGTTCATGATGTACATCTCTGAGTTTGAATTTGCCTTGAAAACTATACACGAGTGACTATGCTTTTCATTAAGGTGTTAGCATCTTTGAGAGTGCTTCTACACGATGTCCAGTTGCTCAATGGCTCTTTTTTTACATCTAATTAAGCACCCCAATGTGTATAGCAAGCCTATGACTAAGGGATTTGTTCCCAAAATATGTAAGACGGGTTGTGTAGTCTTATGTACCTGCATTCATCTCTGTCTGGAAACATTTTTTATATATTTTGCAATAAAGCTGATTTTTTTTACTTTGATTATGGTACTTGCACTTCATGCGTCTGTGGATCCGTTGAGCGCTCCCATCCTGTGTCTCCACCAAAGAAGTAGTATAAGTTAATGGGGTAGAATAATTATGCAAAGTCAGTAAAGATGGATACTCCTACAGAGGTGAGAACTTGGAGCAGTGACAATTCCTTTTTAAAGATTCAAGAAACCATGTTAATACAGGTAAAAACTTATGATCACCAGTTCATTGTTCCTTCTTACATCTGTCAGTACTGTGATATATAATGCTAATACAAATGCAACTGCTCAGCTGGATACTGTCACTGATTTATGTAAATTAATACATGAAAGACCATGGGTATTTTATACAAACAACATAGCTGAGAAAAAGATAATGACATGGTTACACCATAAAGAGTACAATTAAATACTCAAACTGATTTCCACTGAATGATGCCAAAAACCACATGTTCAATGGCATATCTATATAATAAAGTGTTGTATTTTATTAACGCAGAAACAATCTCACAGCGCTAACTCACCATAATATATACCAAGTTAATAAAGTATAGAGTACACCTCCAACTATTAGGCTAAAACCTAAAGAGTAAACGCAAAACAAAAAACAGACCTGAGCTCCTCCATACAAATTGTGCACATGTGCGCCCTATATAAGGTATATATTATTCAGTTGTGTTAACAAATATGAGGTTTTTGTTCCATATTTCGGCCAAAGTATGTTTAAGCTTGCCCACCACATAACGGTACCCCAAAACCCCATTGGGGTACAGTGAAGTGGTAGGCATGCTTAAACATGCTTTGGCCTCATATTTATGAAGACATTTGAATAATATATGCCTTGTACAGGGCACACACTTGAGCAATTGGAATAGCGCAGGTGTGTTTTTTGTTGTATTTTGTTTTATTATCAGTGACAAATAATACCATTATTAGTATATTTGAATTGTTTAAAACAATATATGTTTGTAGTTGCAAAACATCCAAGTATGATCTTCTTTTATTTGTAATTGTCGAGCAATCAAAAATGTTATAATCAGGGCTGAAAATTTCCACTTGGCACTACCCAATGGCGAGTGAAAATTCAGCCCTGGTGAGTAGAAATTCAGCCCTGGTGGGTATGTTATGGCTTGCAGTGGCGAGTAACTTTTCAGGTCTGGCTAGTAGCAAAGGACTTAAAATTATAAGCCCTGTTATAATTATTCAAAATATAGTATTTTGTTATACTTTTGGGGAGGATGTGCAATGTAGTAAAAGTGATTATTGGGCAAAAGCTCTGTATAACAAATATATTAAGGTAAAAAAGCCCTGAGTGGTGTTTTAGTAAGGAAATCAGTCATTTTCGCACATTGACTCATATTTATGAAAGCAAACTGGACTTATTCTGGGCTAAACCAACTGCAGGGGCCAAATAAAAATTATTACATTTCCATGTACTTGAATAGAGTTTTTTTTTTTTTTAATAAACTTTTTAATTGAATTTTCAAAATACAAATACAACCATGCATGAACAGTGAGGTCATAAGACATTTCAAGCAATTAGTACAATGAAGGAGAGCCCAACACCAGTGTTCCAGGCATACAGCAGGGACAACCTTTCCCAAAATTGAAAAGCATGTCAATCACCAACTTTTCTAGTAGATTGTGTAAGAAAACTGGGAAAAGTACATAGTACAGTGGACTAACTAGCATGTCGTATGGAACGCTGTTATCACCAGGGTACCCAAAGTAGCTATCCTCACAGATAATGCCCTAAGTAAAAGATCAAAAGAACAAAACAAAAAAAAACACAAGACATCAAACAAAAGATAAGAAACAAGTGCAGGCCTCCAGAGGGGCTCAAGCAACCTCCCAGTACTAAAGTATAAGAAAGAAGAAAGTTAGGATGAAAGAGAAGGACCAGGCACTCCCAGATCCACCTCCCCTGCATCCAAATAGGGAAAGGAGGAATCACCCCCCTCCCTCCACATCCAACAGGGATTCCAAGGTACTATCAGTTAACAGCTTCCCCTCCATCCATGAAGTATACCTAAAGCAATGGTAGAAGACAGTTTGATGAGCTGCAGGCAAGGATAGAATAAAGGGCTCCCAGAGAGTAACAAAGCGAGCATCCAACATCTCCCTATCAGAAAGAGCAAGCGTCCAATGTAATCTGGTGAAATGAAATAACTTAAGTATCCATTGGCGGAGCATAGGGGGTTGGGATGACAATCAATGTGCCAGAATTCATTTCAATGCTACATGACAGCAAAGTCAACTAGTTTAGATTTACAAGCCATCAACTGTGAGAGAGAATCATATATTCCAAGAAGAAAAGCAGGAGAATCAAAATTGAGTGGGATCCCTATCTTTGTCCTGATGTAAAAGAATTCCTTGGTCCAAAAAGAATAAACATGCGGGCATGAATAAATCATATGAAGCAAGGTCGCAGCAGAAGCCTTACATTTAGGACAAGAGGAAACCGAGGCAAGACCAACGTGGCGAGCTACCACAGGAGTCACGTAAACCCGATGCATTAATCTATACGAAAGGTCATGAAACGAAACAGATGGAGAGCATTGCACTCTGCACAAAAAGCTAGACTCCAACTGATCCACCATCAGTGTTGGTATGTCCACCAGCCATCCAGAAGAGCTAAAAGGATTCAAATCTGTATGAGCCATAGAAAAGATAGTAATATAAATATGGGAGGTTTTGAAAGCCACCGCCAAAAGCCCTTTAATTAAACAGTCCAGCGAATTATTCGTGATTTGGTTGAATAGTACCTGTAAGAGAGACTGAACATAACGCTTAGCTTGTAAGAAAGCAAAGAGATGGTTAGATGGCAGATTAAGATTATATTTAGATTTTAGATCTGGAAATAATATATCTGTTGAGTTGAGGGGTCTAATAAGTGACCTACCGATTTAATACCCCAAGAGGCACAATGAAGAAGCCGAAAGTCAGTCTCCTCACCTTGAAAAGAGGAATTACGAGTGAAAGGCAAAAACACTGAAACATAACTCGATTTGAAAAGAAGATATCTTTTGTATTGCCAGCCCTTTATAGTAGATGCCAGCAAAGAATTAGCTACACAAGGAGAGGGAAGAGTGGACAAAGGAGCATGCAGCGTATAAGAAAGACTAAGTGACAGACAAAAACACTGGTCTCTATCAGGGTCATACCAGAGAAGGCAGGCTACATTATAGAATCATAAGTTAGGAAAGTTAAATCCCCCAGACCTTTTAGGCTGAGATAATTTGGCCAAACTCATCTTGGGGCATTTGCCACCCCATATAAACCCCTGAAAGTGATGATTAAGTGATCGAATGTCCAGTGCAGAAAGATATAATGGTAACATATGCATTAGATATAAGATGCGCAGAAAGACTAGCATTTTAATTAAGTTGATGCGGCCACTGAATGTCAGAGGTAAAGCCTTCCAAGCAAGAAAGTCCGAGGTCAGCTTAGCCAGTAAGGGGCTAAAATTAGTCTGGAGCAGCGTAGAGACATCACTGGGTAAGAGAAAAACTTAAGATGATGAGTGGACCATTGTAATGGACAGGCAAGCAGAAGAGAAGGAGGGGGTCACGGAGAAAACCACATTGCCTCAGACTTGTCAAAATTAATCGTAAAACCCACCACTCTATGAAAGTTCTCAAAGATCTGCATAATGGAAGGAATAGCAGTGTGTGGGTTGAGGATAAACAGTAACAGATCATCTGCAAATGCAACAAGTTTGTTTTCCACTGAACCAACTCTAATATCCTAAAATCCTGCAATGCAAGTAATGTACAGAGAAGGGGATCGAGCACTATATTAAAAAGAAGCGGAGAGAGGGGACAGCCCTGTCTAGTGCCCCTGAAAAGTGGAAAAAGAGAAGAGCTAATACAGTTAGTAGAAATTGTGGCTTGAGGTTTAGTATAGATCTGTCCAATCAGAGCACGGAATAGCGGACCAAAGCCTTGAAGTTCCAGGATTTGGAATAGATAAGGCCAAAGAATTTTGTCAAAATCCTTTTCGGTGTCAAGGTTTACAAGTAGATTAGAGTTGCAAGGAAAATCAGAGGATTTAATAAGAGCCGCTATCACAGTACGAATACTAGTCACCGAATACCAACCCGGAATAAAGCCCGTCTGTTCCGGCACAATAAGCCGAGGTAGTAGCTGATTAAGTCTATTTGCCCTAATCTTACTAAGGATCTTATAGTCCGTATTTAAAAGCGATATTGGCCGATAAGATTCAACCCGGGTAAGATCATTCCCAGGCTTAGGTAGTAGGATAATCCTAGCAATGGCAAAAAAGAAGGGCATGACGTGCAAATCAAATATACTGTTATAAAGAGATAACAACGTGGGGGAGATGTCCTCCCGCAAGATTTTGTAGAACTCAGCAGGAAGGCCATCAGGCCCTGGTGATTTGGCATTATGTAAAGATTTAAGCACCAACTCTAATTCTTTAGCAGTTATAGCTTCTTCCAAGAGTGAGCGCTAATCATGCGTAAGCATAGGTAGAGATAGACTCCGCAGAAAATCAGACCTAGCCAAAGGTTCGTCTGGTTCTGGACCATATAGGTTGGAAAGTATTCAACAAAATTCACATTGATATCCGTCGGGGCTGTTGTGACCATCGAGTTCCACGGCTGTATAGAATGAATAAAATTAGGGCCTCGTGTAAGTTTGGTCAGATGAGCTAACAGACTGCCTTGCAAATTAGCATTACATTAGAAGTGCTCTGCACATTTAGACAACTGGAATTGCGCAGCCATAGATAATACCATTTCATACACCTTCTTTGCATCAAGTTACTTAGAACGATTCAAAGCCGAATCCACAGCAAGATAAGCAGAGTAACAAGCAGTGAGCGTACGTTGCAGCTGCGCAAGTTTGGTCACTGTTTCCTTCCGAAGTTTAGTAATGTAGGAGATAATATTACCAGTCAAACCAGCCTTAGCCGCTGGCCAGAACAGAACAGGGTCAGAAGAATGAAGAGCATTATCAGATTGAAACGCAAGCCACGCATTCCGCAGACTAGTACAAAAACCAGGAGACTAGACTAGAAACTAGGGCATATGCCAATAGAAGGATGAATATACAGGAGGACGAAAGGACAAGTGTAGGGTAAAAGGAGCATGGTCTGAGATAAGGATGTTGTGAATTTGACAGTCAGTGACCAAAGGGAGAGTAGCTGCTGAACCTAAGAAATAGTCCAATCTGGTAAAAGTACCATATGGATGAGAAAAGAAGCTATAATGTCTATCTGTAGGATGAAGATGGAGTCAAATGTCAGTGAGAGGGACTTGATCCATAAAATGTTGCAAGGGATTTAAGGAAGAGACATTGGAGATGGTTGGATGCCTGCCTCTATCCAATCGCTGATTAGGAGTGATGTTAAAATCTCCACCTAGCAAAATATTGCTGGGAGTGTGTGGCAGTAAGTGCGGAAGGAGAGATGCAAAAAAAGAGTAAGTAGCATCATTGGAGGCATACACAAGTTTTTTGTTCTATTTCACAGTGCACCAGTAGGAAATGCCCCTCGGATCACGAATACTCTGTAATGGTACAAAATCAAGGGATTTATGAATAAGAATGGCCAAGCCTCGCTTTTTGCTTGAATAGGAGGCAGCAACACAATGCCCTACCCATTCCTGTCATAGTTTAGCATGTTCCTCATCAGTGAGATGAGTTTCCTGCAGTATTGCAACTTGAGAATGTAAAAGGCGTAAATGACCTAAAATTTGTTTATGCTTGATAGGACTATGTATGACCCCAACATTCCAGGAGGTGAAGCAGAAAGAATGAGGAGTGGATCTAGTTTGACAAGGAGAGTCTGCTATGGTTGTAACCAGTGCCAGAGAAACCAGGAGAAGTGAGCATAAGTAGAGAAAGCCAACGTCCTTCCCAGCGAGGAGACTCTAGTTCGAGAAAGGAGAGAAATAGGGTGGGAGGACCACAAATTGGACCACCCAGAGGCACGCACCAACAAAACAAAAACCACAGACAACATTAACACAAAAAACAGAGTCCATAATGGACCCGATAACATACTATAGACCTGAAGTTCTTATGTACCTGTGGACTATATCCCAGAACAATCAATGCAATGAAAATAATAATAGTGGAATAGGATCAAACTAGGGAGACCTGTGCCAAAACAAGCAACAGAACAGATCTCTGCCACAGCTTCGCACCCCTCCAACCAGTCATTAAGAGGAACCCATAGATTGAAAATACCCAACCCAATACTGCCCCCCATTTCCCAGACCCCCAAACTGTGGCACAGCAGAGAGATTCTCTATTCGGCTGACCCCCAGGTAACTTGGAAAGGACCCAGAACAAATTGGTAGCTGATCCACAGGGGGAGCCAGACAAAAAGAGAATCCCAGAACCTGTAGTGAAAAGAATGAGAGCCCACAGGATACCAGGACCGTTTACATGGCAGTAGCTGTCCCGCAGAGCACTGCTGCCGAGACAGGAGGCCACAAGTGAGAAAGGGCCATCTTGTGAGTTGGCACTGCAGAAGTGTGAAAATATATGGGAGAGGCAGAGGGGACACAAAAAGGGAAAATAACAAACAGGGCAAAGACTCCGGGATAGCAATAGTGACACAAGCAGTTAAGCTTGCATACTGGCAGGTATAAAATATCACAGAATCAGGAGAAAGCCTCATAGAGCTATAATAATACATGGGGCAGATATAGGGTACAAATAAGGAAAAATAACAAACATGGAGATGACCAGGTATTGGAGCACTTATCCAAGCTCTATGAGGTAATATGTAATGAGGCCCAGATTCTACTGAGAGCCAATGCAGCAGATAAGGATGGCAAGGGCTGTTGTGGTCTTAAGGATGGTATGGGTAGCACCCAGATTCACTGTGTTACAGGGCAGCCACAAAGTTCAGAGTGTTAAGTGGATGCAGGAATATGTAGCCGGCACTCAAGTGTTGGCACAGACCTCCATATATGATTAATGCCAGAGGGAGAATGCAGCAAACAGGGAGAAGCCCAATGGAGGGAACAGGGTACTGGGAGAAAAAATAACAAATGGTCGGAGAGCTAAAAGGGAGTAGGGGGAAGCAGAGGAGCGGGCCTTAGCTGAGTTGGCAGCAGAGAATCCCTTTGGCAGAGAGTCGTGTGTCAGCAACCAGTATCACCACAGTCACCAGCCAAGCTAGTTCTTGCCCCAAACAGGGGCTACCCACAGGTCCGGCAGAGATGTATAGATGGCTGGAGCTGAATGTTGGAGAGGGCCCAATACGATTCCTAGGCCGGCATGCGGGGGATGCAAGGACGTCTCGTCACCTGGGTGGCAATGCGACAGTGCCTGCAGAGGTGCGGGCCCAAACGTAACAGGGTACAGAGGAGCAGCGGCTCAAGCAGGACCCAGGCAGTACCACCAGGCTCAGCCCTGTCCAGGCATTATCCGGCTCCACTCCGCACCACCTCAGCGGCAAATACATGGAGGATCTCCCACCCACAGTGACCGTGACGTTGAAACTTCTTCAAGAGGCGTATGGAACTGGTACCCAAGGTCGCGGCCCAGGCCACTGCTAGTTTGGAGAGGTTGTCAGAAAAAGAGGTGTCCCGCCAAAGGTAACGTCCGAAAGCCCAGGATACAGAGGAGAGAGATCTTCAGACCAGGGAGGCAGAAAAACAAGGAATAAAGCCGGATGGCAATAGATTAATAAGTGTAGGTTCGGAGCAGCAGGAAAATGTGACCATCCAGTATGGCTGCCAATCCACGCCCCACTGAATAGAGGTTTTTAACCCCTTGAATGCCTGAAAGGTCTCTAAAGCATTTGTCTGCTACCACTGTTTAATAGAGAAGTTCTGTTTACTTGGTGAAGACCCTCCAGACTGTGAAAGTGTTGTCACCACCACAAACTGAATGGTGAGTGCTTACACCTAAAATTAAGTAAACTGCTCCTAAATAGCTGCGTATGTAAATAGGATGGAGCCTGTTCACTAAAATTTCTACAAGTTTAGAAATGTTAATGCATAGGCTCCATAGAATAACATAGGAATTAGAGATGTGATAAACTGGAGAAGTCATCTCCACTTTATTCATAGTAGACATAGTCGACAATTTAACCCTTCCCCTTCCAAATCCGACTTATAGTGCTTTCTTTCACCATATTAATTAGACAAATAATGTACATCCGACATTTTAACCCCCCCTCCTTTAAAATTCGACTACAGTGCTCCAGTGACTTTCTTTCACCATTTTTATCCGACATTTTAAAGTTGTGAATGTAAATAGAATCTCAGATATGACTACAGAAAGTGACAGCAGCTGCGGCTCTCAGAAAATAAAGGGCCATTCAGTCACTCATAACTCTATACTGGGTTCACAATTCAAGGATCATATTTTCCCCCTGATTTTCCATCACCAATTTAATATATTGTTCACTCTCTCTGCTTGGTAAATAGGTTCCATGAAACAAATTAGAGAGCTTTTATTCACTGGATAGATATATCACAGTTTAGAGCACTCCTGCCCCCTCCTCATCCTGAAATTGCACTTATTTTCACATAATAGGCATATCATGTTGCAAGCAATTATACCAGAGCATCATGTTAATGGCTCCTAGAGACAATGGGAGCATTTATTATAGTAATGCACTTGTCATGACTGTATTCTAAAACCTGTATAGATTCACCATATAAGAAACCAATCAGGAAAAAGTAACAGGCAATGATGTGTGCCCAGGGATTCAGCTTGGGTATTCCTATGGACACACTTACTATAATAGGGAATACTTGATTTAACATTTTGAAGCTGATCTATAGCCTTGAATTAAATGTACATCTTAATAAATGTATATCTTAATCTACAGCTGTGATCTTTTACAGAACATATTCCCATCATCCTCCCTTATGGTAGAACACATAAAAACCAGTGCTCATATGTGATTTCATGCAGTTACATCATCTCTTGTCTTGATTCACATCATGTGCTGGAAAAATGGTTTCTCAAAGTAAATACATAAATAAAGGCTGCATTTAATAATCTAAGGAAGGGCAAATCTGGAACAAAGCAAATTCTCCATAGCATTCAATGGATAGGAAGCCCCATTAACCCCTTAAGGACCCGAAGTCCCAGGGTGTGTGGACCAGATAGGGAAGTTCGACGTGCCGCCCCACATGACTGATCACGTGTGCCGGCAGGCCGAACGAGGGACTGAAAGAGATTGCTCCGGTCTTGGAGCGATCAACTTCAGTCCCCAGTATTACTCACTGCGCTCCTGCAGAAGCCTGGTGAGTAAATGTATGTGACGTACCAGGACCATCACTGGTCCTTAAGTGCCGGACCAGCGTGACGGTCCGGGTACATCAATGGTCCTTAAAGGGATAGTAATACTTCATTTTATCTTAATTATATTTTGTAGGCATTAACAAAACATGAAGAATGATATGTCATATCTCTCAAACCTTTATGATTTAAGAGATATTCACAAGCAAAGTTCCCCCTCCCCACCCCTTTTTCCTAGTGTAAGCCATCTCTTCTCAGATGTGAATCTGGTTGTAAGACCAGACAGATAACAGCAGGGGACAATCTTCTTTGTATGAAAACAATGAAAGCCCTTCCCCCCTTGACAAGTTTTTCAGCTTTTTCCCTTATCTTAATTGAAGATTGTCCCTCTCTGCAGTCTACCTAGGCACCTCCCTTCTGATCTGGCTGAACGGGGGGGGATACTTTGCTTGTGAATATCTCTTAAACCATAAAGGATTGAGAGATAAGACTTATATCGTTCTTCGTGTTTTTTTAATGCCTACAAAATAAAATAAAGATAAAACGAAGTATTACTATCCCTTTAAGGGGTTAAATCAATGTGTGGAAATTTTATTTGTCCCCTATTTATCTCTTTTAACAATGGGTGTTTTCTCAATCACTGTTTTCCTAATATATTATTCTTTAAAATTAAATGTTTCAGATGTTTAAAAAAATGTCAAATTAATATCGGTCCTATTAATTTGTAAAACAGCATCAGTCACCAAGCTATGACTCATTATTCCAATAATTATTAGCTTGGTTCTGTGTAGGAATGTACCTCGTTTACTATAAGAGTGAGCACTTTCTGGCATACAGATTTGTGTGTTAGAAGAAAAAGACAGTGCCTCTAGATTGAAAATCAATCTACATTACTCCTGCTTTGTTTCTCATCCCGTTTAAATGAAGATTAATTGTGTTGTCTTAGCTTTTTAAACATTGACATCTGTACAATCATTAAAATCATTAAATGTGGGGAGAGGGAGGCAGTTCTACGTTATATGAATCACTTTATTGGTTTCATAGGGATGGCAAGGGGATTATTATTACAATAAGACATCAAATCAATTAAGGTTCGTGCTGCTTAATAGGTGCTTTCTACTTGTCGCATACACTCATTATATTAATTTTTTTAATAAGTGTTTTACCAGGAAGAATGCAATGGGGGAGATTCACTAAGCGTTGATAAAGAGGTGATATAGCAGAGATGACTTCTCCATGTCCTAAAAAAGGAGAAGAAAAATGTCGAAGGGGGGCACTTTATGTCGGATTTGTTTGCTGTATACTGTATTATACACTGCTTTTGTTCGAACAATGATGGTTTTGAAACTGTCGGTATGGCTTCTACACCTCAACCTCTGAGGAGCAGAATTTCTGACTTAAATGTAACCACAAAACAGGAGGTAACACTGAGCGTGAGTAATAGGATACTAATTGCATATTGTTTTTAGTTGTTTCCTATGGGCTTTTTTTAGACTGGCGGTAAGTATAATTACTGCTGGTTTTGTTTTCACAAATCGGGTAATAGAATAGCAAAAACTGACTTAACGGGATAGTAATGTTTCATAAAAAAGCAGCTCTAATTAATCATCATAGTATTTGGACTTTGGATAGTGTTATTTCAATTCTGTTGTAGTTTAAGAGTAATTCAATGACAAAGTCTCCCCCTCCCGCCCCTTTTACTGATGTAACACTGTTCAGCCAGATCAGAAGGGAGGTGCCCAGGTAGAGAGGGACAATCTTCAACTAAGATAAGGGAAAAACTTGAAAAACCTGTCAAGGGGGGCAGGGCTTTCATTGTTCTCATAGGAAGAAGATTGTCTCCTGCTGTTATCTGTCTGGTCTAGCAACCAGATTCCACATCTGAGAAGAGATGGCTAACACTAGGGGGCGGGAGGGGAAACTTTGCTTGTGAATATTTCTCAAACCATAAAGGTTTGAGAGTTAAGACATATCTTTCTTCATGTTTTTTTTAATGCCTACAAAATAAAATAAAGCTAAAACAAAGTATTACTATCCCTTTAAAAAAACAACAACACCTGTTTTATTTTTAGGGCTGGTAATAGAATCGAGCCCTATGTGAGTCTCCCCCATTGAGTTTTCGGTGATTTCTAAGTATGTCCTGTTAATTTCACCATGCCGGTAAATATAACAATGTGAATGAAAACCATGTAAACTTTAGGGGGTTATTCACTAAGGTGTGATAAAGAGATGATAAAGTGGATAATTCATAGGCTCCAGAGAATAACATAGGAACTGGAGTAGTGATATCACTGGAGAAGTCATCTCCACTTTACCACCTTTTATCACACCTTAGTGAATAACCCCCTTATGTATTGAACATGATATGAATTTATGATGAAATAACATATGTTTTTGATCTATCTGAACATGGAAGAGATGTAATTTACTTCTCCAAGTGAAATCATTATGGTACTTCCATTCTGCAATGCATTGGAGACCTCTCTAGCAGTCATTGGGTTAAGTATCAGTAAAACACATATTTAAATGACTACAATTTTTCAGCTAAAATGTATCAGGTTACAGATAGTCACCAGGTAATCTTATCCAATAATTACCTTTTTTCTTAAAGTGATAGTAATGTTTCACAAAAACAGCAGCTCCAATTAATCTTCATAGTATTTGAGCCATGGTTATTTCAGTGTCAGAGTTGTAGTTCAAGAGTAATTGAATGATAAAGTATCCCCCTCCCGTCCCTTTTACCTAGTGTAAGCCACCTCCCAACAGATGTGGAATCTGGTCCACAGATCAGACAGCTCACAGCAAGGGACAATCTTCTTACTGCGAGAACAATGAAAGCCCTGCCCCCATTGAAGGGTTTTCATCTTATTTGAAGATTGTCCCACTCTGTAAGCCATCTGGACACCACCCTGCTGCTCTGAGCTGATCACAGTTACATCACTAAAAGGTGCAGGAGGAGGGTACTTTACCATTCAATTACTCTTGAACTACAACTCTAACAGTATTGAATATATATTTTTTACTTATTAAGTATTACTATCCCTTTAAAAGGTTCTTAGATTATAATACTTATCTTCCACAAGCCCAATAGCAGTGATAGAATACTTCCATTGTTTTCTATGGCCTGCCATTAATTAAATTATTTTGTGCAACACCTTCAACAACTTTAACCCCTTAAAGACCCATACTGTGCCAGGACCGTCACTCAGGTCCAGCAATTAAGGCCACTGTGCCATACCAGAATACTATGCAGCAAAAAAAAAATGCCATGTTCCTTAATGGCCTCCCCATGCCAGAAGTCGTTGGTGTACATTCCAAGTTTAGTTCCTGCATTCAAGAGTATCCTGTTTATAGCTGCTCATTTCAGTATTTGTTCTTAGTTCAGTCGATGGCTTTCTAGTTTGTCTACGCTTCTAGCTACTAAGTTAGTTCCAGTTTCAGTACTGTACAGGTCTTAGCATTCACCTTTGTACCAGTTTTAATTAATTTTGTTCACTTCTTGGCATCTGCTATGTTCTACTCAAACTTTAATTTGCTTGTTGCTGACTTGTTCTGTTCCAGTTAGCAGCAAGTATACCATTGATTGAACTAATCTGCTCTGGTTTTGGCATAAAGATGAGTCTTTCCTATGTTTTATGCAGCATCTTATTTAGATTGTGAGACTTAGGAGTTATCGGTTATCATCCAGCTCCAGGATATTTTGCCACAGGACATAGATGTCTGCACTTCATGATCTCAAACTGAAGCTGTAAGGGAACAAAGTAGCATCCAGGAGTGAGATGAATGTCCTGAGGTAGTTTTTTTATGAGCATCCTGAATGTTGTTGAGTAGAGAGAAGGTGATAGCTGAGATAATGCATTACAAGGAATGTTAAGTTCAGGTTCAATTGTAGCAGGCAGCAAAAACTGAAGAGAAAGAGTATCAGCTTTAATGTTCTTGGAGGCAAGTTAATATGAAATGATGAAGCTGAATCATAAAAAATAAAGTCTATTTCGCTTGACTTTGATTCAAGTCTCAATTTAAATTTTTTGGTTGCCAATATCTCTGCATGTGTGAACTGTACAGAGAAAAATGAGAAGGTATGGAAGCGCTTGTTGTTGTTTTTGTTTTTTTATCTCTTTGAGACAGAATGGCACCCACCCCCATTTCAGAAGCATCAGCTTCAACCTTAAAAGGCCATAAAGGATCAGGTTAATATGGAACTGGAACAGAAGTGAATACTTTTTTAATTTCTGAAATGCATTATGGGCTTCAGATGACCAAAATCAGGGATTAGCCCCCTTCCTATTCAGGGCATTAATGGGAGCAGGACCTTGGCGAAGTTACAAATTAGTTTACCATAGTAATTAGTGAAACCCAGGAACCACTGAATGCTCTTGAGATCTTTGGTCAGGGTCACTGAGTGACTGCTAACTGCTAAGATCTTTCAGAATAGATGGTTTTTCTCAAACTCACAGTTTTTCTGCTTTTGCATACCAGGAATTTTCTCTAAGGTGTTGGAGGACAGCCTTTGCATGCTCTAGATGCAGATGCAAGTCCAAGTAGTAGACCAGGATGTCTTCAAGATAAGCTATGACTTGTAATAGCAACACATCACAAAATATGTTGTTCACAAAGTTCTGGAAAATAGCTGGTGCATTACAGAGCCCAAATGCATGACTTGGATTTTATAATGACTAAATCTGGTGTTAAATGTTGTCTTGCATTCATCTGCTTGTTTAAGTTGGATGAGGTTGTATAAGCCCATCAGAAATCCAGTTTTAAGAACACCTGAGCTGAGAGCTCCTCCAAGTTGATCAGAGTTTAACAAATAAAGTCTGAGAGTACTTATTTTAACCTTTGAGTGCCAGAGGGGTACGGAACGCATTCCTCTGGCACTCAAAGGGTTAAATTGTGACCTTGTTAAGACCATAACAATCAATGCATAGGGCACAGGGATCCAGGGACAAAGAAGAACCCTTATCCCTGCAGGTGAAGATAATGGTCTGATGCATACTTTTTCAAAGTTTAAATGTATTTAGTTAGACATAGCTTTCTTCTTTGCGTCTAAGAGCAAGAATATTCATCCCACTGGGGAAGTCATTGTTGGAAGTTGCTAATTCGAGCAGTCATATGATTTGTATGGTGGGAGAAAATCAGCCTTTTTTTTCTTGGCAATCACATCAAGGTATTCCCAGTAAGAGTGTGGAAGCCGTTGTCTCCGATTTTTAGCTGAATGCTCTAGAATTAATGTCATAGTTTGTATCAAGGTGAGGGAATGCTGATGACAAAATGGCCTTCCCTCCAATCTATTCTGGAGTTATATTTATGTAAACAGGATAGCCCTAAAATAACAGAAGAGTGAAGAGATTGGATTATCTTGCAGCATAGTGCCTATAATAGAGAGCTCCAATTATGACTTCAATTGGGCAGGTTTCCAGAGAGATAATACCATCCTCAAGTGTCATCTCAACCACAGCAAAGTCTGCTACTGGATGCAGCTTGCAAAGAGAGAACTGATGGAATTGCCCATGTCTTATTGATGAAGTTGCCTTTAGAACTAGTGTCAGTGAAGGCCTTAGTTCTCAATGAGTGATTCTCCAAGCCTAGGCATACTGAAGTCAAAGCCCAGCTAGAAAATTAAGTTTCAGTTGAGGACACACCTTGAGTTTTACTACAGATGTTACAGGAAAGACTTCCTTCAAGCACATACAATACCCTTTCTTCTGATGGTCCATCAGAATGTAGAAAAAGCAAGTAGGAGTATAACTCCTACTGCCTCGCTCACATTCAAAAATCTAAACTAGGGCAAAGGGCAATCCGATCTTTTACATCTTCCAGACTTCTCTGCAAGTCAAGACATCTTTCATAGGTTCACAAAGGACTTTACTTAAAGCTGCCTTAGAGATGTGGCTTCAGCAAAGACCCTTCACCCCGAGACATCAGAGAACAAATATCTCAAAATCTTCCATGAGAGGGGAGATTTTTTTTTAACAAAGGAGATACCGGGCTAGGCTTTCACTTGTCTCAAGGGAGATATGAGTTACAAAGTTGAGCAGCTGGATAAGATAACAGAGAAGATATTGATATTAGGAAAATCTGACACTCAGATGGTCTTCCAGAGCAATTTTCTGGTAGCAGAATCTTTAGTGCTTTATCATTTCCAGAAGATCTCTGCAGAAGAGTGACCGGCAAGGGAGGCTGAGCTTCACATACTACAGGAGATGGTCTTTAGCTCTGCAGAACTTTCAGAAGAGCATCAACATGTCTGCCCAATCACTAAATATAAAAGACTTGGGAAGACAGCAGCTGATATTGTTGATCTGTTGAGACAAAATTCTGACACCCTCTGCAGGAACCAGAGTAGACTGAGCAAGTTTTAAGGAAGCACTGATGCAGGGAGAGGTAGGACAATGTAGGCAGAGACCAGATTTGCTAAAGAAAGAAGGAGTCTCTGACACTAGGTGACTTGAGAGCAATGCTAGGGTCTGATGCTAAAGAACACTGTCTACTGTACCTTCTCAGCAGCATTAAGTAAGATGGTTAAAGTGTCAATCACAAGGTTTATTAGCTGTTGATGATGAGCACACACTGAGAATATCAAAAGCCTCAAAATAGTAACTTATAGCCAATTTGTAGACCAAAAATATTTTTAAAAAATCCAGAAATATAAAAGTATAAATCTCTGTGGTACCAACAGAGAAAAAAATGTATATAAAGTGTTACAGGTAAATGTCCTCTTCCGTGTAGTGATGATGGCATAGAGATTCCAATGATAGCCAGCTCTATATAAATGCCATTAGTCAGTGTTCCTCCATATCTGTGGAGTATATTCTCCTGTCTCATCTCAGTGGAATAACATATGAACTGGAGAAATTATATCACTTACAACTATCCTAAATTTACATGCAGAAGAGCACCCACCCTGGCAACAGTGTAGCACCAAGTATGTTTAAATGTCTAAATCACATACAAAAAAGGAACATGGTTGGATACTACAGGTTTTTATAAAAGTGGGGAAGGTGCCATTGTGCTTTTTCTACAATAGCTAAGGTCTTCAAAAGTAATGTGATGACTAAGGTGTGCAGTAAAAGGGGATTTATTAATTTTGCTACAACATATGTAGTGTATGTCATCATTTGCAAAATGAGTTTTAAGCAATATGTCAGCAGGACTACTCTTGCCTTAAAGGAGAGCATAATGAAGCATTTGAATGTCATTGAGGCTTGTGACAGAATGTTGCCATTGGCTAACCATTTTTCAGAACGTGGAAGGGATCTAAGACTTTTTGGTCTCCCAGGCATTGAAAGGGTTACCAGATGTGAAAGAAATAGTGATATTTTCACACTCCTTTGTAGGAAAGAGATGTTTTGGATACATCATATGGAGACAAGAATACCTAAAGGTTTGAATCCCGAGTGTAATTTATTAGATATTCCATATTTTTTGCATTCCTCATATTCATATGCATGCTACCTCTCTGTGGGGTTTCTTTTATCCCTGACAATGGTTGTTTATGCATCTATTTAAATTAACACCTTGTCCATAATGTTTGGCTTATATGTGAATGACTAGGGAGTTCGACAAATTATATATGTTTATTTCATCTCTGCACTTTACTCATAAGTCAAACCAGTCAAAAATGTGTATTTTTTTTTTTTAATTCACATTTGCTTCATGTTGAATTTTATGGGTATTCTCTTTTATGTTGGATAAAGGGAGGGGTTTAAGGATTAAATACATCCCTTCATTCTCCTGCTGCTTTTGCCAATGAATGAGGACTTGTTTGTCTGAAACAGATGTAGAGAACCTTTGCTGCAATTTGTCTGTCTGTGTTGTATCTGATCAAGTTTTTATATGCTAGAAATAAACTTTGTGGACATTTTATCTTTGTTACTGAGTTGCGAATTCCTTTTGTATACTGACATTCCTCTTTGGAGAGTGAAACTTCTGATTCCGGCATTCACATAGTGGCTTTTGAGTTTAATTTGAGCAAGAAGGATGATGTGCTTGGATCTGGGTGAGTGAAGTTGCCATCACCTTGGTCTTTTTGTGTTTGATTTCTAATGCTTCATGAAACTATTGGCGCAATGCAAGAAACGTTCACATTGGAAAAAGGCATTTTTGTGCACAGATAGATTTTGTGCATGTTCTAATCCAGGAAGCTAAATACCGAACGCTTCTTGAATTGCGCATAGAAAATTTCATTTTACAACAACAGTACACAGACATATAAAGTCATTTGCAATAGCTGTTCTTGCATTAGGCGCATTCGCTATTCCACTCAAACAGATTCATTAATCTTAGCCACGCCCACAAAAAATAAATAAATGCAGCCATTCGTTAATCTTGAATTTTCATGCGCAATTCAACAAAATCATGTGCAAACCTATTCCCTAGTGGTTTTCACATGGGAAATAGCGATTGCGCACGTTTCTTGCATTGAGCCATATGTTACCACTTGTAGTGGTCTTGTGTATTTACTGTGCATCAGTAAATATACCCTTGTTTTACTAATCAGGAAAAGCTCTATACCACACAGCATTTATATAAAAATTGTTAATAGTCCCTTAAGTCTATGAATAAAGCCCTAAGGCCTATCTAGTTTATTCCGTGTTTTAATGCAAAACAGATTACTTGAGTTAAAAAATCCTTTGTTCTACTCTACCTATGTACTACTCTCCCTTCACTCTCCCCAGAGTGCCCCTGGACTCACCAAACACAGAGAACACATTTAATGCCTACAAGACTCAACATTTCTTTATTTGCCTATCCTAACTAGCTCAAAATTGTGCTCCTTTATCTACTGCTCACAAACACAGAAAGACACCCCTTTTTATACTATCCATAAAAGGGAAACATGTCATCTGTGGGAGGAGGTCAGTTGTACCATTGATTTCAATGCAATGAGCTAGGAAGGAAAAAGCTGAAAATCTGCACTTCATATGCTTAATTTCTACAGAACTGAAGTCATCCTTAATTAAAATACTAAAAATGACAAATTTACTTTGCTACTGTACAATGGTAGGTAGTGTAAGACCCTCCAGCTGCTCACAGGCTACAAATCCCATCATTCCTCTAGTGACAGCAGCTAGAGCTGGGGGTAGCCAACACTGGCCCTCAAGAGCTACTAACAGTGCGTGTTTTCAGGTTATCACTGAATTTATATAGATGGACCAATTACAGTGATCGAACCACTAATTATTCAGCCTGTGCTCCAGCTGAGATATCCTTAAACATGCACTGTTTGTAGCTCTTGTGGACCAGGGTTGGCTACTTCTGAGCTAGAGGGCTTGACATTTCCATCCCTGAAATACTCAGCAATAGTGGGCCTTTTGAGCAAATCAAAAGAGAAACAATTCTGAAAAAACACCATAGGGGAATACCTCACTAGTATTTGATGGATTAAACACTTCATTTATATCATTTGTAATTTTTATTTGTCCACTATGGTGTAACTTGCTTGCCCCATAATTGCACCTCTTTTCTTTTGTGCATAAGGGCCAGTGAGTCTTCTTATCTATAATAGATAATAAACATTGAATTTATGTGGTACTAATACCCCTGGGGGTACTGGGGACACAGGCAGGGTGTACATCATGAAGTGAGTGTCTGTCCTCACTATAGATTTGCTGGGCTGGCACTTAGTATTGAGTCTGTAACAGTCACTATACTTCCATAATGTGGCTGACAGCTAGCCCCGCATGTCTATACTGTACAATTGCATGCAAAAGTTTGGACACAACTACCCAAATTACTTGTTTTGTTAACTGTGAATAGAAGTTAACAGAAAAACTCTGCAGTGAGCAAACTTAAACTTGACACATTTCAAATTATATAGTAATTACTCTTTAATTGTTGAAGTTAACAAAGAAAAGAAATGTTACATGTGCAAAAGTTTGGGCAACCTATCAGCCAGTACATGGTAACACACCCTTTGGCAGAAAGCACAACCTTCAAATATTTCTTGTAGCCAGCTAACAGTCTTTCTTGAACTCTTCCTCAGAAAATGCTTCAAATTCAGAAATATTCTCAGTTCGTCTTGCATGCACTGTATGTTTGAGATCTACACACAGATTTTCAACAATATTCAAGTCTTGGGGCTGTGAAGGCTATTCCAAAACATTAAGCTTTTGTTTCTTGAAGTACTTCATGGTTGATGGAGCTTTCATGATTGTAGACAAAGAGTCCAATTTTAACTTGATCAGACCACAGAAATTGGTTTTAAAATAACTGCCTTATTGTGTTGTGTCTTGTTTTGCATACCCCAGATACTGACTTTTGTGATGTGATCACAGGTAAGGTTTCTTTCTGATGACTCTTCCATGCAGTTCACGTTGAGCAAATGCTTTTCAGTTGACTGGTGCTCCACTACTCCTGTTCCAGCTAAACTTTCCAGCAGCTGCTTTGTGAGTCTGTGGCTCTGAACAAAAGGACTGATGAACCTTGAAATGCATCATTTGAACAGACATTTTTATGTTTATAATTTGTCTGTATTGATTTTTATATTAAAATATTTTTACATTATGATTGGTCTTTGAATTTCCAGTGTGAGCTCGGAGAGGGGTGAACTAAGTTCTCCTGATGTGCATATGCCAGTGGTTTTGGGATCTTACACCAGCAAAAAATTATTGTGAGTACATGACAATTGTAACTATACACACATACATTATGGTTATTAATTGAATAATACATATTTGCAGTGATATAGGGGTTTTGCCTTGCATTTTTTAAAAGTTATATCAAAGACTTTTCTTGGTCTTTCAGATCTTGTATTGACCCCCTTAAATTCCATTCATGACATTTCGGAAAGTGGAAATTGCAAGCAGGAAGCATTTGGTTATCTTTTTATATCCTTCCCCTCTTCTGTAAGAGTCAGTTATCTTTATTTTCTGCTTAGTGGAGCCAATGGTTGTAAGCACAACACCCTGGTAATAAGCACAACATGAGTGTAAGCACAATATCCTGAGAGTCAGGAATTTATTAAGCCTTAGAGTAAGGCTTAGCTTAACAAGTCAATAAGCTCTAAGAACAAAATAAATAACACTAGCAGATCAACTGGAAGGGTGCTCAGATTTCTGCAGATGCAACATTTTCTGTTGTATTTTTCTCTGTCTGTTAAATTCAGTAAATAAATAGTAACTGTGTATTACAATTTTCAGAAATTAGTAACTGCATATTACAATTTTCAGAAATATGACAAGTTTAAGTTTGCCCACTGCAGAGGTTATGTTAATTTCTTTAATTTCTATAACATCAACAAAATATAATTTGGCCAGGGCTGCCCAAACTTTTGCATTCAGCTGTATGTACATGCTCTGGATTGAGTATGAATGTGTGGACATTTAACTCATCATTAAGGATGGGAGAAAGTTTTTGTCTCAAAAGTAAAACACACGAAAACTACTGCAAATGGAAAAGGCTGCTAGGTCAGCAAAGGTAATTATAATGGGAGATTTCAACTACCCTGAAATTGACTGGAGCAATATGACTTCAGGCACAACAAAGGGAAATATTTTTCTAAGTATGATAAATGATAATTTTATGTCCCAACTAGTAGAGGAGCCAACTAGAAAAGAGGCCTTGCTTGACCTAGTGCTCTCAAACGATTCTGACATTGTAAACAATGTGCAGGTAAGGGAACATTTGGGCAGCAGTGACCACAATATTGTATCCTTTGAAGTTTGTTATGAGAAACCCAATAGCAAGAGTTTAACCAAAACATTCAATTTCAAAAAGGCTAATTTTACAAAGTTAAAAGAAGCTTCAAAGGATATCCAGTGGGATGTAATTTTCAAAGATAAAAATGCACAAGAGTCATGGAATGTATTTAAAATGCTCTTGGGCAAATATACACGTCAATATATACCATTGGGGAATAAGCACAAGAGAAGTAAAGCAAAACCAATGTGGATTAATAATGTGGTTAGCAGGGAAATGAGAAATAAAAAGCAGGCTTTTAAGGTGTTTAAGTCAAATGGGTCAGATGCATCATTTAAAAAATATAAAGAATGTAATAAAATCTGCAAACGAGCAATTAAGCTAGCTAAAATAGAAAATGAGCGAAACATTGCAAATGAGAGCAAGAAAAACCCTAAACAATTCTACAAGTATATTAACAACAAAAAAGTTAAGGTTGATATTGGTCCTCTTAGGACTGAAACAGGTGAATTGATTAGTGAGGATAAAGCTATGGCTGACACCCTAAATACGTTCTTTGCTTCAGTATATACAAAGGAAGCAGAAATGACAAGCTGTGGGCAAACAGACAAAACCATGGAATTTCCTCCAACATCTACATGGCTTACTGAGGACAAGGTCCAAAAGAGACTGGAAAGGGTTATAGTGAATAAAGCGCCTGGACCGGACGGTATACACCCAAGGGTACTTAAGGAACTTAGTTCAGTAATAGCAAAACCATTATACTTAATATTTATTGATTCGCTTTCATCAGGCATAGTGCCCTGTGATTGGAGGAAAGCTGATGTAGTTCCATTGTTTAAAAAGGGAGCAAGATCCAAACCAGGAAATTATAGACCTGTGAGCTTGACTTCCATAGTGGGTAAGATACTAGAAGGGTTATTAACTGACAGTATTCAGAACTATGTGAAGACAAACAATATCATTAGTAGGAATCAGCATGGTTTCATGAAGAACAGATCATGTCAGACTAATTTACTTGCATTTTATGAAAGAGTGAGTAGTAATTTGGACAGGAGAATTGCTGTTGATGTAGTATACTTGGATTTTGCAAAAGCCTTTGACACAGTGCCTCACAACAGGTTACTGCATAAATTAAAAGGCTTCGGTTTGGGTGGTGTTATCTGTACATGGATTGAGAACTGGTTAAATGATAGATGGCAGAGAGTTGTTGTAAATGGAACTTTTTCAAATTGGTCTAGGGTTATAAGTGGGGTGCCGCAGGGTTCAGTCCTGGGCCCAATGCTTTTTAATTTGTTTATTAATGATCTAGAAGTGGGAATTGAAAGTAGCATCTCAATCTTTGCTGATGACACTAAGCTATGTAAGGAAATACATACAGAGCTCGATGTTTTTTCCCTACAGAAGGATTTAGATAAACTAAGTGAATGGGCAGAAAAGTGGCAGATGTCATTTAATGTAGATAAATGTAAGGTTATGCATTTGGGTTGTAGAAACAAACTTGCTACATATACTCTAAATGGGAAACAACTTGGGAAATCCTCATTAGAGAAAGATTTAGGTGTACTGATAGACAATAGTCTTCACAGCAGTGTGCAGAGTCACTCAGCTGCTGCAAGAGCAAATAGAGTACTAGCCTGCATAAAAAGAGGTGTAGAAGCAAGGGATGCTAATATTATCCTACCTCTGTATAAATCCTTGGTTAGGCCTCATCTAGAATATGGAGTACAATTTTGGGCGCCTGTCCTAAAAAAAGACATTACTGAACTGGAAAAGGTGCAGAGACGTGCAACAAAACTGATAAAGGGATTGGAGGATCTGAGTTACAAAGAGAGACTAGCCAAACTGGGTTTGTTTACATTAGAAAAGAGATGTCTAAGGGGTGATATGATTACCATTTACAAATACATTCAAGGTCAATACAAAGAACTATCCAATGAATTATTTATGCAAAGAGCTGAGCTAAGAACAAGAGGTCATCCATTAAGACTTGAGGAAAGGCGCTTTCGACTAAAACACAGGCAGGGATTCTTTACAGTAAGGGCGGTAAGGCTATGGAATTCTTTGCCTCGGGATGTTGTGCTTGCAGATAATGTAACTGCATTTAAAAAAGCAATGGATGCCTATCTAGCACAGAACAATATTGACAGTTATGACAGATGGCTTCAAAGCAAATAGGATATTGAGCCTGGGAACTATTTCACACACACACACACACACACACACACACACACACACACCTACATTGGAAATTGCTCCAGAGGGCTTTTTGTTGCCTTCCTCTGGATCAACAGGGGTGTTATTGGCATGGGCTGGACTTGATGGATGCATGTCTTTTTTCAGCCTTATCTACTATGTTACTATGTTACTATGAAAACAATATTTTCCTCTTTTCATAGGAATTCCAACAAAAAAAGCCATTTTTCATTTTTTTATTGTTTTTATTTTTTGCATTGAAATCAATGATAATAATGTAATTCCCCTCCCCCATGAAGAGCTTCTCCCATGTATTCCTGATGTGCTACCTCACCGCTATAAAAGAGGATTTAAGTTTTACTGCATGTTGTCAGTCTGTGATTGGTAGAGAGAGCTGCTAAAATATGCAGAGGCAGACAGCCAAAGAGGAGGAGCGGAGCTGGAGTTGCTTGATTTATGAGTATCGGTTGCTCTCTGGACAGGTGTTGTGTAGAGTTTGTGGGTCTGATATGAAGAGAATGATACTGACAGTTATATGGACAGTCAGGAAGGGATGGGAGAAAAGTACCATTTTGTTCCCAGGTGTAAATTTCATGGAAAGTGCATTTTCTCTTTTTCCATGGGAATTTTCACCCATAAAGAAACATATATTTTTCACTAAGACCACAGAGAATTTTGCAAGAATGGTTCCATTTACCGTCTATGTTTTTCAATGGGGAGAAACATCCTGCCCACATACTATATGAACTCATACTTTTCCAAAATGCAGGGTGGTGAACTTTAGGAGAAAAGGATACTAGAAGGAGACAAAGAGAGAGAAATGTAAACAAATATTGAAATCAAATGAAGTGGTTATTGGTTTCACATGCTGGCCAGCATTATGTCCTGTACCACTGTTAAAAAAAAGACGGTGGATGTACCCTGAGGCTAGTGACACAGAGGAAGAAGAGGAGGAGGAAGTCATCAGCACTACCAGTGCTACAGATCAAGGGAATGGGAGCCCACATTCCCCAGACCCAATGATGCCCTGTCCTCCAGCATCATCTCTTGGGATCTGGGTGAAATATTAAAGAAGATAGAACTGGCTAGCAGTCTGAGCAGTACATATCAGCTGCCTGTGACTGCTGCTACTGCTGCCAGTGAGAGAAGGAGGAGATGACAAATGTGACAGCAGGGGACCCTAATCCACTCTTGTCATCCCCAAGCAGTCCCACTGCCATAGATCAGCTAGAGACTGGTGCAGGTATTCCTCTAGGTTTTTTAAGGAATCAAGCAATTTTATTTTACTTTTCCCCTTAGAAGGATTTTCACAACCTTCACTACTTCTTTCAGGGCTACTATTCTCTCTGCCTTATCTGATCATTGTTACAATTATGATTAGCCATATTCTAATATCCTTAACATACTGGAGGAGGATTTAGGTGTAGTGAAACTATCAGCTGTGTCGGACAGTAACAGAAGTGACATCCCATTGAAACTAGTGGCTAAAAATCCTTCTAAGAGGCAAAGTAAAAAGAGACTTTTTCAGACTTAAAGAAACATACATGAATATGAAAGCAGTGGGGATGAAGAGAATTTGGTGATATTGGATAATGATGTTGATGCTGCTGACCTAATTATTGGAGGCATTGTTTTGGAATGTGGAGAAGTTCAGTTTTTTGGGGGGGGCATTTTCATGAGAAAAACAAAGTTTGCTGCTTTTTCTGCAGAAATGTTCACACATAGAAAATAAATAAAATGTCTGACTTTTATGCTACCAATTTTGTTTATGTTATTTGTCTATATTAGATTATGTTTGTCTATATCTGTCACGCAGTCTTAGTAGAGTCTCAAGCTCAACCAGCTCAGGTAGGAAGGGTCCCCTGCCTGTCTGGCTGTGAGATACAAATCAAAAATGTCTGTTTTTTTCTTAGGTTTATTTTTAACTCTCCTTTCTCCATTCACACCCACACCCACAGAACAACTGGCTACTACCAATACTAATACCAATCAAGCAACTCTTGCCTACTCTAGATAACAATAGTTGTTTTCTCTACCTCTCCCAAGCATATACTGACAAAATATAGTAAATTGACATCTTATTTTATACTTTAGCAAAGTGGTAATACATGAAGGAACCTTTTCCACGTGGGAAAGAAATACATTTATATCAATGATTTCAATTTAATGAAAAAAGCAGGAAAAAGGTGAAACATTTCATTTTGTATAGGAATTCTCATGGGAAATGGAATTTTTATCATGTTTCACTTTTGAAAAGTTTCCCCATCCCTAATGATTTTGATTTAGATTATGTCCCTCTATGCTCTTTCCTTTCTTCTGATACAGATCAAGTAGAGAGAGATGATGATATATCTAAAACAATTGTTGTACGGCAAAAGAAAAGGCTCAATCTTCCACCGCTGAAAAGGAGTAATATGAATGTCTATTAACTCTTTCAGAGGTTAACTGGAGTGTCTGTACAAATAAATATGCTTATAATTACATGATCATCTAGGTCATCATTATTATCACCCCTTCCAAGAACAACCCCACCCAGCCAAACTAATTTTTATTGACTAAGTAGCATCAACCACCCTAGCTATGACTGCTTCTGATACTATTAAAAGTGCACTGCCACTGCGATCATGGTTGACTAAATCTTGCCCCTGCAATAATGAGGATGTAATAAGCAGTAGTCCCACAAGAAACCATTAGTCTATGAAATCTACAATATGGAAATAATTCACTCAAAATCCAAAAGCTAAACATTTTACTATTTGCTGAAAAAAATATGTGAGCAGAGAGAAAGCAAGATCACATCTAGGCATACACTGTTAAAGATCCACCTGAAGCACAATCACAGGTCTGATTGAGAGAAGCACAAGCACATGCAGCATGTCAGAGGTGTGAACACTAGTAGCAGTAGCCACGTAAACACTCCTAAAAGTGCATGGGGCAGAGGGGGACATTATAGTAGTGCTGTAGATATCTCAGGGAGTAGGACCACATTCTTCCTCAGTTAACCATAAAACCCATGTCTCCATGTCAACTAAAACTGAAAGTGGCAGATACTACGTAGACAGACATAATACATCATAATTCATAAATACTAGACAAAGGAATTTCTCATGGCCATAGAAATCAAATATTGCTAAATTCTGACAGGAATTTCTTTAGCAGTAGAGTAAAAGTGGAAATTTTAGTGTATTTTCTGTCCATGTGAATTTCTGCAACAAAGGGAAAACAAATTTGTTTTTTTCCCCCAAGGAAACACCATTAAAAAGAAAACTTATAAAAAGAAAACTTTTTTGCCTATTCCTTTTAGCCAGGAAACTGAAGCTATCTGATCTCTCATTCCCTTTTGTAATAAGTTAAATATTCTTGCATTTCATTTGAACTAATGAAGAAATCTAACATCACAAAGATTTACTTTTTGATATTTTTTTGAAAAATAAATCACATTAAAATAAAAATGTGAGTGTCTTATTAATCTGTAACAAACCAATTGCTCCATAGGGGAGTGTTTTTCCACTCTTGTGACAAGTGAATTTGTAATTATTAAGTTGGAAGGAATTAAGTGTTGAGGTACTTGCAGATTTGTTTTACAACTGCAGGGATACTTGTTACCTAAAGGGTTGAGAAACTCTGCACTAGATAAGCTTTTTAAATATGAAGTGGAATATGGAGTATCCTTTATGTACTGAAAATATTTGCAAACCATCAAGAGACAGAACAAAGACCAATGTTTGAACAAGTGCAATTAACTGGAAGAACTATCTTGTCTTTAATAATCTGCTAACAGTAAAATAAATAAATGTTAGACAAGACAAAACAAGACATCTGATCCAGATGGTATTCACATAAGGACATTTAAAGCTTAGTATGTATTATTTATCTATTAAGAAACATTGTTACCAGGAAAAATACATTGAGATTTCTCTTGTTTTCAAGAATGTCCTATATTTAAAGTGTATTAATAAATATAAGCGCTTGTGGAACTATTACTCAAATCCCAAATCTCAATTTATCATAACATATACTTTTTTAAAACTATAGTATTTAAGATTAGAAAACAGGGACAATAAAATAAAACCTTTTTAGTAATACAAATACTGTAGGTATAATGTAAAGGTGTTTGAAAATTAGCAACAAGAAAAAATGCTCACGGACCCAATACTGACAGTGCTGGTTAGTACATTACAGTCCTCTTCCTCAGAGTCTTGAAATGCGTAGCAAGGATATGTTATAAAATGATTTTATATGAGAAGTTACACAGCTACAAACAAATGGTTTGCACCAGCAAAATATCCAATGAACCCAGCCCTGGTGCACTCTAAGTCCAAAACTGCAAACATACTATAATATGGTAAGACAATGCACAAGCAGTCCAAGTGGCCATTCAAAAATAAACCCAATAAATTGAGGCACACAAGAGGGTTACAAAAATAATAACAAAACTTTATTAAACAAGACAATATAATATGATAGCCTAAAACAATTAAAAACATGTAGAAGGCAAGTCTTATTCAAATATTGTAACCAACTGTGTATACAACACTGAAAATATTATCCCCCCAAAAAAACATATATATAAAGTACATAATGGAGAAGTATACTAAATGACCTGTAATGAAAAAATATACAGCTACCCCAATAAGAAGTATAATATCAAAAAGTGCATAAAGTGTAAATACAATATTATAGACAAGTGCATACGTATAATATAAAAAGAAAACTGGTATACTTTCCATCTGAATACTAGGGATGGGTGAAAATTTTCACCTCAAACTTAAATCGGCAAAAAATGGCACTTTCTGCTTGGTGAATAATTTCCCATTAAAAGTGTTGATTTTCTGCTTTTTTCCTCTTTTTCCACCTAACTCACCCCATTGAAATCCATGGGAACATTGAAGTTACACACAACACATTGCAAATTTTATTTTATTTCCCAAAGACATAGTATAAAAAGGGCATGAGGGTGCCTGTGTTGGTGGGGTGTGGGGAAAGAATCAGTTGAACCGGGAATTTTTTTTGGGGGGTTGTTTACTGGGACTGGGGGGCAGTTAATACAAAATAAATCCTATATACAATTAAAAAAAACAATAAGACAAGGTATAAAAGGGATCTGAGGAATTAAAAAAACAATAAGACAAGGTATAAAAGGGATATGGGGAATTAATCAGTTGAACAGGGAATTTGTTTTGAGGGGATTCTTGACTCACATTGGGGGCACAGTTAATAAAAAAATAAAATAAAAAATAAGAAATTTGTATTTCAAGTGATACAGGCAGAAACTCCCGACATAAGCTGCCGCTGGGGTGGACTGATACTTGACTTAATAGAGTATTTTGTAGAGGATAACCTGTAAGATTTGTTGTTAGAGTTAGAGGCCCAAGCCCTGAAGACCTAGGCTTGTTAGAAACAAACCCCCAAGAATTGTTTATTTTTCTGTAGGACTATGTTTTCATTTTTTATTTTTCTCCAAAGCACAAGCCCTGAGAAAAAAAAATGCCAGCAGGTCATGTTCACTAGTTGCCACTGGCCATTGTCAAATGTCCTCCTCCTGAGTCTGAGTCCATAATTGCGGAATTTGCAACTGCTGTTCTTGCAGCTGCTGAGTTGTTTAAATAGCAGGATGATTAGACAGCTGAAAGGGAATGGGATCAACAACAGCAATAACATGAGTGATGAATGATTAAGGTTCCACTTGCCATGACTAGCTACAGTGATGCACCTGAGACAGTAGCAGCACAATAAGTAGCCCCCAGGCTATGTGGAGAAAAGAAGAAGTTGGCCAATAATTCTTCTCCACCTGCCCCTCCTCCAAAACCATCGGTGTGTTGTTATTAGAATATAATTTTTTCCCTTGAGACCAGGAACTGTGGCTCTAATCAGCAACTGCAATGTGCATAATGTGTGTGGTAAATAACATCTGGGGGCACAACTGTATCCAAACACCATGACACCTGAAACCAAGTACTGCCGCTGTCACTATAGCCCTTGTCCAGACACCACTAAGGATACATGACAACTTGCTGACAGTTTAATAGTAATGATGAACCCTCCCTGCCAGCATCTTAGCATATTCTGCAGGATGGTATCTCCTCAGATGCCGCTTGATGCACTGCTTTCTGCTCAGTGCACCACACAGTGTGCAATGGGCAGAGAAGAACTGCCACATCCTAACATCAACAGAGTGGCAATCATTTGGTGGGGGAGGCAACAATGAACTCTGTGGATTTGCAGAAGATGTAGTTACCCTAGAAGGTGATGGTGAGCTAGTTGTTTCACTCGTCATGGAACTTCCAGTCTGTGCCTGGGTTGCTCTATTCTTCATCCTCTTTGATCTCCACCTCACCTCTTGTTGCCTTTCTAGAGAGTCAGGGGATCCAGCAACAGCGGTGCTTGATTTCTGTGGTAGGTGTTTGGCTTTAACATGTTTGACATAAAGGTCATGGTATCTGTGTTTCATGTGTGATATTAGGGTGCTTGTGCCAAGGTGTGTTCCCTCCTTTCCTCTTCTCACTAACTTGTCACAAATTGTGCACAGTGCCATTGGTGATGACTGCACTGTGCCTGCCCCAAGAGAAAAATATTCCCACACATATGACTTTAGGTGGGAGGAAACAGATGGAGAAGAATGGCCTCTTTCTTCTTCTCCTCCACATTCCCCTTCACTGTCTGTGTCAGCGGATAATGTTGCTGCTGTTGCTGCTACTGCCTCAGATTCAGCACTGCAACTAGGACCAGTAGTACTGCTGGTGCTGGCAAGTGGAACCCGTCCTAGTCCCGCATCACTTGTTGGCCCCATTCCCACTGTGTCCACAGTGGTCTGTGGCACACTATCTTGCTCCTCAGCATCCTGCTGCCCTTGCATCTCAGCAGCAGAAGGAATTAGAGCAGCTGTAAATTCCTCAAACTCCAAAATCTCACGCTAGTGGTGGTGGTGCTGCCCATCCTCCTCCCTGTCTCCCATTCCTTCTCAGTTTCTTCTAAAAAGGCCATCAACGTCTCTTCCACCCCAGCTTTTCCACCATCATCATCATCACCACCACCACCACTAGTCCTTACGTGCTGCTGCTGTTCTATTACAGACATCTCACTGCTGCTTGGAGGAGGTGACAAGCAATGTGACAGAGGGTCCCCTAATGTCACACTTGCCATTTCTTGGTGATGTGAAGAAGGCAGACTGGCAGCAGTAGCAGCAGGGACAGTCAGCTTGACCATTAGTCTGGATGCTCTCAAATTTTCCCTTACCACTCCAGCTGCTTCACCATAACTGCTACTACTACTAACACCAACCACATCAAGTTCAGCTGAAGAGTCTTCTTCCTCAGTCTCGCAGTCACTAGTAATATGAGGATATTGTTGTTGATTACCCCCTCCTTCACTCTTAACACTAACAAGCTGCTGGACCTTAGTAGTAGTAGCACTAGCACTGACAGGACTGCTTGGGAATGGTAAGTGTGATTTAGGGTCCTTTGCTGTCACACTTGGCATTATTTTCACATCTGGCAGCAGGTACAGAAATGGTGGATGCAGATACACCAATGGTGGCACTAGCAACAGGGGCAGCACATCTGGCAACAAGCACAGCAATAGTGGCTGCAGGTACAGCACTGGTGCAGCAAGGGCTGCACATCTGGCAGCAGGTACGGTAATGATGGCTGCAGGTACAACAATGGTGGCACCAGCAGCAGGGGCAGCACGTCTTGCAGCAGGCACAGGCAGTTGACCTGTCCTGCTCTTTCTAGTACTACCCTTTGCTCCCTCCCTTCCCATTCCCTTTTTTCCCTCCCTTCCCATTACATTCCTCAAGATCCCTTGTGGTGATACAGGGGGACTGAACAGCATTGGTTAAGTACTGCTCACTTCCTCCTCCCCTCTTCAGACTTAGTGGACACATAATAATGGTCCTTCAGTTCCTCCTTTTACTGCTCATAATGATAGTAGTCACTATGCACCTCTCCTGCCTCAACAAATAACAGCAGAACAGAACAGCACATCTACCTCGCTCTGTAGCTGCTTTTATTGTGTTTCACTTCCTGGAATATGTTACATTTTTATAGCGAAAATAACGTAAATGAATGGATGGAAACTTTCTAGCCACTGAAAAATTGGTGGGGAATTTTGGCCAATGGGCGAAAAACGCAGACATTTTACTTGCTGTTTTAAAAACTGATTTTCTCATGAAAAAGCAGACAATAATGTGGTTTTCGCAGAATTTCTTGTGAGAACACGGCGACAACTTCCCTACCGAAGACCCATGGTCAGATAAGAGGAATAAGAGAATATGATAAACCTTCAACCCAAAGCCCATAGCGTACTGCCACTCCTGCAGCTTCACCATGGGAAATGGGATATCCCACTATGAGGTCACCCATAAATGAAATCTCAACCAATCATTAATTGCTACATCATCATGTGTTGTCTTATTTTCCCATAATGGTAAAGAAAGGCAAAAGCCTGCTTGCCACCAGATGATCACTTTACCATAATACCTCAAGTCTAGTGACCACGATAAATGCAACAATTGTTGTAAAAGATATCTTGAACTGGCACAATGGGTACATTCATAAAAAGAGGCGATTCAGGCCAAAACATATAACAATGATATCAACCAATACATGTAAAGCAGATAATAAATATCCCCAATAAGTCATAATTCATTATGGCAAGTTAGGCATTAAATACAATTATTATATGTTCAGACAACTATGGCATCATGCATTAGGTGTAAAGAAGATAATAACCACCAATAAACCATAATCCATTTTTATAAGAAAGGTGCACCTTGGCCCTTACAAGGTTATAGTTTAACCCTGTATGCAACAAATAGTTACAATAAAAAGTCCTCGTTCACAGATGGAGATGTATCATTATCTAGTATTGAATATAAATCACTTACACAAGTATGTAACATAGTAACATAGCTGATGAGGCTGAAAAAAGACATGCGTCCATCAAGTCCAGCCCATGCCAAAAACACCCCTGTTGATCCAGAGGAAGGCAAAAACAAGCCCTATGAAGCCATTTCCAAGTTAGCCCCAAGTGTGTAAAAAAATTCCTTCCTGAGTCCAAATCGCAGTCAGATATTTCCCTTGATCAACAACCTATCGGAATTAAAGCCATCTGTCATAATTTTCAATATTGTTCTGTGCTAGATAGGCATCCATTGCTTTTTTGAAAGCAGTTGCATTATCTGCAAGTATAACATCCAGAAGCAAAGAATTCCATAGCTTTACTACCCTTACTGTAAAGAATCCCTGCCTTTGTTTTAGTCAAATGCGCCTTTATTCTAGTCTTAATGGATGACCTCTTGTTCTTAGCTCAGCTCTTTACATGAATAATTCATTGGCTAGATCTTGATTGTATTTGTAAATGGTAATCATATCACCCCTTAGATGTCTCTTCTCTAATGTAAACAATCCTAGTTTGGCTAGTCTCTTTTTCTAACTCAGATCCTCCAATCCCTTTATCAGTTTTCTTGTACATCTCTGCAACCTTTCCAGTTCAACAATGTCTTTTTAAAAACTGGTGCCCAAAATTGTACTCCATATTCTAGATGATGCATAACCAAGGATTTATAAGAGGTAGGATAATATCAGCAACCCTTGCATCTACAACTCCTTTTATGCAGGCTAGTACCCTATTTGCTCTTGCAGCTGCTGAGTGACTCTGCACACTGCTGTGAAGTTTATCATCTATCAGTACTCTTTAATCTTTCTCTAATGAGGAATCCCCAAGTTGTTTCCCATTTAGAGTTCTCAATCCATGTGCAGATATCACCTCCCAAACCGGTCTTTTAATTTATGCAGTAACCTGTTGTGAGGCACTGTATCAAAGGCTTTTGCAAAATCCAAGTATACTACATCAACAGCAATTCCTTTATCCAAATTACTACTTATTCTTTCATAAAATGCAAGTAAATTAGTCTGACATGTTCTATTCTTTATAAAACCATGCTGATTCCTACTAATAATTTTGTTTGTCTTCACATAGTTCTGAATACTGTCAGTTAGTAACCCTTCTAGGATCTTACCCACTATAATATTTGAAGAGAATCACCTCATAAGTATGGTTAGCCCAAACAATTAATACAAATCCGAAATACATATCATGCGACAATTGCTGTATTTATTGTGGTCACTATACTTGAGGTATTATAATAAAGTGCTTCGCTATGGGATTTGTTCCTTGTAAGCTTCTATGGTTTATATGGGTTGTGAGCGGGCTCTTGCCTTTCATCTAACCTTCCCGTAGATCACCATTTTGAGAAAAGGGGACACCACATGGTAATGTAGCAATTGTTGATTGGTTGAGATTTAATTTATAGGGGACCTCATATTGGGATATCCTATTACCCCTGACAAAGCCACAAGAGTTGGGATAAGCATTGGGCTTTGGAAGAAGGCTAGCCATATTCTCTTATTACGTTCATGTGAACGTGAGTATTCAGATGTAAACAGAAGTAAACAGGTTTTTTTTTACTTTTTATATTATCTGTATGCCCTTGTGTATTAGATTGTACGAATGTATAAGCCCGTGTACACGGTCCAAGGTCTGGGTAATGTTAACCCTTTGAGTGCCAGAGGGGTACCCCTCTGGCACTCAAAGGGTTAAGCGTCCACTACCTCACTGCTCTACGCAATGCAGTCTTGTGTCGCCTCACTCACGCGATGCACTCATGCACAGTAGAGACTGCCTCAACGCGCGCAGTCTCTACTGTGCATGACGGCTTCTGACAAACATCCTAGATAATTATTATATAGGATTTGCACTTTATGCAGTTTTTTGATATTATACTCCGTATTGGTGAGGCTGTAAATTTTTTGATTATAGGTCATTTAGTATACTTCTCCATCATATACTTTATATACATGGCTTTTCTTTTGGGGTAATATTTTCAGTGTTGCATGCAGCTTTTGAAATATGATCTACAATGATTGATATAATATTTGAATATGACTTGCCTTCTACTTGTTTTTAACTGTTTTTAGACTATCATAACTTCTACATACCACCAGGGGTGAAGATTGGCGAGTTGGAGATCCAAACAGGTGACAAAATACTATCAATTGTGAGGGCTAGCGATCACAAGTAACTATGAGAGTTGTAAAGCTGTAGTTCTGATATACGTGAGAAATGTCTCTATGGAAGGGGATTATGCTATTCATATAATATATATTATGGTCGACTACAAAGATCATTGTCAGGATTGCACTTATTTGTTGCTGGGCTGACAGTTATGGTGTTTACCATGACACCTTGGTATCTGACTGATTCTAGTAGTGTACACCATGGAAGATTCCATATTTTATATGTTCATTGATTTGGCAAGATTAAGTTGATATTTTGGGACTTTGGATCCAATAGAAGACATTTTTTCCATAAGATATATTTTATGCTTTTTGTATTGTTTATATTTTATGATTTCTTATGTATATATTTTTTATTATTCAGTATATGGTCCCCTACAGGTATATATTTGAGTGCATTTCCCTGCTTATATTTTTGGTTTATTAGATTGCATATTTGAATGTTGGTTTCGGATTCTGCTTCAAACTAAATAAAATACCATATGTGCATCCTAAACATTTCCACTGGTGCACATTTTAATCTATATATTCATGGTATGATTGGTGTTTTCCTAAGTTTATCTTCTAGGATACATGTTATGATATGAAGGGGGTATACGCTGGGTGTGGGACAATTGAGTGATAGGGGTTAAGTTTGGTTCCCTCTACTTAGTAAAGTATGACCAGTTTTTGAGTCCATTTCTAAGCACTTATAAAAGTGGTTGGTGGATGTACTAACCGGTATTGGTGGTACTGGGTATGTGAGTCTTTTTTTCCCTGTGGCCAATTTTTCACACATCTACCATGGGCACTTTTATATTATACTTAAAGTATTTATATTACAATAAAGGGTTTATATTATTGTCCCTGTTTTCTTACCTTTAACACTATGTTTTAACAAATTATTATGATAAATTGAGATTTTGGATTTGAGTAAGAGTTCCACGAGTGCTTAGATTTATTAATAAACCTGTAAGATTTCCTTTGGGGGGTGTTCTGAGCTGCTGTTGAGCTAATTTTGCACCTTCTGATTTTCTGTTTATATGTATATTTATATGGATAGTGCCCTAGGCTATTGGTTGTTCTGCTTGTTATCAGTGGGCCTACCCCCTGCCTTATCATTGGCTGGCAGCTGCATAACCACTTGGACATACCCAGGATCTATCTGGCCTTCACAGCAAAGTACATTCAATGGAGAACACCAACTGAATGGCTGGAAGTGACTTAGTGCTCGATCCAAATGTTGGAGATAAAACCAGCGTGAATAAAAAAAACTGCCTTTGCAAGTTAACCAAGACTGGGTAACGTGAGATTCAAATGTTACTTACCCAGACGAGTTAATGAGCGACGGCCTACAAAACACACAAAAACTACAAAACTGGAGTCGCCTAAAATCTGACCTCACCGTTGACGCAAAACACACAAAAAACGTGAGAAAGGTCCCAATAAAAAAAACAAGCGAAACATCCAACTTTACCGAGTGCCCCAGACAATCAGAGCACCCCAAAGTATCATGTTCAGTCAAATAAACTATAAATAGACCCAAAATCACCTACGTATCTTTGTCTGTTTTCAAGTTCACAGAGCTAGATCTCAGGACCCAAGGAGTGGAGGTTAGTTAAAGAGAGAAAGGGAGTTGAGGCGCGCACACACACAGGTAGAAGGAGAGATTGACAGCACACATAGCGAAACATTATACACTTTTATACATACCAAATACACGCATTCAAACACACATACACACACACAGAGACCATTTTTTTTCGTTAGTAAAACACATACACTTATACTTTTTTTGATAGTGTGAGTCTGTGAGTGCAAGTGAGTGACAGAGAGTGAGTGAGTGTGTGAGGGCCTGTGTGAGTGCCTGGGTGTGAGTGGGTGAGAGGAATGGAGAGGAGAGGAGAGGAGAGGAGAGAGGGTTGGGGAGTGTAGGAGGAGAGGAGGAAGAGATGCAGGTGGGCATCCCTGGTCAGGATAGGGGAGGGAGAGTGAGATCCCTGGGGCAGAGGGGCAGCCACACCAGAGAAGGCACATCCAGTGCAGGGGCAGTGGAGAGAGTGGGACGAGGGGTAGTCCAGGGGGTGAACAACGCACAGCCGGGGCCAGTGCAGGCAGGGCTGGAGAGCCACAGTTAGGGCTCTCATCAAACTTCTGGGGGTGAGGAGGAGGAGAAGGCAAGAGAGCCCAGATTCAGCGAGGAGGAGAACCTCGTCCTCTGTGAGGCAGTGATTGCCTCCGAAGGGTGCAGTCGTTGGGATGGAGGCCAAGCAAAAGGCTGCTTGGAAGGAGGTCCTGGCTGTGGTGAATGCTTTGTCCAGCCGCAGCCGGTCGCTGGAGTCCATCAAGAAAAGGTGGACAGACTGCAAGGCCAAGGTAACATAGTAACATAGTAATTTAGGTAGAAAAAAGACTTGTGTACATCTAGTTCAACCCTTTTCCTATTTCTATTTACCATCGTGAAGGTGAAAAAGAAGATGGGAGAGCAGGCCTTGCATGCTGCTGGCACAGGGGGTGGTCCGCCCCTGCTTGTGGAGTACAGCCAATGGGAGGAGGCCGTGCACAGGACGATCTCCTCTGTAATGGTGTGTGGGATCCCTGGATGGAGTGACACCGGGAAGAAAGTAGTCTCCAGTCCACTGGTACGTGCATCAAGGCCCACACACACATCACACAAATCCTGACAACTAACAGACAGAGGCCAACAGAGTGACACCTGAACACATGGACAGCATTCCACACCACAATTCAGCAACACAGCTTGGAGGGATGTCAAACAAGGACAGAATACTTGACCAACCCAGCCTGAATGGTAATGGTCAAGTCCCTGTTGAACCCCCTTCATGCTGTTGACAACAACATCATGCACAGCACAAAAACAATGCACACTGTCATGTGTCAGTCACAGATCTAACTGTTATGTCATACATAGAGTGACAAAGATGTCAGCATACAACCCCTTGAGTGCCACAGGGATAAGTAATGCATTGTTCGACAATACATTGGCTAGTCCCCTGGCACCCAAAGGGTTACCAGAGCATAGCAAGGAGGGAAATTGGTGTGTTTCCTATTGTACTGTTACTGCATGTCAGGGCTAGGCGTTGTACATGTAGGTAGTTAGTCCAAGTCGAAGGTTCAGCTTTCTGCATCATATGTAGCCTGCAGAGTGTGGATGGCCAGGAGGCATTCACCGTCATCCCCACTCTGCAGGACATATGTGATTCACAAGGCTCAATCCTGATGGAGGGACATTCACTAGGGTGTCAGAAAGAGGTGACAATGTGAACATGACAACTGCAGTGTCATCACACCTGCAATCCCTTTGTTATTCTGTGGAGCCAATGCACTGAGATCTAAACAAAATGTGACATATCAGTGCTTAATCTCCATAGCATAACATAGGAAAATGTAGAAGTAACCCCCAATAGTACAGTATAACCATGCACATGTTTGCTGTTTACTAGGATCTTGGCTGTCCTGGGGTGTGTTCATGTGTCCTCAAGCTGATTAGGTTGTTGGTGTGTCTGTTAATGTTGCTGACATCAATGGTTGGACTCTGTAGTCATTGGTCATCACTGGTGCATTGCTGTGTTAAGAGTTCATAGTGTTTTTGCTGTTGAGGCCTAAGTGTATGACATGCAATGGGTTTGTGTCACTCAAGGTGTGATGCTTCAGTTTTGGTCACCACATGGATCCTGATGAATGGGGATAGCAAGGAGGTATATGCCTTGTCATCCCCACTGCTCAGGATACACAGGATGACCATATCTACACCACTGTAGGTTAGTAGAATCAATGTATGTGATCATATCAAGCTTAGCAATGTGTGTCAGGATGGTAACCAATGCATTTCAAAGCAATGCAATGCATACCATCCTGCCACTCAACGGTTCACATGTCAATGTAATAGTCTTGCAGCACTCCTGTCATGGCTCACATCACTGATTACATCATGTCATTTCCACACACTGCACACCAGTCAGTACAGGCAGAGGACTCCGGAGGCACCTCCTCTGAGGAGCCCACCACGTCCAGGGCACTGCCACCACAACCACCACTGCAGCAGCAGCCCCACCATGGTCCCCAGGGTTCACCCCACCATCAGCAGCCACAGCAGCAGCAGCTGGCCTACCAGGCCCCATCGCAGCAGCAGCAGGGCTACCAGGCCCCACCGCAGCAGCAGCAGTGCTACCAGGCCACACTGCAGCAGCAGGGCTACCAGGCCCCACCACCACCCCCGGGTAGGCATCTGATGCCCGAGATGGTGCCTATGCCGCAGCTCTCCGGGTTCGGGCCAACCCCTAGGCCACGGTGACACATGTGACAGGAGGACACACAGGGGTCCACATTTGAATGGCCCATTGGGTATGAGTATGTGGGGCTCCTGGGGGAGCCACAATGCCCCCAGGCAAGGGAGGTGTTCACCCTACCACCACCAACAACGCCATCACCACCACTAACACAGGTTAGCCACTCAGAGGCCAGGGAATACAAGGGGAGTAAGGGGCCCAGGAATCAGCACCTGTTCTCTTCACAAAGCACCCATGGTGTTGAAGGTCCTCCTGAGGCACTCCATGGGAGTCTGCTCCCCCATGCTAAACCACCGCCTCCACAAGCCTCCATTGTCTCCACACCCATTAACACCCACAGGCACAGTGGCCCTTGATGCAACTTGTGTGGCCATCCAGTGGGAGCAGCTCACGGTCATTAGGAGGTGCGCCCGAGCACTGAGATGGGTTGGGCTGACCCTGGGGCAGATCATGGGGTGCCTCAGGGCCATTGAGGCACAGCAGGTGGTGGTGAACACACAGCATCTCCAGTTCCACATTGGGATGATGGAGATCCTCGGCCACATGCTGGTCGAGATGCAGGACTCCAACCGCAGGCAAAATAAGTGGCAGGACCAGAGGGGTCCAGTGATGCATCACCAGCCAGCAGTGATCCAAGACCACCACCACCAGCCACCAGAACCCCTCGGGTAACCCGCCAGAGTCAGAGGGAATCCACCTCTACAGCCCCTCCAACCCTCCAAAAAAAACAAAAGTAAGGCCAACTTTCTCCAGGCCCTTTAAATAAATATTTTGCACTTTTTCATAACATCTGTGTCCATGCTTGTTTCCTATTCAAGATGTTGTTTGTTTGGCAGAGTTGTCTCCAATGCATTGCAAAGCTATGCAGTGAACACAACTCATGCACATCTAACATGGGTGTCAGGTAATGAGTTGTCTCCAATGCATTGCAAAGCTATGCAGTGAACACAGCTCATGCACGATGAATGGCGGGTGAACAGACACATCACATACGGACATGTTTGTCCAAGTTCAATTCAAAGACATTTGAAAGCCAAACAACATCAGTGTGTTGTTCCATGATGTGACTTGAACTTGAACAACATGAACACATTAGATATATCAACAGATCAACAACATTATCACAATTAAGGGGATAGTAATGCCTAGAATGTTTGAACAAATATGTTTTAGGGTTCATCCCCCTGAGTAGAACAAGGGAACTCCCAGTGCTGAAGGGTGTTTCATTCACAGGTTATTTCAGCTCACAGTTGTTTTTTAAATAGGAAAATCACAGTGGCCTGACATTGTCAAGTGGCACTGTTGATACACCATCCTATGGAGATTCATGGTGCTGGGATCAGAGCTGTCCATGGGATGCTGTAGCAACAGTGCCACTGCACAATTTCAGGCCACTGTGAGATTTGATGTATGACGTTCAACTTTGAGCTGAAATAACTTTGGAATGAAAAGCACGGGGAGTTCCCTTGTTTTACTCAGGGGGAAGAACCCTACTAGATAGGTTAAAGAAACATATTCAGTATTACTATACCTTTAAACCCTGACAGGGGAGGGGTGATCAATGACACAAGATAGTCATATGTGATCAGATTTCTAATTGACATGGACACCAACAGGTGATCCTCATGGACGTCGATTCAACATGTCACCGGAACAAACCTCTGGACCATGAGAGGTCATGCCATGGATGCCTGAAGAGGATGAAAACAAGACTGGAAGGTGCACTACGAACACAACAGTCATGCTATTACTGACCCATCATCATGAGTGCCATGAGTTCCAGAGTTGTACACAACACATTGGTCAGCAATGCTTTGGAGACCTTACTTGCACTCCACTGGGACAGCTTGGTTATTTGACATGGAGTGAACAATCCATTGCTTGTCAGGGTGTTGTCTAGCCATCATGACCTTATGGGGTTCGTATCACGGTATGGCAAGAAGACATATGTATATGTGAGTGGGCACACACATCAGTGTGTAAACCAAGACCCGTGAAACAAAGGAGCTATTTCATGGATCTCGATCTACATACTAATGAGGTGTGTGCTCAGGGTCGGCATGGCACACATACATATGTCTGCTTGCCATCCCCTTGATGGACACCTCATATGGTCCTGATGCCTAGACAAGACATTGACAAGCAATGGAGTGGCATATTCACTGTGCTACACACACATGAACAAATCAGCATGGCAGGCCTTCAGCCGGAGCATGAACAGTTGCATCAGGTGACAGCTGTTGGACAGGGCTACTCCACTGCCTCCACTGTCATCTTAGGTACAAACATGTGTACATACTGGTGTTGGTTTGTCTTTCTGTCAGTGTCTCTCTCACACTACATCTGAAGAGGGTGGACTGTCACTGTTAAACAGCAGTAAGGTGTTGTTCATGTGGTCATAATGATGGGACCAAAACAAAGGGGATGAATCACACCAGCTCTGTACATAACTCCTTACTCAAGATAAAACTGTAATCAGCTGAGGTACCCGCATAGGGATGTACAATGATACCGAAGGAAGGGAACAAAAGCAACTGGTTAACTAACCGGGAAAAACCACCAGGCGGTGCACCCCCCCTCCCAAGCAAGACACCTGATAACTTATGCACATTCTGGGAGTATACCAAACCAAACCAAAGCTATATCAGGCAATACAAAATTAATCAAGTGAATGCATCGAATAAATTAAAAAACATCCAGCACAGGTATGAAGACATTCCAACATTGAATAATGCCTCTATAGACTGAGAGCAAGTATATGTAACAAACGAGCAATACCGTGTATCCACAAACAATTCAAAGTGGCCCATTAGCAATGTGCAATATTACCATACATATAAAGTGCAATGTGATAATAATCCAAAAAGTTTTAATACACATATACTTATCTCTATGAATATAAGTAAGAGCACAAGGGGAGATCAAACTGTGTGACTCCTGGAGTCATAGAGATAAATATATGATGTGTATACATACTTTGTTTATTATTAACACTTTGCACTTTATATATATGATAGTATTGCACATTGCTAATGGGCCACTTTGAATTGTTTGTGGATACATGGTATTGCACGTTTGCTTTACATATACTTGCTCTCAGCCTATAGAGGCATTATTCAATATTGGAATGTCTTCATGACTCAATATTCCTGTGCTGGATGGTTTTTAATTGATTCGATGTATTCGCGTGATTAAGTTTGTATTGCCTGATAAAGCTTTGGTTTGGTTTGGTATACTCATGTAGTGTGTGTCAGTTATTCATTTTTTTGGGGGGGGGCACCGCCTGGTGGTTCTCCTCTGGTTGGCTGACCCCTTCCTTTCTACCCTTTTTTCTGTATGACGTGGTCATAATGGACTAATGGTAAGGTGTGTGTTATCCAGGTAATTGTTTTCTGGTGTGTCTGTGGTTAGTGGTGTGATTATTTGTGATTGGTATGTACCTGTCAGGTGTGTGTTTTGTCTCCCTGGACTGCTGAGGTTACATAGGAGAGCTTGATTTGTTGTTGGAGTGACAGGTGTGCATGTTGTGTTGTGTGTTAACCCCTGTGGGTCAAAGGTGTGTTGGGATGGCTTATGTTATGTTGCTTTGTGTTCCCCTTGTCCCTGTGGGGTTGCTGGATTCTTATTGTTTGTCTGTGACTTGTTTGTATGGTGTCGGCCAGTGGTTCACAACCAGAGTTTCATGTCATGTTGGTGCGCCATGTGCACCAGCTCAGGGTGTGTCACTTTTCCCATGTTGCTATGTTCTGCATTAATGATTGATTATATTGATTTTACACATTTTTTGGGAGATGTGTGTATGGGACATTTGATCACTATATTCTCCTCATTGCCATTGACACAGTGGGACCTGATGTTGGGCATATGTTATTTTTATTTGTGTATTCCCTTGTGCCCTCAAAGGGTGCCCTGGAACATCCAGATTGCATGTTGGTGGTGTCTTAGGCGGAGGGGATGTGAACCACTGTTGTAGGCCTTGTTGTTGTATTTGCTAGGCATTGCAGGGGTTAATATCTGACCTCTGTATGCTTGGCTTATGTCCTTGGATGACCTGCTTCTCTGTTTTAATTTCTTCAACGGTGGTTTTCTACACTGAGTTGTGTGATGTTCGCCAAAAAAAAAGGGTGTTAGATTTCTGGAGGAAAATGTTGTAGTTTAACTCGTGTTAGACCTAACTCCAACATTTGAATGGCTCTGGGCTTCGCTTCTACATTGTTCTCTATGGGCGAGATTTTGTTGTTTTGGAGACGGGCGACGTGTGTTTCAGAATTGCCGTTATTTCTTACTAGTGGGAACATTCGCATTGCTTACTTGACGTACAAAACCACCGTCACCATTTTTTTCTGCCGACGCCAACATTTGGATCGAGCCCTTAATCCCTTACTAGGGCTTTCAAGAGGAGCCTGCACCAGTCACCACTACACAATTAACATTTATTTTAAGGAATCATGCTATTTTTTATTAAATCTGTGCACTTCTGTGGCAGTATTTTATTTACTAAATCCCCATAGAGTTGGGTTAATAAAAAAACAGATTGCAACTTAAACTAGCCGATGTTATGTTTTTATTTATTATAGTGAAATAAGTTAACCCTTTGAGTTGCAATGTGTTGCATACTCCTCAAAGAGTTAAAGCTATTCAGTCCATTCATTGAATTCCTATAAGAAATAGTTTACATATATTCATACTCTAAAATATACATTATTATAAAAATAATTACACAGTACATTTATGACATTTACAAAAGAAAGCAAAAATCCATATATTCCATGCAAGATCTTCCAAAACAAAATTTTTTGTTGTTGTTGTTTAGCCCATTGCCTGCAGAGAGAAAACAATGTATCATCATGGAAAGGAGAGAGTTAATCAACCTTTGAAAATCAAATCCTTAGAAAAGCAAATTAAGCTAAAGAATGTGTTAAAATTCCAAACTATTCTAGTGTGTACACATAAAATATTCCCAGAGGGCTTTCTCCCATTAATATTCCAGGCACATTTTGCATTAAAGCTAGCTTATTGTTTTCTGTTTAAAAAGGATTTAGTTGAATCTAGACTGTGAACATCTTTACAGCAGCATCCAATAAAATAACAAAGAATAACACAAATAAGTACTCTATAAAATAGCAGTAGCAACAGTTTAAGTTATTTGGGGTTGTTTTTTTGTCTGGAATTTCTAGCATCCAAAAGTGTTAGGATGGAAATTTGTAGTATATAAAGTAACATAAAATATAATACTTTTCTAAATAACAAAACAAAGGTGTTGCAACATTAGACAATTTGTGACAAGAAAACAAGTCTATTTCTTAGAGATATCACAAAATTATCTTGTATCACACACTTCTAGTCAGACCTCCCATCTGCATATCACCGTTATTGTTGGGGGTGGGTGAAAACGCAAAAGCAAAACATGAAAAATGGCACTTTTCACAGTGTACTGGTGAAACGAAAGGAAAAAGAAGTAGAAGCAGTTCATGGACATGTGGGTGGTAGTAAAGTCTTACTGCAAAAACTGACTGTGGCCATGGGTTCTCCAGCTTGCTCAGTACATTACAATGCTTTTCCTCCTCCTGAGGCAGCTGTTTGTAAATGTGACATGAAAAGTTCCACTTCACCGAGTAGTAGCACTAAACCTTTTAATATTAAAGATGAAGAGTTGCATTCTAGTGTTGTTGCATAGTGGAGGAGGACTTAGCAGTGAGAAATCTGCAATGTCTGACAGTGATAGTAACACCCCATCTTAAAGGGATAGAAATTCTTCGTTTTATCTTTATTTTATTTTGTAGGCATTAAAAAAACATGAATAACGATAAAAGTCTTTATGGTTTGAGAGATATTCACAAGCAAAGTTTCCCCTCCTGCCCCTAGTGTAAGCCATCTCTTCTCAGATGTGGAAAGCAGTCCACAGACAAGACAGATAACAGCAGGGGACAATCTTCTTCCTATGAGAACAATGAAAGCCTTGCCCCCCTTGACAAGTTTTTCAGGTTTTTCCCTTATCTTAATTGAAGATTGTCCCTCTCTGCAGTCTACCTGGGCACCTCCCTTCTGATCTGGCTGAGCAGTGTTACATCAGTAAAAGGGGCAGAAGAGGGATACTTTGTTATTGAATTATTCTTGAATTACAACTCTGACAGAATTTAAATAACACTCTCCAAAGTCAAAATACTATGATGATTAATTAGAGCTTCTTTTATTATGAAACGTTACTATCCCTTTAAAATAGGGATCAATGTTCTATAAACTCCACTAAGGAAAACAAAAGAAACATTTTCAGACTACAAAAAAACTTATAAACATATGAAAGCAGCAGTAAGGAAGAAGATGCTGATGACCTAATTATTGATGATTATGTTGATTTGGAATATGTCCCTCCACTGTTTTGCTATTCTCCTGATCCATATGGATTAGAAAGTGAGAGTTATGATGGGATTGCCAAAAAAGGAAAAGACTAATTCTTCCAGCAATAAAAAGTTCTTTGAAACTGAAAAGTTTGTGTAAGTGTTCGTGATTACCTTAGTTCTGAGGGGAGCTGGCCGCTTCATTGCTCGAGTGGGCAGGCTGTCTACTCTGCTTGCAGCCTTGTAGCCATGCCGCGTCTGGTGTCTTCAGGAGAGCTGGTCGCCTTGGTGCTCATCTGGGAGGCCGGTCTCCTCTCTTCTGCCCCTTGCAGCTCCTGACATGTCTGATGGTTTCCTCTTCCTGACAGCAGAGTCGGGCACGCATCACTGGGATTCCCTATAGTGGCATTGTGTCCCGGTTCTTAAACAGACAGGCCCATTTAGTGCTCCACCTCCTGGGGGTGGGGAAATAGGTATTTAACCTGCCTGGATACTACACCAGTGGCCCTTTAGTGGTGTTCCAGTGCAGTCCTGTTTAGCTGTGTCCGTGAATGATCCTTGGCTAGTCTATATGTCTATCCAGTGTCCAGTGGATGTGCCAGAGTTGTAAAAGCAGATAATTGGTGTTGGAAACATCATATGGCAAGAAAGATTATGTGACCAAAGATATGTGGACAAGTAGCCAGAGTACAAACTATATGGCTACTACTGGTCACTTAGTATATTTTCCATCAGTGGATAGCAGTTGCCCCCTCTGTCTCTGTCACTAATAGTAAAGGCCTGCTGCATTTTAGCCAGTTCTATATTTAGTGCATTGTGTAACATAACTTGCAAGAGCATAACCACTTGTCCCATAACGGCCTAAAATGTAGGTCCCAACTCCGTCCCTACCAGTTGGAATTCCATATTTTACATGTGGGACTATATATATGAGCAGAACAAAGCCATTATTGAATATCCAGTTTTTAAGTGGAGTTCCTTGGAGGGGATTCTTTGTCATATGGTCAATGGCATCTAATAGGGGACTCATTTGAGCTGCCAAAGTCTTTTGTAGAGACCACCTTGCTGGTTAATCATGATGGTGCAGGAATCAGATACTTCTACTAATATTTGAATTACAGAAAAAAAATGAAGAGCGTGGTTGATGATTCTTACAATTATGTCAAAACAGACATGAACCACCTGCTATCATGCACCATCCACCCATAGTCTCTCCATTAAAAGTGAGGAATGCAGTCTTGCTACATTGCTGGATCTCTCCTTTAAACTTAACTTTTCAGAATATGCAAGGAGTAGGAAGCAGCACTCTTGGGGATAATTCTGTGAAACCCTAATAAACTGAGTGGAAGACTGCATTGTGGAGGATGAAAGACAAATGCTGGGGCAAAACTACTAGAAAGCATAGTGAAAAAGAAGTAAGCAAAAGGATCATACCCTCAAACGTATCAGCAACAACAGTACCACAGCTGAACATATGTCATCATGACAGAAAGCATATAAGATGTGGCACTCTAACATTTGTGGTGGCACTGGTACATGTACAGTATATGGGTCTTGCATTCAGAATATGGTTTGGTAACTGATGCACATGACCACTTTCTGGCTCCAATGAGTGGCCCCACTGCATGAGAGATCATAACAGTATACATGCAGGGTAACTATGTTCTAGGCTAAAATGCTGACCCACCTCAATACTGGTAAATGAAACAATGTGTGTGTGGCCACATTGATGTGTACTTCTGTGGAAACCCTTAGTTGCCCACCAGCAAGCATGTAGGCAGATCAGGTTGTCAGTGCAGCTGGTTATATCATTAATGACAGTAGGATATACACAAAAAAAAAACTATAAACCTTCACTCCTACAGCTAAAGTGAAAAATAAAAAATAGTGTGTCCTGTAAAGGGCATATATAATAATGTGAATAAATTTTGAGACTCTAGTTGCTCACATTTTTGGCCAAAGAAGGGGGTAAGCTTGCCAACCTCGCCAAGGTACCTCAAGTGTGGCGAGGACCTACACTAAACACTTGAGACCCTATCTAAAAAAATAAGAAAAAAATAATAAATGAATTAAAATTGTCCCAGAAGAAATATTGCAGTAATGCGTCGGAAATGGACCCTTAAATGTATAGGTTCTCTACAATGTATGAATGCCAATGTATGCAATAAAAACAATTAATACACAAAGATAAAACAGGGTCAGTGGGGTTCCTACCACACAAGTCTGCTGTTGTGGATGTCCATACAAAGGACTGAGACTATCTCAGCCTCTATATAACCACCAGCAGACTCCAAGAGGAGCAATTGGTTGGAGTAGGCAAAGAATATAAAAGACTAAAGGCCAGAATGTGGGAAAGAGTAAGGTGTAGTGTAGCATACAAATGTGATATTAATAAAAGTGAAACGCTGCTATAAGTAAGCATAAGGAAATATGTGAAAACCAACAGAAAAAAAACAGCTTACGGCTCTGTATCACTTAGTATTTAAAAATATGTGTGTATGTATTAATAATACATGTTCAATATTAATTGTATTTAGTGATAATTTTTGATTTATGTAAAGTGCTCTTGGAAAGATAAGGGTACCTGAAGTGTGCAGCAAGGAAAAAGATGGTTCTCCAGTCCTCCAAAAGGTGCAAACACAAAAAAACTATAAACCTGGGCTCTTCTAGCTAAAGTGAAAAATAAAAAGTAGTGTGCCCTGTAAAGGGCATATATATTAATGTGGATAAATTTTGAGGCTCTAGTTGCCCCCTTCTTTGGCCAAAAATGTGGGCAACTAAAGCCTCAAAATTTATTCATAAATTTGTTTGTTTTTTTCTGACAGTAGGATATGTCTATCTGGCAATAGCCCTGGTAGACTTCTATTTTTAAAAATGAACTCTCGTTTAATGCCATACAAGCATTTTTTAGACGTGGAAGAAAACACAGGACAGAGAAGCATAAGGCACATGTAGTAACATCAGCACTGAGAAGGAGGGATTTGCACAGTTGTCACAAGTAATGGGTAAATTTTCACAGAAATACACAATCTGACCCTCATTCACAGAAACTCCCATGCATTAAACCCCATAAAATGTCCACCTTTTAGATATTTCCATTAAAATTCCCACAAGAAATGTTCTCATATGACCAAGAACTCCCCTCGGGGGAGGGTCAGACTCAGAATGTGGGGTTCTACTGTGACCAGTGCAGTGGGGCAAGGCTGGGACTCGGAGGCCAGCATGAATTGTTCAATGGCTATTGTGGGACAAGGCCAGGGAAAATGACACTTTCACAGAAGGTGGAAAGTACTGTTTTTCAACATTTCTCTTTTTACCACGTGTTTTCCCTCATCCCCAGTTGCCACCATCTAAGACAGTTGGGACCAGTGCTATGAACATTGAGGAATGATTGACAAATAATTAATGATATGTGGTTACACTGAAATCATGCTGCAGGACTACACAGAAAGGCAAGCTTTGAAAAAACACTAACAGGTATATCCAGAAAGGCAATCCTTAACAAAAAAAAAACTTGCAGGTTTATGGTCAGATAATCTACTACCAGGAACATTATATACAACCCACCAGAAATAGTATGGTGTTTCTTAATTTAGTTTGTGATGCTGCTTGAGTCATTTGAGCAAATGTCCCTTCAGATTTTCAAACAATATAATGAAAATAGTGCTTCTGAAAAGGGGATCACCAGTCCACTTAAGATACTTAACTGCCTGCAGCTACGATCATTCAGTGGTCCAGTAATTACATAGCTCACAAAGCAAATAACATTCACAGCATAAAAGTATGATCGGCACTGACCTGTCATCACTTTTCATGGTCAGTTTCCCAAAAAGCTCCAGCAGGGACCTATACAATGTTTCCACAGGATATACTCTATCTAACAACCTCTAAGACACACTTCCTCACAGCAGCAATGGTCATCAATAGACCTGCTATATTCCTGCACTAAAGAGTACAGAAGATGGGGAAACTAGAGAAGGGTTTTGGTAATTAATTGGGAAAGGTTTTTGAAAGGAAGTTGTCACAGGAACCACTGGGCCCGTGGCTCCTGGAGGGGCCTGAGAGTCAGCCTCCTGCCCACAGACTATGGACCTAGGCCTGGAACAATGGTATGGCCTCTCCCTGAGACTGTTAAACAAGGAACACAAGGAACTGTGGACATTTCTGTTATGACTAAAACAACCCCTGTCTAGGCGTATGGATTGTCAGCCCAGTGTCACAAGCTATGTAGAACTTTGGGATGTTATATTGGCGGACAGCTGTGCCAAAAGGACTAAAAATCATAGCCTGCTTTCAGGGGACAGGGCCATTAGGGGTTAAGTATTTGAGTTTGGCCAAGGATGCTGCAAATGTATATTGCAGTCACTCAAGCCTTTTGTTTCACTGTTCACCCTCACCCAAGCTTTGTGTGTATTGTAGCCACTCCAGTCATTGTAGGTCTGTGAACTGTACTGAGGCCCCCTGTGGTGTGCTAACCTAATCATGTCTGGCCCTTTGTATTGTGTTGTACCATTTGTTGTTAGCCTTTTGTGTAGTAATGTAATCATGTATGTGTTATTGTAATTGCTGAGACCTTCTGTTGTTGGTCCTTTGTCTTGTTTATTGTGATTATATTATCCCTGTGACTCACCTATTGTATCCTGCCTGCCCATGAATTTCAATGTAGGTTTTGTATATAAATATGTGTGGTTTGTTCCAATAAAGTCAGTTGTTATTCTAACCCCAAGACACTGGTGTTGTCGGATGCTTGGGTTAAAGCTTGCTGTATGCAGAGTGTGTGCTGGTTACCCTGACACTAGTGTTGCCTGGTGATTAGGGGTATATTGTGGTATGCTGTTGGATGTCCATCTGGCTCGTAGCGGAGGAAGTGACCATTAACAGGGACACCAAGGCTGGGTGTCCGCTGGTACCATCACAGAAGTTTAAAGTGGTGGAGTCTTTTGAAAGGTCAGTGCTGATCATACTTTTATGACATCACATTTTTAGGCTGCTGTATCCACCATGCCTATTGGTCACTGTGAGAGTGGGGATGGTAGTGGGACTTGGATTATCATTCCCCACATACTGTTTTTAACTGACCCTAGTGCTAAGGCCATAGTAGCAGCACCACAATAAGCCACTACAATTTCAGGTGCATCTGAGTAGATGTACAACTACCATAATCTTTCTCCTCCTTCATAAGATTATTGAGCCACTAGTTGTTGCTGTTCCTATTATGTAATGTGGTTTTGGACATCAGTGGAAATCAGTTGACATTGCTGGAACAACTGAATGGAAAAAATTGTATGTTTCAAACATAAAAATGTAATAATGTTTGAATGAATAATTTCATATTCTGCAGTATCCATTTTTTGCTCAGCAGGAAAGCATTGTAACATTTTTTTTAATTGAAAACATTTTATTGACATTACAATATACAGTTCTGCTGCAAGCTAGACTTGTGTCCTTGTTCAGAAAGCAAAAAACAAATCCTGGCAAACCAAGTGTGCCATAGGTGGGGGAAGGATAAATCCATTCTTTTGTTTTCTTTTTGTTTTATTGTGAATGTACTTAATATGTAAAGACACATTGCTTATACTTTTATTTATTTACTTATTTAATTTTATCTAAGGTAAAGTGACCTGAAGAGAGCATGTCTCTATTTTCATCACTTTGTTCTGCTGTGATTTAGCATATAAGTACCTTTGGATTGAAGGAAGAGAACTCCTTATGTTACCTCCATCCAGGGACAGTGGTACGTTGTTCCCATAAGTAAAAAATACTTTTGCCCCAGCCCTATATGTCACCTCCAACTAATTCAGAGTTCCTTTCCCGCAGTGTTTTGATTTTGCATAGCAACCGCAGTAGGATGCATTAGTGTTACTGTTACAGAGGAATCTGCTGTCCCACTCCCTAAGATATCTACTTTACATTACTATTATGGAGCCTGAGCCCTCTACATTTCAGAGGTGCCTCTACTGCTAGTTGTTGCACGCCTGATGTGCTGCTAGTTTGTCTACCATTCAGGCCTGTGCTTGAGCTTCAGGTGGGATCTCATAGAAGAAGTGCCTAGATTAAATCCTGATTCCCCCTTTTCATATGTTTTTTACACAGGCAAGAGATAAAAACATGTCTAGCTTTTGGATCATGACTGAAGTATCTCCATACTGTAGATTTCATAGACTGAGGCGTTCCTGAAGGGCAACTATTATAGGGGCTAGATGTTGCAATAGTACCCGCAGTAGATGTTAAAGGTGCTGCACTTCGAACAGTAGCAGAAAGACTCATCATAGCTAGGGTTGTGTATGACCTCTGTTGCTATGAGTCTTTCTGCTATTGGTTGAAGTGCACCACCTATAACACCTACTGTTGGTACTACTGCAACATCTAGCCCCTATAATAATGTATGTTGTGTTGTGTATGACCTATGCTGCTGACCCTTACCCCTGGTCTCAGTATGTTTGGTAGATATAAGGAAAGTAAAGCTAATTTTTATTGTTACTGTTAAGTACACAACAGTACTGTTAATGTGGAGTGATGTTTTGGCCATCTGAAAATAATATATGTCTATTTCTCTGGTATCCATCACTGTCAGTCTCATTCAAAGCTATGGTCAAGTAATCTCCTACATATCTCTTTCACCTATCAGTCAATTTCTTTTTTTTTTAGACTGTCCCTCACTTTCACTATCTACAAATAAATCACTGTCAAAAGAAAAAGTGCACTGTATAATAACATCCCCTTAAGAAACATAGTCTAATTAAAAACAATGCATCTTTATCATGCAGTAATAAAAAACCAAAGGTGCTTTACGTGTGGCCAACATGACATCTTTTTCCAAAGACATTACATTAAGAAACAGTATTTTATATGTGGGTGAAAGGATGTTGTATATCCCAGCAATCTTAATCAACGTGCATATTATGCATTTGTAGAATATGTAAATTCAAAATGGGGGATGACTGATCATTTAGAAATAGCTTTTAATAACTGAATGCAAAAGAGGCTACCAAAGCATTGTGTTTCAAAGAACTGGAGAAGACTCTAGTATTCAAGGGGTTAAACGTGTTATTTACATCAGTGTGAATCTGGTGACTTTTTGTGTATCTCTATAATATAAATGGTTTGCTCCAGCATTGCTCATCTTTTGCTTCCAGCATAAACCATTAATATTAAATATTACATTTAAAATGTGCTTTATTTCATCTGTATAGCATACTTGTATGGATTTTTGGAAATCATTTCAAAGCATTGTATGAATACAATATAAATTGATTGTAGTGGGAGCCTTTAATAGTCTCCCAGATCTGGAATAAATATAGCATTGCTGAATTACAGATTCTTTTTTTAAAAGCCTCAAAGATGAAATTGATTGATGTTTCAAGAATACTGCAAAAATTAATAAGATTTTTATTTGACATTACTCTTCAGAATATGGTCTGGTCTTTGAATCAGTATCCAAAAATTATAGCATGATACATTAACTCTAACAGACTTTGAAATTTATGTTCAGGAAAATTTATTAGCAAATGCAGAACTGTTCAGGTTTCTAAATCATACAAACTGAATTTATTGAGCAATGATTGGATTGGCATTACAGTGTCCTCATAATGCTTTGATTGAAAATTGTCTTAAGTGAACAAAATACTATACATGCTACATTATTTGATAAGTATATTGTAGTAATGAGTTTAATACTTCAAAGGACCCAAAAATGATAGTGTCCATACATAATTATTTAATGCCTGTTCCTTCTCACATGTATATATTTTTCTACCAATCATTACTAAATGCCATTTAAAGGAACAGTGAACATTGTTCTGAAAAAAATATGTTTTTGCGGTTTTCCTGATCAGTAAAACAAGGGCAGTTCCACTTCTGGGAGATTTTTCATCAAGAAGTTGTTATAACTCACACGCTTTCATAAACAGCAATTTTCTAGCCTGTCAACCAGGTGGTAATATTCCTATTTATAGAAAAGTTACTGCTATGTGGTGCTCCTAGATTACCCAGAGATGGAAAATACAACAAACAATATGTATAAAGAAAAACATACTATAATGCAGTCAAATTTCAGTGTGTGAGCCACAATATTAAAATCTAGCAGAACAATATAAATATTAGGGAAAGTCACAAGTTACCAATTTATAAGTAATGCAATGGTGATGAAGATGATGGTAAAGGTGGAAGATGAAAATGATGAAATGGTAAAATGAATAGATGAACATATGAATGGTCCAGAAACAATTTGCTCAGCATCCCCTCCTCTTATGCTGAGGTTACAATAAAGTTGTCTTGTTCACTAGGAAGAAAAGTAGAAATCAAGGACAGATAGGAAAAAAAATGCAAAAAGAGACAATGGAGAAAATATAAGTATAGTATTTCATAGTAAGAGAGTAAAATAGGCAAGCATAAAGCCCGAGATGGACGCATATGAGTGCAAAGTAATAACACTTTTTGGACTGTTTTATAATAGAATACTATTCTTAGATTTACTCCTATCATGGTCTTTATACTATTAACGGTGTTAAAATCCTCATTAGGAGTAGGGATGGGCGAAAATTTTCAGCTCAAACTGAAATTGGTGAAAAATGGCACTTTCCGCTTGGCGAAAAATTTCCAGTGAAAAGTGCAGTTTTTCCCTCTTTTTTCACCTAGCTTATTGCATTGAAATGAACGGAGAGAAAAATTTTTCTCCACCACACGAAAGTTTTCTACAGTCATATAAAAGGCTGTCAGGATTTCACAGCATTCTGTGTTTGTGCGAGGAGAGGACAGCATGTGTTTGATCTAGAGAAGATAGGCAAATAAAGGGGAATTGAAGCTTAGTTTAGAGAGTCATTTAGGTAGGACATTTGTTCGCTGTAGTAGGAGAGTCTGGGGGCACAATGGGGGAGAAGAAGGGAGGAAGGCGGTTTTGACCCAAAATAACCCAAAAATTGGTGTGACTGACTGGCAAGACACAGGCAGCTTGCATCCTGAATTTACTTTTATTGTCTCTGTTCTGGGTAAGCCTGGGGAAATAAGCTGTTGATTTTATTTTTTAGTTATATATATATTTTTTGGGGGGACTAACTGGGATAAGATTGGATGAACAACTTAAAAATAAAAAAAAAATTAAAAAAAAATTGAACAAATAAATATATTAGACAGGGGGGCTCTGTGACTGAGGCAGACTTGATAGACAGCTGACAACACTGACAATTTTGTTGAGGGCCAAGGCAAGACATCACACTCCATCAGTTGTGTACTGTAGAGAGTAAAAACACACACAGTAGTTGAGTGGTGTCTAGCAAATGCACAAGCGAGAGGGGGAAAGGTGAAGGAAGTGTAGGGGAGTGGGAGTAATGTGCAAAAACTGACTGCTGCAATCATTGCTGTAGCATGTGCAATAAATGATGATCCCTCTCCTCCCAGGGTGGATGCAGTTTGTCAAGGTTCCACCAGTCACACCACGACAGTCCCCCACCACCACTACCAAACACATCTGCCATATTGTAGGTTGTACTTTATTTTTTTTTTAATCACTCAACATCATCATGAATACGTGACAGTGTCACTTAGGCAGGAAGTAAATGTTGTGGGCAAAGGAAAAAGGCACTCTGCAAGCTAACACTTTTTCAAGGTATATGTTGCTGTAGGACTCACAACTTTGACTTCCAGCCACTTATTTCTCCCCTACAGTCCTCATAAGAAGTAATATTGTGCTGGGAAATGATGCACCATATTAAATTGACTTGTCACATAGAGTGCACACTGCCATCACTGATGACTGCACTGTACCTGCCCCAAGATAAAAATAGTCCCAAACCCATGACCTCAGGAGAGAGGGAAAAGGTGAAGATGAATGGCATTTTTCTTCACTTGATGAGGCAGAGGATATTGCTGCTGCTACTGCTACTCTGTTAGAATCAGCTCTAGAACTAGGACCGGGATAATTGCATTGGCAAGTGGAACCTATCCTAGTCCTGCATCTCTACTGTGGGAACCCATTCCCATTGTGGCCACAGTGTTCTGTGGCACAGCAGCCTGTTAATCATCAGCCTCCTGCTGAGACAGATCATTATTTGGTCCATGCAACTCAGCAGTAGCAGGAATTACAGCAGGAACTCAGCAATATAGACTGAGTGTTGAAAAGTAAGTAAAGATGCTATAGAGTAACAATCCAGTCTGTCTGGTGATCATGAAAAAATACAAAACCTCTCTAAGCTGTTAAAGGCAGAAGAAAGGTGAATCTTTGCAATCTATAGCTCCAATGGAGGGTAACCACTCCTCCAATTTGACTCTGGGATCCCCCAAAATAAACAATAATACAAGAAGTTGCACCAGTCACCTTTTCAAGTAGTCTCCATGTTCTAAATAACAGAGAGTATCTACATTGCATCTTCAGATAGGCTAATCATACAATCCCCCAAGACAGTATAATCATCAGTGTTTTACTGTAGATAAAAATTATAGGTACAACTTACAACCAGCATATAGCATATGAATAGCCGATGTAAGTCTTATCTCTCAAATCTTTATGGTTTAAGAGATATAACTGGCTAAAATCCCCCCTCCAGGCTGTTTCAGCGCTTTATGGAACAGCCGATTCCAGTCATTTGAACAGAATTTCGGCTCTTCAGCAGAGCCAAAATTGTGCTATTTAGAAACAAATACTTCAGTGGAACAGTCTACAAAGTGTGCCTGGTTTGCAAATACAATACATGTATGTATGAAGTATTTATTTCTAAATAGTGAGATTTCAGCTCTGCTTAAGAGCCGCAGTCTGGTCCCATGATCGGGATCTCTTGCTTTCTACTAGATGGCAGACTTGTCTGAAACAGCCTGGAGGGGGGAACTTAAGCAAGTTATATCTCTCAATCCATAAAGGTTTGAGAGATAAGACTTACATCGTTGTACTTATTTTTTTAATGCCAACAATATTAAATAAACTTAATTTAAATGTTACTATCTCTTTAAAAATCACGCTGTTCTAATGAAGTAATCAGACTATTACACTTCATAAACGGAGGATTGGAGTATTTTGAATTTCAATGATATAAGGGCAACCAGATAGCCAGCATTAGTATACAGGTATAACCGAGTAAGCCCCTCTTAACCCTTTAAGTTGTCATATCCCTTCAATACCCTTTGTAGATAGAGAATCAAAGTATTTAGAATTTTAATCATGATGAGGAAACCAGATAACCAATATTAGTGTGCAGATATTACCCAAAGTAATTACCTCTTAATCCTTTAAGTGATCAGTAGATACCTCCGACCCATAGTAGGTTAACACAGTCGCATATAGTTCCATAGGAGAAAAGATTCCTCTTCCATCAGACTAAATGGGTAATAAAACTATTAATCCCTCAAGTACCTAAATGGATGCACTTGTGCATAACAAAATACTCAATAGTCTACAGGTAATCACAGGTTCAACACAGGGGTAAATAAATAGTACTTTCAATTATGCCCAAGTAAATTTGGATATATTTATTCCATAAATTGTGAATCCATACTTCTTATCCAACAAACCCAAAATCCCCATAATTAAAGAATTATACGTGTTAAAGTTCCATAACTGATTGGTAAGTGCCAAATAAACCAAAGTGTAACACAGGTACTCCCACATTATATATATAATGGTATTCCCTTATTACATTCCAAACATTGATTCAGCTTAAGGGAAAAACCTTAAAAACTTGTCAAGGGGGGCAGGGCTTTCATTGTTCTCATAGGAAGAAGACTGTCCCCTTCTGTTATCTGTCTGGTCTATGGACTGCATTCCACATCTGAGAAGATATGGCTTACACTAGGTAAAAGGGGCGGGAGATAAGACATATCATTCTTCATGTTTTTTTTAATGCCTACAAAATAAAATAAAGATAAAACGAAGTATTACTATCCCTTTAAACAGTGGCCCAGCAACAGTTTCAGTCTCCATGTCAGGATATATATTGAAAATCTACAGATGACATTGTCCTGATATGGCACAGGACTGAGAAGTTGCTGCAAGAATTTGTGGAGTTTTTGAGTGCTAATGAATATGGTCTTTAGGTCACTTGTGAATTTAGTTATAAAGAGATTACGTTTTTAGATTTATGTTTATTTGTAGAAAATCAAAGAGTTTTGACTAAGATATACCTTAAGTCTGTTGATCAGAACAGTTATATACCCTACTCCAGCAGCCATTAAAAGGTTTGGTTGGATAATGTGCCCAAGGACCAATTTATCAGAGTATGTAGGAATTGTACCAAAATCCAGGCCTTTTGGGATCAGGGGATCTTTCTGATCATGAGATTTATTGAGAGGGGTTACGATCAAAAGTCCTTTGAAAATGTATATAAAAATAGGGATGAAAGGAAGTAGTATATAAATACAGATATAGGTAAAAAAAGAGAACTGGTGGGAAGTTATTTAAGATTAACTAGGTAAACAATGTGATATAGGAGAAGAATAAAAAGGGAGATCAGAATGAGTATGGAGTGGTGTTGAGTAACACATACTCTGATTAGTTATATAAAATTAGGAAATGTTGGACCACTTTTGGCCCATAGTTTTGGAAGATAAGGTTTTGAGAAAAAATGGTTCCAAATCCAGTTATGATCACTTGTAGAAAGAATCTCAGACTGAAACACATTTTGGCCTCTATGGTACTAAAAACTCATATTAAAGGGAGAAGGACGAATATAAATAAGATCAATGAAAAAGAAGGGAGATACAGTCCTTGGCTTTGGATTATAACTGGAGATTGGTTGGCATAGATGTGGGCATTGAACCACTTGTACTAACTGCCCCAAAAAATTGGAGTTTTTTCATTACAGAATTGGATTAATTGTGACAGTGTGTGAGTTATCTGTATGTTCGAGTGCCCTTGCAGTTTAAAATAATATATGAAGAACCAAAATAAGTTTCAAAAGAAGATTCTACAAACATAAAAGTAATATTGATAAAGAAATTTCTAGTCATTCCATGTCACAACATTTCAAGGAATTCCATTGGAGTAATTCCAGTTTAGTTAGGGGGCTTTGCATTTGAGCAGGTACACCTGGATTTTATTAAAGTGAATTGCATGAAGGTTTTTACCAGGAGAGAGGCCAACTGGATAGTCTCATTAGATACCCTAAATCCCAATGAGTTGAATGAGAATATGAAACTGGCCTCTTATTTGTAATTTTTTTTGTTCCTCTTTTAACTTTTGTTGTTGTTGTTTGTCCCATGTTTAAATGGGGTTTGCCCTGCATCTGCCTATTTCATCTTAATGTTGGGAAATTTGATGTATCCCCTGTATTGGTCATTGGAGGGCATAGAGGCTCTTTGGGATCTCATTATGCGGATTGGCAGGGGTTTAGGAATTTCCCCGGTGAAATGGTTCTATGAGTCTATAGCTGATCTGGCTATTTATTCCATTTCAATATTTAAGTTGAATCAGTGTTTGGAATGCAATAATGGAATACCTGTATATATATAATATGGGAGTAACTGTGTTACATCTTATTTTATGTGGCACTTACTGAACAGTTATGGAAATTTAACATTTTAACCCTTGTGTGGGGATCTGATAATATACTTATCAGTGCACTTCTGGTGTATACTTAGAATACTTACTAGGTGCACTCTGTATGTCTGTATGCAGAGAACCCCACAGAATGTATATATATATATATATATATATATATATATATACATACAAACAACCAAATCTGCGCTCCTCTATATGCTGTGAATAATGTGTGCCCTGTAATGGGCATATATAATAATCCTTAGTAAATCTAAGTAAAATAAGTGAGAATTTCATCCCACGAATTGGCCAATCCATGTGTAAGCTTACCAACCACGCCAAGGTATCTCACTTTATGGTAAGTCCTACTCTAATACACCTACAAATACAATCTAAATTAAAAATCCTTGAAGAAAGATGTTATTTTGAAACGCGTCGGAGGGGACCCTTTAAATGTTAATTTGATGTTTTTATTCTTATTTGTGGGTCCCAGTGTAGTGCAATTAAAAACAGACATACAATAAAATAAAAAAAAGGTGTAGATGAAGGACTTACCTGGTGCAGGGACCTTATGGGCCTGCATTAATAAAGTGATTACATAGAGAACTATGTTCCATTGGTAACCTTCCCCACAAGTCATGTGAGGGATGGTTGATACCAAACAGACAGGGGTTATACACAATGGAACAGGCCAAACAGCCTGGTTCTTAAAGGCCAAGTGGGATAGAAAAGGAAAGGAATGGTGAAATAAAGTAAAGTATTAGAGTAGGACTTACCATATAGTGAGATACCTTGGCATGGTTGGTAAGCTTACACATGGATTGGCCAATTCGTGGGACGAAATTCTCACTTATTTTACTTAGATTTACTAAGGATTATTATATATGCCCATTACAGGGCACACATTATTCACAGCATATAGAGGAGTGCAGATTTGGTTGTTTGTATGTGTTTTCACTTTTGGGTCTAGGCCTAATGTCAGGGGGACTGGAGAACCCTCTCATTTCTTGCTGCTATTTATATCTTTCATCTTTATATTTATAAGTTATTTATATTTATTATATGGATATTTCATGATGAGTTAGCGCTGCGAGCTTTCTTCTCTTTTTCTGTTTTTGTACACATATCTCCTTCAGCTCACATTAGCAGCTTCTCATTTTATCCACTTAAATCACACAGAAAAAAACACATTATTGCTTTACTTTATTTCACCATTCCTTTCCTTTTCTATCCCACTTGGCCTTTAAGAACCAGGCTGTTTGGCCTGTTCCATTGTGTATAACCCCTGTCTGTTTGGTATCAACCATCCCTCACATGACTTGTGGGGAAGGTTACAAATGGAACATAGTTCTCTATGTAATCACTTTATTAATGCAGGCCCATAAGGTCCCTGCACCAGGTAAGTCCTTCATCAGTTTATCATTAAAAGAATCACAAGCTGTTTAAGAGTGTGATTCTTTTAATGATAAACGGAGTCTCTCTCTGTGAAGTCAGAAGTCCACTACAAAATATTACAGAAGCGTTTGTGAAGGATTATAAACAGAGCCAGTGAGATCTGACATAGAGGATTGAAGATCTAGCGGCATATCAGGTCGGTGAATCGCTCCGTTTGGAGCTGATACATTGTAGCATATTTTAGGCTACACGAGTAGATCAAAGCCTAATACTGCTGTTATTTCCTTCTATGTACACACCGACACGCTATCTGATATATGATTGATCGAGGACGGATACAGGACACACAGAGAGAGATAAGCCTATGTTTTAATATTATCTTGTACATGGATACATGTGTTTGATGCAGGTTTTTGGAAAATAAATACTGTACTTTTAGATTGCCCCCTTTGCGCTCTTATTGTTTTGTATTCAGTAACTCAACAGGACCTTTTGCCCATCCCTAGTCCTTTTCAAAGTACAGATAACTGCTCTTTGCTTGGCTTGTGTTTTAAGAGGTTGACAACACAAATCATTTGTTCTGCATGTGTTGTTTAATTTAAATGCCCTGCTTTTTGCATTAGTTGGTCTAGTTTCTTGGTTTTATTTTTTATAAGTAGCTTATTATAGCTGCAGAATATTTTTTCAGGTCCTCTATGTCTTTTCCCAGATTTGCTACGAGTATCAAGATCTCTGCTTTTACTTTGGTCTTGATGTTGTTACCGGTTCCAGTAAGATTATTATGCCACTTTTCTTAGGTTCTGTTGCATAACTGCTGTGTATACCGTCTTTTGTAGGTGTTCAGAGTGGGTTTTTTAGAATAAGGCCTTTATGGATGAGATTTTCTTTTTTTGCATGTTGCCAGGAAGATTTCACTGTCCAGTTGTGGCAGTTCTTTTTGGAGGTTCTTCAGCTTCATTTGTTTCCTGTACATTGCAACATCTTCCATTGTAATATGGGTAAAGAGTGAGACTAGTAGAGTAAAAATTATAATTAAAATGAAGGCTGAATGCACAATACACAACTTTAAAACTCATGCACATAATTTTAACATCTAACCGCCTGACTGCTAGAAATGAATCCACAACACTGCAACACAATGCATTGGATACCTCTGTGGCACCAAAGGGTCAAATTCCACTAGCAGAATATTTTATCAGTGTTGCCATAAATTACACTCTATGCTCTGTTACTGCTCTTTGAGGTGGACTAGAAAACTCAAACTAGCATCCAAAGGGGCCAAAAATATTTACATTTTTTGTGATAATGTGACATAAATTCCTTGTTACAGTCCATGGTTCAAACCACAGTTCAGAGTGTTAAACTTGGTTATCAGTTTATATTCCCAGATCTTTCTATCTCTCTGGGCCTTAAAATTTACCATCAGTACAGTCACTGTGAGTAGGGATGGGTGAAAATTTTTGCCTCAAACTGAAATCAGCCAATAATGCACTTCCCGCTTGGTGAATAATTTCCCATGAAAAAATGCTGATTTTTCGCTTTTTTTTTTCCTCCTAGCTCTGTCCATTGAAATCAATGGGAGCATTGAATTTATATACAACACATACCAAATATTTTTTATTTCCCAAAGGCATAATATAAAAGGAGCATGAGGGTGCCTGTGTTGGTGAGGTGTGGGACTTTTTTGGGGGGGTGGTTGTTTACTGGGATTGGGGGGCAGTTAATACAAAATAAATCCTAAATACAAATAACCCCCCCATAAGACATTGTATAAAAGGGGTCTGAGAAGGGTACCTGTATTGGTGAATCAGCTGAACAGGGAATTTGTTTTAGGGGGGGTTCTTGACTGGTATTGGGGGGCAGTTAATAAAAAAGTAAAATAAAACAAGAAATGTGTAAGTAAAGTGATAGAGACAGGAACCCCCTGACAAAAGCTGCCACTGGGATGGACTGATACTTGACTTGATAGAGTATTTTGTAAAGGATGATTTGTTAGATTTGTTGTTAGAGGCCCAAGCCCTGAGGAAACATTGATTTGTAGGACTTAAGCTTGTTTGGCACAAGCCCCAAGGAAACATTGATTTGTAGACTAAGGCTTGTTAGAAACAAACCCCCAAAAATAGTTTATTTTTTGTAGGACTATGATTTTTTTTTTTAAAGCACAAGCCCTGAGGGGAAAAAAAAACCTACTGGCCTAGTGCCACAGGTGATGTCCTGTTGGCCAGTGTCCACTGGCCATTGTCATATGCACTGATGTAGATAAGGAATTTGCGACTGCTGTTCTTGCTGCTGCTGCTGAGTTGTTTAAGCAGCAGGATCATTAGGCAGCTGAAAGGGAATGGGATCAACAACAGCAGTAACATGGTTGATGGATAAGGAAGGTTCCACTTGCAATGACTAGCTACAGTGATGCGTCTGAGGCAGTAGCAGCACAATAAGTAGCCCCAGTCTCTGTGGAAAAAAGAAGAAGTTGGCCAATAATTCTTCTCCACTTGCCCCTCCTCCAAAATCATTGGTGTGTTGTTATTAAAACAGATATTTTCCTTTGAGAGCAGGAACTGTGGCTAACATCAGCATCTGCAATGTGCACAGTGTGTGTGGTAAATAACTCTCTGGGGGCACAACTGTATCCAAATACCAAGACACCAGAATCCAAGTACTGTCACTATACCCCTTGTCCAACCCTGCTAAGGACACATGACAACATGCTGACAGTTAAATAGTAATGATGAACCCTACCTGCCAGCACCTTACCATATTCTGTGGGACAGAATCTCCTCAGATGCTGCTTGATGCCCTGCTTGCAATTCTCCTCCACCACACTGGCATGTGTGGTCAGTGCACCACCCAGTGTGTAATGGGTGGAGATGAACTGCCACATCCTAGCATCAACATAGTGGCTATCATTTGGCGGGGAGGTATCGATCAACATAGTAGATTGGATAGAATATGTAGTTACCCTAGAGGAAGAAGGTGATGGCGAGGTTGTTGTTTTACTCATCAGGGAACTTCCAGTCTCTGTCTGGGTTTCTCTATTCTTCCTCCTCTTTGATTTCCACCTCGCCTCTTATTGCCTTTCTGGAGAGTCAGGGGGTACAGCAACAGCGGTGATTGATTTCTATGGTGGGTGTTTGTCTTTAACATGTTTGACATAAATCATGTGTGATATCAGGGCGCTTATGCCAAGGTGTGTTCCCTCCTTTCCTCTTTTCACTGACTTGCCACAAATTGTTCACAGTGCCATTGCTGATAACTGCACTGTGCCTGCCCCAAGAGGAAAAATAGTTCCACACCCATGACTTCAGGGGATAGGGATCGGGAACATATAGAGAAGAATGGCCTCTTTCTTGTTGTCCTCCAGATTCCCCTTCACTGTCTGTCCTGGCAAAGGATGATGTTGGTCCAATATCAGTTTTGATCTCATAGACATTCTGAAATCCAGAGCATCCATTCATTAACCCTTTGAGGATAAGATGTGTGTTAAAGCATTGCAATGTGTTGACCACTCATGATAAGTTACCTTGAGCAACATATGTAAACCTTCCTGTTAATTTCTTGATTGCTATGGATGCTTTGGAGATGTCTCCAATATCCAATGAGTTAATAAAGTCTGAACTGGCTTCAAAACGTTGGTAATGAAACATTAGGAAAATAAATAACAAAGAAAATAGCATTACAGAGCTAGAAAAATCTGTTTACATATCTGCTTTACAGCGCAGATATTATTTCCTCCATAACATCAATGATTAAATACCATTTATGTACTTTAAATGTCTGCTTTGGCTTTTCTCTGCATAACCACACCTGGAACTTGTATTACACAGTAGCTACAATGTTATATTTTATGTTGGCATTCAATGGCCTTGAAGATCACAAAGAAATGGGTTTGCATATTTTTACCATTATTCATGTAGCATAATGTAAATGAAGCTATAAATTGTACCTCATACTAAATGTAGTGGGAAGATAATAAAAGTCATGAATTATGAATGAATCGCTGGTAATTTCATTCCTCAAGGGCTCTGATTTGTGATGCCTGTATTCATGCAAAAACATCCTACTCTGCCCAGGCTTCTGTATTTGCAGATATTACAAATGAAACTAAAATAAGGAGTACATTTTATGTTTAAATTAATATACTATTCATAGGCTGTTTCATTTTGTGTTTAAAATAAAGTAGTGGACATTTAAATAAATATAGATTTTATTCAGAGTGTAAAACGGCAGTGTGGAGGTAGAACATCTTATTAAGAGCAAAACAGGCATCTTGCAGTTATTCAAGTAACATATTTTAAGGGACATAATCAGGAACCTAAAGATGAGCATATCTAGAGCAAACCAACTGTCTTATAGGAGACACATGAAGGCTGAGATGTACTAAGGTTTGATAAGAGCTCTTCATGTTTAAGGCACATCGCCAATATGTCCTAACATATCTTTACCATCACATCTCCTTCAATCCACCACAAATCCTCTATCATAGCCATGAATCATTCATGACTTCGACAGGTTTAAGATTTTGTACTAAACATATCGACAATGGCTAAGTTCCTTATGGAAATGCAGGACAATGAGCCATTGTCGTATTCATGTGGGTGTGTCCTTATGTTAATGTGGCTGTTTGCTACATGCACAGTCCCAGCATTTACTATCTGATGCTGGCACTTTTGGGATCTCCGTGTAGCTCTCTATGTAGCCAGACAACAGTTTACTGCCTATGCTAAAGAGCAGAGAGGGCAGCTGCCATCCTTTACCCATTTCAGTGACACAGGGATGTGCCACATATCCAAGTGTACTGTTATTAAAATCAAATTTATTATATTATATTTCAAAATAAATCTAGGTAAATAAAATGAAAATTAAAGAACAGAGAAAAAAGTGAAAAATTATGATTTGGCTGAATGCACTTACATATTAATACCGGAAAATATAGGAACAAGAGTGGGATTGATTCTTCCCCTTGATTACCAAGGATAGGGCATATCCTATGTTCAGTTTTATTCCAAATTGAGTATTAGTTAAAATTCCCTTTATCTACAGAGGTATATATATATATATATATATATATATATATATATATTTATATATAGTTTTAAATATAGATATAATAAAGTTGGATGTGTGTCCTCAAGTATATCTATATGTATGCCCCTAAAACAGAATTCTGTCTTTGAGTCTATTCCAATAATCACAAAATTAAAAACATATTAACAACAACAACAACAATTGTTGTTAATAGTGCAGCTTTTGATCAGTGGCACAGAGGTATGTTTTTTCCCATCTGTATGACACTAAAAGGGTTACAGCAAGGATGCTCTTTGTGGTGCTGAAATCTGAGAGGACCTTTTCCGCTCAGAGAAAATGCCCTCAGACTTCAGGGTTGTCTAATTGGTGGTGATGTGTAAGGGAGAGCACTTCAATTTTTTATTTTACCTTTTATTTCTCTGACATTTGGATTCCTGGATCTCTTTTCATGGTGTTTTCTGTCAGGAAATGTAAAAGAAGGTATAACAATACAGTGATACTCCTGTTGATACAGAGAAAGGCAAAAAAAAAAAATAATAAAAACATTGAAGCCATTTCCAATTTAGCCCCAAGTGGGTAAAAAAATTCTTCCTGGCTCCAAATGACAGTCTGATAGTTCACTGGATCAACAACCTATCTGTATTGGAACCTTTTCAAATTGGTCTAAAGTTGTAAGTGGGGTGCCACAGGGTTCAATCCTGGGCCCAATGCTTTTTAATTTGTTTATTAATGATCTAGAAGTGGGAATTGAAAGTAGCATCTCAATATTTGCTGATGACACTAATCTATGTAAAGAAATACATATAGAGCTGGATGTTTTTTCTCTGTAGAAGGATTTAGATAAACTGAATGAATGAACAGAAACATGGCAGATGTCATTTAATGTAGATAAATGTAAGGTTATGCATCTGGGCTATAGAAACAAACATGCTATATACACTAAATGGGAAACAACTTGGGGAATCCTCATTAGAGAAAGATTTAGGAGTACTGATAGACAATGAACTTAACAGCAGTGTGTAAAGTCACGTTACTTTCAATTTCCACTTCAGTTCCCATTAATAAACTAATTAAAACACATTGGATGCAGGACTGAACCCTGTGGCACCACACTTACACCTTTAGACCAACTTGAAAAGGTTCCATTTACAACAACTCTCTGCCATGTACAGATATCACCTCCCAAACCAAAGACTTTTCATTTATTCAGTAAACTGTTGTGAGGCGCTGTATCAAATGCTTTTCCAACTTTTGTAACTTTACTTCATTTTCCCATTATGTTAATGGATAAAAGAACATTTTTGAGGCTTGCTCACATTAACATCTTACCAATGGTTAAGTGTGTGCACCAATATTTTTTTCCCATTACTATGAGAAAAAACAACTGTGAATTGCAGTCAGAGTACCCTTGAGCTCTTTTGAAGTTGCTGCTTTGCTTCAGTTACATCTACCTAGTTCTCTATTGCAGACATGATTACTGATTATGCCACTACTCAGTTTATCATTAGACATGATAAGTAGGTTGAATGGAAAAAATTCTGGATTGCACTACCTAAGTTAGGGGGGGAGTTGTTGCCTTATTATTTATTGGCTTTGGGTGCAATGGTAACACTTATACTTTGCAAAAGAGAATTCTCCTCAAAGACAAGGAGAAAAGAAAACCATATTTGCACTCCTATTACCCCGGTGGTAGGATTTTTATACTTGAATCCTCAGAAAAGGAGAAAAGTAACAAAAATAAAAACAACAATCTTTATTAAAAAATTACTATTAAAATAAGATTAAAATAAAACTTGTGCCATGCATAGTAGCTCTAATAGTAAGTTTGAGATCTAGTCCCTATTCATAAATCATGTTTTCTAGGTTTGCTTTCCAGACAAAAATGTATCAACAGAATAACCAAGTAAACTTGAGTCAGGACAATATGATCTGACTCTTGACTTATAAGTAAATGATTTTACTCTGTAACATTGGCCAGAGAGTAATACACTACACTTACAATTACCCTTGTTGTATTTTCTAACCACAAGGAAAATGTGATTCTTATTGGTGATGCTAATGTAATATATACAAATATTTAAGGGACATGAGAATGGGATCAGATAATGTATCCCGTTTATATACCAGGCTTATATTAGGTGCTAAAGTAGGGAAGTATATTCATGAATGACCCTGCTTCACGGTCATTATTAGAACTTATCAACAAAATTAATACTCTCAGTTTTATTCAGTGATTTGTAGTTTTACCACCTCAAGGACAGTTTATGTGTTCTTACAATTCCTCAAATTTGATTGGTCCTGTCTGATGTGACCCTGCTCTCACACTTTGCAGTGGGGTTTATTTTTCACTTATTATTACCCATTTTGGGGTCCTATGGGCGGTGTAAAACTGAATAAATTACAAGCTAATAGTTCATGCACTCTATTATGCCGGTCCATCTCATCATGCATTCCGTGGTACTAAACAGCTCCATATATTATTCGGAACGGACATGTATCTCTTTCTAAAAAGTAGCTTGTAGTCCGCTACATATAGTGCAAGCAAATATGCTTTTTCACTCAAATCTCCAGATTGGATTTATCCGGTCTTTTTTTATGTGAACCAGCACGGGCATGCAATTGTAGAATAAGCTTAATTCCTCTATTGGTTGCTGTAATGTAACAACTGGTTGTCTAAAGCTTGCAAAAGAAAAGTCTAATTTTCTTTGCACAAGCAGTTCTCCTACCTGATTAAAAAGAGTAGTGACCCAGACAGGAAGATTTTTTAATGATTTTGAGGACATGCAAACCTGGGTGGAGATGCACTAAGGTGTGATTAAGTGGTGGTAAAGCATTAATAACGTCTCCAGTGATATCCCTTCTCCAGTTCCTATGTTTTTCTATGGAGCATATGCACTAAAATTTCTCAAGTTGGAGAGATCTTAGTGCATAAGTTTCATAAAATAGTAAAGGACCTGGAGAACTGATATGGGATGTCATCAACTCTTTATCACCTCTTTATCAAGCCTTAGGTAATAACCCCCCAGGTATTTTTCATTTTTTAAGCATGTACTTCAATTTACTAAAATAAAATGTGAAACAGAAACAAAACACCTGTTTCCCAGACACATTACACAAATTAGAAAACAAGATGTTGTTTGTGAACACAAATAATATAGACTTATTTTGCTCATCCCTACTTGTTATACATTTGACCCAAATACTTTATAGCACCTGGATTTATTTTATTCACCTTTCCAGTACAACTACTTGGCCCATCCAACCTGTCTTATTTCTACTAAAAAGAGACTAATTTCTTCTTACTTTCATTTCATGTTTAAAGTAGACTTAGGACTATGCCCAGCAGGTTTTAATATATCTGCTGGACTAGTCACTCACGACAAGTGAGATGCTGTTCCATGATTTCCCCCTACTGCCTTTAATTTAAAACTTTCCTCACTTTTTCTCCACTGCCCTTGTAACACTAGCCCTCTGATCCATTATTTAAAGGAGATGTATCACCTTCTAAAAAGGTGTTACCATCCGCTCTGTTAATAAAAGTCATTATAGGATAGCTGCTTTTTTTTTTAAAAAAAAATTGAACTACTTATAAAGATATTCCATCTTGAAGTGCAGAACAGCTTTGCCGAAGAATCAGCGTGTCCCATTATGCTCTTCTGCACGTCCTATTTCTCCTCCCACCTCCCTCCCAGCTACCCCAGGGAGAGCGTTCACGCTTCCCTTCGGTGTGCGTGAATGGCTCCTAACTTTACAGCAAGCTGCGATTAGCATTATACTGAGGTTGAGCTGTGCTGTGCACATAATGCGGAAGTGCACAGCACAGAAGAGGGGATATCTTTATATGTAGTCATATATATATTTTTAAAAAACAGCTTTTCTAAAGAAGCTGTAGGATAGCGATAAAATAATGCTTATGCTGTGACTAATTTATAAAATGGATGCTCACCAAAGTTGGTTGGGTAATTTTAGAAACTTGAATGCTAAAATACAACTTCCTATCATAAGAAAGAGTAAGTCTACTATATAAGGAGGATATAAACAATTCTTGGGTATACTAGCTGCATCACTGTGAAGAAATAAAAATCCCCATTATTTTAAAAGGAGTTTTAAACCCTTGAAAGATAGAGACATTTGCAATGCATTAGTGACAAATGTAGTATTCATACCTCATATAAATCAATTAAAATTTGGGGGATTTTTACTTGTCTCTATGGTGCAATTGATTTCACCCATTGTTCAGGTGCTTCTTAGTATGTCAACTTTAGTGAGGTTGAAGTACTAAGAACAACTGGAGCAATTTGAGTGCATAGGGGAAATATTCCCATTAATTTAAATTGAGCTTTTAACACCTTTGTGAGATGCACTAAGGGGTGGTAAAGAGGTGATAAAGTGGAGATGAATTCTCCACTGATATCACTTGACCAAATCTTTGGAGACCCTAGTGCATAGACTCTATAGAATAACATAGGAACTGGAGAAATATCACTGGAGCTGTTATCTCTGATTTATCACCTCTTTATCATGCCTTAGGGCATAACCCCCGTTGAATGCTAGAGAGGTCTAGAGTGCATTGTGTAGAAATAATTTGAAGACCTCTCTAACATTCTGTCTGTCAAAAGGGATGACAAAAGAACCATAAGGAAGATGCACTAAGGAGTGATAAAGAGGTGATAAGAAGAGATGACTTCTACAGTGACATCACTTCTCCAAGTCTTCTCCAACTTTGGCGATCTTAGTGCATAGGCTCCATAGAATAACGTACGGGACTGGAAAAGTGATATCACTAGAGAAGTCATCTCTGCTTTATCACCACTTTATCACCCCTTAGTGCATAACACCCTTCCACCACCACCACCGTCTACCTCCAGCTCATTATCAAATTATCTCTGAAGACAACTCCAGTGTATTTAACACCTTGATTGCCAAAGAAGTGTGCGACTTTCTAGACACTAAAAGGGTTAAACATGCATTTAACCATTTGGATCATGATTTGAGTGCCACAGGGCTTTAACCCTTTGAGTGCCAGAGGGGTATGTAACGCATTGCCTTGCTATGCGCTGTGTACCCCTCTGGCACTCAAAGGGTTAACCCTTAGCATATCTAATTCATATTTATAAAGCATAAATAGGACAAACATACTACAACCAAGATCCTGTATACAACAGTATTTTATTAAACCTTTCACTATTCCCATACATAAAGATGATTTGTTCTTTTACTGCAAATGACTGCTGTAGCCTGTTTGACTGTTCTCGCTTAGAAGTAATCAGTAGTTCACTTAAGTCACATTTTTAGAGTAAAAAAGCAAAATGACAATAGCTTGAAATAACAATTACAATTGTCTATTTTTTCAGGTGACAGTTCAACTTTAATTTCTTAATTGTAAAGTCATTATCTGGTCATGAAATACAAAGACCTTTTACAGCATCTGAATAGCTATATTAATTCTCTCAGTTATTCAGATAAATTATTACATTATCTCTTTAAACCCTAATATACCAATGAAAGTTTCTTAATCCTCACATTCTATTTCAAATTTTCCTTGATCACCTTATAATTTAAACATTTTTCAGAACAATTATTATTATTATTATTATCTGAAATTCAAATTATATGGCACTTCAAACCCTAACAGATTAGTTCTCACATTCTATTTCCAATCTTGACAACGTGATAATTTAGAAATTGTTCACTCAATAGTAACTGGTCTGCTCTCCAAGTGAACAGAAATATAAAGGCCATAGTAACTAGGATATTAATATAATATACTTGTGTCTGCATTTATTTGTTTGAAACACAATATAACATCTGAATCCAGTAAAGAATACAAAGCTGACATACATCAATCAGTTATTACAATCTTTTGTATCAAAAGTTCAATCACATTTGTGTACATCAGCGTCTGTGGGAATTAATAAAGAGACTATTTCAAAACATCATTTGAAGAAGACAGCATTGCTTTAGGCCTCAATGTGCTTGATTTTTTTTAACATGGGTATAGCGTAATACTGTGCTATCCATAGAAAATGCAGTAGACTTTAAGAGTAAAAATTAAACCTTTATTGGCTGAGTGGCTCTAAGATGCAAATTTTCAAGACCACTGGGTCCCTTCATAGTAAGAATGAATGCTGAATGCACAATACATGACTTTAAAACTATTGCACATCATTTTAACATCTAACCCATTGAGTGCCAGAGAGGCATCCAAAACATTGCAACACAATGCTTTGGATACCTCTGTGGCAATCAAAGGGTCAAATTCTACTAGCAGAATATTATTATCAGTGAGGACCATAAATTATACTCTAGATTCTAGTAAAGTTTAATTTAAGTGGACTAGAAAATACAAACAAGATTAATTACCTTTTTCATGCTCCAGTGAATTTAATCAGAGATGGCTAAGTCTAAAGAATGTATGGGTTAACCTGCTAAATGGTAGATGTTGTTCACCCCTCTGTTGTTTGGAGGGTTAACCTATACATTATTTAAAATTAGCCACCTCTGATTAAATTCATTGGAGCGTGAAAAAATAATTAATCTTGTTTGCATTTTCTAGTCCACTTCAAAGAGACTTAGGGCTCGATCCAAATGTTGACGTCGCCAGAAAAAACTGGCGATGCTGGTTTTAACGTCAACTGAGCAATGCAAATGTTCCACTAGTAAGAAGCGACGCCAGTTCTGAAACACACGTCGCCCGTCACCAGAACAGCAAGATCTCACCCATAGAGGATAATGTACAAGCAACGCCAAAAGCCATTCAAATGTTGGAGTTAGGGCTAACGCAAGTTAAATTGCAACATTTTCTTCCAGAAATCTAACGCCTACTTTTTTTGTCGAACATCACACAACTCAGAGTAGAAAACCACAGTTGAGGGAAATAAAACAGAGAGTTAGGGATAACATGAGTCTGTGCTTGCCTACCCAGCCAGTAGGGGAACACAGAGAAGGCTTTCAGCACCATGGACAGCATTGAATGCCATAGGGATGTGCACTGCTAAACCCTGTGGCATTCGAAGGTTGAAACAGAAATAGTGCACCAAGCACTACACAATGTCCCCCCCCTTCGATATCCCCCCCCTTAGTATGTCGACATATATTGCATATATTCGACATACTAACTCCATCCGACATTCACCTCAGGGACTGTCATGTAGTCCACAAATCTTTTATTCCACAATTAACCTTTTGAGTACCAGAGAGGTAAGAAAGCGTTGCTTAACATGTTTCCTACCCCTCTGGTACCCAAAGGGTTAATAGGCAAGGTATGGACTACATACCTTGCCTGTATATATGTGTGTGTTTTAAACATTTTATTATTAAAATACAATTATTAAACACATATTAACTTAGATTCATTCATTTGTAATGTCCTACCTCCTGCGTCCCATTGCTATTAGTACTTTTGCCTCTGTCTCAGCGTAGGGTTGCTTCATCAATAGTTTAAGTATTACATTCATTCTCCGTTGGAGAGTGGAGCAAAAGTACTAATAGCAATGGGACGCAGGAGGTAGGACATTACAAATGAATGAATCTAAGTTAATATGTGTTTAATAATTGTATTTTAATAATAAAATGTTTAAAACACACACATATATACAGGCAAGGTATGTAGTCCATACCTTGCCTATTAACCCTTTGGGTACCAGAGGGGTAGGAAACATGCTAAGCAACGCTTTCCTACCTCTCTGGTACTCAAAAGGTTAATTGTGGAATAAAAGACAGATTTGTCCACTACATGGAAGTCCCTGAGGTGGATGTGGATGGGGTTAGTATGTCGCATATATGCAATATATGTGACATACTAAGGGGGGGATGTGGAAGGGGGCATTGTGTAATGCTTGGTGTACTAGTTTATTTATTGTAACCCTTTGAATACCACAGGGGTGAGCATTGCACATCCCTATGGCATTCAAAGCTGTCCATGGTGCTGAAAGCCTTCTCTGTGTTCCCCTACTGGCTGGGTAGGGAAGCACAGAGAATGCTGTTCAGAACTGTCAACGTTGGTTTCGGATTTTCTGACTGAACTTTCTACTATGGAGTGCTGTGATTGGCTGTGGCGCTAGGTAACATTTTTATCCTGTGTTTTTAGGGAAGATTTTCTATGTGAAGCAGGTTTAAGGTGAACGTGTATTTTGTTGGTCTTTGCTCGTTAGCCTTTCTGGGTAATGAAGATTTGAATCACACGTTGCCCAGTCTTAGTTAATTGGCGAAGGCAGTTTTTTTCTTCACATTGGTTTTAACTCCAACATTTGGATTGAGCCCTTAGAGCCTAGAGCAGGGGTCTCCAACAAGTAGCTTGTGAGCTACTGGTAACTTTTCAGCTACCAGTTGATAGCTCTCTCCAGTCAAGTCAGGAAACAAGATACCTGGCCTGCCAGAGATGTGTTTCAGTGGCTGAAATCTGCTCCCCACTTGGCTGCAGCCAATTGGGGCACAGCTTTCATCTGTGGTACCCAACAGAGGTAAGTCAGAGAGCTGATAGCAATGCATATAGAGTACCTCACAGCATTTAATGGTTTTCCTGCCCCACTGCAATAATAGCTGCTTACATTTTATCCAACATGCTTTGTATAGATGACAAACAGAAATTGCTGTCATAAATATGTTGTGTCAAAGTAGGTAAGAGCCACAGTGTCACTCCATATTCACTCACCCATTGTAACAAGTCACCAGCTTTCTCTTATACTTATTCATTGTTTTAATAAACCACTCTAATAACTCTAAACATGTACAGTAATATCGGGTAGTGTTGTTAAGGATGAGGAGCCATTATCATTCAGAAAACCTGTGGCTCACTGAAAACCCACAGTTTTTTTCTTCTGTAGTTAATGTGGATTCTTCTGCTAAAAATGGTGTATTATGGTAGAAGTTTATAACATTGAGCTATTAAAGGGACAGTAATGTTCCATAAAAAATGTTTAGTTTTGCAGAGATTAAAAAATAAGCTAAATGCCAAAAATTCTATCTCTCAAACCTCTATGGTTTGAGAGATATCCTCCACTAAAGTTCCTCTTCTCCTGATATCAGCTGTAAAGCTGACAGAAGGAGATCCGTGTCAGCCGACACGAGGAGTGTCTTCAGCAGAGCCGCAATAGCGAGATTTAGTAAGAATTACTTCTTTGGAATGGTCTAAAAAGTGTGTTTGCAAGCCAGGCACACTTTGTAGACCTTTCCAAAGAAATATTTATTTTTAAATTGTACTATTGCAGCTCTGCTGAAGAGTTGTTTGTCTGTGCCCAGACCAGGATCTCCTGCTGTCAGCTTACAGCTGACATCAGGAGAAGAGGAGGGAGAGGGGAATTTTAATTGAGGATATCTCTCAAACCATAGCAGTTTGAGAGATAGGATTTGTGGCATTTAGCTTATTTTTTAATCTCTAAAAACTGTAAACATTTTTTATGGGACATTACTGTCCCTTTAAGAAGGTAATTTGTCTTATATGTAGGAATTTGTTATTGGAAGGTGTGGGAAGGAGGACCAAAGAGTAGGTAAGAATTGCTTTGGAGATAGTTTAATACAAACAGTTCTAAATTCATAAATGTACAATATATGTTTTAGCATAGGTCATCGATTAAAAGTAGCTCCCTTTAAATAAATGGTTGGAGACCCTAGAGTATAATTTATGGCCCACACTGATAAGAATTTTCTACTAGTGACCCTTTGGGTTCCACAGAGGTATCTAATTCATTGTGTTGTAATGTGTTGTATGACTCATCTAAGAAAGGTATCATTTTTACTCTATTAGTCTCCTAAGTTTGTCAATGCTGAAGCCTAAAACAAGGCAAGTCTTGAAAAAATTGTTTGACGATGATGGTGGATAGCAGGTGCAGCAATAATACCACCACCACCAAGAGCACAGATCAGCTGCCTGTGCCTGCTGCTACTGCTGCCAGTCTGCCTTCTTCAAGTCACCAAGACATGACAAGTGTGACATTAGTGGACCCTCTGTCACCTCCTCAAACCACCAGCAAGATGTAATAGATTAGCAGCACGTAGGGGCTAGTGGTGGTGGTGATGATAATGATGGTGGAGAAGATGGGGTTGAAGAGACATTGATGGCCTTTTTAGCCCACACTGAGAAGGAATGGGAAACAGTGATGAGGATAAGCATCACCACCAACAGTGAGCTTTTGGAATTTGCAATTGATCTAATTCCTGCTGCTGTGTTGCAAGGGCAACAGGATGCTGAGGAGCAGGCTAGTGTGCCACAGACCAGAGGTGTAACTAGAAGCCACTGGGCCCTGGTGCAAATGTTGCCATGGCCCCCCCAACCACATTGTCTCCCCTGGCCACAGTGGCCTCCCCACTGGCCATCTCCACTGGACACCTCCACAATGCTCCCAATCTCCACATTGCCCCCCATATGCTCCACATTGCTCCTATCATCTCCACATTGCCCCCATAATCTCCACATTGCCCCCCATATCCACATTGCCCTCACATTACACCCCCAGTGTCCATTTCCTACCTCCCTAGTGGTCCAGCAGCATGGCTGGAGAGGTCTGTGCCACCTTCTGCACAGACCTCTATACTGCCAGAGCTCCCATGCGGACTTCTCTTCAGTAATGCTCACAGAGCTTTGCATTACTAAAGAGCTGTAGAGGGCATTCAGCTGCTAGAGGTCTGTGCCAAAGAAGGCACAGACCTCAGCATGTTGTGGGCGCCGGGGCGGTGGGGGTCGCGGGGGGGCTGGACCCCTATTGTTACGCCACTATCACAGACCACCGTGTGAATGGGGTAAAAAAAAGTGATGTGGGACTAGGACAGGTGCCAATTGCCAACAGCAGCAATACTCCTGGTCCTAACTGCAGTGATTATTCTGAGGCAGTAGCAGCAAAAGCAGCAACATAATCCTCTGCTCCTAACAATGAAGGGGAGTGTGGAAGACAAGAAGAAAGAGGCCATTCTTCTCCACCACTTCCAAGTTCGAATGGGTTTGGGTGCATTCAGGCTTGTATGGCCATAGGCGGAAGAGAGGCTTTCAAAAAGCCCTTTGACTCCAACGACCAGATTCAACAAGCCTGTATAATTGGTAGCTGGCCCAAAAACAAAGCAAAAAAAAAAAAAAAAAAAAAAGCATATAGCACCTGGTATTCCAAGGCGGTCTCCCATCAAGGTACTATCCAGGCCATAGCCTGCTTCTCTTACAAGTTCAAAAGGATTTGGGTGCATTCAGGCTTGTATGGCTGGAGGCAGAAGACAGGCTTTCACAAGGTCCTTTGACTTCAAAGACCAGATTCAACAAGTCTATATAATTGGTAGCTGGCCCAAAAACAAAAAAAAAACTACGGCAACTGGTATTCCAAGGCGGTTTCCCATCAAGGTACTATCCAGGCTATAGCCTGGTTCACTTCCAAGTTCGAATGAGTTTGGGTGCTTTCAGGCTTGTATGGCCATAGGCAAAAGATAGGCTTTCACAAGGCCCTTTGACTCCAATGACCAGATTCAACAAGCCTATATAATTGGTAGCTTGCCCAAAAACAAAGCAAAAAAAGAAAAAAATACCTATGTCACCTGGTATTTCCAGGTGGTCTACCATCCAGGTACTATCCAGGCTATAACCTGCTTCACTTCAAGATTAAATGAGTTTGGGTGCATTCAGGATTGTATTGCTGTAGGCAGAAGAGAGGCTTTCAGAAGGCTTTTTGACTGCAAAGACCAGATTCAACAAGCCTATATAATTGGTAGCTGGCCCAAAAACAAGGCAAACAAAAAAAAAAGCCTACGGCACCTGGTATTCCCATGCGGTCTCCCATCCAGGTACTACACAGGACATAGCCAGCATCTCTTCCAAGCTCAAATGGATGTGGGTGCTTTCAGGCTTTTATGGCCATAGGCAGAAGAGAGGCTTTCACAACGCCCTTTGACTCCAACGACCAGATTCAACAAGCCTATATAATTGGCAGCTCCCCATAAACAAAGCAAAAAAAAAAAAAAGCCTTTGGCACCTGGTATTCCCAGGCAGTCTCTCATCCAGGTACTATCCAGGCCATAGCCTGCTTCATTTCCAAGTTCGAATGGGTTTGGGTGCATGCAGGCGTGTATGGCCATATGCGGAAGTGAGTCTTTCACAAGGCCGTTTCACTCCAACAACCAGATTCAACAAGCCTATATAATTGGTGGCTGGCCCAAACACAAATAAAAAAAAAATAGCCTAGGGCACCTGGTATTTCCAGGCGGTCTCCCATCCAGGTACTACGCAAGCCATAACCTGCTTCTCTTCAAAGTTCAAATGAGTTTAGGTGCATCCAGGCTTGCATGGCCGCAGGTGGAAAAGAAGCTTTCATAAGGCCCTTTGACTCCAACGACCTGATTCAACAAGCCTATATAATTGGTAGCTGGCCCAAAACCAAAGCAAAAAGAAAAAAAAAAAAGCCTACAGCACCTGGTATTCCCTGGTGGTCTCCCATCCAGGTACTATCCATGTCATAACCAGCTTCACTTCCAAGTTCTAATGGGTTCGGGTGCATTCAGGCTTGTATGCCCGGAGGCCGAAAGGAAAGTTTTCACAAGGCCCTTTGACTCCAACGACCAGATTCAACAAGCCTATATAATTGTACTGTACGTTTTGCAGGAAATTATTCGCCAAGTGGGAAGTACCATTATTCACCGATTTCAGGTTGAGTTGAAAATTTTCGCTCATCCCTAATTAGGAATCTCTTTTTTGGGTCATCCAGGCCAGTTACATTCCAGCATGCAAATGTATATAGCTTGTCACCCATTATGGGATTTATCATCTAATACATAATCAACTACAAAGGAGGTCACTACCAGGAGAGGATGGATTCACCCATGAGGAAGGACTAAAACTAAATAACCCCAAAAACTCCAACAAACCCTACATCTGATCGCCTCCATCTCCTACACAATGAACACTTTTGTCCCAATGCCTGAATGTGGTATACATCCCTGATCACAGAATAACATGGCAACAACAAAAATTGATAACATTTACAGCCCTGTTCTTCCCCATATCTCATGAAGAGGTTCACAATACCCTCAATAACCTAAAAAGACGTATTTTTATAACATAGACAAAACATTTTTAAAGGAAGTCTAAACCATATTGTGGACAGACACTTTATACAATATCACAACAAGGAAATAAGAGAATTACGTGTTTATGTTATAAACAAAATTCCTCCATAGATAAGAGGAGACCAATTCACCAAATTGGCAAAACATGAGACCCAATGGATCTTCAAGCCGTAAACTTGAAGCCATATTCCAAGAACTGGATTTATGGTGTATCAAATAAACTTCCCTTCAGTCATCTGGAACCATTCTAACACAGGCCATTTTAAGAAATATCTGAAGACTCAGAAGAGTTATTTATTAGAAACTCCACACCGTAGTAGCCCTCATGGGTTTCTAATAATCATCCATGTCTCATACAGGTTCTGGAGGCACTGGAACAATGGATAAGAGACTTACAGTACTATACATTTATTATTCTACTGGTTTGCTGATGGAAGTATAGAAGGATAGACATTTAATAATATCATTATATTTTTCAGCTACAAGTATTATTAATTATAATAAAACCCTGTGCCACGTCACACCCTCACCTCTATGTATGTATAAAAGCATTCAATCACTCCCCTTTTCTCACATATCATATAAAGGCAGTCTAAGGACTGTTGTAATAGATGTAGACAGCAGAAATCTACACACAAGTATGATTGTTTGGTCATATACGTGAATGTACACACTGGATACTGTTTGGATTAGGCCAGTATACATTAATAAAATATTTCAGTTACAGCAAATTCTCCACTACAGGGTTCTCCATAAATATAATATTATGAAAACTTTTTAATGTATCTACTTGAATTAATATGTAAATGTTCAAAAGTGATTGAGAGGTAACCTCTCATGTATTTGGCAAAATAATAATGAATTCAAGAATGCTTTTTAGCATACTCTAGCAGTGGGCTCACTTTCATAAACACTGTAACTCAATGATGAACTCAAAGCAACAAATTTCTGCATTTCAGAAAGCGAGAAACCTATTCAGACCACAAGCTTCTGCTCAGTTGTTTGTAGTTGTCAGTATTTGTCATCAAGTTAATTGGGATGGAAGAGACATATCAAAAATAGAGCTATGAGATGCATACATCAAAGGAATAATATATGTAACAGAATATATGTAGGTTTAGTTACATGTTTCAAGAAACCAGTTCCACCATTGAGTAGCAGTGATTCCAATGGTGAGGAGAAATAAAAGGGGAGAGAGGAGGAAAACTGTTATAAACCCAATAGTTTATGGCAATCTCACGTGCTTCAAGAATAAATAAAGTAGTATGTTCAGAAAGACTAAAATGTTTTCCCTTGAAAACATTTGAAATAACACCTCCAGTAATTATAAACAATCATAGCATTTTCATATAAGGTATACTTTTGAGTTACATAAACCAGGGGAGTCTTATGCATTAAGATATTCTTCCATTTTAAGATCCCAACAGAGTATGTGAAAGGCGAGTTGCATGAGACTATTACCACCATCGGGTAGCAGTTTTCTCAGAGGAGGAAACAAGCTTCCAACCTAAAGGAGAATGTGGGTGTCCAATTATTAAGACATCAACGCACCGTAAAACAAGACACATGTTACATAGTAGTAGAATTTGGGGCAAAGCAACCAGCGTGAAAGGATTGTCTGCAAAGTATGTGGATAAAGAAAATCTCAAATAATATAGTTCACATATTCAACAGATGTAGGTCAAGTCCACAACATCGGTGATCCAAAAATTAGAGGGCCTTGTCAATATCATTCCAAGGGGTGTAAAAAGCCAAGGCCCAGATACAGTACACAAGTACTCAAGTACTCAAACTAGTTCTGTCACAGCTGACATGACTAGGCAGCCATGCTTGTGCTTCTGCATCCAAAGTGAAGAACAGAGTGTGATCTTTGTGCACATATCTTATCTTTTCAAGGGATAACCTGAAGTTCTCTCGCAATTTACATTTAACATCTTGGAATTTCTTCCTTTGCATTTCTATATCTGCAGAAAAATCCTGATATATTTACAATAGATGGTTTTCATTAGATCTGTCCTTTTTTGTCTAGATATGTTCAGGACAGTGTCTCTATTCCTGTAATTGAGGATTTGGGCTGCGTGCTGAGCCTGGCAGTCATTGCTGTGCAGGCATACAATGGATCCTCTCAATAAGGAACGTGTTTGACAGACCCTCATTGTCCAGTGTATTCTTGAGCAAAGTCTCCAAGAAGGTCACCCTTCACATCTCTCATTGAGGCCCAGTATGAGAATGTTGCTTCTACAAAGTCTATTCTCAAAGTCATACATCTTATTGTGTAGATCTTTAACTTGTTGGCATAGGGGATGCAATGATTCTGATATAGGAGATATGGATTCTTCTACCCAGAAACCTTCCACTGCAACATTTTCACACATCTACCCTTTGAGTGTCTGAGGGGTACCCACCCCATTGCTAAGGAATGCATTGACTACCCCCTGGCACTCAAAGGGTTAATCATTGATCAGCATGCAGCAAGTTAAGGTAAACTTGAATAGTATCAATTTTATTGGTTTACACTGACTGACAGTTGGCAATAGCCATCTTGAGCTCTGCAGAACTGGATTTAAAGGTATCTTCAGGTTTATAAGATTGCACAGGAGGTGCTAATTGTAAATCCAGCATGGCCTCCATTTCCCCCTTTACTAGCTGCCTTCTGGCATATTTATTAAGCTTAGACTTATATACTGCAGATTTTTTTTTACCCATATTGCCTTCCACTATAACAGGATTTAGAAATTGTGGTGAAGATTTCAGATTATATTTGTAAAACATAGGATGCAATAGTTGTCTAGAGGATGATAACAGGAATTCCTTCAAATATTAGACATTATCACAGGTCCATAATTGTTCAGTGACAGCAAACACAACATTGATACATATGCTTTCTTCTTTTTCAAGGCCCAGCAGGAGTAATACCCACAACTGGTCAGCAGAAGTTGAATAGCCTGACATCAAATGGGGTTAGCCTGTGCAGATCAAGTGACATGTAGAGTTGTATAGAACTAAGATTTGCCAATTTTAGGACATCTGAATCCCTTCTAGATGTAGAGCTCAGATCCTCACTGAACAGAATATGGCCACTCAGGATTTCCGCTTCCTCCCTGATAAATCTTTATGCCTGTGAAAGCTGGTTAATACTGTCACTGGGGCACGACTGTCAGGATGCACTACTGAAGACAAAGGGTAGCACCGAGAAAGGGGTTCAATGCCAAATTTCCACATTTCTTCCTTTCTTATTCCTTTCCTCTTCTCTTTCTTCCCCTCTTTTGTTATTATTTTATTTGATTTTGCCCTTTCTTTTGTTGTCACCACAATTTTTTTTTCATTTGTTCTGGTCCTGTCTCCCTTTCCTTCTTATTTTTCTTTATTGCAATGTATTGTATGGATTTTGAGGGAATAATGGCATGCCCACTATGGGAGTGGTGATCCAGCTTTGTATTTCAGTCAAGGATCCTTTATCCCACTACTGGCTTATGGGGATGGTCACAGTTGGCTGCACAGATCACCACACCAGTGTCACCTTTTGTCTGATGTTCAATACAGATCAATAAAAATTTAGCACACCAAGGCTGGGGAGGAAGCAGTATATGTGATTTGGTGATTACAGTGGACAGTGATCATGGCTGAGCAAGCAGTAAAATATGGTTCTGTTATGTGATTAAAACAGTTGACAATGGATCAGGGCTAGAGAGGTGCATTGTATTTGATTTGGTGATGCAATTAGTTAGTGGATCAATGCTAGGGAAGAAGCATATGTTGTCCTGTTATTACAAGAGAACAGGGGACCAAAACTCCTGAGGCAGTTTATATGGTTCTATGAGTGGACAGCAGACCAACTTTAGGGAAGCAGTGTATGTGGTTTTGTTTTTGATAGTGGACAGTGGATTGGGGCCAGGGAAGCAGTGTATGTGGATCTGTGATTACCAATGGGTCAAGGATGGGACAGCAGTGCATGTCCAGTGTACAATGTATGTATTATCTAGTATCCCCAGTGAACAGTGAATCAAGGCTGGGGTAGCAGTGTATATGCATCTGTGATTACCAGTGAAAAGTTCACTATGGCTGGGGAAAGGTTCTGTGATTATCGGTAGACAGTAAATCAAGACTAGAAAACAGTGTTGTGGTTCTATGATCACCATGGAACAGTGGATCAGTGCTGTGGAAGCAATGTTTTTAACTCTGTGATTACCAGTGGCCAGTGGATCAATGTGAGAACCAGTGTTTGTGATTCTGTGATTACCATCAAAAGTGGATTATGAATGGGGAAGCAGTATATTTGGTTCTGTGGTTACCAGTGGACTGTGGGTCAAGGCTGAAGAAACAGTGTATGTGTTTCTGTGTATACCAGTGGACAATGAATGAAAGCTGGGGAAACAGTCTATATGTATATGTAATCAACAGTGGATAGTGGATCAAGGCAGATTTCATACATTGCCAAGTGTTAAGAAGATCACCCTATATTAATCCATTTGTCATTCCGTTTGTTGGAAAGGGTGTCCCTCATTTAGAGCTCCACACTGCCTCCTTCCATTCACCAGGTTGTTCCCTTGCTGTCCAGTGAACTCCTGGGTGGCATCTGACATCATCACACATTCAAGCGATAATGTCACTAGGCGCTATCAGATCCTTTAGTGGGGCTAAGGACATCCCCAGTGGGATGAACTAGTAATTACAAAAATGTGCCCCCCAGACACCCCGTATGCCTCTTATTGTTGTGGACTCAAAGGGTTAAGAACCAAGGAGGTGTGTAAAGCATTTCTAAGTAGTGTGTTGCACACCCATCTGGTTCTTAAATGGTGAAGAAGTTCACATCAAATACATTTACATTGTGCAACAATGGTTCCCAAGGCCCACCCCAGGATCGGAGGACATACTTATGTGAGATCAGATAGAGTAATCATTGGCTTAGCCCTTGGGGTGGATTGCTTATGTGTTGATATACTTCAATACTGAGGGACCTAAGGGCTAGATTTGAAAACTTGTGCTCTATACCTTCTTTTATTCCAAATGAATAACATGTCCTGGGCCTTCTTCACATGTTCAGATAAGGGCTATATGTTACAAATCAGTAACTATGGGGCAGAATGACTGCATAATAAGGTACACATAAAATGTACATAATTACCACTGATGTAAGTGGGACTTTTAACCCTAGGAATGGTGAGGTTTTCAGCTCATTGTAACATACATAGTAAGATAGTAGATAAGGCTGAAAAAAGACATGCGTCCATCAAGTCCAACCCATGCCAAAAACACCCCTGTTGATCAAGAGGAAGGCAAAAAAGCCCTCTGGAGCCATTTCCAATCTAGTCCCAAGTGTGTGTGTGGGGTGGAATTATTCCTTCCTGACTCCAATTGGTAGTCAAATAGTTCCCCAGATCAATATCCTATTTGCTTTGAAGCCATCTGTCATAATTGTCAATATTGTTCTGTGCTAGATAGGCATCCATTGTTTTTTTTTAATGCAGTTGCATTATCTGCAAGCACAAAATCCCAAGGCAAAGAATTCCATAGCCTTACCGCCCTTACTGTAAAGAATACCTGCCTTTGTTTTAGTCAAAAGCGCCTTTCCTCTAGTCTTAATGGATGACCTCTTTTTCTTAGCTCAGCTCTTTGCATAAATAATTCATTGGCTAGTTCTTTGTATTGACTTTGAATGTATTTGTAAATGGTAATCATATCACCCCTTACACGTCTCTTCTCTAATGTAAACAAACTAAGTTTGGCTAGTCTCTCTTTGTAACTCAGATCCTCCAGTCCCTTTATCAGTTTTATTGCATGTCTCTGCACCTTTTCCAGTTCAGTAATGTCTTTTTTAGAACAGGCGCCCAAAATTGTACTCCATATTCTAGATGAGGCCTAACCAAGGATTTATACAGAGATAAGATAATATTAGCATCCCTTTCTTCTACACTTCTTTTTATGCAGGCTAGTACTCTATTTGCTCTTGCAGCAGCTGAGTGACTCTGCACACTGCTGTGAAGTCTATTATCTATCAGTATTCCTAAATCTTTCTCTAATGAGGATTTCCCAAGTTGTTTCCCATTTAGATTATGTGTAGCAAGTTTGTTTCTACAGCCCAAATGCATAACCTTACATTTATCTACATTAAATGACATCTGCCACTTTTCTGCCCATTCACTTAGTTTATCTAAATCCTTCTGTAGGGAAAAAACATCGAGCTCTGTATGTATTTCCTTACATAGCTTAGTGTCATCAGCAAAGATTGAGATGCTACTTTCAATTTCCATTTCTAGATCATTAATAAACAAATTAAAAAGCATTGGTCCCAGGACTGAACCCTGGGACACCCCACTTATAACCTTAGACCAATTTGAAAAAGTTCCATTTACAACAACTCTCTGCCATCTATCATTTAACCAGTTCTCAATCCATGTACAGATAACACCGCACAAACCGAAGCCTTTTAATTTCTGCAGTAACCTGTTGTGAGGCACTGTATCAAAGGCTTTTGCAAAATCCAAGTATACTACATCAACAGCAATTCCCCTGTCCAAATTTCTACTCACTCTTTCATAAAATCCAAGTAAATTAGTCTGACATGATCTGTTCTTCATGAAACCATGTTGATTCCTACTAATGATATTGTTTGTCTTCACATAGTTCTGAATACTGTCAGTTAATAACCCTTCTAGTATCTTACTCACTATGGAAGTCAAGCTCACAGGTCTATAATTTCCTGGTTTGGATCTTGCTCCCTTTTTAAACAATGGAAATACATCAGCTTTCCTCCAATCACAGGGCACTATTCCTGATGAAAGTGAATCAATAAATATTAAGTATAATGGTTTTGCTATTACTGAACTAAGTTCCTTAAGTACCCTTGGGTGTATACCATCCGGTCCAGGCGCTTTATTCACTATAACCCTTTCCAGTCTCTTTTGGACCTTGTCCTCAGTCAGCCATGTAGATGTTGGAGGAAATTCCATGGTTTTGTCTGTTTGCCCATAGCTTGTCATTGCTGCTTCATTTGTATATACTGAAGCAAAGAAAGCATTTAGGGTGTCAACCATAGCTTTATTCTCACTAATCTATTCACCTGTCTCAGTCCTAAGAGGACCAATGTCAACCTTAACTTTTTTGTTATTAATATACTTGTAGAATTGTTTAGGGTTTTTCTTGCTCTCATTTGCAATGTTTCTCTCATTTTCTATTTTAGCTAGCTTAATTGCTTGTTTGCAGATTTTATTGCATTCTTTATATTTTTTTAAATGATGCATCTGACTCGCTTGACTTAAACACTTTAAAAGCCTGTTTTTTATTTCTCATCCCTCTGCTAACCACATTATTAAGCCACATTGGTTTTGCTTTACTTCTCTTGTGCTTATTCCCCAATGGTATATATTGACGTGTATATTTGCCCAAGAGCATTTTAAATACATTCCATGATTCTTGTGTATTTTTATCTTTGAAAATTACATTCCACTGGATATCCTTTAACACTTCTTTTAACTTTGTAAAATTAGCCTTTTTGAAATTGAATGTTTTGGTTAAACCCTTGCTATTGCGTTTCTCATAACAAACTTCAAAGGATACCATATTGTGGTCACTGCTGCCCAAATGTTCCCTTACATGCACATTGTTTATCATGTCAGAATGGTTTGAGAGCACTAGGTCAAGCAAGGCCTCTTTTCTAGTTGGCTCCTCTACTAGTTGGGACAAAAAATGATCATTTATCATACTTAGAAAAATATTTCCCTTTGTTGTGCCGTAAGTCATATTGCTCCAGTCAATTTCAGGATAGTTGAAATCTCCCATTATAATTACATTTGCTGACCTAGCAGCCATTTCCATTTGCAGTAAAAGTTGGGCTTCTTCCAACTCCCCAATATTAGGTGGCTTGAACATAAGTCCCTTAGGACTCAATATTATTAGCCCGATTATTTTGTAAATCCAATGCCCATAGGACATCACATAAAACTAGCAGACATTGCTATCCTGTTCCAGGGTATGGCTTCACCACATGTGAAGGACTGCACTTTTCATGGTGAAAAACCTGACAGAGTCCCTAGCACACATTAAAAACCACCGTTATGTGTCGGAAAACTGATTTCCAACATATACTTGTGGTTGAAAAATAGAAAAAGATTAACCCTATGAGTGCCAGTGGAGTATGCAATGCATTATACAGTGTTGCATACCACATTGGCACTCATAGGGTTAATCTATCAAGAGTTAACTTACCAGTAATCCTGGTGTCCAACAGGGTCACGGCCATCTTCTTCTTTCTTCTCTTCTTCCTCTCTCTTCTCTTCTTCTTATCTTCTTTTCTGTTTACTTAAAAAAAATCCTTTAGTTCTGTATCTTTTGTTAAAAAAAACTAAGCCTCCCAAAGATGCGACGGTTAACCCTTTGAGTGCCAGAAATAGGTGGCATCTTCTTTTCTGACTAAAAATGTCTTATTTTCTCAAAAAATGCCTCCAATTTCCTCCTTTGCCTCTGCCACATATATATATATATGTGGGTTTATCGGTCTGTCTTTTTTTTTTCTTCAATTACTACCAGTTTACCAGAGGTAATAGTATAGAGCCCTAAGAGTTTTATGCACAACTGCACCATAGGTGACACATTCCTCACATTTCCATTGATTGAAAATGATCGTTTAATGTACTTGAGACCTCTGTATGTATTTCTCATCTATGGAAACCTTTGTAGTAAGGATTGGTAACATGAAAAAAAGCAATTCAGAAACGCATTTCAAACATGTATCCTTGTCATGCTAAAATGTAAAAGGGTGTGTCACCTTCCCACATGTTGAACAAAAATGTATGGGCAGTATGATCGATCTAATACAGGACTGTTCCCAAACAATAACCACCATGGTACTAAACTATAATAATGTATTAAGAAATACTCCTATGATGAGAAAAAGTAGAAATTAAAACTTCTGGATTGATATCTGTTGCAATATGTACAAATTATAGTTCAATGGTATAGTAGTCCCAAAATTCCTCAGAAATAAGATACAGGAGGAAAATAATAACTATATACCAAGCCATTATTACAGATGAAAGTTCATTGATATAATTAGGAAAAAACAACAACAGAGCAGTGCAGAGGATCTTTCTAAGTGTAGTTAATCATACTTGGAATAGTCCTCCACCAACACCAAATAAGAAACTTTAGGAAATCTACCCATAGTCTTCAGAGGCTATATCCTGCCTCTCAGTGTATGGGCTTTCACCGGCTCTCGTCTCAATATGGTGTACTGCTTCTCCAACTGGATTATGCTTTGCTTATTGTAAGGCTACCAAAAAGAATATCTGGAATCAGCCAACAGAATACTGGGTCACAACACACCCAATATTACCTTTGGCTAAACCTTTTTTAGCAATAAAATCATCTAGGGTTCAGACAAGAAGCTATCAAGAGCCAGTAACTTACAATAAAGCCATCACTAGTAAAATACTAGAAAATAAACAAATATATTAAAAAATTATATATATATGATTACTAAATTGTCAAATATAAAACTTGAGTCTGAAGAAAATGTACCTAAGTACTTAAAAATAGCTTAATGCATTTCATGAAGTTGTGTCACTTCCTCAGAAGAAATAAAATGAGACAACCAATCTTTTATTACAAATTATAGCTTGTAAGCACCTCCTGCAGGGTTACCTAAATCACTTCAGCTGGTGAACTCACAGGCAAATTATTTATCCAACTCAATACCATACCATGTGTCACAAGAACAGAACGAAATGGTCCAGGGGACCAAGAGAATATCAGCTTGTCGCGGGAACAGGAACATCCTGCCTGTTTTAAAGGACACCAGCCTTTGGATTTTATCCAGGTTGCCCTGGTGTCACTGTTTTTTGATGAACACTCAGATCAGATTGGTATGGTTAAAATGACTTTATTAAGATAAAGATCGCACACATAGTTAGGCCTTTGGGCCCACACAAACAGAACATAAATATATACAGTGATAGCAAGCCAGTAATAGAAATGTATGCTCAAATGAAAACAATCACTGGCAGCGGAGGTTCTGGCTTGACTGAACCAGCAGCAGGCAACGCAGTCCGAGAACTGACCACAGGACCTAGGTGACAGGTGGTCCAGGAGGAGATGACTGGCACAAACCAGATGCCTGGGAGGCACAGAGCCCAGATAGACAAGGCAACGCTAGTGGCACAACCCAGATGCCTGGGAGGCACAGAACCCAGAGGAGCGAGGCAACGCTGACCCTGGCACTGGATACCGATAGACCAAGGCAACTCTCAAAAGCAATCCCTAGAACGCTATGGGTGGATCGTAATACAGTGTAAATATAGATAAGACATATATATATATGTAAGCAACCAGTGTCCCCTCACACTGAGGATGGTAACAAAGCAACGCTGGCTCTTGAACCCAAGGCTACTGCAGAGTGGAATAGCACAACCCTACCTGGACTATCTAGGCACACAAAGTGGCAATCGGTAACATCCAGTGATATACTGTAACTCCCACAGGGAGTGAGCCCAGCGGTGTAAGGGAGGTGGACACAGAGAGATCAGAGTAACACAGTCAGTGCTATGAGCACTGTACCGGTACTTCGCGTGTGCACTCCGCCAACGGCGGTTAATAGAGTAGCTACAGCACGAATGCTTAGCCAACGGTTGACAGAGTAATAGAGCCACATGGCGCACATCGACTGGTGTAACGGCAAAGCCACCACAAGTATAGCTGGACCAAGCAGAGGCAACCAAGCAGTATGCTAGGTATGGATGGCAACAGAGCATCAATATGCTAGACACAGACTGTAACGGAATAGGTACACAGCCAGATATAGTCAGCAACGGAGCAGGTTCTCAGCCAGATACGGTCAGCAACGGAGCGGGTTCTCAGCCAGATACGGTCAGCAACGGAGCGGGTTCTCAGCCAGATATAGTCAGCAACGGAGCGGGTCCTCAGCCAGATACGGTCAGCAACGGAGTGGATTCTCAGCCAGATACAGTCAGTAATGGAAGCAGGTCCTCAGCTGGATACGGTCAACAACGGAGTGGGTTCTCAGCCAGATACAGTCAGTAACGGAAGCGGGTCCTCAGCTGGATACAGTCAGCAACGGAGCGGGTTCTCAGCCAGATAAAGTCAACAACGGAGCAGCAGTGGTACAGTAAACTCAGGAACGCCGTCAGGCAGGCCAGGTCATACACGATCAACAATAACGGAGCAAAAGTCAGGAACTAGTACACCACGAAAGGGTACCATAGTGTAGACATGACAGAGGTTATAAAGGCTATCACTGGGCGGCGACAAAGATGCTTGGCCAATCAGGATAAGATTTGGAAATAGAAGAATCAGAAAGTTGCCGCCTGCAGCCAGGAGCACGGGCACCGTGATACCTGGGTGGCGAGTTTAAAGGAACCCCATGGACTTTACATGGAGAAAAGTAGGTGTCACCAGATGGAGAGATTTAGGACTATAACATTTGATATAAGGCTCATTGTATTATATATTGTGTGGTATAATGTAATAGTGTGTGGTGTTACAATATACAGTCTAACAGGATGTGGTAACTGGAAGCTAGAAGGCAGAGATAGTTGGGGTTGGGCGTTGCTTGCAAAATATTCTAGGTCTGGGCTAAGGAAAGATTGGAATGTTAATTTATTCCTGCTGTGCTTCCTTGACCAATCAGGGAGGTTATTTATGATCCAGTGAAAAGGTCCCTTATTCAAGCCTTAATATGCATGCTTATCTTGATAAGGGTGCTGGTGACTGATTGGTCAAGCATAGAAACACTGTCCCAAGTCCTCGTTTGCATGCTGATCTTGATAAGAGTCTCTGTAGTAAATATAAGCTGTGTGTTTGATTCAATAAAAGAGAGTTCTCCCCTTCATCAAGTCTCAGCTGATGTTTGGGAACAGGAGGTTCGGTATACTATTGGAGTGTTATTCTGAGGGAGAAAGGAACTATAACGGAGGTATCCAGCTTATGGTACAAGGTGTCACGTTACACTATGTTTCCACCATGCATACTATTTTCTGTTCAACCAACAATGGAACGCATCGTACTTCCCATAATGCTAACATGCTGGCATCATGATGCCATGGAGTCTTCAGAAGTAACCAGGCAACCCCACATAAGCAAACACAGAGTAAAAAATGGCCTACATCCTTGTATACCTAAAGGGGGATACCTGGATACAATACACATGTGCAGTACACTCTCTCTTGCAAGCACACAAGGGAATCAGAGCCAGTTGTAGACAAAATACCTATACAATGCTTACATAAATGTAACATGAGCAGAATGAAAAAAGACGTGTGTACAATAATGTGTGTATTTTAATGCAATATGTACTAAATATGTATGAATTAATATATTGCCAATCAATTTCTTCATTTAATCCTTTCCCACCTAAAGTGCCCGATGTGAAAATCCAATAAGATTCTCATGTACATAATTTATGGCATCTAGTTACATGTGGAGGGATGCATTCAATACCCATACCATTAAAATTAGTTAAGCCATCCTCCTTACATATAGAAAATGTTTAGGACCCCCATGGTCCATTTATCTCTTATATACTTTCCTTTTGGGTTACCCAATTCTTTTTCTTAGGGTTCTCATTGTACATCCAATTTATGCCGCACCACAAACACGTTGTATTAAATATATATTACATAACTTGTACCACAGTTAATGAAATGCTTCAGCTTATAACCCTTTTGTTTAATATCCATAAAATCTGCTTACCCGCCATGTATCACATAAGGACATGAATGAATGAATGAATGAATGAATGAATATGTTTATTTATATAGTGCCACAAATGTACAAAGAGCTTTACAATTTAAGGGTTTAGACAATACAGGGATAAAAGTGCTTTGCAAAGTAAAACAATAAAAGTGAGGTCCCTGCCCGAAAGCTTACAATCTACATTCTGTAGATCTATAGTTTCTTACACCTTTTTCAACCATGCACGTCTGTTTCTTTTTTATATTATTTTTACAGTGTAAGTTCTAATGGTTTTATTCCTCCTGAATGTCACAAGAAATTTATCACTTAAATTTCCTTTTAATAAGGAGTCTTGAAGTAATATATGATATAATTGTCCCAAACTTCCTCCAAATATAAGATACCGGAAGAAGGCAAAACTCTGTATCAATCAGTTAATAAAAACCATTACCAAACTCAAGTCATTTATCTGTAAAATGAATAATGTTGATGGTATATAGATGAAATGAAAGGATGATAAAGGAATGGTAAATGTTATGAAAATGATATAATGATAACCATATATGTTAGTGAAAGATGATGAGATGAGGATGGAATCATCCAAAATCTGTCTTGAACAAGTTTCCAATTAATCTCGCCTGCTGCTCCTTATAAATGGCCCTTATCCACTTATCCAGAACATTCTAAAACAGAGTTCTTCTTCTATGTGCTTTTTAGAAAGAAGTAAAAAAAGGCACAAAACTAATCCAAACGTATGCTTGTGGAATGCCAAACTTGCCAGAAAATGACAGTTGGCATGCTGCTCTATTCTTTTGTTTAAAAGACAGGTTTCAAAGAACTGATAGAACATGTTGCACCCTGCTGGAATATCCCAAGCTGTAGATATTTTCAAATACAGCTGTTCCAGAGTTCTACAAGCAGGCGGATAGTGTTTTGGGCAATGGGCAAAAGGAGTTCCATCACATTTTTGCAAAGCACTCAGCAGCAGTAGTATTGTAGAAGGAAATCTTACAACCACAGAAAGCATAAGCTAAAAATAGCAAACCTCTTTCCAAAAACTGATTGGAGGTGACAAAAGGAGATAAATGTTATATATTTTCTATTTGTTGGAATAAATACATGAAAAGCTAGAACATTATTTTTCATAGAAAAATCCTAGTGAAAAAAAAAACTTTTCACCCATTTTTACGCTATAGAAGTTGAATACTTAAAAGTCTTAATTCAATCAGTTGGAAGGTTCCCCTAGGGAGAAATTACAGTTATAAAAATGACAAACTGTTTAAATAAATAAATAAAATTACCCATTTCCTAAGGTGGTAAAAGAGAAGATCAGGGTTCTTATTTGTTTGAGGTGCTCCTGGCAGTCCTGTGCATGCTATGTATGCTGTGCAGACTATGCAGCTGTTGGACACCTTGATGAGGTAGGAAGAAGCATTGACAGTGTGGTGCTTCAAATATCTTAAGGAGAACACAACTTCTGAATGCCTTGGTGATGTTTATGCAGCTCCATTTGGATGGGTGGGAGTTAGAGTAGAATTTGTTCATATGGAAAACATCTTGGTACTGTGATGTATGTATTATATCACCAATGAACAACATAGGGAGTCGATTGTAACTCATGTAGCATCCTGTTGCACAATGCTGTAACTTCCCTGGTTTCAGTGCAGAATGCATGAAAGATACAGCATAGCATATTTTCATGGCAGTGTCAGGGGCCATCATACAGGTCATTCAAACAGATGACTTGGAGGTTCTGCAACCTCCAAGTGCATGACTGACATACTTGATGGTCAGTCACTCATATATGGTTGATGTCAACATGGGCTGTTCATCCTACATGACCCCAATCCACAGTTAAATCTATTGTACAATGAATGGCAATGCAGGTAAGTAATTTGGGATGGTTGAATAGGACAACATTGCTGCTACATTCAAGTCATCAGTGTGATCTAAATTTTTGTTTAAATAGATCTTTCGTATCATCCATTGCCCTATTTTTCCCCAAGCTATACATAGTAACATAATAACATAGTAATTTAGGTTGAAAAAAGACTTGCGTCCATCTAGTTCAACCCTTTTCCTATTCCTGTTTACCATTGTTGATCCAAAAGAAGGCAAAAAAAACCTCAGTATAGCAATTTCAAATTCTGCCTTGAATGGGGGGAAAAATTCCTTCTTGATTCCAAATGGCAATCAGATTTCTCCCTGGATCAACAAGCCCTAACTAAATATTAATCCCAATACTAACGTACATAGCCCTCTATGTTATACTCTTTTAAATAAGTATCCAGGCCCTTTTTAAAGGCATCTAATGTATTCAATAGCACCACCTCCTCAGGCAGTGAATTCCATACCTTTATTGTCTTTACTGTAAAGAATCCCTTCCGCTGTTGTAGATGAAATCTCCTTTCCTCAAGTCTAAGCGGGTGGCCCCTTGTCCTTTGTACTGTTCTGTTAATGAACAGGTCTTTGGAGAGCTGATTGTATGTGCCTTGAACATATTTGTATAGTGTTATCATATCCCCTCTAAGACGCTGTTTCTCTAGTGTGTACAAGTTTAACATTTTCAGCCTTTCTTCGTAACATTCAACATATACATTCATCATGAGTTCTTCTAAATGATGTTCAGGAGCATTTATGCTATTCAAGCCATTACATTCCATCAGCTCAGTGTAGCTCATTAGACACTGATGATGATTAAAGTCTGTGCCTTATGCACAAAAGAAAACAGGAACAATTCTAGAGCAAACCAACTGTACCATAGGGAACAAATAAGACTTCTACTTTGTTTACGAGGCGTTTAACCTGATTAATGCAATAGATGTCTTCAAAGCATTGAAAAAGCAATATGTTGGAGACCTCTCTGGCATCCAAATGCTTAAAGACACAATTTAAATGAATGGCCGTTTGTTTGATTTTTTTTTTTTTATTTGTCTCTTATGGTGCAGTTGGTTTGCCCCAGAATTTCTCCTCTACTATTTTGTGCAGAAGGCCCTATGTCCCTTAGTCTCTTTTCTTTGAGAATATACTTTAACAGATCCAAACTGTTGAAATATATTTTTCATTTCATAAAACATAGTATACTTTTACTCTTGGTTTGCCATAACAATGCATATTTTAGAACTCACAGGGCCTTATACACCAGTGGTTCTCAACTCCTGTCCTCAGGACCCACTAACAGGCCAGGACTTAGGGGTTTCTCTGCTAGAGCACAGGTGTGGTGATCAGAGGCTCATTCACATTGATTAACTCACCTGTGCTCTAACAAGGAAATCATCACATCCTGGCCTGTTAGTGGGTCCCAAGAACCGGAGTTGAGAACCACTGTTATACACAAAAGAAAAGAGGACAGAATTCAGGAACAAATCAGTTTTAATTTATGTTTTATAAAACTAAAATACTAAAGAGATCACCAGTGCATTGCATTGAAATGCATTGTAGACCTCTCTAGCATTCAAGGGTTAAGTATAATGGAGATAGTTTGTTCCATTATTGTGCTTTTTTTCTTTTTCCATAAGGCCTAGTGTTTCCTGCATCTGATTCCGCATTTTGATAATTTGTTTTCTTTTTTGTCGCAGAGCTGATCTGCTTTCCCCTCAAACTAATGTGTTTCTCAGGAATTATAATAATGGTATTATGGAGGTTTAATTTAATTTATAAGCAGCTAAGACTGTAAGTACACAATTAACATTAGCCTGCTACAAAAGGTTAATTGTCTCCTGTATTTTAAGTTAAGAAACCTAATATGGATATAGCAATTCATCTCACTATTTACTGGCAAAATATTTATCTAGCTGAATATAAAATGAAGGGGACTCAAGAGTGTTATGGGTTGAAATGCCTGTGAGATTTGCTTAGCTATTTCATTCCAACACAGGTATGAGTACCCAAGGTAATTGGGTATTATATCGGAAATTATGATGTGTAACTCAGCTGAAGGCATCTGACAGTTTTGAATATAAAGTGTTGTGTATTAGCGGAAAGTCATTATTTTGGAATTTGATTTGACATTTTCTATTTGATCATAAGAATTAACTGTTAACACATTTTGTGTGAGTAGGCAGAGAACATACTTAGAAAATGTAGCTTGTGATATCATAAGATCATAAAGCTTAACATCATCACAAAAGTGTAATGTTTCTATGTATTTTATTTAATCCTATACTTGTCCAAATTATTTTACCAAAGGTTTTTTGTTATTGCTTTTCTTCATTTTCACACACCATCATATTCCCATAAATGATCGCTGTTTTTATTAAACAGTATGTAAGTAATCTACCATAACTACTATACATAGGTTGCCAATTATTTATTATTGGTAGACATTACAGTGGTCTTGCATACATTTTAATAGATCCAATATAGTCACATACACATACTGGTATTTGATAAGACAGTAAATAGATGTATTAAAATGACTGCATGCTATAAGAAGCTCAGGAGCCAATCTGTTAGTGTTATACCTGCCTAACACCAGTTTACTAAGCTAACTATAGGGGTGGATTTCCCAGAGGAAGAGGAAGCAAATTCCTAAAGCTAAACATTTTCAGGGATTCCTCAGCTGTTCTGGCCACACCCACATTCTAAATTATGGGAATGGTCAGAGCAAACTCAATGTTCCTGTGCCAGTCTTATACCCTTTAACAGGCAATTATCAATCCAGTTGGATGTACAAAGATCTCCAGTGCATTGCAATACAATGTGTTGGAGATCTTTCTAGCAACCAAGGGGTTAATTTTTTAAATTATTCTTGCTTATTATAGGCCAATAGTATTTTCTGTGATAGCAAATAATGAATGGCACAGGCGGCAGGTTATATGAGGAGTGTGGGTGTGGACATGGACGCAACTAAGGGCACCAAGAGTGCCTTGCCTTAGGTTGTCTGGAATGTAAATCCAGCCCTGGTTGCCTATTCCAAAAATTCTCCCCTTAATGCAATCATGCCAAGGGGAGGGCAGTGGGGAAGCGTTTTTTGCAATTCATGTTATTTACCCACATATCTTGAAAAGCAGCAGCTAACGCTGCGAAATACATTGAATGGTGGGATACATTCAATTAGTATATTGTTTCTTGAAAATTTATATTTTATTGTTTTAAAGGGATAGTAATACTTCGTTTTATCTTTATTTTATTTTGTAGGCATGAAAAAAACATGAAGAACGATATAAGTCTTATCTCTCAAACCTTTATGGTTTAAGAGATATTCACAAGCAAAGTTTCCCCCTCCCGCCCCTTTTTCCGAGTGTAAGCCATCTCCTCTCAGATGTGAATCTGGTTGTAAGACCAGACTGATAACAGCAGGGGACAATCTTTGTATGAAAACAATGAAAGCCCTTCCCCCCTTGACAAGTTTGTCAGATTGTCCCTCTCTGCAGTCTACCTGGGCACCTCACTTCTGATCTGGTTGAACGGGGGGGGATACTTTGTTTGTGAATATCTCTTAAACCATAAAGGTTTGAGAGATAAGACTTATATCGTTCTTCATGTTTTTTTAATGCCTACAAAATAAAATAAAGATAAAACAAAGCATTACTATCCCTTTAATAAACAAAAAGCTAGTCAGAGATGCTCAACTAGGAACGAACCTGCCCTCTAAGTGATGAGGTTCTATAGGATAAGTATCCTACCCAGGGTGCAATCTCTTTTAGCTCACTAATGCCATTCACAGAGAGGAAATATCCTAAGTATATCATACTGATCCTACCAAAAGGCAGACCAGCCACAAAGTGCCAGGCAATTCCTCTCTGATTGCCTTTTGGTAGGATCAATATGATGTGCTTTAGGATATTTCCTCTCTGTGAAATGCACTAGTGAACTAAAAGAGATTGCACCCTGAGTAGGATACTTATCCTATAGAGCCTCATCAATTTGAGGGCAGGCTCATTCCCAGTTGAGCATCTCTGACTAACTCTTTGCATATGCAAATTACCCTTGGGACTAGTACCCTAAGGGTAACAGGGTAATCCAGAAGTGGACCCCTTGCTCACAGTGCCTAGAGAGTTCAGCTACACCTCGCTGATGAAGCCCAACAAGGCTGAAATGTACATATGGGGTTGGCTGCTTCTCTGGTTCAGAGAAGAATTGCCTGGCACTTCGTGGCTGGACTGTCTTTTGGTAGGATCAGTATGATGTGCTTTAGGATATTTCCTCTCTGTGAAAAGCACTAGTGAGCTAAAAGAGATTGCACCCTGGGTAGGATACTTATCCTATAGAGCCTCATCAATTCGAGGGCAGGCTCATTCCCAGTTGAGCATCTCTGACTAGCTCTTTGCATTGTTTTAATAAATCAACATTATTATTTGAACTTGGAGAGGTTTTCTGTGATGTTTCTCTGTGAAGACCTGGGAAGTCTGTTGGAAACACCAAGCAGAGATGGTGGTGAGTTCTCTGCAAGCCTGTTTAGTTGTATTGCAACTATTATTTAATGCAAGTATATATTATAGTGGTTATGGTTTTATATACAATATTGGTGTGATAAGGCACCTCCTTTTTAGTCTGTTTTGTTGCACTTCATGTTGTTCCTTTATTCTGACTCTTATTTAACAATATGTACTAATAAGTAACAAAAGAAATTGACATAAATGTATCCTTGCAAATGGTAAAATTCTTCTGATATAATAATAAATGTGGGCTTGGGCTAAACATCATTACACCATGTTTCTTGTTGCTTCTGCTCTTCTCCATTTCATGAACCAGGAATGGTCTTTAACATCTCATGTATTAATTTGGGACTATTTACTATGTTGGCAGTAAGTTTCTATAAAAGGCATATCAGTAGGTATGAGATTCTTGCAATAAATAACATATGAACTGTTATGCTTGAATAATTAATATCCCTAAATCAGGAATTCTCACCTACAGCCCTCATATCAGGTATTTCAGGGTAACTGCATAGGATCATTGTTCACATGTGAAGAATGAATCACCTGAGCTCCAAAGATCCCAACATAACAATACCACGCATGTCCCAAATTGGAACACATGCGTTCAATACAGCAAGATCTATATCATCCAAGCATAGTATCTGGTATACAAACCCCAAAAAATTATACTTCAATCCATGTAAGATCAATAATCTCCAGAAGAAAAGCAATGTCTTATAAAAAAGACTAGTAAGTCCAAAATGCCCCAAAATTATAAAAACTACAAAATAATTAAAACCAAATTCAAACAATAAATAATTGGACCAAGCAGTATAGTAATCAAACAAAAAAAACAATATACCAAGATGAAATATAAAGATGAAAACCTGACCAGTTAGACTGAGGACTTATATTGAGAAGCCATAACATATTCTGAAGAAATCGAAAGAAGATTCTGATTCTTGAATTACTAATGCTGCTATGCATGGGCTGTTTCATGAATGCCTATGTTGGTGTACTTAATCATACTCCAGTATCACCTCCAGTGTACCACCTTACAGGTTGGTTTTAAGTAATGTTCCTCCTTAAGCCCTCCTTCAAGCCCTGGACATGAATCAAAGGAACTAAAGTCTCTACTTAGTGTTCAATAAATCTCCAGAACTCTGTCCCTCACTGAATACGATACAGAGGTCACCATTCATTGATAAGAAAATGTATATTTGGTGTACAAAGCACCAAAGTCAAATGTATACATGTGCATATTGCAAAAAGTTCCACAGATCCAAAATGTTTTGTAGTCCATCCAAATATGTTGCTTATTGTTCAACAAATATCCTGTCTTCAGGTTGCATTTTTTTTTTATGGTCAAATATAAATGTTAGTAATATTTGTGTGTAAAACTCGCACATAGTGGACAAAATGTTTTCTTCATAACACACACTTTTACAAGATACCAGTGGTTTGTTATTGCACCCTTGTTTGAAAGGGAAGATTTCCCTATTTCAAACGTGTTTTTCTGCTTCCATAGGAGCAGAGGCAGCCTGAGATATTAGCTTCTTTAGAGCCTGCCCCAGTTCTCATCTATGTCACATTTTTTTGTATTCCTTTTTATTTTTTTAATTTTAATTTTGATCATATGATAACTTTATATGCAGCCAACATGGGTCCCATTGCTGGAATGGATTTACTCTCCTCTTTCCAAAAATTATGTAGCTGAGCTGGAAGGAGGAACTTGACCCTAACAAACAGTGGCTTTGATAGAACAATTTCTCTTTCATATGACATATGTTCACAGTCGATAATCTATTTGTCTCCAATTCAGTACCCTCTGCCTACGTTTTTCCATATTTCTTGAGGTTCTTATGCTCCTGACTGTGATTCCATGTTACAAGATGGCAGCAGATGTTCCAGTGTGGGTTTTCCATGGAACCAGTGCTGGACTTCCAAGTAAGTAAAGAACCCACCAAACTCCCTGAATTTACCACTTGATTCTATGAAGTTTTGGCAGATGTTATCCGCACACAACAATGAAAACAGTGTGACTTAATTTTGAGAAAACTATTTTGTAATATAAGGAAGCATGTACTAGGTAAACTAAAATGTACCTACATGCATTCAACTGCAGACATTATTATTTAATGTAAATAGATGTTTGCATCTTTTGTATGAATACAAAATTACAGATTTATTTCAATTTTTTCTAGTCAATGTTGCCAACTGAGTGTTAAGCTTAGTAGTGCTGCATCCAGAACAGAAAAAGAAATGTCAACTACAAGAGGAAGTGTTAAAAACAGATGCCATAGACAAAAATCACTTGATGATAATGTTGAGTATGATAAAACGAGGAATGAAGAATGTGACCGTCTGTTTCAGTCAAAGACTAGAGAGGGGGAGGACAATGATTGAGTTGATGATTGTGTGGGGGGGGACAATACATTGGTTCACAGGATATACTGCTGTTGTTATTTTATTGTATGATACTGCGCTTTATTAGCTTTTTTTCACTACCCCTGTTTCTTTTGCTTATAAATCAGTGCTGTCAATGTGTGTGCACAGGGGTGTATAATGCACTTTCCTTTGGCACTGAAAGGCAGGAGAGTAGCTGCTGTCTCTTCTCTCCAGTAGTGATAGCAAATTGTCCTGTGGCTCCATAGAGAAGCATAGGGGGATTCCAACTTCTCCAAACTCAGGTTGGCAACGTTCGGACTGTGATCTCCATCAGCATAGGTGGCCATTAGAGCTTAATGCTTGTGGTGCTGTGTCACATTAACATATGAACACACCCACACAAATACAAAAATAGCTCATTAAGAAGTATTTCAATATGCCAATGAGCTATTGTCACTGCAAATTCAAAAACCTTAGGAAAGCATGGCAGATTCATGATGTTGATGATGACGAAGTACTTGTGGCAGATTCACACATATATGATGGCAAAAACATCTTAGTGCCAGTGTGAATGTCATCAAAGCAAATATGCCATAATATTGCCAACCTGGTCCATTCTCTAACCTTAGTGCATCTCCCCCTTTTAAATAAAATAGCAGTGAAAAAAAGTATAATTCAGATATAATATATGGATGTTTTTTCTTGGTAATGAGAATCTCTAATACTGGAACTCAATCTATCATTATAAAAGTGAATAAAATATACCCCTCTTATTTCCAACACTAGCACAGAATGAAAATAAGCCATTTTGCTTGGATACATAATACAATATGAATGCAGACAAACGTATAAGAAATGGGTTTTAAATACTAGTATAGGATGAACAGGATCAGAATTTGATTTGAACATCAAACAATATTCTATCTCAGAGTGCAAAGCAAAATTATCTGGTAAAGCATAGCATATTGATTGATCTATGCATATTCCTGTGTATTCAGCATTTCATTTTTAAAAACATATTTGTGATGTCACAATTTGCTAAGAAACATTCATGAATAGAATAAAGCGTTTAATTAGATAGTTGAACATAATTAATGTAATTTTGACAAACATTTGACTTCAGCAGCTAAAGTACTGTTGTTCATTGGATACAACTGCCCTCTGCTGTTAAAAATGTTTCCTTACAGATAAGTAAGAGCTTAAAAAGCATATATCAACTAGAAATAATGTTACTACGGACTGTGAAGCATGAATGTAACAATTAAACATTTTTATCTTGTGGACAGATTAAGTATATTTAAGTAAATAAACGCAGTGGAAATTAATGGAATAAAGCATGGCTCTTTTCAATAAAAATCCTTCAAAACAATTTTAATAACACTCAGGAAAAATAAGTGTACATTAAAAGAAATATGCAGAATGAAAAAAGTGGAGCAAATCTGGAGCAAACTCACAGGTACATAGGGGTCAAATTCCAGTAGATTTAAATTTGGCTCTTAACTCCTTGAATGCTAGAGAGTGAGGCCTCTAGCATTCAAGGAGTAAAAAGCACCATTTAAAGAGATAGTAATACTTCGTTTTAACTTTATTTTATTTTGTAGGCATTAAAAAATCATGAAGAATGATATAAGTCTTATCTCTCAAACCTTTATGGTTTAAAGGGATAGTAATACTTAAAATGTAAAAAAAATATGTTGTAGGGTTTATCCCCCTGAGTAAAACAAGAGTACTTCCACTGCTGAAAGGTGTTTCATTCAAAAGTTATTAATTTTCAAAGTTGAATTTTTTATGTGCAATATCACAGTGGCCTGAAATTGTACAGTGGCGCTGTTGCTACACCATCCTATGGAGATTTATGGTCAATTGACCAGAGCTGTCCATAGGATCGTGTAGCAACAGCGCCACTGTACAATTTCAGGCCACTGTGATATTGCACCTAAAAATTTCAACTTTGAAAATTAATAACTTTTGAATAAAACACCTTTCAGCAGTGGAAGTACTCTTGTTTTACTCAGGGGGATAAACCCTACAACATATTTTTTTTTACATTTTAAGTATTACTATCCCTTTAAGAGATATTCACAAGCAAAGTTTCCCCCTCCCGCCCTTTTTCCTAGTGTAAGCCATCTCTTCTCAGATGTGAATCTGGTTGTAAGACCAGACAGATAACAGCAGGGGACAATCTTCTTTGTATGAAAAGAATGAAAGCCCTTCCCCCCCAAGTTTTTCAGGTTTTTCCCTTATCTTAATTGAAGATTGTCCCTCTCTTCAGTCTACCTGGGCACCTCCCTTCTGATCTGGCTGAACAGGGGGGGGATACTTTGCTTGTGAATCTCTCTTAAACCATAAAGGTTTGAGAGATAAGACTTATATCGTTCTTCATGTTTTTTTAATGCCTACAAAATAAAATAAAGATAAAACGAAGTATTACTATCCCTTTAAATCTATGAGAATGTCCTTTCCTATGGTGCAGAGAGAGAGAGAGAGAGAGTGAGGGAGATATTCAAGTTCACACAAATCAAAGATCACATAATGTTTACACTTTACCATTTATGATGGATAGATCGATATATAGATAGATAGACAGACAGACATTCTGTGTTTGTGAGAGGAGAAATCAGCACACTTTTGAGCTAGAGAAGATAGACAGATAAAGGAGAACTGAAGTTTAGTTTAGGTAGAACATTTGTTCTCTGTATTAGGGGAGTCTGGGGGCACTCTGGGGGAGACAAAGGGAGGAAGAAGTTTTACCCCAAATACCCCAAAATTTGTTGTGACTTGCTGCAAGAAACAGGCAGCTGGGTGCAATTTGCTTGCTGATATTGCCTTTATTGTCTCTGTGCTGGGAAAATCTGAGGAAAGAAGCTGATTTTGTTTTTTTTAGCTGTAATGTTTTTTATTGGACAGATTGTGATAAGATAGGGTGGACAACATACAAAAATAATAAAATAAAAAGCTAAAAATAAATAATACATAAACAAATAAATATATTTGTTGACAGACAGCTGACTGGGAGCCTGATGTGAGCTCTGTGACTGATGCAGACCTGATAGCAAACAACATTGAGAATTTTGTTGAAGGCTAAGCAAGACATCACACTCCATCAGTTGTGTACCATAGAGAGTAGGTGCGTATTGTTCAGCAAATGCACAAGGGGCAGGGGGAGGGGGAAAGGCAGAGCAGTGCACAATTTGTGTCGAGTCAGTGAAAAGGGGAAATAACGGAATGTACCTTAGCACAACCTCCCTGATAACACACATGAAACACAGACAACATATAATTTATGTGAAATATGTTAAAGCCAAACACCCACCAAAGACATCGGGCACTGATGTTGCTGTACTCCCTGACTCTCCCCAAAAGCAACAAGAAGTGAGGCAGAGATCAAAGAGGAGGAAGACTAGAGAAACCCTGCCAGAGACTGAAAGTTTGATGATGAGCGAAACACCTGGCTCGCCATCACCTTCTTGCTCTAGGGTAACTACATGTTCTGCCAATCCACCTCTTTTATCATTACCTCCCCAACCAAGTGATAGCAATTCTGTAGATGTCAGGATGTGGCAGTTTGTGTCCACCCATTGCACATTATGTGGTGCACTGACCACAGATGGCAGTGTGGTGGAGGAGAATCACAAGCAGGGCATAAAACGACATCTGAGGAGATTCCATCCCGTAGAATATGCTAAGCTGGTGGCAGGGAGGGTTCATCATTACTATTAAACTGACAGCAAGTTGTCATATGTCCTTAGCGGGGTGTGGACAAGGGACATAGTAACAGCAGCACTACTTGGTCTCTGGTGGGGGAATTTCTCATTGGGGACCCTAAGTGTCATGGTTTTTAGATAGAGTTTGATGTGATGTCAGGTGTTCATTGTGAGTGCAGATGTACCCATTGTTCTCAGTCCTTCCCTTATTTACACTGTGCACATTACAGTTGCTGACATGAGAGGCACAGTTTCTGCTCTCAAGGAAAACATTTCTATTCTCAACACATTCATGATTTTGGAGGAGGGGCAGGTGGAGAAGCATTACTGTCTTCTTCTTTTCTCCACATATAAATAAAGTGGGTAGGGGCTTGTTATGTTGCTGCTACTGGATCAGGAACATCAACTGAAGCTAGTGGCAACGTCACCTATGTTAATGCTGTTGTTGCTGCCTAATTATCATGTTTAAACAGCCAAATACAGTGAAATAATACACACTGCCACTCACCCAAACCCTTTGCCTCATTACCTGCAACATTTTCGTGAAAGAATTTACCGATCCTGCCCAATCCTACATGGTAAGTGAGCTCCCCTGAGTCACTTCTATTGATCTCCCAGTCAGATTGGCTGAGAGATCAGTAGCTGGGGTGGCATCAGGAGGGGTCCTGATGCCCCTCCACGAGGTCTGATTTGTTCAAAATAATGATTAGAAAAGAAAAAAAAATGGGTTCACTGATTGGGCAATGCAGTGCAACATTTGCTAGTTATTTATGAAAAGGGATATAGCTAAACAGAAAGGAACAATAGGGCTACCTCTTTATAAATCATTTGTAAGACTTCATAACTGAATAATAAATTTGAATGTAATATACAAAATCCATGTAATTCAACCATGGTCTATCCCAGAAAAAAAAAAAAAAATAATCCTTCCTGACTCTAACAGAGGAATCAACTACACTACACTTATGAGGCCCACATAATCCAAAAAATACATCTGTGGTTGTACTGTTTTTCTCATGTGGAGAGGATTTGCCTGACTTTTCTGAGCTGGACTGCCTGTGAGTGGGACCAGGCTGATGTGGTTAAGGAAATGTTCTCTCTGTAATGGAACATGGGAGTGAAAAATGTGACTTGAGCAAGACTGAGAGGCCATTACGTCATAGAACATAACACTGTATTTTGTTTGTTCTCAGTGGGCACTTGCTCTACATTTGCCTACAGGGAATCAGCTGCACTACAATGATGAGGCCCACATATGGGACATGTACATCTGTGGTTGTGCTGCGTCTCTCATGTGGAGAGGATTTTTACTGACAATTCTAAGCTGGTCTGCCTGTCGGTGGTACCAGGCTGATATGGACATGGACAGTGCAGTGGCACATAGGAGTGACTCACATGACTTGATTCACCACTTGGAAGCCACCATACCTTTGAACAAAACATATTTTTTGTTCATTCTCGGTGGGTACTCATCACAGTATGTGTTTGTTTTTAACAGAACAACTTCCTATTTGATTTACTAACATAGTATAATCCAGTATAACCCCTTCTGCTAGAAAGGCATGTAATCCTCTCACAGTTCAACAACTTATTTCCTTTAATCTTAAATTGTGGCCCATAATTATTTCATTAGGCCTTAAAAGTTCACTTGAGGGATCATTATATTGACCTTGCGTATACTTGTACAATGTAATAAGATTCCATCTTAGGCATCCTTTCTCTAGACTAAATAAACCAAATTTGTCTAGATAGTCTTCATACCTCATTTCCTCCATTTTCTTAATTAATGTTGCATGCTCTCTGGTTCTAGAATATTCATTTCAAATACAGGCTTCCAAAAATGTGTACAGGTCTTACCAACAACTTACCAATAACTTATACAATGGCAAAATGATGCTGCCCATTATTGAACTTATACACTTTTGAATGTGGTTTAAGATCTATATAAGCTGTTATTTGCAGCTTTTAACTACTGTGAGATATTTCTCAGAATGGTTCTATGAAGTTCATAAGTAACATACTGTACTTATTTGTATATTTCAGATACAAAAATTCATGTGTTTCTACATTAAATCTCAAATTCTATTTGTTTTGCAATCTGACATCTTATGTAAATATTCTGTAGGCAAAAAACATCCCTCTCGGAGTTAATTATTCTATACCTTCTTACAGGTCATTTATAAACATGCCAAAAAGCAGCAGACCAAGTGAACCCTGAGGTAATCCACTCAACTGTATTTCAGAATTTTCCATTTACAACAACACATGGCTCCTTATACTACAACAATTTTCTATTCAATTGCAAACATTATCCTCTAGACCCAATTTTCTTATTTTATAGGTCATCTTCATGCCAGCTTCAACACTCTATTAAATGCCAAAAATCTAGATCTGATATTGATAAACTATTTTTGAATTAGTCTTGCACTCTTTTGCAACCTGAGTTTAAATTAAAATTTCTGTCAACTTAAATGCCTTTTTGAATTTATGTTGCACTCCCCATATTTCAAAAGTGGATATTTAGGCTGAAATAATCTAAAGGCATTTTTCTTATAATTTCCTTATTTACATTTGAACTTTGGTTGTGATCTTTTTTACAGTTGTACCCAAATTGTATATACCGTTGAATATATTTCACTAACCTAGACTGGATTCTTACTATTTTTCTTTTTAATAATTCATCATGCTATTGACATTTTGAGGTTAGCCTTTTTAAAATTGAATCTTGATGCTATATAGATTTGTTTTTTCAGATTATTTCAAATGAAACCAAGTTGTGACCACGGTTTCCTAAATATTCAACTCTTTGAATATTGGATACCATGTCTGTTTTATATGTTATCACTGGTTCCAATAAATTATTATTATTCTTTGTACTTCCAAAATCCGTGTCCTTTAGCAATCCCTAATCATGCCCACAAACTGGTCTCATTTATCTAGTAACATCTCCCATAATTAATGTATGCCTTGGTGGAGTGAAGAGAGAGAGGGGATATGACTGAAACATTCAAATACATGAAGGGATTCAACAAAGTGCAGGATGGAAGTATATTTCAAAGGAGTAAAAATGTTAAGACAAGAAGCCATAGTCTAAAACTAGAGGAACACGGGTTTAGATGTAATGTAAGAAAGTTTTACTTCACTGAGAGGGTAGTAGATAAGTGGAATAGCCTACCAGCAGAAGTGGTAGAAGTTAATTCAGTGACAGAATTTAAGCTTGCTTGGGATAGGCATAAGGCTGTCCTTAACTTAAGAAAAGACCAAGGACCAAAAAAGGTTTGAGGTTTTCACTGTAGGAAAATGGGCAGACTAGATGGGCCGAAATTATTCTTATCTGCAGTCAAATTCTATGTTTCTATGTTTCGATGCCCAAAATGTGCAGCTTTTTTCACTCTGTACTGGCCATTTTAACGCTTACTCCATACTAACCCGACATGGATACACCTCCTCTTTAACATCCAATTAATTTTCATAGTATTTGGGCCATGAAGAGTGTTATTTCAATGCTGTCAGAGTTGTAGTTCAAGAGTAATTGAATGATAACATATCCCCATCCCTCCCCTTTTACCTAGTGTAAGCTGCCTCCCCTCCACTTAAGACCAGACAGCTCACAGCAAGGGCCAATCTTCTTACTGTGAGAACAATGAAAACTCTGCCACCCTTGACAGGTTTTCCCTTATGCTAATTGAAGATTGTCCCTCTCTGCAAGTCATCTGGACACCACCTTTCTGTTCTGAGGTGAGCAGTGTTACATCAGTAAAAGGGGAGGGAGGGGGTAATTTATCATTGGATTACTCTTGAACAACAACTCGGACTCTCCATGGCCCAAATACCATGAAGACTAATTGGAGCTGTTTATATTCTGAAACATTGCTATCCCTTTAAGTAATTGCTACCTATTCCCTGTTTACATCTACTTCCTCTCAGTTCCCATTGATCTTGCCATGCCTTTACTCTTTCAAATCAAAAAACCTCTTACCCCCACATTGTCATTTTCACCCTGCTCCTCTTCTCCACACACCCCTCCACTTCTTCTCCTGGCCCCTTCTGCATAGATGTCTTTTGAAGATGTAAGGACTCTCTTTTTATAAAATGAATCATTGTACCAACATATATTTTTCTAGTTAAAGGAAATCGTTTCACATGGTAGGAAATGCATCATAAAAATGTGTTTTTTTGCATAAACACTGTCAAAGCAGAAATGTTTTTATGTCATTGGAACAGGCGTTATATAATTAGTAGATTTGCTTAGCGAATTCACTACTGCAATTTTTAAATGCTCTTCCAAAGACAAATGTAAAAAACAAAAGTATTGCCCATTACCACTGTGACACTTTCCTTCCAGAAACATTTTATATATTTTATTCAGAACCTCAGATTTTGAATACATTTGTATTTTATTTTCTTCAGTTTTTCATACAATAAAATATATCAAATCATCATTCGCTGAGCATTCCCTAATGGACTGCGGCTATTTGGTGACCTTTTACATGTGAAAAAGCTACTTTCAGCTCAAAGAAAGAAAGTCTATTATCTTAGGACTGACGTTTGTTTTTCATTTTCCATTACTGAGCTAAGGAAATCTAAATCAGGGAATAATACTCTGTGTTCAAAGTCCAAAAGGCTATATTTCTATGTAAGCATTTTACCACACAGTATCTTGGAACAAAGGCTGAGAATGACATATCTCACTGGAAATAAGCTGGCATGTGGACATGAAATATAAGATTTCAAAACTGTTTTGACATAAGCAAGTTGTAGAATATAAAAAAAATTTCTTAAAAGGCAAATAACAATTGTATGTGTGTGTGGTGTGCGTGTGTGTGTTAAAGGTCAATCATTTTCTAATTAATCACTGCTATCCCCACCATTATAAAATTAATGTCCTTGAGCTTCTCCTTCCCAGAGTTGATGCTGTGAACTCTATAGAAGCAGCTGATTTTTGGTCACACACCCTTACACAGTCAATAGGAATTAAGTTGCCATGACAGCTTCAACTCTTGAAGGAAGTTGCACAAAAATCAGGTTCAGACCTATAAAAACAGAGCTACTATAGCAGTGGTTCTCAACCAAGATGTTGTGGTTCTTTGGTGTGCCATGGACATCATCTCAGGGTGCCTATTATTTTCCTTAAAGCCTTGGACAAAAATATGAATTTTGAGTATTGAATGTATATTTATGGAAAATATTACGTACAATATACTAGTTTTCTTATTCTGATTGCTAGGCCTAAATATAACCATATATCTTTTATTTTTACCCTTCTTTACACCCTTGACAAATGACATTTGAAATGTTATGAGATCCCTGGAAATTCAGGACTTGTGGAAAAAAGAACCACTGTACTATAATTATGGTAGTTCTCCCAGAGATTAATTTGTGCAAGACAGAGTTTTAACTTATTTGTGTGTAATAATTTTTTATGGTTGCTGTCCTTTAAAAAAATATATTACTCAATATGAAAAAGAAACATTTTATACATGTAATACTTTAAAGGGATAGTAATGTTTCATAATAAAAGCAGCTATAATTAATCATCATAGTATTTGGACTTTGGGGAGTGTTATTTCAATTCTGTCAGAGGTGTAGTTTAAGAGTAATTCAATGACAAAGTCTCCCCCTCCCACCCCTTTTACTGATGTAACACTTTTCAGCCAGAGCAGAAGGGAGGTGCCCAGGTAGACTGCAGAGAGGGACAATCTTCAATTAAGATAAAGGAAAAACCTGAAAAACTTGTCAAGAGGGCCAGGGCTTTCATTGTTCTCATAGGAAGAAGATTGTCCCCTGCTGTTATCTGTCTGGTCTTACAACCAGATTCCACATCTGAGAAGAGATGGCTTACATTAGGTAAAAGGGGCGGGAGGGGAAACTTTGCTTGTGAATATCTCTCAAACCATAAAGGTTAGAGAGATAAGACTTATATCATTCTTCATGTTTTTTTAATACCTACAAAATAAAATAAAGATAAAACGAAGTATTACTATCCCTTTAAAACTGATGTTGCGTCTCCATGAAAGCTATACCATCATCGCCACAAGGAGGCTGATGTCCTTAATTGATTTGGAGCAATGTGGGAGTTACCAGCTGCAATATATGGGACAAAACAAATCCCCCAAATTTCACTTCAGTGCTAGAGAGTTCTTTAATCCATTGCTTTGCAATGTGTTGAACACATCTTTAGCATTCAATTGGTTAACAATGAACAGTTATGGCTCGAAAAAATAACTACTCAATGCAGTGGAATGTTCATAAATCTATTTAGCTATTAACATATATATTCTATTTTAATGTTATGCATTCATCTTAACCCTTAAGTACTTGCATACCTCTTTAGTACTTAAGGGGTTAAATAATCATAAAAAGATAAATATTCGGAACTTGTTTAACATTTGTTGCCCTTATCATTTACTTATCAAAGCCCCATATTAAAGCATCATTTTAATTCATAATTATATGCTTAGGTGCTGGTAGAATTATTTCCAACCATTGATGAGCTAAGTTAATTTACCCTGAAAGCAATGGATGTATATCACTGTTCTTCATGAAGGCAGTACTTGTGGTTACAGTTTTTTTATTCATAAACACTATTTCAGTATTATATTCTCAAGTAACTACTAAGCCTTTGTCACAACATGCATATAATCTACTCTGTTTTTACATGTGCATTTATAGCATCTCACTATGAAGTGTCTGCATAAAAGCAAAAGGGAACATTTCTGAGGTAAAATAAGCCCTTCATAAGTAGAAAAAGAATATGTGGTCATTGATGTGCCTGCTACATGATTATTCATGTAAATCTTTTTTTTAAAGGAGCAGTAAACTTTTTTTATGAAAAAATATATATTGTAGGGATTTTACTGTTGAGTAAGATAAGGGTACTCCCACTGCTGAGAGTTATTACAGTTTAAACCCATGTTTTTTTACATTAGCACTTCCAGTCAGTTAGAACTATCAGGAAGTAAAACACAGTAAATTCACTTCCTGATTATTTGAACTGCTATACCTTTTGAATAAAACATCTGACAGCAGTGGGAGTGACCTTGTTTTATTCAGCAGGAAATGCTCTATAAAATATCTGTTTTCATAAATAAAAGTTTACTGCTCCTTTAAGTTTCATTTTATTAATGCACACCCTTTTGGGCCTTAAAAGGTTAATTTTTAACTTACATAAATATTGGATAAAGTAACAACAGCAAATCACAAGAATGTGGGTGCTGAAAGGCATAATTTAATAGAAAGAATTCCATCATATTTTATGTTGTATGTTCAATAAAAAACTTTGATGCAGTAGTTATTCAAAGTAATTATGAACATGAAGTAGATGATGCAAAAAAGTACGCAAAAACACAACTACAAAATATATACTGGGTGCATATTATATACAGTATATAGCCTCAGTCAGTAAATATATCAAAATGTCCTCTTTTTTAAATTTTCTATGAACTGCAGACTAATGTTGATGACTAGGAAAGATTCAGCATACAACAATGTATATCAGTACATAAGAGTCACTTCCTCCAGAGATGTCCCACACAGATTTAAGCAACTTTTGAACTCTCATTTAAAAGGATATTATAATCTAAAATAAATAGGTTTCATATCCTTTTAAACATTTACTCCTTGCCAGCATATGTAAAAAGTATTTAAGCACATAAGCCTCAAAATATGTTTAAACATGCTTTTCCTATTCACGTGTAGGCAGCATGTTTGATCAACTGACCATTCTTTGTTTATACTTGTGATAAGAGAAATGATTGAGGTAAATATACGGAAATGAGTTTCAGTGAACAGAACTAGGTGGGTTCTAATCTCTAAATAATTATCTCTTTTATGGTTGTATCATTTTTAACAGGCCTTATGACTATCGTCACATCTCAACCATTTTAAAGTTTATTTTAAAAGAGTTTAGTATATTTACACAAAAAAACACATATAGACCAATGCTTACTACTCATATTTTAATATTTTTTATTTTGGTGATAATGTCCCTTTAACGTACATGCATTGCCTATGACTGGATTACTTTTATACTAGCGATCTGTTTTGCATTGTGCAATGTGGCAGTGATCAGACATTACATCCTAAAGAATATTCTAAGCTGGTGGCACGGAGATTTCTTTATTCTTATTAAATCATTTAAAAATCATTTAAATCATTTTACCTTAGCAGAGGGTACAAAGGCCAAATTGACAGAGGTACCTCATTTCTTGGGGGCATGGTTTAACATTGCTGACCTAAATGTCAAGGTGGTGGTGGCAGCTGTGCCACTACCTATTGCTTAATATGAGAACAGATCTGTCAGTTTGCATTCTTTCCAATATGTCTCTTATTTCACAATGTTTCCTTGCACACATTGTGCACATTGCAGTTGCTGATGAAAAGGCATATTTCCCTCCTGCTCTCAATAGAAATAATAATATGCAAGCATTCCCTTTATTTTATAGGATGTGCTGGAGGAGATACATAATTGTCCAGGGTCTTCTAACCAGATGCACCTGAAGTGGTGGGAGTTTGATTCAGGAGCAGCACTAGGGATAGAGGCAAGTAGAAGCATTATAGTACAACTGCCTGTCTAATGTCACTTATTATGATCCCAGTCCAATGCAGCAGCCCAATTCTCTTTCAGCTTAGATGGTTCAGTAGCAGGAATTACATCAGTAGTAAATGCCAGAATGTCACAAGAGATGGGTACCTCTGTATGGCGTAATGTTTCTGGTGATGGTTTGCAACCACCATCTAGCATTGCTGGCACTAGGTCAGTAGTGCATACAATTGTTTTCAGGGCTTGGTTTGCAAGCTTGAGGCCTGCAAAACATTTTTTTTAGCGCTTGCCCTGTTTGAAGCCCACAATCAGTTTTTTTCAGGGCTAGCCCAGCTGTAATATTTTGAAGGTGTAACTTTCAGTAAGCCTACAAACCAATGTTTTAGGCTTTTCTTTATGTAATACTGGTGCTATGCTAAGCATTATTTTCAAAGAAATAAATATCAAACATTTTTTAAAAAGAAGCTACACTTAATGTGTATGGTAGTGGTAGTGTGAATAATGTGAATATATCCTGATTTATAGGCAGAAATGCTTGACAAATAATTTCATTATCATGTTTGAATCCGAGTTAATTTTTCATTAACTAGATTACTGTCAAACATTAATCAGTTGTCTTAGTAGTGGTGCAAACCGTGGTATATGTAGCAACACTTCAAATCCCTTCTACTACTCCTCCTCAGTGCTCCTGTTAATAGTATATGTGCCATGGACTTCCCTGTTGTGTGTGTTTTTGTCCACTTCTGCTACCTGACACTCAGATGGTAGTAGATGCTGGTGTTCATGTGTATCAGTTACCAACCCATACTCCAGAAGCAAGTTGTATCAAAATGTGCCACCAACACCAATCTAACACAAATTAGATTGTTGCCCCTGAGATACATGATTTGCTTTCTGTGATGATGATCATCATGATGATTATGTTACCGTGTTATTGCTGATGTTGCTGATGATGATTGTATAAACTCTTTTCTTACTTCTTTTTCACTATGCTTTCTACTATTTTTTTGCCCTACTTTTTTCTCTCTCAGCTTCCATAAGGCAACCTTCCAATCTATCTATAAGGATATCTTTATATTCTTTCACAGAATATGATTCCTCCGAGAGATTCTGCTCATTATGCCTTAGAACAAATTGATCACTCTTTGGAACAAATTCAGAAATGCTATGTTTAAAGCAGTGATCCAGCAAAGTAGCACAAATGTATACTTGATTGCTTTTAATGGACACTATGTGACAATCCTACTCAAAGCATGTTAATATGTCATTCACTAGCTAGTTCATGTCTGTTGTCATTATTGTAATATCCATCGGCCATGCTCCTCATTTTTATTTGAAGTAGATATATCAGTGGAATAATGTCACTAACTTCTGCCCCAATACTACTAACCAGCAAGATTTCAGTAGCTCACATAGGTCATAATTAGTTGCCATTGACCAGGTGATAAAGATGCTCCCTCCAAATCCTTCTAATTTTGTGTTGCATACTTGCTAATTACTAGTGTTGAGCGAGCACCCCGATGCTCGGGGGTTCGGGTGCTCTGACCGAGCACCCCCGGAGGCTCGAGTGCTCGGCCGAGCACCCGAGCCCCATTGAATTGAATGGGAGGACTCGAGCATTACACCAGGCACCCCCTGCTCTGATGAGGGGAGGGTGCCTGGTCAATGCCCCCCTTCATCTCCACAATGCCCCTCTTCCACAATGTCCCCCTTCCACAATGTCCCCCTTCCACAATGTCCCCCTTCATCTCCGCAATGCCCCCTTCATCTCCGCAATGCCCCCTTCATCTCCGCAATGCCCCCCTTCCACAATGTCCCCCTTCCACAATGCCCCCCTTCCACAATGTCCCCCTTCATCTCCGCAATGCCCCCTTCATCTCCGCAATGCCCCCCTTCCACAATGTCCCCCTTCCACAATGTCCCCCTTCCACAATGTCCCCCTTCATCTCCGCAATGCCCCCTTCATCTCCGCAATGCCCCCTTCCATCTCCACATGTCCCCTACCTCCAGTCCCTGGTGGTCCAGCGGAGCGTCTGTAAGATCTGTGCCTCCTTCGGCACAGATCCCTGCCACCCGAACATGGCGGGCGAGCACATGGTGGTACTCGTACGAGTACCGCCATGTGCCGAGCAGAGCGATGCTCGAGCCGATCCGAGCATCGGCCGAGCATGCTCGCTCAACACTACTAATTACCTTATTTTCCTTGTTCAGCTACTCTAGCATGTACAATATGGAATTCTACCTGGTAGAGACCTGCATTTTCAGCTTATGATGGGGCAGGTTGTTACACTCTTATATGGAATATAATGCATTGCAAGCACTCTAAAAGTGACTAAAATTGAGCAACGAGTTTACAGGTGAAATTTAGCATTTCTCTGAGGATTTGGGATTCTGCAAGGAATCTAGTCACAAGTAAATTTAGGACAGGAACAAAGCAGAATGCATGCACATATCATCTAATATCAAGGTAGCTATTATGTTAGCTTAATTATCAACAGAGACAAAACCAGCTTTCAAGGAGCAGAGTACAAGCCATTCTTCTATCACCTACTCTAATTTCTGTACCATATGTGTGGATTTGTGTGTTTGTCTCTCAAAACTCTGCATGCACAAAGAGGTGGGCCAACGGTATAGACTACCTTGCTGCTTTCTATTTAATAATACTGCCAAAATAAGTGACAATATTACTGTTTGTGATATGATATTGCTTGATGTTGTTGCTCACTCATGGGAGGGGAACCCAATGAGCAGTGACAATAATATAGTCTGTACTATCTGTACATATCTGTTGTCAGGTGAATTTTCATGCCTTTTGCCCACCACACATACCACCTGCTGTCCACACCTCCATCCTTGAAAACCAACTTCAGCTTGGGAAATGCCAGGAGGATGCAACAAATGACATCAATTCTTTAAAACCTCTGTCAACTGCCAAAATGTTATCAACTTTGCTTCCATAAGCATACTTTGGGATTATTTTTATGACGTTTTTTGAATTCTTTGCAAGAACTGCAGTACATAGCAGAAGAACTTTGTAACTTTATTGTTGTGGTGGTGGATGTGGTGATGGCAGCGACAGCTGTTGTGGGCATTCTATGATTCATGTCAACTCCTCCAACTCAAAGTCTTACTCCTCTGTGTTTTGAATTTGCAGCAGGAGCCATGGGTGTTATTTCAAATGAATGAAATCTTTGCATACTCCCTGATTCATCAACTTCACTTCCATTATATGCCCCAGAGCCCCATGAACTTTTAGGAGTGCTTTGACTGCTAATAGTGGCAATTCTGAAATTGTAATGGCGTGTCTTCCAATCAGACCTTGGTTGTACTTCAGGTGGTATCTCAAGGAGGATGTGCCTCGGTGTGATCCTGCTTTCCTTCTGCTCACATGCTTCTTGCATAGGCAACAGAAAGCAATATATCTAGCTTTTGGATTGTAAGTGAAGTATCTCCATACTGTGGACTTCATACACCGAGGGATTCCTGAGGGGCTACTACTACTACTGGGGCTAGATATTGTAATTGTACTATTTGTAAGTATCAAAGGTGCTGCACTTCCAGCAGTAGCAGAGGTACTCATCATATCTTGGTTTGTGGATGTTTATTATCTGTGTGGCTGATTACTCAACAACAGTGAATGTATGTGGCTGGTTAGGGGTTGGACTTGGAAATGGTGAAAATGCTGTTGATGATTGTGTAGTTTTAGTCATTTTTACTTGTCCAGAGTCAACATTTCCAATTGATTTATATTACGGTTTATGAACAGGTATAGTGATACTTTTCAGTGGTGGAAGAGTGAACATTTTCCTTTCAGCTAGTTTTATGGACATGCTGTTATCACTGCTATCTGTATCCGAAGAAGAGGCAGGTGCTAAATCAACACCATCCTCAATAATTAGGCCATCCTTAGCATCACCAGCCACTTGTTACCCATGATGTTTAGATTCCTCTAGGTTCTTGAAGTCATATACAATTGATTTTTACTTTTTTCCTTAGAGGGATGTTCAGACCATTTGCCACTAGTTTAAGAACTGGTGTTTTTACTCTCACTGTTAGGTACATCAGTTGTTTGAACTGCTACCCCCTCCTCCACTATACTATTAACATTAGAATGCAACACATTGCCATGTTCAGTTTTTAATTGGCTTATTAATAATGCTGTGGTGGAGGAACCTTTTATGTCACTTTCACAAACAGCCTCCTCAAACCATAACCACAGCTGCAGTCAATTTTTGGACTACCATTTTACTAAAACACCTCTGCACTTCTATTCCTTTTCCCATACCCCTGCCCCTAGTACATCTGTTGGAAATTATCAAAGTAGTGTGGATTTTAACCCTTTGAGTGCCAGAGGGGTATGGAACACATTGCAAAGCAATGCTTTCCGTACACCTCTGGCACTCAAAGGGTTAACAGTAAAATACACAACTGAACTGTTTTACATGTGATGTCTTGCTCTTTACCAAATACTGTGTCATATATGTCTCTTTCTCTAGTATCTTTCACAGTCAGTGTCAGTAGCAGCTCAAGTCAGGGTCCTTGTCTTTGTCACCTATTTTTTTGTTTTTTGCGTTACTGAAGCACAAATGTATTTATTTATTTATTTATTGTTTCATTTTCAAAAGGGCTTTATTGAAGATTAACAAAATACATCTGTTACGGTTTTACTGACACTCAGACCGGGTTGTAACGTAAAACACAGTTTATTGAAATAAAAAATGAACAACACTGCCCCTAGAGGCTAGTAAAGGTAAGAACAGGCAATATGAACAGAGAATCGAGTAAACTACAAACAGTAGTGCATAGAGGGTTAAGTGGAGCAACTGGTAAGGCTCAGACTAGAATGGCCAACGCCCAGGAGATATATAGCAGTCTATGGTAATAGTCTTTAAATGTAGATCAGGAACTCAGGAGAAGCGCTGTAACACTCTTGAAGCATAAGCAGGATGAGCCCCTGTTGCTCTAAGCTGAGCCCGTACCACCACAGTGGGCTTATGAGGATTGCTACTGCCAATTTGATGTAACCAGAATAGAAATCGCCCTGAATGAGTATCGAGTAACCCTGCGTCTGCCATGGAAATATGCCAGCCCTTGGGAGACCACAGTAGAACGGAATTGCCCAAGCTATGAAGAGCCGATGCACAGAGTAGTGCAGTTGGGATTAAGCACTTTGAGCGAATGAGGGACTGCCCAGACACCCACATGGTGTCACCCAGGATCCTTGATGCAAGAGCGAATGGACTACCAGTGACAACCAGCGTAATCACGATGCTCACCGGGCATCGAACAAGCGGAGCTCTGCAAGGAGTGGTGTAGCGTAAAGTGGAGGCTCAAATGTGTAAAGGCTCAGAGAATCACCGGAGCTTGGCAATGTATCAAAGTGGCACGTAATCGGAGACTACCGGCAGTGCAAGGGTTAATCTGGTACATTTGAAAAGAGCAATGCCATGAGAACAAGGCAGGCAACCTCACCTACAGCGAAATGAGCGAGGAAACTGAGAACAGTCAGAATGTCGCCCACGCGACCGGAGTACACAGGAGCAGCAACCGGACAGGAGCAGTAGCCGGAACCGGATGACTGAGTCGCAGGAACACCACCGGAGAGTGGAACAATCACGGAGCAGGATCAGGAGCCAGAACCGGGTCGGATCACGGAGCGGAGTCGTCAGCCAGTGCCGGGTCGGATCATGATGCAGGGTCGTCAGCCAGAGCCGGGTCGGATCACGGTGCAGGGTCGTCAGCCAGAGCCGGGTCAGATCACGGTGCAGGGTCGTCAGCCAGAGCCGGGTCAGATCACGGTGCAGGGTCGTCAGCCAGAGCCGGGTCAGATCACGAAGCAGGAACAGAAGGAGAGTCAGACTAGCCGGGTCGGTACACAGGAGACACTGGAGAGCAATAACTAGGCGCAGCAACACAACACCACGAAAGGGCAATTGACAAGTGCCCAAGCCTAGCATATAAAGGCACATCCTGGGCGGGCCAATCAGACTCCTCCAATGCAAATGTATACCTACAGAGATTGACAGGGAATCACGGGGACTGTGATAACATCATACACATATAGAAGCAGATAGAAATACATTCCAATGGGTAACCAGTCAGATAGGAAAGCCGCCTATCATCAAACACATAAGAAAAAAAAAATTAGAATAAGAGTAGTGATCTCAAGAAGACCAAACCAAAACATGAAGTACACAGTATCTGATTCATAAAATACAATAGGACGTATTCAAAGCAGACCTCAATGAATTGTGTGTGTAATCTCATGTTCCATAAACACTAATTATGGGGATGGGGAGGGACTGCACGGAGCGACCTCCAACCCATGAGCAGCACCCTCACGATCCCCCCCATGAGCCCCCCCCAGCCCAAGCCCTACCCACAGCCGAATTTGTCGCATGTCAGACATATGGAGTGGAACCAGCACTAAAAGGGCGACTGGCTCCAGCTCCTCCATCACCAGAAGGAACATAGAGACACTCAAATCAAGGGTCATCTAACCCCTGATGAAGGGAGCAATGTATAAGGACCAGATTGACCACGAAGGTGAGATGGGAGAAATATTATTCAAAGAGAGGGAAGGAAGAGATTCCAGTTGATGGAATGTACGTGTCTTTGCAAACCATTCCAATACAGATGGTTGAGAGTCTGATCTCCAATGAAGAGGGATAAGTGATTTAGCTGCGTTCAACAGAACCCTAATACAGAACCACTGAATGTTTGGGGGTTTGTTTATGGGGTTATGGAAGTGCAGGAAAAGGCAAAGGAAAGGATCTACAGGAAGTGAAGTGTGACATGCGTAGTTAATATGATCTATAACATGGGTCCAGAAGGGACTCAGTTGATTGCATGACCACCAGATGTGAAACATTGATCCAGGAGATTGTCCACATAGCAAGCAGTTGGAAGACGACGCCAATCTAATTTGGGCCAGGCGTTGTGGGGTGAGATACCATCTGGTGAACAATTTGTAATTGAGTTCTCTGGAGAACGAGTTGGTAGACATTCTGGGGGGGCACTGAGGATAGGGACTGTACCTGAGAGGAAAGGAACTCAAATGTGAGTCCAAACGGGTCTGCATGCTTGGAGGTACACACATTGTCAGGGCCCCCAGGGAAGACAGGGCTACCTGTGATAGAGCAGAAAAGAGAGTGGATTGTAGACAAATAATGTTTGGGGATGTCTATAGGGAGAGCGTTAAAAAGTTTGGGAAGTGAGACCATTTTCAAGAGGTTAATCCTACCTTGCCAAGAGAGAGGTTGGTTCTTCCGTGCCTCTATCTCATTTGTAAGTGGGGGGATCAGAGGAGACATATTGATGTCACAAAGAGATGGTACATCTGGAGAAATCAGGATTCCTAAGTAAACAACAGAATTGGTTGTCCATTTAAATTTAAATTTTCTCCAGAGGGAGTTCGAAATCTGCCTGGAGACCCTGATTTCCAAAACCTCTGATTTGGTATAGTTCATTTGTGCCTCAGGATGACTGAGGCTTGTTAAGAAAAAATAGCACATCGTCTGCAAATGAAGCAAGTTTGATTTCCTGCAGTCTCTAACGAATATCTGTTATGTCTGGAGAGGAGCGGATTATGCTAAAAAGAGGTTCTAATGAATGAAGATAATGGGAGAGAGAATGGGCAACCTTGTCTGGTGCCGTTGGTTATATTTAATGAGTCATAAAGGGTGCCATTGACCAGGATCCGTGCTGAGGGAGCCTCTTGCAGAGGTGAGGAGATGTAGGCCAAAGCCTATATGTGAAAGAATATTGAATATATAAGACCACCTCGACCTGTCAAAAGCCTTCTCAGCGTCCGTTGAAATAAAAAGAGAAGGGATTCGTCAGCGAGTGACAAGGTACATAAGAGATATGGCCTTCGTGGTGTTGTGGCAAGCTTCTTGTCCTGGAACAAATCCACACTGGTCAGAGGAAATCAATCGCAGTAGGTAGGAACGAATGAGTGTGGACAAAATTTTTGAGAGGAGCTTGAGATCGACGTTAAGCAGAGAAATGGGACGGTAACTGCAGCACTGAGAGGGGTCTTTGCCTGTCTTGTGAATTACTACTATGTGAGATTCAAGGGATTGAGGAGGAAATGGAGTCCCAGACATAACAGCATTAAACGTCCTAAGCATATGTGGTAGAAGGTTTGACTGGAATCTTCAGTAGTATAATAGGAAGAACCCATCTGAGCCAGGACTTTTTCCTAGGGACATGGACTTCAAAGCTGAAAGGAGTTTGCATTCCGTGATAGGTGCCTCCAAATTGGTCTTATCTTCAATGGTAAGAGAGGGCAACTCAGCTTTCCTAAGAAAAGTGGACATTATCTCAGACCAGTCATCCTGTGAGGAGAGAGGTGAGTCAGGCAGATAATAAAGGGATTCATAGAAGGCCTTAAAGCCCAATGTAATTAAAGGGAACGTTTTCGAGTACCTACCATCGGGGGATGTTATATGGGGAATCTACATTGCTCTCCTTTTACGTCTGATCAGTTGTGCAAGAGAGTTAGCACACTTGTTGCTTGAGATATATTTATTATATTTGTACCACATGTGGGATTTGGCCACTGATTATCACCTATTTTTTAAATGTATTTTCATTTTTTATTATTAACTGTCCCTCACTATCTGCAAAACAAAATAACACACTTCTTGTGCAACTGTTTCTTCCCCTGTTTGCCTGTAGCTACTAGTTTCAAGAGGATTTCAAATGATGCTTTCTCTCTCTCCCAATGTCACTGCAGTCTTAATATGTTTACAGTACAGGATGATGGTAGACCCTAATCAGTATGCTGGCCCCTCTTTTTTTGGCTGTTGTTGGAATCAGTGTCAGGTGTACTTGTATGCCTCTTTTGTGTCAGTCTGCAAATTATACTGTCAGTCAGTCATAGAGGCTCAGCCAGCTCTGAAAGGAATTTGGATCACACCTGTCTGTCTCTCTACAGTCCAATTTGCCACTGAAAACACAATATGCTTTTATTGAGATATGAATAATTCAATGTTTATATTCTTTGCATATTGAACACATCTTCAAAATATATGCAGGATAAATAACCTACTTCAAAGGATAATCAATTCTGGAGACTCAATCAACAAACTACAAATGAGGAAGTAGAAGATCAGATTTGGAAAAAACAAATAGTAGGACGTCAACTAAATAAACAAAGACTATTATCTCTTTGTCACTCATCTATAAGTACTATGCTATAGTTTATCATTCATGACATAATGTGCAATTGACTATAAAATTTAATAAAAATATGTTTAATGAAAAAAGATGCGTGCACGGTATTTGACCAATCTTTATCAGATCTCTTATAAGTTTATCCAGAAACATAGAATGTGATGAGCACCCATCAAGAACTAACAAAGTGTTGCATTTTTTTCTATGGCGTAGTGGTCTCTCAAGATATGTTTTTTGTTGCCATGTTCCATTACCAAGAGTAAATTTCTATAATCACATCAGAATGGTCCCGCCCACATGCAGTCCATCTCAGAAATGTCAGACAAATTCTCTCTGCAAGAGAGAAACAGTGCAACCACAGACCTATTTTTTGGGCTATGCAGCCTTATTGGTGTGCTGCTGCTAATTTGCTCTAGGCACTTGGAGAGTTTATCCAGACCAAACAGGAAAAAGAAAATTACAACAATTTAAAATGTTGCTTCTACAGGGAGAACCTAATTTTTTCTGACCTGTCCCTCTTTAATCCTTTGTGTTCCAGGGGGATTCACAACTCATTGATTTGTATGTATGTATGTATCTTTATTTATATAGCGCCATACATGTACACAGCGCTTAACAGAAGTTGAAATAATACAATACAAAAACGACAGAACTGGGGTTAAGAGCATTAAGGTTAAGTACAATCATTACATTATTTGTGAGGGAAAGTGCAGCAAGGGAATCATACACTAGGAAAGGGACCCTGCCCCAAGGAGCTTACAATCTAGGCTGAATTCATATTGACAAACAGAGACACTAGGAGGAGTATTATAAGTGCAATGCAATGCATTGCGTACGCCTGTGGCATTCAAAGGATTAAATGCCAACATTTTATAAAGCAGTGCATTGGAGACCTGTCTAGAATCCACAACCCAGTAGATCAGAAATTGGAAAACCATGTTGTTGAATAAAAATTGTTGTTGAACAACAGGTGTTCATTTTGGTTCACCTATAGCCGGAGAGCCAAATGTTGCCCCAAACCATCCATAGACGCCTCTCTTCTAAAAATGTATCAAAAATAGATGTAAATTTTTTTATGTAATTTTGGAAAAAACATAGAATAAAGCATGCTAGAATAATTAAAGATTTGTCAGTCTTTGTACTTCCAGCTATTGGGGACTACATCTCACTTCATCCCCAACCTACAAACAGATGTTTGGGATGATAGGAGTTGTAGTTCATAAATACTGAAGATCCAAATATTAACTATCTGTGGCATATTGGGGGTTATTTGTTTTCTTAATCAGTAACCTTTGTAATATAAATCTCCCAGCACTAAGTGTTAAAGGGATAGTAATGTTTAACAAAACCAGCAGCTCCAATCAATCATCATAGTACTTGAGCCATAGAGAGTGTTATTTCAATATTGTCAGAGTTCTTGTTCAAGAGTAATTCAGTGATAAAGTATCCCCCTCACGCCCCTTTTACCTAGTGTAAGCCACCTCCCCTCAGATGTGGAATATGGTCTTGAGACCAGACAGCTCACAGCAAGGGACAATCTTCTTACTGTGAGAACAATGAAAACCCTGCCCAGCCTTGACAGGTTTTTCAGGTTTTTCCCTTATGCTAACTGAAGATTGTCCCTCTCAGCTATACATCTGGACAGTCGTGCTGCTCTGAGCTGAGCAGTGTTACATCAGTAAGAGGGACAGAAGGGGAATACTTTATCATTATACTATAATTCTGACATTACTGAAATAACACTCTCCATGGCCCAAATACTACGGAGATTAATTGGAGCTGCTTTTATTGTGAAACATCACTATCCCTTTAAAACCATAGAACTTAACTTTTTTATATAAAAATTGACTGCTGTAAATGCCAGAGGGGAGTCTGATACCTTGCTTTGCTATGCTTTCAGCAACCCTCTGGAATGTTGTTGGATTTTCCATGTGGAGATCTATTAGCAGTTATTGTGTGAAACCTGTTTCTTGCTTTTCCATAAGGATGGATATACAGATCATAGTATTACTAAACCAAGTTCTGCCAAGGTAAGCTAAAAATGGCTGGATTCCACTGTAAGTGACAAAAGTCATAATTGGTTTTATCACACAGATTTCTATTGAAGACTATGGGAAATCTGACAATAAAACCAGTGATAAAGTTAAACACAACTTTCCTTGATGTTGCACAAAGTTTTGAGGTACAAACAAAAATAACTTCTCTTTATTGGCCTTATTTATGAAGGTAAAGAGTAAAAACTGAAGGGAAAACCACATGTACCAAAATTTCCATTCATTTAAATTGGGGTTTTAACCTCTTGAACCATAGAGAGGTGTATAATGCATTGCTTAGCAATGCCCTGGAGACTGCTCTAGCATTCAAAGATGTAGTAGTTCTCTATGGTACAGTTGGTTGGTCTCAGAATTATTACTCCCAGGCTTTGTTAATAAGGCCATCTGGGACTTACGCACAAAAGATGAGAAGAGAGGAGCAATTCTGGGGCAGATCAAGTGCATTTAAGGGAAACATAAAAATTCTACAAATTCTTGGCATTTTAACCCCTTGAATGCTAGACAGGTCATGCTGCACTGCTTCAAAATGTGTTGGAGACCTATCTAGCATTAAGCTGGTTAAATTTAAATCTATGGGACATATTTCTCGCTTGAGGTGGAGTTGGTTTGTTCCAGAACTGTTTCTCCTATCTACCGTGCATAAGGTTCTTTGTATTTTAACCCTCTGGGTGCCAGAGGAGTACGCAGTGCATTGTTTCACATACCCCCTGATCCTCAAAGAGATAGAGACACATGCTGCATCTACCAGAACACCCCCCATACACACACACACACACACACACTGCTAATACTCAATGCCCATATTCTCTTATTGCTAATATCTCTTTCTTGTACTGAAGGTGAAAGGTAATTTCTACTTTGAACTTGGTGGTGATCAAAATAGTATTGTGGCTATTACTAACCTAACTTTCCCCAGTAACTCCTACACTTGAGTATTATCAGTCCGTAGGTACGAAAGCAGGTTATCAAACATGGGCAACACTTGTCAGACCCATTTTAAAATAAATGGAAATGTGAAGGGGATTTTTATTTACCATCAATCCTCTGCCTAACTCAGTGGTTCTCAACCAGGCTGCTGTGGTGTGCTTTGGGCACCAGTTTAGGGTGCCATACCTTTTCTGTAAAAAAATCACAAAAGTGAGGGCACTAAAATAGCATAATAATGAATTCACAATCACAAAATCATGAAGAAATTGCACTCAGATTTAGCCTTGGTGAGATAAATCCGACATATTCAGCATGTGGAAGTTCTTAACCGCTGTCTCTGCTCAGGGTCTCTCAATAGTTGCTGAAGAAACTGTAGGCTGTGATTCCAAAATATGACAAAAAGGCTTATTCAAATTAAAAGACAGATGTGTCTGAAATTATATTAAAACAGCTATGTGTTTCGCGGCTCAACATGTCACTGTATCAAAGCTTCAAATATATAATAATATGTTGGATTTATCTGACCAGTGCTAAATACGAGTGCAATTTATTGTCAAGCACGGGTAGCCTGCAGAAGAGGGAGTGCTGGGGTATGATGCTAGGGAGCACTGCTTGGGTACGTAGTAGGGTTGCACCGATACCGATACTGGTATCGGTATCGGTGCCGATACCAGCATTTGCGCGAGTACAAGTACTCGTGCAAATGCGGCCGATTCCAGCACCGATACCCTGTGTCAGGGTCGGTGCTGCAGAGAGGGAGCCCGGGGAGCTGCTCACAATGCTCCCCGGTCACCTCTCTCACTCCTGTAGCGTCGGATCGTTGCCGCGGGTTACCATGGCAACGCTCCAACGCTGATCTCTGCCGTGGCTCGCAAGAGAACAGTGAGCACCCGGCAGAGGAGAGTAAGGGAGGCAAGATGGGGCAGCGGGTGGTGAAAGAGGCAAAAGGAGGGGGCCAAGAAGAGGCAAAAAGAGGGGGGATCAGGAGGGAGAGAGAGGCAAAAGGGTGAGTCAAGGAGAAGGAGGGGGAGAAAGGGGGATCAAAAGGGAGAGAAAAAGCCAAGGCAAAAGAAGGGGGCTCAAGAGGGGGAGAATGGAGCAAAAGGTAGGAATCAAGAGGGGGAGAAAGTCAAAAGGGGAAAATGTATGTATGTGTGTGTGTGTGTGTGTGTGTGTATATATTTCAAGTGCTCACCAATACCAATTACCAATACTTTTTTTTGCGGTCATTTGCCAGTTTTCCAAATACCTAAAGCATATAGGTACTTAGAAAACTGGCAAATGACCGCAAAAAAAAGGTATCGGTAATTGGTATCAGTGAGTACTTGAAAAAAGTATCGGTACTTGTACTCGGTCTTAAAAAATCGGTATCGGTGCATCTCTAGTACGTAGGCTGTTTGAAATAGACCTGTGCTGCAGCTAGAGCCAAACTAAAGGTGCCAGCTGCAAGCCCAGATGACAAACCCCAGAGAAGCTGAAGGTGAGCCCAGGATAGGAATACACAGATAGCACCAATTCTTCTACAGGGGAGAGTGAAGGCTAGAGTTCGCAGAGTAGGGTTCGAGGATGACGTACAAGGGCTACGAGAAATAGCGTGAGGTCTCCTAGGAATATAAGCTTGAGAATAGTCAGAAAAGGCCAAAGGTCATGCTCAGAAGGTTAACAGGCAAAAGGATGGTCAAAGGTGAGCCTAGGGTCATACAATGATACAAGCAGGCAGGAGTTAACTGCAGGCAAATGGATGGTCAAGAGCAAGGCCAAGTGTCATACACAGATGTTCTGGCAGGCAGGAGTTAACAGCAGGCAAATGGATGGTCAAGAGCAAGGCCAATACACAGAGATTCAGGCACAAGTATGGCAAGATACTAGGGTAATACACTAAGAGCAACTCTGAACTGTGGCACGCTATCTAGGAACACTGTGAAAGTCCACCCGAGAGCCGAAGCGGCTGTCTTAAATAGGTACTGCGTCATAAACCCAGAAGTGAGGTGCACCACTCCGAGAGAATGGAGTGGCGAGGACAGGCCATAAGAAAGGCAAGAACAGTGGCACGAAGGTGACAGTGCCCTCCCCATTCAAGGAGGCGCCTCCAGAGCATACGGGGCAGGTCTGTCAGGCTTCCGATGGTGAAAGCCATGGAGCATGGCAGGGGCATGTAGATCAGAGGCTTTGACCCAGGAATACTCCTCTGGGCCATAACTCTTCCAATTAACGAGGTATTGAAGGTGCCCTTGAAAACAATGGGAATCAAGATCCTGTCGATGACATACTCCTCTTGGCCATCCACAGTAATGGGGGCAGAGGTCGAGGCGAAGAAGAGGGTAGCACAGCAGGAAGAAACCCTTTCAGAAAGGATACGTGGAAGACCGGATGAATCCATAAAGCTTGGGGCAAAGCCAGCTGGTAACAGACCAGAGACAAGCACCAGACAATGAGAAATGGCCCTATGTATCAAGGACCAAACTTAACAGAGGGCTGGGCCAATTGAATGTTTTTGTGGACAACCACACACGTTGGCCAATCTGAAAAATAGGTGCTGGTGCCTGGATATGGTCTGCTGCCATTTTCTGGCATTGTTGGGCCTGAAGAAGAACTGAGTGAATGGACTGCCAATGAGAGGACATGGACTGTACCCTAAAGCTGCAAAAAAGGGTGCGCAACTGAGAGAAGAATGTCAGAGAGAGTTATATGAGAATTCAGCCAAAGGCAACAATATCACCCAATTGTCTTGTGGGTGTTTGATGTATGTCTGTAAGTATTGTTCCAGTCCTTTGTTTAGACGTTCATTCTGCCCATTTGTTTGAGGGTGGTATTCAGAGGAGAAGTGCAAACGAGCACTAAAGGCTCTCCAAAATTTGGAGATGAATTGGGTTCCTCTATCAGTGGTGATATGGAGAGGCACTCCATGAAGCCGAACTATGTCGGTGATGAAGACATCTGCAAGCTCTTCAGCAGTAGGCAGGGCTGTCAATGGAACGAAATAACCTTGTTTGGAAAAGTGGTCTATGAACACTAGGATGGCAGACTTCCCAGAGGACAGAGGCAGATCAACAATAAAATTCATGGACAGTTGGTCCAAGGAATCTCTGGGACTGGTAAAGGTGATAACAGGCCAATGGGTCTAGTTTGAGGCGTCTTGACTTGCGCAGAGACGAGGCAGAAAGAAACCCAACGGGCGATGTCAGTTCGACAAGATGGCCACCAGAAGTACAGTGTAAGGAGATCGTAAGTAAGATCTACTCCTGGATGTCCAGAGAGAGATGAGTCTAGGAAAGAACTTTGTTGCAAAGAGTCTCGGGTACAGTGAGGAGGTGTGAAGAAGATGAGGCAGAGACAGAAGCGGACTGGGCCTCCTGTATCTGTCATAGTACTATAGTGGAATGAACCTAACAACAAGGAAGGTGATATGACTGGTTCAGGAACAGAAGGAGAAACCTGTGTTTCCTCATAATGCCTTGACAAGGCATCTGCCTCCAGGTTCTTGGTACCAGTTATGTAGGATATTTTGAAGTCGAACCTGGAGAAAAACAGAGACCACCTAGCTTGGCGAGGAGTCAGGAGCTTAGCAGAAGCCAAGCAGGCCAGGTTACGGTGGTCGGTAAGGATGGTAACCAGATGTGCCGCTCCTTCGAGCAGGTAATGCCACTCTTCTAGAGACAGCTTTATGGCTAGTAACTCCCTGTTACCCGTATCATAGTTCCCCTCAGCTGTGGTGAATCGCCAAGAAAAGTAGGAACAAGGATGAAGTGTGGATGCAGAATCAGTGCATTGGGAGAGAAGACCTCCTGCAATGATCTCAGATGCATCCACTTCAACTACGAAAGGAAGGGTAGGATCCGGATAGGCCAATAAAGATGCTGTGGTGAAGGCATTTTTTAGGGTGCTGAACTCCTGTAGAGCCTCAGGAGACCAGATTCGAGGATCCGCCCCCTTACAGGTCAATCGGATGATCAGCTGAATGATCCTGGAGAAGTTCTTTATGAACCTTCTGTAGTAGTTAGAGAAGCTAATAAATCTCTGCACTGCTTTAGTAGTTTGTGGTACTGGCCAATCCAGTACAGCACTGAGTTTACTAAGATCCATAGAGAGTGTAGCAACCGAGATAACATACCCCAAAAAAGGGTAAGGTGGACCTTTCGAAACTACACTTTTCAACCTTGGCGAAAAGATGATTTTCATGAAGGCAGTTCAGTACTGTGCGGACATAGAACCTATGGTCATCCAGGGTCTTGGAGAAGATTAATACGCCATCCAAGTAAACTATCACACATGTAAGTAGAAGATCTCAGAAGACATCATTCACAAAAGCTTGGGACAAGGCCAGGGCATTGTGCAATATTCATAATACCAAAACACATATTGAGGGCCATCTTCCACTCATCTCCTTTGTGCACCCTTCTCCAAGAGGGGTACCGTCACTGACTAAAATGGACACAGGTGGGTGCCTGGGTAAGAGAGGTATGCCCATACACTGGACGAAGGAAAGATCCATGAAGACTCCTGCTGCACCAGAATCCACTAATGCCTGGTCTTTAAGAGAATTAGTGAACCAAGACAGATGCACAGAAATCGAGAGTCGTTGCATGGACTTGGAGGGAATGAGGGTGTGACTTAGAGAAAGCCCCTAAGTACCCGATAAGTCTGACAGTTTCCTGGCTTGTTAGGGCAGATGCGAGCGATATGTCCCGGATCTCTGCAGTACAAACACAAGTCATGGGTGCATCATCTGGCCTTTTCCTCTACTGATAGGTGACAGAGACAACCAATGTCCACGGGTTCAGGAATGGGTTAATTAGGAGAGGTGTAATAAGAGAACCTGGGGGCAAAATGCACCAGTGGCCAGGCCTGTGGAAGCCTGGCACGATCGCGACCCCTTTGAAGATGCTTTTCTTGAATCTGAGTATCGAGAGTAGAACAAAGAGAAATGAGGCCTTCCAGGGTCTCAGGGATAGGTCAAGTGGTGAGGTCATCTTTCAGGCGATCAGACAACCCACACTGAAAGGCAGCCTTCAAGGCGCTGTTGCCCCAATCTGTGTTATACACAAGTGTACAAAAGTCTATAGCGTACTGATTAAAAGGCAGAGAGCCTTGTTGCAGGTCCAGCAGTGCTGCCTCGGCTTTGGCCTGTGCTGTGGTGAGAGCCGAATTAAAGGTGCCAGCCACAAGGCCGGATGACAAACCCCAGAGAAGCTGAAGGTGAGCCCAGGATAGGAATACACAGACAGCACCAACATTCCTGCAGGGGAGAGTGAAGGCTAGAGTTCTTAAAGTAGGGTTCGAGGATGGAGTACGTGGTCTAAGAGAAATAGCATGAACACTCCTAGGAATATAGGCTTAAGAATTTTCATAAAAGGCAAAAGGTCATGCTCAGAGGGTTAACAGGCAAAAGGATTGTCAAATGTGGGCCTAGGGACATACAATGTTACAGGCAGGCAGGAGTTAACAGCAGGCAAATGGATGGTCAAGAGCAAGGCCCAGGGTCATACACAGAGATGCAGGCAAGCAGGAGTTAACAGTAGGCAAATGGATGATCAAGAGCAAGGCCAAGGGTCATACACAGAGAATCTGGCTGGCAGGAGTTAACAGCAGGCAAATGGATGGTCAAAAGCAAGGTCAAGGGTCATACATAGAGATTCTGGCAGGCAGGCATTAACAGCAGGCAAATGGATGGTCAAGATCAAGGCCAAGGGTCATACAGAGAGATTCAGGCACAAGTATGGCAAGATACTAGGGTAATACACTGAGAGCAACTCTGAACTGTGGCACACTCTCTAGGAACACTGTGAAAGTGCTCCCGAGAGCCGAAGCAGCTGTCTTAAATAGGTGCAACCATGTGACATTGTTGATGATGCAATGGGTCATAAACCCGTAAGTGCGGTGCGGCACTCCAAGAGAATGGAGTGGTGAGGACAGGTCGCAAGAAGGGTGAGAACATCATCATGACAGTGACATTTATTCATGATTTTGTGATTGTGAATACAGTATTACGCTATTTGGGTGCCCTCGCTTTTGTGTTTTTTTCTGCATATTGCAGTTTGGGGAGAACATGGGGTGGAGTAGGAGCTGCCTGACATAACATGTTATAATACATTTAAGCTATTCAAGCCAAGTTTTCTATAAACAAGTTCTTGGCAACTTTTATTGTGAGTACCCACCTTGATGTGATTCGGTGGTGGTTGTTGCATCAAGGTTTATTTGCACTAGGGGCACCCCCCTAATGTGTCTCCCGTTTTGTTTCCACAATACTATTTCTGTGAACACTTTGATAAAATGTAACTTTTTATTTTCAAATGTATATTTATGGAAATTAATATGCATAAAATGTTTGTTTTTGTCATTCTGATTGTGAGATCCTGTAAAAAATATATTTACATATTTGTCCTTCCATTACTTCATTGACAAATGACCTATAAGATGTTAAAGGTGCCCTGAAGATTCCAAAAATCTGGTCAGGGTGTCTTGAGCAAAAGAAAAAAAAGATTGAGAACCACAGTTTAGCTTATGAACTGCCTAGGATGCTAGGGATGTGTCCAATCCAATGCACTAAAGACTTTGTTAGCACTGAAGAAGTTAAAGAGTTTACAGTTAGTAGTTCATCTCCATTTTTCAGAATTTGCACATTTAAAAAAGCAGTAAACTTTTATGAAAACATATATTGTAGGGTGTTTCCTGTTGAGCAAAATAAGTGTACTCCCACTGCTGATAGATGTATATTTCCAGAGTTATTATTGTTTAAACCTGTGGTTTTTTTATATTAGCGGTGCCCTTTAGTGGTCAAATTCCAATTAGTTATTGTGCTACATTCTAATGGAGAAAAAAGTCAGTGACTTACAGTTATTCATAGATTGTGATAAAAGCTGCTGAGTCACTTCCTGTCTGTTAGAACAATCAGGAAGTAAACACAGTAAATTCACTTCCTGTTATTTGAACTGTTATAAAGTTTGAATAAAACAACTGACAGCGGTGGGAGTATCCTTGTTTTACTCAGCAGGAAAAGCTCTATAACATATAGGTTTTCATAAAAAAAAGTTTACTGCTCCTTTAAAAGAAAAATATTTAGCACTGATAAATATGGCATGCCTTATTTGGAAACCCAATCTCATTATGATTGATATATTATTATCAGAAGTAATTCCCTTTATACAGCATGCTACAGCTGAGCATTATCTGAATCCATCTTGTCAGTTTTCTAAAACAAATAGAGGGACAGGACAACAAAACACTGGCAGTAGTTGTTTTTCAATTACTTTTATGTATAATGTCACAAGATATGAAGCCAACTAGCCATAACTTTTCCTTGACTGTTTCTGCCTCCAGTGACCAATGATAGATTTGCCTTGGAAAGGCACATTTATCATTTTAAAGGAAATAATGAACAGTGGAGTTTTAGAATAATACTTTCACAGTTAGTCTTCATCAGCCCCTAAAGTGAAATAAAATAAGTGGATAAACAACACAGGAAGATATTTCTGGATTGTTTGATAAATATTTTATCTATATATCATCAGAGATCAAATTGATAAAATTGTCCTGTGCTTTTAAGATTGACTCTTTGAGTGCCAGAGGGGGTACCCAATACATTATAAAACAATGCGTTGGACACCACTCTGGCACTCAAAGGGTTTCAGTAAAAATGTAGTTAAAAGTTAATCTTTAGTATTGTTTTTACTTTTGCTAAGGTAAATATGGTAATTATCTCTTTTTATCAAACATTTGCCAGCCACTGCATAGAGCACATTGTAATTTTAAAGGGATGAAAATGCTTAAAAATAATTCACCCTTATATTAAAGACATACTATATAATGTGTTTTAATACTATTTATATCCTAACTCTAAATATATTTTAATATTATATACTAAATTCTTCTTTTTTGCTGATGTTGGCTGCTTTAGCATTAATTGCCATTATTGTAATTAAAAGGAGCCTGCAGGAAAATGCAAAAGCCTGGAAGTGGGGTGGGATATAGTGTACTCTGAGGAAAACTCCCCCCACATGACATCACACACCAGACTCCTACTAAGTGCCTATGAGTGGCATCTATTTAAACACTACTTGAGTATATTGCAAGGTCAAGACAAGCTGTTCAAACACATGCAACATTCAGAATTGATTAAACATACCAACGTTCAGTAGGAGTGCAGTACGTTATGTCACATGGAGTGCGGAGCCCCCCATTAGTAAACATTAGTGATGATAAAGAGACTGTACTCTAACTCATGTTGAATCTCTGCACTGGAGCGTCAAAGACGTGGGGAAAATCAGATCTTATATGTGAATATGGGCCAAAATGTCAATGTTTTCGCTATGAAGCTAGACAGTGAATTATGTTAAACTGGACCTTTCACCTTGAATTTTTTTATAAATTTGAAAAATTAATTCAAAACTCTCTATGTGTCATGTCAACCAAACATCTAGTAAATGTATAGTTTAGGAAATATTCATACTTTTATATATGGGAACAGTGAAAGTCTCCTTATACAGCACAGTGCTTAATTAGCCGATGAAATGTCACTGACAACCTTCATTAGCATACGAAATGTTATGATAATGCTTCATTAGCATATGAAACATCAATGAAAAGTATGAATTTCTCTGTACCAAGTATGAATATTTCCTTAACTATATATTTGCTGGTCTTTTGTCTAACATAGGCAGTTTTAATGAAGTTTTCAAAAATGTAAACTTGAATCAAGCTGACAGGCCACTTTATTGTAAATATACACTTATTTAACTGATAAATACTTCATTTTTTGTGGCTACAGAGATCTGTCCTCGTCATCTATCAAAGTTTTTCCATCATATCTTCTCTCTCTCTAAATCTGGATTCATGGTTTCCATAGCAATGGACTATCTTACTGGGTTTGCTGACCAGTCTGTTGAGCCTCAAAAATTGTAGATATAATAAGGAATGAAATAGGTTGGAAAGATCTTATATGTAATAGAATGTTCATATATGTTTCTTTCTTAAACTAATCTGTTTACATCACCCCCTTCAACCTGAATCTTAACATAATATCCATGAAGTACTAAAGTTCTTCATGAATTTGTGTCTGAATTGTTGAGATAAATTACAAAAGATGTGTCTTTTCATATTACGTCCAAATCCAAAAACAATAATCAATGTAGCTTAATTTAATATGTGAATATTCTAATATAATATAATACTATATCCCCCATAAATAGGTTTGAGTAGGATGATGCCATAATCTCCATCATATTCTCCATCACCAACCCAACCTGTTGGAGGTAAAACTGCCTTTCAAACTAAAAACTTTTAAACTCACTTCTCAATCCCCATTTAACCATATTGATTAACTAACAAAACATTGTAATAATTCCATTAATATTTCCCCTTATTTCTGAAGTTAATCATTGTTTCACATAGAGGCATACCCATAACTGTATTCTGTCAATATTCTCAATTATAGTACTGTGTAAAAGTCATAGGCAGGTGTGAAAAACTACTGTAAGAATGCTTTAAAAGATAGACATGTTAATAGTTTATTTTTATCAATTAACAAAATTATAATGAGTGAACAAAAGAAAATCTAAATCAAATCAATATTTCGTGTGACTAACCTTTGCCTTCCAAACAGTATCAATTGTTCTAGGTACACTTGCACATGGTTTGTTAAGAAACTCAGCAGGTAGGTTTGTTCCAAACATCTTGGAGAGCTAACCATAGATCTTCTGTGGATTTAGGCAGCCTCAGTTGCTTCTCTCACTTCATTTAATCCCAGACAGACTCAATGATGTTGAGAACTCTGTGGGGGCCATACCATCACTTCCAGGATTCCTTGTCCTTCTTTACGTTGAAGATAGCTCTTAATATTTGTGGTTGTTGTCATGCTGCAGAATAAATGTGAGGCCAATCAGATGCCTCATTTGTGGTATTGCATGGTATTGCATGATGGAAAAATATCTGCTTGTACTTCTCAGCACTGAGGAGACCATTAATTTTAACCAAATCCCCAACTACATTTGCAGAGATGCAGCTCCAAACTTGCAAGGAACCTCCACCATGCTTCACTGTTGCCTGCAGACACTCATTCTTGTTCCGCTCTCCATCCCTTCAGTGAGCAAACTGCTACAGCCAAATATTTTAAATTTTGACACATCAGTCCAGAGCACCTACTGCCAATTTTCTGCACCACAGTCCATGTGTTTTTGTGCATTGTTTACACATCGGAGGTACTTGTCTTCCATCCATGAAGACTATTTCTGATCAAACGTCTCTGGACAGTAGATGGGTCTACCAGGATCCCATTGTTTTCTGCCAATTCTGAGCTGATGGCACTGCTGGACACCTTTCGATTGTGAAAAGAAGTAAGCATGTTTCTTTCATTTGCTGCACTAAGTTTCCTCGGCTGACCACTGCATCTATGATCCTCAATGTTGACCTGTCTGCCTTGAAATCTCTGCCTGGGTGAGACGTTGCTAATGCAGTATAACTATCTTGTGTCTTGTTGCTGTGCTCAGTCTTGCCATGGTGTATGACTTTTGATATTAAACTGTCTTTAGCAACCTTACCTTGTTAGCTGAGTTTGACTGTTCCTCTACCAGTTTTATTCATCCTACACAGCTGTTTCTGTTTCAGTTAATGATTGTGTTTCAACCCACATATTAAATTGATGATCATTAGCACATGTATAGTATAATTGTTTAATCATACACCTGACTATATGCCTACAAAATGTCTGACTTTGTGTAATTGTACCTAGAAAAATTGATGCTGTTTTGAAGGCAAAGGGTGGTCACACCAAATAATGATTTGATTCCGATTTTTCTTCTGTTCACTCACTATCATTTTGTTAATTGATAAAAATAAACTATTTACGTCTACTCTGGAACCATGCTTACCTTGCAGCATTTTTTTACACCTGCCTAAGACTTTTGCATAGCACTGTACATCAACACTCTAGCACAATACCCTAGCATCTTGTGGTTCACAGTGGCAGTACTATTTAGAGATCTAGGTCATCATAGTCTGGCAGAATGACAAAACCTTAAAAATAGATCACTCCTGACAAAATGTCCAAAAGGGACTGGAAGAAGTGAGTAAAGCACCTTGTTCCAATACCATACATCCAAGGTTTTTACGGGCTTAAGATGGTAATAGCAATGTTGGTATACCAAATCTTTATTAATTCAATGTCAACTGGCATATTATTTAGAATGTTTTTAGAAGCACCATATGTAAAATGTACTAGCATTTTGTGATAGGGTGAGTAGATATTTTGACTTTTATTCCTAAGGATGGAGTATATCTGGATTATTCAAAACCCTTTGATATATGCCTCACAAGAGGTTACTTCAGAAATGATGTAAGAAGAACCTTTTAGGCTTGGTGCCGTCAGTGGCCATCCGTGTCCTCGTGCAAATCAGGCCGGTGTCTTAGTATGACATGGAGAAGGGTCAAGGTTTTGACGCATCTCATTGCCATGCATCACTTTCGGCCGCGAGGTTGCTAATTGTCACAGACCTCTGCTTTATACTAGTTGGGGCTTATAGCTCCACCTATCTACTTCCTGGGTGCCTTTAAAGGGTAACTGGATCTCTGTTCAGTTACCTTTACGTTGTTGTTCTGTGCAGTTCTAGTTCCAGTTGTTCCTGTATTCAGGGCCAGTGCAAGGATTTTTGTATACACAGGCAAAGGTGCAATTTGATGCCCCCACCCCCCTCTGACCCGACCACAATCCCCTGACCCCCCCCAACCTTGCCACAATCCCCTGCCCCCACCCACATATTCACCTCCACACTCTGCCCACCTCCACACTGCCCATCCCATTCTCCTCCCCACCTCCACATTGCCCACATTGTCTACCTCCACATTGCCCACCTCCACACATGTCCATACTGCCCACCTCACCCTAAACACACACTCTCTCTCTCTCTCTGACTAAGCACCCACTCTTTCTCTCAGGCTAAGCACACTCTCTCTGTCTCTCTAGTGTCAACCCATTCACCCCCCGACTGGGTATTTACTGACTCCTCACATAGAATAGCGGAACCAAAACATCGCCTGCCAGAACACAACACCTTTGCTGCAGTGTACACTCATCAAACACTTATTGGCTCACCCAGGGCACCTCTATATCCACATACAGCTACCCCATGGATTTAAAGGATACTTTGACAGTATATAGTTCTCCCATGTATTGTTGTAACGGTTTTCAGACACTCAGACAGAGGGTTAGGATAAAATACAATTTTATTAGAGCAAAAAATAATAACAAGCTTGTCCCCTAGGGGCAGTATTGATAATAGCAGAATATGGACTGCAATGACAGATACAGAACAGGGAATATATTTCTAGTACAGATATGGAGCAGGCAAAATGGTGACTGAAGACAAATGGGTTAATTACAAGGGTAATCAGTCTCAAATGTGGTGTTTGGCACGCCCTTGGTAAACAAGACTGCAGTAGGTGCTAGGTCATACAACACCTTAAGTCCATTCAATGTGTAACGCTGTAGATAAGAGCTGCGACTTGAGACTGAAGCTGCAGTGTAATTGTTTGGTAGCCCCCACGGGCGTAAACGGAGACCAACAGTATTGGAATCGTTTGAGCCAAAAGCCCCATGGGCGTAACGGAGACCAACAGTATCGTGATAGCTTGAGCCAATAGTCCCCACGGGCGTAACGGAAACCAACAGTATCGTGATAGCTTGAGTTGATAGCCCCCACGGGCGTCTACCAGAGACCAGTAGTGGAATCGCTTGAGCCAAAAGCCCCACAGGCGTAACGGAGACCACAGGTTGCTACACTGCTTGCCAATAGCCCACAGGCGTGACAGGAACTACTGCTCTGCAGGTATAATGAGCCGCCGACTACCGAGGCCCACAACGCAGCCGGCTCGCAGAAGCAGAGTATCTGGCTAAGGCTTAGCAATGGTTAAAGTGGCAGTGAGGTAGAAGGAAGCAACACAAGTGATCAAGGCTCACAGTAGCGACACGGCACAGCAAGTGTAAATAGACTCAGCTATACTTCAAAATACAATGAATATGGAAGGCTCAGCTCAGGAAACACGGCTCAGCAATGGTTAACCCAGGAAACACAGGAGGCTCAGATCACACACTGCAGCGATCAGAATGTCGCCGAGGTGACAACAGAAGCTGTAGACTGGAGCGGCAGAATCCGGAACAAGTCCAGGAGCAAGTAGTCGGCCAGGCCGGGTCAGGACACGTAGGAGGTTCACAGACAAGCCGGATCAGCAAATGAGCAGGAACGTCAGCCAGGCTGGGTCAGATCACGTAGAGGATTTGCAGACAAGCCAGATAAGCAACAAGCAGGAAGTCAGCCAGGCCGGGTCAGATCACGGAGGAGATTCGCAGACAAGCCAGATCAGTAACAAACAGGAAGTCAGCCAGGCCGGGTCAGATCACGGAACAGGAACACAGGAGCGTAGTCGGTACAGGCCAAGTCGGTACACAGGAGATCAGGAACACTGGAACACAGCAACAGCAATACTGGCTCAGAAACACCACGAAAGGGCACCTGACAGGTGCCAATGGCCAGAATAAAACAGGTCACCAGGGGCGGGCCAACACAGCTCAACCAATCAGGGAGCAGCACAATTGAGAGTGACAGAAAAGGATCACGGGGACCGTGATAATTGTACGCCGGCCTACACATCTCATAATCCTCAGCCAGACAATCGGAAATAATTTTGCCTATCTGAAAGTATGTAGGATTACCATCCATTACACCAAGAGAACGACATGTTTTCCCTTTTTTCCTGACTGCAGGTGGTGCCTGGTCCATAGACATCACTTTACGCTTCATCCTAAATGCCTCTAAGGTTAAAATCAAAAGACTTACTGTTTGCACTGCCCCATTCTGCTGGATCTGACAGAGACCCCAGCTCTCTAGCCAGGGCCGGTCCAAGTCATTATGCTGCTTGGGTCCATGGATGAAATGCTGCCCCACCCCCCAAAAAAAAATACCCACTAAAACACGTAAAAAGGGGAAGAAAAAAAACATCTTGGTCAGGGTTGAGCAATCATAATCTAATTTCTGCACTAACATAATGTTAGTGCAGAGATGACATTTTTATGATGCCCAAGCCTAACCACAGTTTTTCCCTTTTTACCAATACAAAAATAAGCTTAATAGGATACACACATTGCCCCTCAATCTCCACAATGCCCCTTCCACAATGCCCCCCATATCTCCACAATGTCCCTTCTACAATGCCCCCTTCATCTCCACAATGCCCCTTCCACAATGCCCCCTTCATCGCCACAATGCCCCTTCCACAATGCTCCATTCATCTCCACAATGCCCCCTTCATCTCCACAATACCCCTTCCACATTGCTCCCTTCATCTCCACATTGCCCCTTCCACATTGCCCCTTCATCTCCACATTGCCCCTTCCACAATGCCCCTTCATCTCCACAATGCCCCTTCCCCAATGCCCCCTTCATCTCCACAATGCCCCTTCATCTCCACATTGCCCCTTCCACATTGCCCCTTCATCATCACAATGCCCCTTCTACAATGCCCCTTCCACAATGCCCCCTTCATCTCCACAATGCCCCTTCATCTCCACATTGCCCCTTCCACATTGCCCTTTCATCTCCACAATGCTCCTTAATCTCCACATTGCCCCTTCATCTCCACAATGCCCCTTCATCTCCACAATGCCCCTTCAACAATGCCCCCTTCAGCTCCACAATGCCCCTTCATCTCCACATTACCCCTACCACATTGCCCCTTAATCTCCACAATGCCCCTTCATCTACACAATGCCCCTTTCACAATGCCCCTTCCATAATTCCCCTTCATCTCCACATTGCTCCTTCATCTCCTCATTGCCCCTTCCACAGTGCCCCTTCATCTCCACATTGCCCCTTCCACAGTGCCCCTTCATCTCCGCATTGCCCCTTCATCTCTATATTGCCCCTTTCAAAAAGCATCGTGAGAGAGACTGTGCCTCCACAGAGCTGAAGCTCCCGCACGGTTCTCAGTAATGCAGAGAGCTGGGAGATGATGTCATCTCCCAGCCCTCTGTATTACTAGAGCGCCGGAGCTGGGAGATCAGCTAACAGATTGAGCTGCAGCTGCGGTTGATTGGCGAGGGATGCACACAAATAATACCAGCTTTTCAAGCTCCCCATTTTGGCTCCCTTCCACTGCAGTGCCCTAAGGCGGCTGCCTAACCTGCCTTATGCTAACCCCAGCCCTGCCTGTATTCCTGTGTATGACCCAGCTTGTCTGACCACCCAATCTGATGCTTACCTGTGGCTCTGTCTTACCATTCTCCTGTGCGCTCCTTTTGTCTTTAGACATCCAATCTGGTGCAGACTTGTGGCTCTGGAAGACTCTGGCCTTACTGACTGCAGGCAGTAGTCTCCCTTTTTGCTACCTGTCGGGAGACCTTATGGTCTATTCTGTATTCCACTCAATTCTACTGAGACTACCAGTGGGCTTTGGCCTAGTCTCCTGCAGCTGTGGTTGACCGATTGGCAAACTCCTATTCCTGATAGAGCCCCTAGCCTCTTCAGTCATCCTCTGCTTGTTATATCTTGCATTTTACCTATCATACTAATAAAGGTGATTTTAACTATACCGTCTGACTCCTTGTCTTGTTTTGCAAACCGTAACAATTGACTTAGAATTTAGTCCAGAGCCAAGGTTTTAATTTGTTTTATTAGTTATGTAAAAAAATGTAACTTAATACACACAGAGCATAGTGTTTTTTTCTATAGGAAGATTTAGATTAGCTGAGTGAATGGACAGATGACTGTCAGATCAGTGTTAGTGTAGGTAGTTGTAGGATTATACATCTGGTTTGAAGAAAGAAGTATGCTACTATACACTAAATGGAACACTGCCTGGAAATTCCTTGTTAGAAAAGGGTTTGGAATAACATGTTGACAATAGACTTCACAACAATGCAGTGTTCCTCAGTCACTGCCAGAGCTAAGAGTATACTGGATAATGTCCTAATACAATCTCTACTAAACCAGGAACTCAGATTGACTTTCTTTTCCTACACCTCCCTAAACCAATTTAATATGCACTTCTATCATTGGCACTGCTGCGGAAGGGAAGTGTATGGACATTTTTGGGCATTCCTTTCCTCTGCACCATGTTTTATTTGATGCACTTACAAGGCACAGAGGAAGAAGAGAGAGGCAGGACTGAGAGAAAATAGCACTGACAAAAAGGGAGAGATGGGAAGGGGAGAGAGTCTGAGAAAAGGAGAGAGACAGAAAGGCAGAATGGTTGAGGCAGACCAGGGGAGAATAGGAGAGACAAAGTGGGGAAGAGTGAGAGAGTAAGGAGGAGTTGTCCAGCAGTCATGTCTGTTTACTAACCCACACATTAAATTGTTTGAATGACATCATAAGATAAGCAAACCGTTTCTGTTTGTTTGTGTGTTTGTTTTTTGTTTTGTTTTTTTTTTCATTTTTCTGGACATCACTTGATTGCTTTTCCTGTAATCTGATAGGTTAAGACTTCAAATGAAACACCTGTTTCACTCGATTAGATTCCTAACCTGAATGGCCTTAAGAATGTTTAGTGGTCATCAATAACTAGAAGTAGATGTCCTTCAAAGATTGTTTATTTCTGCTTAATAACCCAGGGACATTACAATACCTTTAGAAGTACAATATCACGATGGAAAGATGACAACAAGCTTGTTCATTTTGATATTTTGAGCGTTAGAGATCTTGACAACAGAGCAATGAAATTTGTACAGGCAAATCCTGAGAAAGATTTTAAGGTAAAAAAATAATTATAATGGTTTTATGCCTATTAAGAAGAATAGGTATTACACTGAAACTATAATCACATTTTGATTATGTTTCCCTTTACAGACAGTCTTTATTAGTGTAGGGTAATTTTCACATTAATACAGAGTTTGATTTACACAGAATTGCAGTTGTTCACTCTTTTATTCCTCTCAATAGGCTTCCGTTACATATTCTTATTTTTTTTTTTCAGACTGTTAGTAAAATAGATTTTATCTTACTCCGGTGTTCTAAAGATTAATTTCTGGTTCTGTTTTCAACTTTGTAGAAAGAGCCTTGAATTTATAATCTGTCTCTGAAAGTTTATGGAACTCTGTGGTAAATGTGATTACTAGCTCTGTGCTTTAATCTGAGGTGTCAGTATAGTGCAAAAGAGCAGTACTTTTATATCACACTTAAATTGTGTGTGGAGGTTTGTCTTTTCGCCAAACAAGAACAGGAACCAGTGCACTCAAATCTATGGACGTATCTTCCTCAAAAAAAGCTCCAAAACAACCACATTGAGGAGGCAGCGGTGGTATGTGGAAGATAAATGGATACACAGAAAAACAAAGAAAATCCTGCCTAAATAGCACTCAACTAATATTCAGTGATGGGGAGTGGTATATATGGAATAAAATGCAACCATTTTGAGTGAATGCAAAAAATAAAAGCAAAAAGTAGAAAGAACAAAGTGAAATGAACAAACAATAAATAAAAGTGTACTGCTGGGGCATGCCCTGCTTGCCACCTAACCGAAAGAACCTGCCTAAATGTTATAAGTTACAAACAACATTGCTGGGACATATTCGGCTTGCCATATAATGTATAGGGTTATTGTTGGAACAACAATGACCTGTTCCTGATTATTCAACAATGTGTATGTGGCTGTGTGGGAGGTGAGGCTTGGAAGTGGTGATAATGCTGATCATGACTAACAGGATGATTGTGTATTTTTGGACATCTTAACTTGTCCAGGGTGTAAGGGAAAATCTTTTGCTTCTGCAAGGCCTACAGATGCGCATTAGCTATGCTCCGCTCAAAATATAATATTTCTAGCTATGGTTTGTTCTAATAGTTATAGTTTGATAAGAGCTAATTAAGTGAATGATATCAACTCGTGACATTTGAATTTGTGAACAACATGTCCAGAACAATTCTTTTTATAACTTGTTTAGTCTTATTGCGGTAAGGGGCATTCTGCCAAATGATGAAGTAATTTGCAGGTGTGAATGTGTCCGAAGCCTTTTAACTCCTAACTTCCCTCTGTATTCCCATTGGTTTAATGACCGACAATGTCCATATCTGTTCATGTATCCTGGGAGGGGAAATCTCTCCCCTTAATTAACATGCCTACCACCCACTGATTTTGCATTATATAAACTGTTGAATTCCGCTTAATAAATTGAATAAGAAGTTATAGCACAAGATTCGTGTCTGCGTGTATTCATTTCTTATTCCCAGGCCTGCGACTTAGGATATCTCGGAGGAACAGTGTAGGAGTCCAAGGTTCCCGGGGAAAATATAAAACAGAGTATACAGAAGATAGAGACAGTTATCTACAACAATTTTGGCGTAGTCGGCAGGATCTTCACAGACGGTGAGTTGACTATATTTTTTTTATATATATGTGTTTTCATTTATATGCTGTTATACATATGGTCTGCTCACTTGTCTCTGAAGATATTATTATTATTATTTGTGGATGACTGGTCTGTATTGAAGTTGGGTAACCAGGCCCAACTTAATCAGGTGACACACATGATTTTAGGATTTTTTTTAGTGTTTTAAAGTGTCATGTGTGGGTTGATAGGGTAGTTTTAGGCACCTGATTGGTCTGTATTTTAGTTGGGTAACCAGGCCCAACGTAACCAGGTGGTTTAGGCACCTGGTTAGGAGGCAGGTTCGAGTCCTGACCTCAGTAAGTATTTTAGTTGGGTAACCAGGCCCAACATAACCAGGTGGTTTAGGCACCTGGTTAGGAGGCAGGTTCGAGTACTGACCTCAGTAAGTATTTTAGTTGGGTAACCAGGCCCAACGTAACCAGGTGGTTTAGGCACCTGGTTGGGAGGCAGGTTCGAGTCCTGACCTCAATATAGTGAAATAGTGTTTACAGGGTAACCAGGCTCCTGTAAAATATGGACACACACCCTTCCTCGAGATTGAATAAGTCATATTGTTATACTAACAGAATTATATGTATTTCAGTCCTTGTTTGTTATATGACTGTTACTAACCATTTTTCATGTTATGTATATGGCATTACATTTCACTGCATTTTCATATAACACTTATTAATGTAACTTGAATGCATATGTTTAAGTCTGCATGAGAAGGTTCCTTTTTCTGGTAACAATATCTGGATACTATGCCGTTATAATAACTGTTATTCACTAATAATTCTTCTGTACAGAATGTACCTGATAATCTGCCCATAAGTAAATTGTTTGTTTCACAAGAAAAAATAAGAATAACAATAACTTTGTCTCCAGATAATTTTACGGGGTTAGACCATATAGTTCATTCTAAATTGTCCCCTTGATATATGTACGGGACAGAGTAGATAATCTGTCCGGGTCTATCCCTGAGATATATATATATATATATATGCGGGAATGAGTAGATAATCTGCCCTATGGAGGCAAGTACGTTCCGTGATTTTAGGGGCAGCGTACATGAACACTCTATTGACCAGAAGGAAAATGAGTTAATCTAAAAGGAAAAAAAAAAAAAAAAAAACCGCAAATACACAAACAAGGGACTTGTAATGCCTGAATATGTGATATTGTTCTGTTGTCTGTCCTTGTATTTTTGTCTGTTATGACTAAAACCTTGACCTTGGTAAGTGGTCTTGCTGTATATTTATATACGGATACCATTTAAACTTAAATTATAATTGTGTTGTTCATGTGTATATGTATGTATTTGTATATCACTCTATACTGACCTGACGGACATTGTTTATTTTGGACTGAGACTTTGATATTATTACTTTGGGAATTAATCAATCTAAGTCTAGAAATTCTATAATAACCATTAAGAAGTGTAATACTGGTAAGACAATAAAGAGTTAAATACTGCGTGCAACATAATATGTATATAACATTACTAGAGTCCAAATAGGTAAGCGAGTAAGAAATAGGTTTACTTTTAAAAGGAGTTAGAAGAGAAATTGTTGAATTTGAGACAGAAGTTAAGACTGAGAAAAAAAAAAAAAATAATAATAATTTTGACCTGGTCCTAGAAATGCCGCTCATGACTGTGGGAGACCAGGTTGTTAATAAGTCCCCAGATATGTTAGTAATGACTGTATGGACTAAATATTGTCTTAATCCCATTTAAATCCCCTAACATCACAATATTGATTACAAAATATATATAATAAGAGACAGCAATTGACTACTTCTGATTACAGATTTTTGTTAGTATAATTACAAAACACATGGGTGCTAGATGACCTGTTAATTGTGATAATTTGAGTGAGAAAGATGATTTCCCTTTTTGACTGATGTAGGAGGTGATATATATTACGAAAAAAAAGAAAAAAAAAAGAGAGAGACAGCATTCAGATAGAAGGAACTGGAAAGTGAATGTTTGTGGAAAAGTTTTGATAATGGTTGGGAAAATGCACGTGGACTTATTGAGGTAAACGATTTGGGACCACTTTGTTATGAAGTGGCTCAGGTAGTCAGAATGTGTATTGATAATTTGCATAGCTGAGAAAGTGAAGCTTTGGAAATGGCAATAAGAATAATGGGAGTGACGGGTTGTTTTAAGAAAGATACGGAGAATGTGGAAATATAATTTCAGTGTGAGGCAGAGGGAAATGCAGAGGTAGATGGAATCAGGGTGCTAGAGAACCAGAAATAGGCTTCCAGTGATATTGATATACTTTATTCACATGATGATGGCAGAGAAGAGGTTAAGGACGCCATACTTGTAAAATTTTAGCTCTATGAGAAGTCAGTGTTTCTGTCTCCGCAGCTGCTACCCCTCCCTCACTCCTTTCCCTATCTCTTTGTTCATAGTGTACTGCTGTGTTAAATATTTATTGTTTTGTGAACTGAGAAACTGGATGAAAAATGACTGGATGTGGTTGAGGGAAATGTAGATAGGCACAGATGCCGAGGGGTGTAAATGTAGTAAAGTTGTTTTGTTTTTGGACTTCAAATGAATCATGCTTATAGTTTTAGATTGTGTTACAGACTGTAATTTTTTCTAAATTAATCACACTTGTCCAGTTAACTTGCTGCTTATCAACACATAACTACCTAAATGACTAACCCTATAATACCTGTATGTTCTTTATAATGTAACTTGGATGTTAACATATTATTGATGAGAATATTTTCTTGTAATGTGCCCTCACCGCTAAGGTTAGTGGTTTGTTTTAGATCTCAGTGTATATGCATTGTATCAGCATTGTATGGAATAATGTTTTAATTTAAGGTATATGGTTGACCCCTACTCATTGTCCCATTGTTGCAAATGCTGGAATGTTTTTATGGATCTGTGGGGAAAATCTGGTTCAGGCATCAGTGTTCATATCCTTAGACTCAATTTACACTATGGTATCTATAACACATTTTACCTGACACATTGCACACACTTCCCGATTATTTGCTGGCTGAAAGTTCTACATACAAGGGCAGTGAATGAGTTAATTCAGCACTCTGCACTCCTAGTGCCTGATACAAACTATATTTTGTTTGCAGTACCATCATTTGCCACTTGTTTTTCTTTGTGCAGCACTGTTTTTAACATTCCGGGGTGCCCTGACATGCAACCACTGTTTGCTTTCACGTACAAAGGGAATCAGTATGCGTGAAATAGATTGTGTGATCGATTCCCCCACTGTCTATTTTGCTGTAGTCAGGAAAATCCTAGCGTCTTGGTCACCTGATTGTGGCTTCACATTGTTTCCGTATGTGGATGATTTGTGGTTGATGTGTAGCCCAGATGAAGAGTCCTGTGTGAAAGATACATCTTCTTTGTTGTAACATCTGGTCATAAGGTATCACCTGCTAAACTACAGTATTGTCAAGAGACTGTGAACTACCTAGGATTCATACTGTCACATGGACAGTGGCTGCTGGCTCCTGAATGAGTAAAAGTCATTATCTTGCTCCCAAAGCCAAAGACTAAAATCTGCAATGTTATTTTTCCTAGGCATGGTATTTACTGTAGACAATGGATTTCAGACTGTTCTCACCACGACTACACATTGAGACAGGATACCTTGAGAGATGCTCATGATGTGATACAATGGATTATGGACATGGCATATAAAGTGCCAAAAGTCTACAGCCTTATGTTTTGTTTCTGTTCTGGGACTGCCCAACTACTCTCTCCAGTTCATCTGTACTGTAAGGAGGGAGGTCCCACTGTTTCAGGATGTCCTTACAAAGGAAAATAAATGACTACACTGTAGATTGGTGGTTTATTATTTAAAGCAATATCATCAGTGGTTCGGGGCCTGTCTTAATGCTTAGGAGCAGTAGCAGTCTGATGGTAGGAACGGTTCAGACACATGAGTGCACAGAAGGGATTTGATTATGACACTATTTATATATGCAATATTACCTTTCACACTCAGTATTCTTTGTGACCTTACATACATTACTTTTATATTCTCCCTCTGACATATCAGAGGTTGAGGCACATGATTAATTATAGATCATTCATTCCCTATTGTACAAGCACTGAGGAATTACTTGGCGCTATATATATATATGTGTATATATATATATATATATATGTATATATGAAGAAGAATAATAATGGATACCTCATTATGACCTGACCTGTAGTCTGTTCCCTTTGAATGCAGTGAGACAATGTATGTGGATGGGTCATGCGCAAAACCAGCTGATGGGGTGTATATACTTGGCAGTATTTTCTGTAGTCCAATTACCTGATAAGGTATTAATGGCTAACCCTTTCCCTTTTCTATCTGTCCAAGCTGCTAACTAACAGCTGTAACACAAGCATGCTCATTATTAGTAAACAGAGATGTGCCTATAGTGACAGATTTCAGGTATGCTTTTGGTGTGGTGCATAGTGTTGGAATTATATAGAAAAATAGAGGATTTGTGACAGCTGACAGAAATTTTTTACATCATCAAGTGGTTAATGATCTGTTGGATTTTATATTATTGCCATAAACCATAGCAGTAATCACATGCAAGGGCCATGGTACAGTTGACAACAGTGACCCTAGTGTGAATGCGTTTGTAAATGACATTGCTAAAGACCCAGCCTTACATGGTCCACCCCACCCAGTTTGTAATACTACCACAGACATTCAGTTCCACATGGTAATGATACCTCCATTTCCATCCCCAATATATACTCATTGCGAGTATTAGTCTCTAAGGATGACCTACAGTTTTGGTAAAAGGAGGGTATGACACTAGACCATAATGGTCTATGGTCAGACAAGGAGGGTAGAATGGGGATACCTTAAAAGACCTGATAAGAAACAGACGTATAACTCCATACAGACTAGGTTTGTAATTATGAATTTGATAGAACTAGTAGAGAATTAAATATATAGATGTCTCATATACATAATAAATAATGTACAAAAATAGAACTAGTAGATAATTAAATATATAGATGTCTCATATACATAATAAATAATTTACAAAAATAAATAAATAAATAAATAAAAATAAATAATAATGCATAGTGCTCATTACCAGTTGCCACCCCCTGAGGGACCAATGCAACAGTTACAAATAGATTTTACACACATGCCCAAATCAGGAAGCATCCAATACCTGTTGGTTATATGTGATTGGATTTTCAAATGGGTCGAAGCCTTTTCCTGTGGCCAGGGAAAATGCCTAAACCATTGCAAAAGTACTATGTACAGAAATAATTCCCGGATTTGGATGCCATCTGATGATCAATAGGACAATAGTTTAATTAAGGATAAATTGAGGAAAGGTACTAGGCAAAGCCACATAAGTGCCCCAAGTCTTTAGGTGACTTAGAACGTATTAAATATGACTATGTATCACAATCTATTGATAAATTGAATGGCATCTATGGTGATGTTAGTCTTTTTTCTTCCCTTACCTACAGACAAGCCAGTGCACCCATTCCAACCAGGCGACTCCGTATTAGTCAAATAACTCGTCTGAAACAAGACTTTGGACCCCCCATTTGGTAAACGAACTACCGCCCTCGCAGGAACCCGAACAGCTGTATTGACTGAGAATAGCCCAACTTGGATACACACATGTAGCGTCAAGAAGGCTCCCCTGATGAAATAACACCCTCTCTTGATGAACAGTTCGTTGATGAATTTCTTACTCTTTATCTGCCACTAATCCATCAAGAACAATCTCCCCAAGAATACTCTGACAATGACTCTGTTGGTGGGAGGAGCTACATCCGGTTTGGGTTACGTACCCCAGATCCACCATATCGAAACTTTGAATGTGTTTATATGATAATTTTGAGTGTTGTAATGCTCATTACTATGATTACTATGCTTTGCTATGTGCATCATTCTGAAACCATGCTGATTCGTAATGAGACTAGATCCGTCCTCCTTAGGGCCCGCAGACATTTTGGGGAAATAGAGACTCCAAATGTATGGTCATATATGGCTTTAGACATAATGCAGACCCCCAATTTTTGTCAGATTTGGATCAACTTTATTCCTGCTAACAGTTTGTGGCCAAATATGACATCCATACGTACCATATATATATATTGCCCCAGCAGAATATTGTGTGTATTTTTCCGGATTCCCTAGTTTTTTTCGGTCCAGGAGGACAGATAACTGATAGGTGGCATCAAGCCCCCTACCACAGGTACCCTGCAATAGAATGACCTGTAATTTTACAGTTACCACCCAAACTGCCTATTACCCTGTCAAGCTATCCAAAGGATGGTTCCTTTCATGTGGGAATACTTCCTACTCCTATATTCCAGGGAACACCACAGGTGGCCCATGTGCTATTAGTAGGATTGCCATATCACTACCCTCTAGATCTGACCCACCAACAAGAACACCCATCACAGATATAGGGCGGGTCAAACGGCAGGCCTTACAATTGCCAGAGGATTGTGATTCCAGTATCAGGCTAATGAGTGATGCAGAAATTTTATCTCTAGGCATTTCAGTTATTGGGGTCCCTGGTTTGGCAGTAGGCACTGCAAAGATCGTTAGAAAACTCACCTGTGCTATGGTCAAGGCTATTAACCACACCTCTATTGCTATGGAAGAACTCTTGGCTGATGTCAAGAGCTTGAGGGGCATGACACTACAAAACAGGGCCGCCATTGACTATCTGTTATTGAAGCATAACCATGGATGCGAGGAATTTGAGGGAATGTGTTGCTTCAATTTGTCTGACCATTCTAAGTCAATACATGATCATATCCAGGGATTGCATGACATAGTTACAAATATTAAACAGAGAACAATAGGAGATGGGTGGTGGGATTGGTTGTGGTCATGGCTTCCTAATTTTGCCTGGCTCAAGACACTGGTGACAGGTTTTCTCCTTTGTGTTTCCATCCTTCTCATGACCTGCTGTTTCACCCAGTGTGGCCCATTCCTTATTAAATGTGCCCGCTTCACTATGCCCTCAGTTGGTAAAATCAGTATGAAGACATTCCCCTAAAAAATTAGACCCCACTTATGATGTTCCTTTCCAAGCACTAGTACTGAGTGATGTCTATGAAAAGGTCCGCCCCTTTCCATCATTGCCAGTAACCCCCTCCTTTTAAGATGATTGACAGAATAATTACCAAACAACCTGGGGGGGGGGGGCTTTGTGTAACAATTAAGGGTTGGTTGATTGTTCTTTTAATAAGAACAAAAGAGGGGACTGTAAGGGAAAATCTTTTGCTTCTGCAAGGCCTACAGATGCGCATTAGCTATGCTCCGCTCAAAATATAATATTTCTAGCTATGGTTTGTTCTAATAGTTATAGTTTGATAAGAGCTAATTAAGTGAATGATATCAACTCGTGACATTTGAATTTGTGAACAACATGTCCAGAACAATTCTTTTTATAACTTGTTTAGTCTTATTGCGGTAAGGGGCATTCTGCCAAATGATGAAGTAATTTGCAGGTGTGAATGTGTCCGAAGCCTTTTAACTCCTAACTTCCCTCTGTATTCCCATTGGTTTAATGACCGACAATGTCCATATCTGTTCATGTATCCTGGGAGGGGAAATCTCTCCCCTTAATTAACATGCCTACCACCCACTGATTTTGCATTATATAAACTGTTGAATTCCGCTTAATAAATTGAATAAGAAGTTATAGCACAAGATTCGTGTCTGCGTGTATTCATTTCTTATTCCCAGGCCTGCGACTTAGGATATCTCGGAGGAACAGTGTGGGAGTCCAAGGTCCCCGGGGAAAATATAAAACAGAGTATACAGAAGATAGAGACAGTTATCTACAACACAGGGTCAGATTTTCAAACTGACCTCTCAGACAGTTTATAAACAGGCATAGTGCTCCTTTTCAGTTGTGTAAAATTCAGATAATTTTCTGGCCATGTCATCATCTCTCTCACTCTCAACTTCATCTGTATCGAATGTAGCTATTGTCAGCAGAGAAATTTGCCTCCTCCAAATGTAACTACAGTCTTCATTTCTTACAGTACAGGATGAGAAAAAAAAAGTTATATAGTTCAAATACTATGCACTGCCACCCCACACTTACTGATTTCTCAGAAAGAAGTCAAAACTTGCACAAACATAATGCAAAAGTATGCCTGGAATAGTAAACTTGCCAAAATATTGGCGGCTGACATGCTGCAGGACGTTAGTGTTATGGGTAAAGGACAGAGGCACTCAGTCTGCTGACAACCTTTTCAAGTCAAATATTGTTGTAGGACTCACATCTTTGACTTTCAGCTATTTATTTCTCCACTGCAACCCTTAGAAGAAGTAATATTGTGGTGTGAAATGTTGCAATCATAGGAAACATAAGTGAAAAATTTATGGTCCGTGGCAAAAAGAAAAATACTTTTGCAGTGGAAAAAAAGGAGAAGACATTTGCGAAAAAAGGAAAAAATCATTGGTTTTTTCAAAAAGTCATGCTGGAAATGTTTCGAACTTTTTGCCCACCATAGCCAAAGAATTCAATTTTGACTTCTTCAAACCAGAGCAGTTAGTTCCAACATGCCTCTGGCTTATGTAAGTGTTGTGTTGCATACTTCAGACATTTACTTTTTTGATGAGATTGAAGGTAGTGTTTTCTTCTGTTGACTCTCTCATGAAGATCATGTTTGCGCATGCAAAACGCCCCTCCGGTCGCATGCCAGCTAAATTTTACTTCAGGTCCTTTGCAGTGATTTGAAGGTTTAGTTTCCATTCATGACTAATCTACAAGCAATTCCATTGGAGATTTTTCTTGGTCTTCCAGATCTAGTCTTCAACAGTTCCCCTTAGCCTTAATTTCTTTCTACATTTCGGACAGTAGTAATTGCAAGCAGTAAGCTATTAGAGATCTTTTTATGGCTTAAAGTTTTTCACTGCACCAGTTGGGTATCCTCCCGTGTTCAATTCTCAATATCGATGATCATCAGGACCCTGATGATGCCTGCGGTAACGTGGGTGAAAAGCATTGGAGAGTATGGGGAGTGACTGCCCAGCACTAATCAAGGAACACAGGAGTTGAAAGAGATGGTGAATGACTTAGAGTATGAGATTGCTGATATTGAGAATTGAACACGGGAGGATACCCAGTTTTACATACATCAGTAAGAGGCAACTTGTGAGTGGCACCGGTGAGATAAGGTAACAGTGACAAATGAGAGACTGTGTGTATATAAGGGTGAAGACGGTAATGAGACCTAATAAGTCCCAATGCACTTCACTAATCACCGTGTATACGGCTACACACAGTAGTTACTTGGACTTTGACAAAGTGGAGTATCCCCTGGAGCATATATGTGTGCGATCATTGTCTTTCATCTCATCAATCATTAGTGTTCATACTCATCTGTCTATATACATTGTGTGAACATCATTTTGAATTTTGTTGTGATATAATTCATTCCATCATTTGTCTGGATAGAGATTTACATCTCTTATACCATCAACGTCCATATTGATCAGTTTACATACATCTTGTGAACGTTATTTGGAACATATGACGTCACTACTCATCTCAACAAGTGTGTGGATATTAACTAACATCTATGACGAATGTGGAACTCATATATGACAGAGAATATTGGATTACCTTATCAATTTTTGTGTGCAACTTTTTTTTTTTATATATACTTTATTTGTTGGTACTAGTTGCTGTGTTTTATGATAGTGACCGTGCAACTCTCCTCTCATGTATTTGTATTTGGTGCACCCCTTTGATCATTATTAGGGATCTCAGAGGATTGTTTTCTTGGGGACCAGGGTGGGGGGAGGGGTTTGTTGGTGTGGTGTTTCTTCTCCATATGACTTTGTTAGATTTATTTTTGCATATTGTGGGTATGTTATTTTAATAAATGTATATATTTGTATTGACTTAGTTATTATTTAACTGGACCGAGTGCTTTATTTAATTCCACACTGTGTATTTCTTTTAATATATGTATTGTCTTGTGGGATATTAGCACCCTCTATGATTTACAGGGTTGGTCCAATAGAGATGTATAGTGTGTGCTCCTAGATCTTACTATATATTTATACCATATCAAACACATCAAAACTTTGAGATAAAACATACCATATCAAACACCATGTGATAAAACATAATGTAATACACACCTAAAGACCTCTGTGATAAAACATACCATATCAAACCCCTGTGATAAAACATACTATGTCACACACCCTTTCTGATAAAACATACCATATCCAACACCCAAAGCCCTCTGTGCTAAAACATACAATTTCCCATTCTCTGTGATAAAACATAAGCTATCATACACTGAAAGCCTTGTGTGATAAAACTAACTATATCACACTCTCTGTGATAAAACATACCATATCACACTCCCAAAGCCATCTTTGATACAAAATATCATTTCACACTACCTGTGATAAAAAAAATATTATATCATACACCCAAAGCCCTCTGTGGTAAAACAAACTCTATGGCACACCTCAAAGCCCTATATCATATAAAACACCATGTCATAAAACATACTGTAATACACACCTAAAGCCCTCTGTGATAAAACATACCATATCGCATTCCCTGTGATAAAACATACCATAACACACACCCAAAGCCCTGTGATAAAACATACAATTTCACATTCCCGTTGACAAAACATGCAATATCATATACCCAAAGCACTCTGTGATAAAACTTACTATATCACACCCCTGTGATAAAACATACCATGTAAAACACCCAAAGCGCATAGTGATAAAACTTACTACATCACGCCTGTGATAAAATATACCATATAACACATCCCAGGGTCCTCTGAGATAAATCATAAAATACAATACACCCCAAACTCATCAGTGATGAAGCATACAATATCAGACACCCAAAACACTCTGTGATAGAATATACCATGCCACATACTCAAAGATCTATGTGATTAAACATAACATATCACTCTCCATATGATATAACATACCATTTCACATACCCAAAGCCCTCTGTAATAAAACATACTATATCACCCTTTAAATTCCTAAGTGTTAAAACATAATATTTCATACAACCCAAAGCACCATGCGATAAGACATATTATATCACAGCCCTCCCCATGAAAAGACATGCCATATTACACACACTTAAGTCCCCATCTGGGATAACATATATCACACCACCTGTTATAAAACATATATCACACCCCAAAGCCTTCTGTGATAAAAACAAAATACCCTATCACACTCCAGTCTTGCTTGATTGTTCACTGGTAACCACAAAATCACACAAATACCATCTGACAACCCAGACAAGTTTCACTGTCCACTGGTAGCCACAGAAACATGGATATACTGCCTCCTTCCTTTGCCTTGTTTCGCTGTCATCTGGTAGCTACAGAATCACAAATCTGCCCTCTGCTTCCCCACCAATTTCTATTTTCAACTGTTAGCCACAGAACCACATAGACACTGTCTGACACCCCAGCCCTTTTGCTATGTGACTTAGTAACCACAGAACCATTCATACACTATTTGTCACCAAAGTATTATTCCAATGTTCACTGGTAGCCAGAGAAACACCTATATACTGCATGCATTCCAAGCCTTATTCCACTACCCATATGTTGCCAAAGAATCACACATACAAGCTCTGACATTTCATCCTTGTTCCACTGTTCACTGATAGCCACAAATCCAACATATAAGGCCCAGGCCAATATATATATTGTCTGACACCCCATATTTCTTCCACTTGTATCCACAGAACCACATAAACACCGCCTGCTTTTCCAGTATTAGCCATACACTGTATGACATCCCTTTACCTGTTTTTGTTTTTGATTCTGGAGGCAGTGGCTGAGTGCCCCATGTGGTCTGCATTCCATTCAGTGTGCAGCTGATCCACTGACAACACACTGTCTCCTCTGGCAGTTCCAATTAATAAAATCAAGTAACCCAGGCCACCTGAAACTGCCAGAGGAGGCCATATGGGGTTGGCAGATTGGTTCAACCCTAAATGGAATAAAGATTGTACAGAGGTCTCAACCATTACCTACAGTTCCCTGACTTGTAAGTGTCAGGCACTTGGAGTCAATTAACTCCTTCAGTGCCCTCATGTAGGTACAGAGGCAGAGTGGGCCCTCACTATACACCACCTTTAGTTATAGCACTGGAGTAGGGCATGAATCTGGTCCACCAGAATTTTACCTTATATCCCAATGGCCCAGACAAAGTGTGATCAGTACTCAGGAACAAAAGCAAGTTTGCACCTTGTTCTATTATTTTCAACTCAAAGTTGTTTCTAACAGCCTCCTCCGTTGTGAGTTTTTTTGCAGAGAAATGCAAATTTGCTTCACATTTTTAACAAAAATAAAGATTAGAATGTGCTAGAATACTCTAAACAATACATGACGAATTTCATAAAAGTAAATATAGTGTAAAATCTGCAGGAAAATAGTCATATTTTGTTACCTAACTTCTAAAGAATAAATGCAAATGCTTCTTAATACACCATAAAAGTACAATGTTCATATTTCTATAAATCTTCTATATCATTTATTGAAACATTGCCAATTATTTTCATTTTTCTTTTATTTCAATCATAAGAAACACAGGTAATTTTAATCAAAACCACCAGGTTCTCTCGTAACATTGCAATTTATTTGCCATCAGCTTCCAACTATAGGCACAAGTAAATTACAGTCATCTACAAACTGCCATAGATGTACATTACATTTTCTGAGCTAAAACTCATTTTTGCTTTATATTGTTACATTCCAGTGCTTTAAGTCAATTGAGTAAAATATTGTATCATCAATTGAATGGAATCTGAAGGATTTCTTTCTTCTTTATTAGTCTTTCATCTTCAGTTATCAATTCCCTGAAATTGTCCACATAACTATCACAAATAGCATGGCAATTTCCACTAGAATTCATGTTTCAGTTACTGCTTTACTAAGTGGTGAAAAGTGCCATTTAACTCACAAAAACTGCTTTAATAATAGTATAAATGCCATTATCTTCCTTTGACGATTGTAAATAAATCTTTCAAATTATATTTTCATTTTTAATGAAATCCTTAAAATAATCTTTAAATGTCTGATTAGGAGTCTTTGTTCATATGATGTTAGTGAAGTAGATTAAAATAGAAAATAAAAATTAATTCACATAGAAAAACATTTAATGATAAACACGTTTCTCATTGCAGAGGTTTTCAATATATAACTTATTAAGTAAACATGATCACCATTCTCTTCGTTGCAAGAGTTAGACTGCTATAGTTAAAAATTGAGCAAGATATTTGTGTTAAATGCATATTTTTTGCTGCCCATAACTTTGTGAGGAAGTCTACAATAAAGCTGACAATTTTATTAAAGGCTTAAAAATCTACTTAAAGGGATAGTAATATTTAAAATGTAAAAAAAAATATGTTGTGGGGTTTATCCCCCTGAGTAAAACAAGAGTACTCCCACTGCTGAAAGGTGTTTCATTCAAAAGTTATTAATTTTCAAAGTTGAATTTTTTAGGTGCAATATCACAGTGGCCTGAAATTGTACAGTGGCGCTGTTGCTACACCATCCTATGGAGATTTATGTCCTGGGACCAGAGCTGTCCATAGGATCATGTAGCAACAGCGCCACTGTACAATTTCAGGCCACTGTGATATTGCACCTAAAAAATTCAACTTTGAAAATTAATAACTTTTGAATGAAACACCTTTCAGCAGTGGGAGTACTCTTGTTTTACTCAGGGGGATAAACCCTACAACATATTTTTTTACATTTTAAGTATTACTATCTTAAAAGTTTTTTTCTGTGTAGGAAAAAAAAGTAATTTTACTGTAGGGACAACAATTTTCATTATACCCACAGTAAAATCTGCTGATCCAATTAACCTCAAAATTGCTAGGTACATAAAAGGTATGTTCCTATAATAACATAAAGTAGCCTTGCTCCACTTTTTATGTAAGCTAAAAAAGTATACATATTTATATATGTTTATATATGTTTATATATTTATTTGGACTGATTGCCATCTTTAGTACTATATTTATGTATCTCCCCCTTGAAATTATCACTTGAATCCTATTAGTTATTTACTTTCATAGAATTGTCACAATTCATACACAATTACGATATTGGCATTTACTCTAGACCACCAGCCAATATTTTTTATTGCCATATATTTATGTGCCTTTGACACAGTGCCTCACAACAGGTTACTGCATAAATTAAAAGGCTTCGGTTTGGGTGGTGGTATCTGTACATGGATTGAGAACTGGTTAAATGATAGATGGCAGAGAGTTGTTGTAAATGGAACTTTTTCAAATTGGTCTAGGGTTATAAGTGGGGTACCGCAGGGTTCAGTCCTGGGCCCAATGCTTTTTAATTTGTTTATTAATGATCTAGAAGTGGGAATTGAAAGTAGCATCTCAATCTTTGCTGATGACACTAAGCTATGTAAGGAAATACATACAGAGCTCGATGTTTTTTCCCTACAGAAGGATTTAGATAAACTAAGTGAATGGGCAGAAAAGTGGCAGATGTCATTTAATGTAGATAAATGTAAGGTTATGCATTTGGGTTGTAGAAACAAACTTGCTACATATACTCTAAATGGGAAACAACTTGGGAAATCCTCATTAGAGAAAGATTTAGGTGTACTGATAGACAATAGTCTTCACAGCAGTGTGCAGAGTCACTCAGCTGCTGCAAGAGCAAATAGAGTACTAGCCTGCATAAAAAGAGGTGTAGAAGCAAGGGATGCTAATATTATCCTACCTCTGTATAAATCCTTGGTTAGGCCTCATCTAGAATATGGAGTACAATTTTGGGCGCCTGTTCTAAAAAAAGACATTACTGAACTGGAAAAGGTGCAGAGACGTGCAACAAAACTGATAAAGGGATTGGAGGATCTGAGTTACGAAGAGAGACTAGCCAAACTGGGTTTGTTTACATTAGAAAAGAGACGTCTAAGGGGTGATATGATTACCATTTACAAATACATTCAAGGCCAATACAAAGAACTATCCAATGAATTATTTATGCAAAGAGCTGAGCTAAGAACAAGAGGTCATCCATTAAGACTTGAGGAAAGGCGCTTTCGACTAAAACACAGGCAGGGATTCTTTACAGTAAGGGCGGTAAGGCTATGGAATTCTTTGCCTCGGGATGCTGTGCTTGCAGATAATGTAACTGCATTCAAAAAAGCAATGGATGCCTATCTAGCACAGAACAATATTGACAGTTATGACAGATGGCTTCAAAGCAAATAGGATATTGAGCCGGGGAACTATTTGACACACTCACACACACACACCTACATTGGAAATTGCTCCAGAGGGCTTTTTTGTTGCCTTCCTCTGGATCAACAGGGGTGTTATTGGCATGGGCTGGACTTGATGGACGCATGTCTTTTTTCAGCCTTATCTACTATGTTACTATGTTACTATGTTACTATTAAATCCTAATGGCACTTATCTTGTACTACCAGCCAATGTTACAGTTGTTATACATTTGCAATTACATATTGTTTTGTAATATACGAGTATATGTATGAGTGTAATTAGTGTGTCATTATCATGCCAACTGTTCATATTGTTCTTAAAATCCCATGTGTAAATAGTCTAGTCATATTGAATTGATGTAGCTTTTTTTGTTCATTATATAATTATTGGGGCATCCGAAGATATGTAACTACAAATGGATGGAGCTAATTGTTACACATTGGTGATGAGAAAATAGACCATGCACCAGTGCAGGTAGGCAGAGGGAGCTCAGAGAACTTAATGCATGGCTCAAGCATTGGTGCAGGAAGGAGGGTTTTGTGTTCTTAGAGCACTGGGCTGACTTTGTTCTTGGGTACAATCAATGTGGAAGTGATGGATTGCACCTAAATAGTAGAGGAGCCTCCGTGCTAGGGGAGAGAATGCTAAGAAGCTTGGACGAGCTTTTAAACTAGTAAAGGGGGAGGGTATAGATAGCAAAAATTGGGTAGATAGAGCAGATAGGAACTGGGTCCAAGTAAATGATCAGGAGGGTGGAGAAAGGGTGGGGATAAATGCAGTAAGTAGAGAGGAACTCCTAGTAACTCAAGATGTAGAAAAAAGGCATGTAGGGAGTAATATATGTAAAGACTTCAAAATTAATTGTATGATAGCAAATGCAAGACGTATCCTATAATAATTTGCTAAAAAGTTTGTAACAACGCAGTCATGTGCAGTAGAGTCTGCTGCGCATGCTTTGGTCATGCGTAGTAGAGACTGCCCGTGACACGGCTGATATGGAGCAGGCAGTCTCCACTGTGCATGACTGCCCCGCGACCAGCTAGCACTGTATCAGCCGCGGCACAGGCAGTCTCTACTGTGCATGACTGCCCCGCAACCATCTGGCACTGTGGCCCATATACATGGGCTCTTCAACTAGTGGTAAATAAAATAGGAGAACTAGAATTACTGGAGGTTAATGATCAATTGGACATAATTGGTATAACAGAAACATGGTAGAATGATACACATGACTGGGCTGTAAATATAGAGGGCTATTCCCTGTTTAGGAGAGACAGGATTAATAGAAAACTGGAAGTTATGTGCTTATATTTGAAACCAGAACTAAATCCAATTTTGAGGGGTGATATTAGTGAGGAAACTGGCCAAAAATGTGGAGTCCTTGTGGGTAGAAATTGAGACTAAATGTGGTATAAAAGGTAAAAAGGTGTTGGTGGGTATATGCCACAAACCACCAAATATTGATGACAATGTTGAGGCCTAACTGCTATTGCAAATGAGGAAAGCTGCCCAGTTTGGGCACACTATAATTATGGGAGATTTTAACTATCCAGGTATCAACTGGAAAAATGAGACCTGTCAGAGTGCTAAGGAAAGCAGGTTTGTCAGCATGCTTCGGAAAAGCTACATGTCACAAATGGTGGAAGTGCTGACGAGAAATAACAGTTGTATTGGAACTAGTGATAATGAATAACACAGAAATGGTATCCAATATTAAGGTAAGTGAACATTTGGGAAATAGTGATCACAACATGGTTACATTTGAGATCAGTCCGGCAAAGCAAAATTGTATAGGTTAGACCAAAACTCTTAATTTTTTTTTAAAAAAAGCTATCTTCAAATGTTAAGGGCATCAATTCAACACATAGAAGAGGATCCATTATTTAAAGGCAAAAATATTGAGGACAAATGGTCAGAATTCAAATTTATGTTGCAGAAATGTACCCAACAGTATATACCAATTGGGAACAAATACAAAAGAAGTAAGTCACAGCCAGTGTGGCTAACTGCACATGTAAAGAAGGAAATGGAAAGGAAAAAAAAGCATTCAAACTATTTAAACACTAAACGTTCTCTCTTAAAATACAGGGAGTGCAACAAAAATTGCAAAAAGGCAATTAGGGTAGCAAAAATAGATAATGAAACCCAAACTGCAAGGGAAAGCAAGACCAATCCAAAAAAGTTTTTCAAATATATAAATAGCAAAAAACTTAAGAGGGAGTGTATTGGACCTTTCAAAAAGGAGATGGGTGAGTTGATTAGTGAGGATAAGGAAAAGGTTGATGTTTTAAACACTTTCTTTGCATCAGTATATACAAGGGAGCAAGGAATGGTAGAAGCCTCTCAACAAGTAACTAATAAAACAATACAATTATCAGATATTGGGTTAACTCAAGAAGATGTCATGGGAAGACTGAACAAAATTAAGACCGACAAAGCACAGGGTCTTGATGGTATACATTCAAGGGTTCTTCAGGAACTCAGTGCAGTGTTAGCAAAACCCCTATATTTACTTTAAACATTCTCTCACCACAGACTCAGTGCCACAAAATTGGCAAATAGCCAATGTAGTGCCTCTGTTTAAGAAGGGAACTAAAACAGAACCTGGAAATTATAGACCTGTAAGTTTGACCTCTGTAGTGGGAAAACTGCTAGAAGGGATAATAATGGACTATATTCAGGATTACAACACAAAAAATAAGATAATTAGCACGAATCAACATGGTTTTATGAAGAATAGATCATGCCAAACTAACCGTTTCAGCTTCTATGAGGAAGTAAGCAGCAACCTTGATACTGGCAAGGCAGTTGATGTAATATATCTAGACTTTGCAAAGGCATTTGATACAGTGCCACACAAAGGCTGGGGTATAAAATAAGGAAATTGGGGCTAGGAGGCAACCTTTGAAATTGGATACAAAACTGGTTGAAGGATAGGGAACAGTGTGTGATTGTAAATGGACAATTTTCCAATACTATTAAAGTGGAGAGTGGAGTACCTCATGGTTCAGTATTAGGTCCACTGCTTTTTAACATGTTTATAAATTACCTGGAAATAGAACTAGAAAGCAAAATATTAATATTTGCAGATGACACTAAATTATGCAGGGTAATTAATTCAGAACAGGATATTTGCTCTCTACAGAGGGATTTACATAAAATGGCAGATTGGGCAAACAAATGGAATATGAAGTTTAATGTGGGGAAGTGTAAAGTCATGCATTTGGGAGGAGATAATCCCAAGGCTACTTATAAACTTAATGGAATCATTTTAGGGGACTAATTGCTAGAGAAAGACTTGGGTATCCTTGTCAACTACAAACTTGGAAACAGTGACCAATGTCAAACAGCAGTAGAAAAGGCAAACACAATTCTGTCTTGCATAAAAGAGATATTGAAGCAAGAGTGTATAACATTATTTTGCCATTGTACAAGTCATTAGTAAGACCTTACCTTCAGGGCCGGATTTCCCGTAAGGCAGAGTAGGCATCTGCCTACAGGCGCACCCTACAGAGGGGCGCCTGCCACTACAATTCTTTTTTTCTTTTTTTTTTTTTTCTTTTCTTTTTTTTTTTTTTTTTACTCGGCGAGGCTTGCCATGCCGCCGCTGCCTTGTAGGCTGTGAGCTCTCCCGGCTCTTTAGCAATGCAGAGCGCTGGGAGATTTTATCTCCCAGCGCTCTGCATTACTAAAGGGAAGGCCGCGTGGGAGCTCCAGCAGCTCCATGTCTGTGCACAAGCACAGATCTCTCCAGCCGCTGGACCACCAGGGAGGTAGGAAACGGATGAATGAGGCTTAACCATTTGAGTGCCAGAGTGGTACGCAACGCATTGCAAAGCAATGCGTTGCGTACCACTCTGACACTCAAAGGGTTAATCTGGAGATAATGGGAGCAATGTGAGGTCAATATGGGGATGATGGGGGGCAAGCAATGTGGAGCTGATGGGGTCAATGTGGAGCTAATGGTGATGGGGTCAATATGGAGCTGATGAGGGTCAATGTGGACTGATGATGATGGGGTCAATATGAAGCTGATGGTGATGGGGGTCAATGTGGAGTTGATGGGGTCAATGTGGAGCTGAAGCTGATGGGGTCAATGTGGAGCTAATGGTGATGAGGTCAATGTGGAGCTGATGGTGGGTCAATGTGGAGCTGAAGCTGATGGGGGTCAATGTGGAGCTGATGGTGATGGGGTGAATGTGGAGCTGATGGGGTCAATGTGGAGCTGATGGTGATAGGGGTCAGTGTGAGGGCAATGTTAAGTTGATGGGGGCAATGTGAGTGTGATGGGGGGCAATGTGAGGGCAATATGGAGATTGGAGCATTGTGGAGATGGCGGGGGGGGGGGCGCTTCAGGTAGCTGTGCCTACAGGCTCCTGAGATGTAAATCCAGCCCTGCTTACCTTGAGTATGCAGTGCAGTTTTGGGCACCAGTTCTGAAAAAGGATATACTAGAACTAGAGTGGGTACAGTGAAGAGCAACAAAATTAATCAAGGGGATGGAGGACTTAAAGGGATAGTAATACTTTATTTTATCTTTATTTTATTTTGTAGGCATTAAAAAACATGAAGAACGATATAAGTCTTATCTCTCAAACCTTTATGGTTTGAGAGATATTCACAAGCAAAGTTTCCCCTCCCGCCTATTTTACCTAGTGTAAGCCATCTCTTCTCAGATGTGGAATCTGGCTGTAATGCCAGACAGATAACAGAAGGGGACAATCTTCTTACAGTGAGAATAATGAAAGCCCTGCCCCCCTTAACAAGTTTTTCAGGTTTTTCCCTTATCTTAATTGAAGATTGTCCCTCTCTGCAGTCTACCTGGGCACTTCCCTTCTGCTCTGGCTGAACAGTGTTAAATCAGTAAAAGGGGCAGGAGGGGGATACTTTGTTATAGAATTACTCTTGAACTACAACTCTGACAGAATTGAAATAACACTCTCCAAAGTCCAAATACTATGATGATTAATTAGAGCTGCTTTTATTATGAAACATTACTATCCCTTTAACATATGAGGAACGACTAGACAAACATGGTTTATTTACTTTAGAGAAAAGATGACTAACAGGAGACTTTATCATATTGTATAACTATATGAGAGGTCAATGCAAGGATCTCTGTGGTGAGCTATTTATTCCAAAGCCTGATCAGGTGACCAGGGGACACCCCTTGAGAATAGAGGAAGGGACGTTTAGGAAGGGTTTTTTTACAGTAAGGTCTGTTAAATTGTGGAATTCCTTGGCCAAGGACGTGGTTATGGCAGATACAATGGATACATTTAAGAGAAGATTAGATACATTTCTTTCAAAAGGTAACATACAGAGTTATACTGTTCAATAGTAGGCTTAGTTGGTAGCAGGAAAGCTATAAAATTCTCAGTCACTGGGGTATGAGGCAAAGTTTGAACTTGATGGACTTGTGTCTTTATTCAACCTAATTTACTATGTTACTATGTTACTGATTAATGATTGGTTAAATCATGTATACAGACACAGAGTTTAGTGGTGCTCCAATTCTAACTCCTTGAGAAAGGGGCGAGATTGTACCAAAACATGTCAGAGACTTCTGTATTGGAACATATTGAGACCATTGGTGCTCCCAATGACTTTTATACTTACCATTTACTGATTCCTTTTATTCTGCTGATCATGCAGAAAAGTATCTAACACCATTTAAAGGCATTTGTTGATACCTCGAACACGTGAAGCAGTTTGCTGAGCCATTGATAAATCCACTGAACAGAGAGACACAGAAAGGACAACATCCAGACAGCCTCCATGCATCCGGAGAATAACAGGTGTACTGCAGGGAGACATCTACAAGTGTCATCACCCGCAATACCAAGATCTATGTTTCCTTATACGAGCCCGTTTACATTGGATCCCAAGTAAGGGTACATCTATACCAATTTATGTTATACTGCTTATGTTTATTAATCATGAAGATGATGTGCTCAGTTTGAAATCCTAGTTTCTTCATCTCTGAGGTAAGGGTACAGCCTCACCATTTGGACATCGTTAGAAATGCTAGTTTGATTATCCTTATGATGTAAGGGCACATCCTTACCACTGGGATATTATTTCTCAGTTATATATTTTTATATCATCAGTAGTTATGTCCAAAGTATACTATCCCACAATTTTTTTTATTTAATACAATGATAAGTATTCACTCATTATTACACTATTAGTGGATGCAAGACTTTTAATCATTACTTTTAGTTCATATATATTATATATTATTTATCATTAATTGTTTTCACTATTATATTGATTTTGTCATTTGAGACTTTACTTATTAAACTTAGGGCGGTATGTGCAAAAGAAAAGTGTAGGGGCTCTGGGGCAAACCACGCCTGTGAAAATCTCTGCAAGAACTTCACCTTCGACCACACTATTCACCTCCCCCCCTCCACACCCTCCCTTTCAACACATATACCATTTCACCCTCCAACAGAATACATACCTCCTCACTCCCCTTCAACTCATTGTCTTACAATCACCTTAAACTCATTGTCTCACAGTGCTATTCCACTCATTGCCTCACACCTGACTGCCCTCAACTTCAAAGAAATAGCTAAACTGGAGATGGTGCTACTTTTCTTGCAGGCTCAAGCAATGCTCAATTTTAACCCATTGAGTGCCCTCTGGCAATCAAAGGGTTAAGGTTGCATGAATTTGAATGTATCATATTCACTTTGTTCTACTGTATCGGCTCTCCTCCCCACAATTCTTATGTGACACATGCTAGCCCAGAATGCTTATGTTGGGCATGCTGCCCCATGATGCTTATGTTCCACATCTTGTCCCACAATTTTCCTAATGTTCCCCATGTGTCATACATTTTACAATATACAGGATTGCTCCCATTAATGCACACTATGTAATTTTTATTTTTTTAAAGAAAATTAGACCTTGCATGGGGCATCACGGCCACTTCTGATGTCCCCTGGAATTTGAAGGCAATCACCACCTTCTTCTATCTCATCCTTTTGAACCCAGTGTTCTAATAAAGTCTGGGTTGAGTAGGAGGATCCTCAAGACCAATCACATCATGTGGGTTATATGGGTTATGTTTTCTTAGAAATCACAGTCATTACTGAGAGTTCAGGTTTACTAACCATGACATCAGAGAACCTCATAGTGGGGGAATATTATTACCCCTTTGCTGGGGAGATATGATTGATGTGATGGAATAGATATAGTAGCTCTTACGTTGAAGACTGTTTGAAGAAAACGGATCAAATGAGTGTTAACCACTAATGTACACAGTTAAACAGAAGGTAAAATAGCAAGCATATGCTATGTTCTTGGTCTCCTTTAGTGGAAAGGTATCCCAGGCATGGGCCCTTGCTGTCCATGTGCCTAGAGGGAGTCAGCTGCAGCACACACTGATGAGGACCACATAGGCCGAAACACACAGCTATTCTTTTTGCTGGCTCTCTCTTGCAAAGAGGATTTGCCTGACATTTCAGAGCTGGACAAGACCAGTCTGATATGGATATGTAATTTAGTCTCTGTAAAGGAACATGCGAGTGAAAAAAGTGACTTGTAGCATCACTGAGAAGCCACCATGCCTTAGAATAAAGCACATTAACTTGTTAGTTCTTGATGGGTGCTCGTCATATTCTTTGTTGTATTATATAGTAGCAAACTTGTGCATGGCAAGAATTTTTTTTTCATCCTAATCATTTAAGAAAAATTTTAAAATGTGATCAGAGAAAATGAACTTTGTTGGCCTTGATGTCTGGTTAATCAAAATCTTGTGAAAAGTTTTAGTTGCCGGACATTTGTTCAGCACTATTTTCAGTGCAGAAGGCCCCTGCTGCATTCTCTGGACTGACATTTGAACGAAGTTCATTCATATAAATAACATAAAACTTGACTGTCCATTCCATTGGGGTTTCCATCAGGGTAAATGAAAAAATAATACAAATAAATATAAATAATAAAGACCTCCATTTTTCTTGTATTTCTTTTATTATTTGTTCATGTTCAGTGAGTTTACAAACATCATGAACAAATCTCCGCATGAAACCATTGATCTCTGAGAGTAAGGAAATAGCATATCTGACTTTGTTAGCAGTATGATATGGGAGTTAGGAGATGATAGATATGAGAGATAGCAGTGGATTTGCAATACCAGCAGCAGCATTCGACTAATCGGCAGACACATATAGCAGCATGGTATATGGGCTGCAAAAGTCTGTTGAGAGAGGAAGTACAGGTGGCTGTGTCTAGCAACAGAAATCCCCAACAATAACATACACAGTGATCTCTGAGAGTAAAGAAAGAAGTCGCAACATATTTGACTCTGTTAGAAGCATAATATTTGGCTTTAGGAGATGATACAGGGGATGAGAGTTTGAATTGCAGCAGCACAACCACCAATACCAGCATCAGACCAAACTAGGCAGACACATATACATACTTATTATATACACTTAACACTTCATTTTTTTAAATTAACACACTAAGGAATAGGAGTATTTGCTGGAGACAGCAGTAGCATGTCTGGAACAGTGCAAATTAGGCTTAAGTTTGAAAAGTAAACAATGTACTTTTGTTTTTTAATTAATACACCCAGGAACAGGCATAGCTGCTCACTTCACTAGACACTCAGCAAGCTATGGATAGAATAATGGACAATTTTCTTTGGGTACTGCACTAGTCCCAAGCTAATAATTATGTATTTAATAGCGAACATAACTCTAGCTTCTGCTAAACTAACAGTACTACTGTAAGTGTTCCACTTACTTGTTCAAGAGACGGCCACTGGATACTCGGTGGGCGGCCTGTCTCTTGTGGCCACCTTGTAGGGTTGCCGCCTTCTGCCTTCCCAGGAGAACCGGTGTGCCCTGGTAATTGTCTGGGTGACCGGTCTCCTTGCTGATCCCCCTGGCGGCTACTGCCACATCTGAGAGTCGGGCTTGAGTCACAGGGATTCCCTTGAGACGTCGCGACCTGGCTTTGATTTTAAAGGCACAGTATCATTATTGTTCCACCTTTCAGAGGTGGAGCAGTCAGTATTTAAACTGCCTGGACACCACTTCAGTTGCCCTTTCTTGGTGCTCCAGTGCAGTTGCTTTGTTTAAGCACTGTGTATTACCCTGGTTTGTCTGACTACTTGATCTGGTACTGACCTGTGGCTCTGTCTGACTATCTGGTCCATGCATGATCCTTGGTTTGTCCGACAACCATTCTGGTGCAGACCTGCAGCTCTGGCTGACTAACAGCTCCGTGTATGACCTGGCTTATCTAGTAACCAATCTGGTGCTGACCTGTGGCTCTGTCTGACTATCAGCTCCGTGTATGACCCTAGGCTTGTCCGATAACCATTCTGATGAAGACCTGTGGCTCTGGCTGACTAACCGCTCAGTGTATGACCTGGCTTGTCCAACTAACCGATCTGGTGATGACCTGTGACTCTGTCTGACTATCCGCTCTGTGTATGACCCTAGGCTTGTCCGACAACCAATCTGATACAGATCTGTGGCTCTGGCTGACTAATCACTCCGTGTATGACCAGGCTTCCCTGACCATCCTATCTGGTGCTGTCCTGTGGCTCTGTCCGGCTTGCCTCCTGTGTTGCCTCTCTTCCACGGACATCTATCTGGTGCAGAATTGGGGATCTGGTAGGCTATAATCTATACCGACTGCAGGCGTGAGTCCAGTATCTACTTGTGGTTCCTGGTCGGAGTTCACTGGTTCCAGTTTCTGGTTGTTTTATTATATACGTTCTGACTCCTGAGTGCTCTGAGTAACCGTGACAGTACAAAAGGGCCATGTCTACGGACGGTACTGGTAATCCTTCTGTCCAGCACATTCTAAGCAGGGTTGAGGCTCAGGAGCAACGTATTGACCAGATATCGATGGCAATGCAAACACTGTTGAACCGAGCTGCACACCTTGACTGTCCTGTCGGACACCCGGTGGCCTCTGCTGTTAACAAGGCACAGGTAGTGCAAGCAGCCCCTTATGCAGGTGTGATCAGGGGCTTTTCCAGTCGAGCTCCACTTCCTGAGTGGTATGGAGGGGACCCAGTGCTGTGTCATGGGTTCCTAAACCAATTGGGCATTTATATGGAGATGGTACCACCTGTGTTCCCCAATGAGCGCAATAAAGTTGGATTGGTGATCTCACTTTTGTCTGGCAAGGCTTTGGCATAGGTCAATCCACTTTGGGAGAATGATAAACCTATCATTCCCAATTTTTCTGAGTTTGTGTCCATATTTAAATGGGTGTTTGACATACCCGCCCGCTCTGTCTCTGCTGCCAAACAACTAATGTCTGTCCACCAGGACAATCGTACGGTGGCTGAGTATGCAATTGAGTTTCGCGCATTGGTAACAGAGGTGGACTGGAATAATGAGGCACTGGTAGCCACCTTCTCGCAGGGGCTAAGTGATGTCCTTAAAGATGAGATTGCTGCAAGAGAGTTGCCTTCTGACTTAGACAAACTGATATCATTTATTATATTGATTGACATCCGCATCAGGGGAGACCCTCATTTAAGGAGCGCCTGAGGAGGGCTCCAGCATGTTTGGCTCCGAATTTCAGTTGCTCACCCATTCCTCCCTCTCCTCCCATGCCTCCTGGGTCCAATCTAGGAGGGGGGGAACCCATGCAGTTGGGATTTACCCGGCTTTCAGATCAAGAAAGAGCATTCCTCAGACAGGAAGGGCTTTGCTTACATTGTGGTAAATGTGGACACTTGTTGCGTGCCTGTCCTATACATCCAGGAAACGGGTGCACCTAGAGTCATGTAGGGGACAAACTCTAGGTGGTGCGTCTCAGTCCCCAGGAGATTTCCAGGAGAAGCTTACTCAGGAAATTATGCTATCTTGGGCCAACTCCTCAGTTATAGCGGGGTATTTCATTGATGCCAGTTTTGCGGAAAAACATGTTATTCCTTTACTGAAACAGGCATCTCCATTGAAGATTGAGGCTATTGGCGGTAGACCACTACAACCGCCTCAGGTCACTCACGAGACTATTTCTGTATCCCTGTTGGTTGGAGCCCTCCATCATGAGATACTCCAGTTCCAGGTCATAAACTCTCCACATTATGCATTCATTCTGGGGTTTCCGTGGCTCTAAAAACTTAACCCCAGGGTGGACTGGCGTAGTTGCAACATTTTGTCTTGGTCTCCGTATTGTACTGAGTTGTGCTTGACTCGTCCTATCAGAATTTTGGGCATGGCTTCCTCCTCCTCCACCTCCTCCTCCGCCTTCCTGAGGAGTATCACGCCTTCCGTGATGTATTTAACAAGGTACAGGGCACAACCTTGACTCCTCACAGATCATACGATTGCTCGATTGACTTAGTACCAGGGGCTGTTCCTCTTAAGGGTCATGTATACACTCTTTCCATGGCAGAGAATCAGGCTATGGAGGAGTACATGGCTGATGCTCTCTCCAGAGGGATTATTTGGAAATCCACCTACCCGGCAGGAGCAGGGTTCTTCTTTGTAAGAAGAAAAAGGCAGACCGATCGTAGACAGTTACCAGCACCAGTATTTCGGGTGGGGGAGTGAGTCTGGCTCTCCACGAGAAACTTGAACCTACAAGTACCTTGTAGAAAACTGGCTCCTCGGTTTGTGGACCCTTTTTGGGTCTTGCGTAGGATCAATCCTGTCACTTATGTCCTGGATCTGCCAGCCAATATGCGCATTCATAATATATTCCATGTTTATTTGCTGAAACCCTTGGTCTGCAACTGGTATACCTCAGTCCCTGTACGCCCAGCTCCCGTGAGAGTTGCAGATCATGAGGAGTATGAAGTACAGAGCATTCTCGATTCCCTTAGGGTACGAGGTCGATTACCATATTTTGTGCACTGGAAGGGTTATGGACCCGAGGAACGTTCCTGAGTCTCGTCCTCTGATATGCATGCTCCCGCTCTTGTACGAAGGTTTCATTCTCGTTTTCCTTCAAAACCTCGACCACTCCCGCAGGGGAGGGGGTGTTGAGGGGGAGGTACTGTAAGCGTTCCACTTACCTATTCAAGAGACGGCTGCCGGATACCTGGTGGGTGGCCAGTCTCTTGTGGCCGCCTTGCAGGGTTGCCGCGTTCTGCCTTCCCGGGAGAACCAATGCGCCCTGGTACTTGTCTGGGTCATCAGTCTTCTCGCTGCTCCCACTGGCGGCTCCTGCCGCATCTGAGAGTCAGGTGTGAGTCACAGGGATTCCCTTGTGACATCGCGACCTGGCTTTGTTTTTAAAGGCACAGTATCATTATTGCTTCACCTCTGTGTAGTAATCACTTCTTATCTCTACCTTCCTGCACACAGTCCATTTCCACTTTCCCCATTGAAAGAGTGCAAATCAGTGAACAAATGAGAATTTTTTTCAAAGAAACCACATAAATTGTTGTTCATTATTATGCAACTTTGTGCAGCCTTCAAATAATATGTTGTCCTTAGTAGAATCTAATGAAACACATGCTTTTCAGTACAATTACAAATTGAATGCACACATCTATTGTATAGATTATTCTTTTTATGCCCCGTGTCATGCAACCTGAAATGCTGAATTTATCCCCAGTAGCAGCAGAGCAAAACTTTATGTTCGCCTTCCTCCCTTAACAACTTCTGCATCCCACGTAGTGCCCACTTCAAAAAACACTCTTTCAAATTCTGATCTAACCACATTCTTTGGTTTCTAACAGATTTCACTCCGAGTGTTAGCATGGATATTCAAAGCACTGGAATATCTGTGGACTCTTGGGAAGCAGTTTCTGGCAATAACTTATCCCTTTTCAACACATCCCAGGGTCTTTGTGTTATACTCCTAAACGTCTTGTGATCAGTATTTTATGGTGTGATCAAAATGTATGCCAAATACTTTTTCTTTCAATATATCAAGGCTTTCATCTACTTTCACCTCATTAACTGTTCTATTGAGCATTTAATCACTGTGTTTTTTCTCTATAAACCTATTATTTAGTTCTAAAGATTGTTGTTTTGATGTAAAAATAATTAAATGGATAAGGAAATGGCTGAGTGACAGGAGACAGAGGGTGGTAGTTCATGGAGAATATTCAGTTGAAAGGAGTAAGAAGGTAAACTACAAAAAAGATTTTGAAGAGACCCTTGCACATCTTAAAGGAGGATCCCATTTTGGGACCCATCTTGGAGGATAGCCGAAGGTCTCATTCAGGAAAAATACATGTATAAATGAAATGATAGCTCCCCGCTATATAAGTCATGAAAGATATAAAAATGTAATACAAAAGAAAGATCCAAATAACTTTTTGATTGGTACAAAGGGTATGTTTAAATGCAGAAAGAAGAACTGCACAACATGTTTACATTATCACTTTGAAAATCAAAAAATCTTATATTTAATGAATAATATTTATGAAAAGAAAAATAAGATTTTTTTGCTCCAGAAACACAAAGACGAATATGAGATCAGATACTTTTTAAACTGTAATTCCTCATATGTAGTTTACCTTCTTACATGTGGAAAATTACAAATTAGTTTTTCCGAACATTTGAGGAACACAACTTAGCATCAGTAGACCTGTTCAGTGTCTAAACAGCCTTAGTCAAATTAGTCAGTAGCAATTTTAATACTGACCATTTAATTAATTCTATCTAAAAACTCCAGTATTATGCTCCATTATTCTTATAGTGTGAGTGTTGCACTGCAAGCCACTGATGAAGCTGTGGTAGCGTGTGCCTTAACACGTTGGGCCACATACAAGGGGTTATCTTTGTGCATATGGCTGAATCACTAATATTTCATTAAATTGAGATAGTAATATATCACTCCACCTGCTGCTAAATAAACCCTGTTTGGTACTGCTCCCTAAATTTTTCTGTCTCCATCTGATGTGACTTGGGGACGTTCCTGTTTAACTAAGTGCTCTCATGTTTTGGAAGAGCTCTAGGGTATTTTTCAATCTTCTCTACTTCTCTACGAAATTAATATCTTCGCTACTTCTATCTCTATATGATGTGATTTAGGGTTTAACTAAGTGCTCTCATCTTTTTCCTCAATCTGTTCTACTTGGGAGACTGATACCTTTTTTAGTACTGGTAACAAAAAACATACTCAGCTCATATACTAGGAGAGCTGGTAAGCTAATGACATTATTACCAGTAATCAGAATTTGCATACCTCATAAATTGTGTTTTTGTATTTTAGCAGAGTAATGGAGTTTTTAATGTGTCTGTTAATTTAACAAGCAAGTGTGAGCCTATTACTGCTAAAGGATTTTAACTCACGCTGTCTGTAAGAATAATGGAGCATAATACTGGAGTTTTTAAGTAGAATTAATTAAAAGTTAAGTATTAAAATTGCTACTGACTATCGGATCTACCGATGCTGAGTAGCGCAAATGAAGTAAGATTAGCACTTAACTCTAGCAGTTTTCTTTTGGATCTGCTTTAGAGGCAGCAATCTCCTATGGTGCACTTTCCTTCTCTCAGGCTCCACACCCTACTGGACTCTCTAAACACTGCCATTCCAAACCACTTCCTGCCCCCACCTTACTCTGTTTCTCCTCTTTTTCTCTCTGTATTTATGCTCCTGTCTCTACAGGTTACAGTTATCTATCGGCCACCTATCACCAAATGTACACCTTAAAATTTCCTTTCTGACTTTGAATCCTGCATTTCCATTTTCCTGTCATCAGATACACCTTCCCTTCTTCTGGGGGACTTCAACTGCCATGTGCATGATCCCTCTGTCTACTGGGCATCCCTCTTTCTTTCTCTAACATCTGCTTTTGGACTACACCAGTGGACAGATGCTAGTACTTACAAGGATGATCATTTCCTAAACCTTGTGTTCATTTGAAGCTGTGCCCTTTCTGATTTTAATATCTCCACTCTTCTACTATCCAACCACCATCTTCTACCATTCAGCATTGCTTCACATGCAACCTCAAATCACTTAATCTCACTGCTATCCAGTCCTCCCTGGCTACCGGACATCCATCCATTACCAATAATCCTAACACTGTCAGTCTTGTCAAAACTTAAAACTCAGTCCTCTCCTCTTCTTTAAACCTGCATGCCCTTCTCTCTCTCTCTCTCATACTCACCCGTAAAACTAATCCATGGCCGTAGCTTAATAAGGATACCAGCTTCCTCCGTTCCAATACCTATTCAGCTGAATGATTCTGAAGAAAGTCAGGCTCTCTGGCAGACTTTTTGCACTACAGATTCTCTTTTCTTGCTTTAAGTCTACCCTGTCCCTGGCTAAAATACAATACTTTTCACAACAAATTAACACTCATAAATACAACCCCTGCCACCTTTTCTTTACCTTTGACTCCCTCCTCCGCCCTCTATCTGCTTCTCTCTCAATCTTTAAACAGCCACAAGACTTTGTTGATGTCTTCAAAGCCAAGGTAGCCTCCATATCCCACCTTATAAATACCCTCCTGTCCTCTCTCGTTCCCCTACTGCCACTCTGGACTCTTTTTCCCAAGTCACAGAGGAGGAATTGTCACGTCCGCCTCTGTTCGGCGGGTTTTTGTTGGCCGTTGTCTCTTCTGGCGGCATCTCTCCTTCCTCGCCGGATGCGACGGGCTTCCTAGCAACGGCTTGTGTACTCCGTTGCCGGGTGCTTGCGTCACTTCCGGTTCTTCAGTATGTAGTCAGCTTGAGCCGGCGTTCAGACGCGTTAGTATAGCGTCTAGTTAGGTAGGGTCTAGTGCTCTGTGGTATTTCCCAGATTGTCCTGTACTGTTTACCTGATCAGTATCTTCTATTTACCATTTATCCGTGTATGACCTGGCTTATCTCCTGACTACTCTCCAGTTCAGTCCTGCAAATACCATTATTAACCGTGTATGACCTGGCTTGTTTCCTGACTACTCTCCAGCTCAGTCCTGCAAATACCATTATTAACCGTGTATGACCTGGCTTGTTTCCTGACTACTCTCCAGCTCAGTCCTGCAAATACCATCATTATTCCGTGTATGACCTGGCTTGTTTCCTGACTACTCTCCTGCTCAGTCCTGCAAATACCTTCATTAACCGTGTATGACCTGGCTTGTTTCCTGACTACTCTCCAGCTCAGTCCTGCTAATATCTTCAATTAACCGTGTATGACCTGGCTTGTTTCCTGACTACTCTCCAGCTCAGTCCAGCTAATATCTTCAATTAACCGTGTATGACCTGGCTTGTTTCCTGACTACTCTTCTAGCATCTAGATACCGTTCCTGCTCTTAGGGGACTTCCTTCTGGTCAGAGTGAGTACCCCTTTTATTTTGGAGTATTATTTCTCCCTGGGAATTGGGGTAGTAGTAGTTTGGCTACACGGGGTTATCGCGGGTCTCCTTTGGCTCAACCGAAGGGGACCAATCTGGCTTCGCGGCCAGCACCTTTATACGGCACAGCCGCAGCAAGGCCCCTGGTAGGCAACCACCGTACCCGAGCTACGCTCTCTAGCGTCGCACTCCAGCATCTAGCTCCCAAATTCCTTGTTGGAGGAGACTGATCTTCTCATTTCAGTAATTTTAGTGGGAGGCGGTATTCTGGGTCTTAGGTCTATCCCTCCTTGATCCGTGACATTGGTATTCTGGGTCTTAGGTCTATCCCTCCTTGATCCATGACATTATACTAACGCCACTCTTTCTTGTTGTCATGGCCACGGATCCCAGTGAGTTCTCTGCTGCGCTGCAGCAGCAAGGTGCTGTTCTTGAACAACATGCTTCTCAGATTGTTTGTCTTGATCAGAAGTTGGATGCTATCACCTCCCTCCTTCACCGGTTGGAACGACGTTTGGAACCTCCTATTGGTCCAACATCTCCCGTGGGTTCTGCTTCGCCCTCTCCGCCCTCTTTGCCCTCTAGTGTTCCTATTCCACGGCTACCGCTTCCTGAACGCTATGAGGGGGATCCTAGGGAGTTGAGGGGGTTTCTCAACCAATGTTTATTGCATTTCAGTTGTCAGCCTGAGGTTTTCTCCTCTCATCACTCTAGGATAACCTTTATTGTGTCTCTTCTTAAAGGTCAAGCTCTGGCCTGGGTTTCGCCTTTGTTGGATCGCGACTCCCCCGTGCTCAGTGATTTTGACTCCTTTCTTTCTGCTTTTCGAGGGGTTTTTGATGTTCCTGGGCGTCAGGCGCAGGCTGAGGCTGCTCTTCTGGACCTTCAGCAAGGTCAGCGGCCTCTTACCCAGTATGCCGTAGAATTTCGGACCTTGGCGTACGATACTGATTGGGGAGAGAGTGCTCTTAAGGCAGCTTTTCGTAGAGGGCTCTGTGATCGCCTCAAGGATGAGTTAACTACTCGTCCTGTACCTAGGACACTTGAGGATCTCATCCATCTCTGCTCCACTTTGGAACACCGGTTTCTACAACGGAGGCTAGAAAGAGAACGGGACCGGGCTTGTCATCCCTCCACGCGTCCTTTGGTGCGCTTAGCTCCTCGTTTCCATCCTCCCGCTGTCCAGTCTGCCACCAGCACTCCTCCTGAACCTATGGAGATTGGACAGGTGTACAAACTGTCAGATGCAGAAAAGACCCGACGTCGCACCCTAGGCTTATGTCGGTATTGTGGAGTACAGGGTCATTTTGCTCGTACTTGCCCCAATAAGATGGGAAACTCTCGGGCTTAGGAGGCAGGGGACCCTTGCTAAGTCCACGTTTTGTCCCCCTATGTAAGGAGTCTCGTCTTACACTGCCGATCGTGTTGTCTTGGCCGTCCTCTTCTGTTTCTGTTCCGGCCTTTATTGATTCTGGGGCGGCTGGTCTGTTTTTAGATGTCAGCTTTGCCCAGACCCACGGCATACCTCTTTTGCCCCGTCATCCTCCTTTGCGTGTGGTGGCGGTTGATGGTGCTCCTGTGGGTTCCGGTTACATCTCCTCTGTTTCGGCCCCTCTGACCCTGCTGGTAGGCGAGACCTTCTCTGAACAGGCCTCGTTTGACATTATTTCTTCCCCTCAGAACCCTGTCATCCTAGGTCTTCCCTGGTTAAGACATCATAACCCAACCATTGATTGGAAGTCTGGGACCGTCACTTTTCCCGAAAAGAGTCCTGTGTCTTCTGCGTCAATCACTGTCTCTGACGTAGTCCAGGCCCCTGATGGGGAATGTCTTCTCTCAACCGTACCTGAACCGTACCTCGCCTATGCTGATGTCTTCTGCAAAGCCAGGGCCGAGACTCTCCCACCTCACAGGGAATACGATTGCACTATTGATCTGCTACCTGGTACTACTCCTCCCAGAGGTCGTGTATATCCTCTTTCTCTTCCTGAAACTTCTGCCTTGGAGACATATATCAAAGAGAGCCTTTCTCGTGGGTTTATTCGCCCTTCTACATCCCCAGCAGGGGCTGGTCTGTTTTTTGTGGAAAAGAAAGACGGCTCACTTCGTCCCTGTATCGACTATAGGGGGCTGAATACCATCACCCGTCGCAACTGTTATCCTCTACCCCTCATCTCTGACCTTTTGGACCGCCTTAAGGGAGCTTCTGTGTTCACCAAGCTGGACCTGCGTGGTGCTTATAATTTGGTTCGTATGCGTGCTGGTGAGGAGTGGAAAACAGCTTTCAATACACGCTTCGGACACTATGAGTATCTCGTTATGCCGTTTGGGTTGAGTAATGCCCCGGCAGTGTTCCAAGCTTTTATGAACGAGGTTTTCAGGGATCTTCTCTTGACTTATGTTGTGGTATATTTAGATGATATTTTAATTTTCTCAAAGACTCTGCCCGAGCATCGTCTCCATGTTCTGAGTGTTCTTGAGCGTTTGCGTACGCATAAACTGTACGCAAAACTGGAAAAATGCATTTTTGAGCAAAGTCAATTGCCCTTTTTGGGTTATATTGTCTCGGCCACAGGACTAGTAATGGATCCTGCGAAAGTAGCCGCGGTCAAAGAATGGCCCCGTCCTGTTACTCTGCATGGTATTCAACGGTTTATAGGTTTCGCTAATTACTACAGGAAATTCATCCGTGGGTTCTCCCGGATCATACAGCCTATTGTCGCTTTGACCCACAAAGGCTCCAACCCAGCTCTCTGGCCAGAGGGAGCCGTTTCCGCCTTTACCACCCTCAAATCCGCTTTTACTTCCGCTCCTATCTTGGTATATCCTGATCCTTATCAAGCGTTTGTTTTAGAGGTTGACGCCTCGGAATCTGCTGCTGGGGCTGTGTTGTCACAATGTAGTCCCAAGACGGGCAAATACCATCCTTGCTCCTTCTTTTCGCGTCGTTTTTCTGCGGCGGAACAGAACTACGACACAGGCAACAGGGAGCTGTTGGCTATTAAATTGGCCCTTGAAGAGTGGCGTCACCTTCTAAAGGGGTCTCCCCATGAGGTCACAGTACTAACTGATCATCGGAATCTTGCATATTTGGCCTCTGCTAAGCGCTTGAACGCAAGACAGGCCCGCTGGTCCTTGTTTTTCGCTCGTTTTTCCCTAAAGATATCCTACATACCGGGCAGTAAGAACACCAAGGCAGATGCCTTGTCTAGGATTGCTGATACAGATATTTCTCCACCTTCTGTTCCAGAGACGATTCTACCGTCCTCCTGTTTTCTTGCCGCTATATCTACTCAGACCCTCCGGGCTATTAAGGCTGCCCAGCATACTTCTCCCATTGTTACCTCTGGTCTCTTTGTGCCTCCCCGGTTTCGTTCTGAGGTTTTCCGTTGGGCACATCATTCTCCAGTAGCAGGCCACCCTGGGGTCCACCGCACTTATGACCTCCTTACCCGTCACTTCTGCTGGCCCGGCTGTCGTTCTGATGTGGAGTCCTATGTATCCTCTTGTCCAACTTGTGCTAGGATGAAGTTTCCCAGGACTCGACCTCTTGGTCTCCTGCACCCTCTTCCTGTACCAGTCTTGCCTTGGACCCAGCTGGCTATGGACTTTATAGTTGACCTGCCGGTATCCGGAGGGATGTCTGTAGTTTGGGTGGTGGTGGATCGTTTTAGCAAACAGGCACACTTCGTTCCCCTGCCTAAGTTACCATCCTCATCGGACCTTGCAGAGCTCTTCATTACACATGTGATCCGTTTACACGGCATTCCGTTGCATATCGTGTCCGACAGGGGTTCCCAGTTTGTTTCTCGTTTCTGGCGTTCGATCTGTGCCCGGTTGGGCATCAGGCTACAGTTCTCATCTGGCTATCACCCACAGACCAATGGACTGACGGAGAGAACTAATCAGTCTTTGGAAGTGTATCTCCGTTCTCTTTGCAATCACCGTCAGGACGATTGGGCTTCTCTTCTGCCCTTGGCCGAGTTTTCTTACAACTCCTTGTTGCACTCCTCCTTGGGCTGTTCTCCTTTCTTTGCTGCTTTGGGATATAACCCACGCACTCTCTTACTTTCCCCTGGTACTGCTTTGGTTCCCACAGCTGAGGCTCGGGTGCAATCTCTAGTCGCTCATTGGCAGTCGCTGCGGTCTACTCTCCTCTCCAGTCAATGTCGTCAGAAGTCCTTTGCCGATCGGAGGCGTGCTTTGGCTCCTCTTTTTGCTCCTGGGGACCGGGTGTGGCTCTCCACTCAGAATATCCGTCTTCGCCAGCCGTCAGCCAAGTTGGGTCCACGTTTTCTAGGGCCATTCAGGGTTGCACACCGTATCTCTCCTGTGGTCTATCGGTTGGATCTGCCACGTACCTTGCGGGTTCACCCGGTGTTTCATGTGTCCCGATTGAAACCATGGGTTCCTTCTCGTTTCCCTCATCCTCAGGCGTCGGTTCCCCCTCCGGTTTCTTTTCGGGATCACAAGGAGTATGTCGTGGACAAGATTTTAGACTCCCGCAGGTCTCGAGGCCGGCTTCAATTCCTAGTGAACTGGAAAGGTTACGGTCCTGAGGAACGCTCGTGGGTTTCGTCGCAGGACGTTCATGCCCCCGTGTTGCTGCGTCGTTTTCGGCGGCGTTTTCCGGATCGCCCTTCCTGATGGCCTCCGGAGGCGGCCTTTGGGTGGGGGGTAGTGTCACGTCCGCCTCTGTTCGGCGGGTTTTTGTTGGCCGTTGTCTCTTCTGGCGGCATCTCTCCTTCCTCGCCGGATGCGACGGGCTTCCTAGCAACGGCTTGTGTACTCCGTTGCCGGGTGCTTGCGTCACTTCCGGTTCTTCAGTATGTAGTCAGCTTGAGCCGGCGTTCAGACGCGTTAGTATAGCGTCTAGTTAGGTAGGGTCTAGTGCTCTGTGGTATTTCCCAGATTGTCCTGTACTGTTTACCTGATCAGTATCTTCTATTTACCATTTATCCGTGTATGACCTGGCTTGTCTCCTGACTACTCTCCAGTTCAGTCCTGCAAATACCATTATTAACCGTGTATGACCTGGCTTGTTTCCTGACTACTCTCCAGCTCAGTCCTGCAAATACCATTATTAACCGTGTATGACCTGGCTTGTTTCCTGACTACTCTCCAGCTCAGTCCTGCAAATACCATCATTATTCCGTGTATGATCTGGCTTGTTTCCTGACTACTCTCCTGCTCAGTCCTGCAAATACCTTCATTAACCGTGTATGACCTGGCTTGTTTCCTGACTACTCTCCAGCTCAGTCCTGCTAATATCTTCAATTAACCGTGTATGACCTGGCTTGTTTCCTGACTACTCTCCAGCTCAGTCCAGCTAATATCTTCAATTAACCGTGTATGACCTGGCTTGTTTCCTGACTACTCTTCTAGCATCTAGATACCTTTCCTGCTCTTAGGGGACTTCCTTCTGGTCAGAGTGAGTATCCCTTTTATTTTGGAGTATTATTTCTCCCTGGGAATTGGGGTAGTAGTAGTTTGGCTACACGGGGTTATCGCGGGTCTCCTTTGGCTCAACCGAAGGGGACCAATCTGGCTTCGCGGCCAGCACCTTTATACGGCACAGCCGCAGCAAGGCCCCTGGTAGGCAACCACCGTACCCGAGCTACGCTCTCTAGCGTCGCACTCCAGCATCTAGCTCCCAAATTCCTTGTTGGAGGAGACTGATCTTCTCATTTCAGTAATTTTAGTGGGAGGCGGTATTCTGGGTCTTAGGTCTATCCCTCCTTGATCCGTGACATTGGTATTCTGGGTCTTAGGTCTATCCCTCCTTGATCCATGACAGGAATTGACTAATCTGCTATCCTCCCCTCCCTCTACTACATGCGCACTTGATCCACTCCCCTCTCACCCCATCCAGTCATGCTCTCCTCCTATGTTTAACATAAGTATTGTGGGGTAGTATGGGGAATATCACCACAGCCCCCAGCCTTGTTCCCTTGCCCTGGCAGTGACCATGGGGATTTGTGGCTATCAGTAGGCAAGGGAACAATGCTGGGGGACGTCAGACAGTGTACATGTGGCTACCAGTGAGCAATGTTACAAGTCTGGAACCAGGCAGTGTACATGGGGTTCTATGGCCACCATTGTGCAAGGGAACAAGGCTGGAGGGCAGCTAGTAGCTACAAATGGACACTGCCTGACACCAAGCCTTGTTCCCTTGGAAGTGCACAAGGGACTTATATGCACTATATTGTATATGACAAATGATACAGAGCTGAGGGGATGATTGTGTACTGCTTTTTCGCTGGTATTATACTCCTCATAGACTTCATGGCTTTGACTCCAAGATCTTACATCTCTGTTGGAGATGTGGCTCTCACCTGGGAACGCTGCTAGACATCTGGTGGTCATGTCCAAATATCTCAGGTTATTGGTCTTCTTGCCTAAATACATGCAAAAACTTTTGGAAATGTCCCTTTCACGGGACCCATGGAAAATTCTCTTGTATCGAGATTTGCCATCTATGCCCTATATTAAAAAACATTTTCCTTTTACAATGTTAAATGCAGCAAAGGCATTGATCCCTCTCTATTGGAAATCAAAAGTCCCCCCCAGTGAGTGCTTGGATTACTAAAGTAGATGAACAGAATCTATTCCTTAAGATTACCTGGACATGCAGGACATTAGATGTCTCCTTACTTAACCAAATGTTATTAACCTGGCGTATTCTTGTTCAGCAATAACCTTTTCGAATGAACCTCTGATTAATAATAGGCTTTTCGTCTCTTTCTCAGTTTCCAGTATCGTGTTCACTTCTCTTGACTTTTCTTCTCACCTGTCCTTTCTTTACCTCAGCTGTTCTTTCTCACCCACCTCTACACTTCTTTCTTTTTTCTTTTTTTTTTATAAAGAATTTGGGGCATTCACAGTATGTTTCTCTACTGCTACACGGAAATGATGCTTGACTTCGAGATTTAAGCACGCTATTCTTGTGGTAATGTGACGCTAATTCATACATTCTTTTTGTACTGAAGCGATCATATTTCTTATTCTTTAAAATATGCTTCTGTTTATCTGTATGCCTCGATGCTGTGCATTGTTTTTATCTATCCTTCCGTTGTATACTCTATTGTCTGTGATGTCCTTTCAATAAAATTCTTTAAACTAAAAAAATTGACTTGGCTCTTCATTGGGTGTGTAGGAACCCCATCATCAATTTCTATATTCCTCTCCTGGGGGATTTTTAAAAAGAAAGGATGCAGGTGGGAGATACTGACTCTGTACAACAGTAATACATCAAACCCCAGGACAGAGAGTATCCAGCTGGGGAAGCAGGTGAATGGCATATCCCAACATAAGAAGGTACCAAGGTAAAGATGGAAGGAGGTAGGTGAGAGCCGCCATTGCTTTACACTCCATAGTCACGATGATCAAGTAAGTGGCCTGTTCGTAACAGGGCTGTTGCAGATTGTCCATCAATTAGTATGGGTAGGCAAGGGAAGCTTGTTATAGTGATAAAAGTAACCTGCTTAATACATATTGTAACATCATCATTCCTCTGTATTGGGAACCGTGTAAGGGAACTGTGTAAGGATTCCATAGGTGTGAGAGAGTTAATATAGTCTAGTTTTATTTTGTTTCTATAATTTTCATCTTTTCCATGATATTTTCTCATGCTATTACTAAACTTAGTACACATGAAAGGACAATCTTTCTCTCATATTTGGACAAAAGTGCAAATAGATTTTTAGGTAAATCAATTATTATTCATTTAACAAAGTAACTAATTCATGCCATTATCCATTTCTTCAGAGACTGAAAAACATCAGACTTTACTTTTTTAATTCAATAACTATTGTTTGTATTGGGTTGGGGGATTGGGTTAGAGAAAGGGTTATTTTATGACCGTTATGTATTTATGTTTTTATTAGTAGTCATGGGACCCCATTTGTGGTTTCATGTTTATCAAATATGAGGTATGTTGATAACAATATTAGTGTTGTGTAATTGAGGCAGCTCCAGATTTATGGCGCAATGCAGGAAACGTGCACAATCGCTATTTCCCATGTGAAAACCACTAGGGAATAGGTTTGCACGTGATTTTGTTGAATTGCGCATGAAAATTCAAGATTAGCGAATGGCTGCGTATATTTATTTTTTGTGGGTGTGGCTAAGATTAACAAATCTGTGTGAGTGGAATAGCGAATGCGCCTAATGCAGGAAGTGGTATTGTGAATGAATTTATACGTCTGTGTACTGTTGTCGTAAAATTGAATTTTTTATGCGCAATTCAAGAAGCGTTCGGCATTTAGCTTCCTGGTTTATAACATGCGCAAAATCTATCTGCACACAAAAATGTCTTTATCCAATGCAAACCTTTCTTGCATCGGGCCATTAGTACCAATATATATATTTTTGTTTGTGAAGGGTGAGCAGACTGCTATTTATCTGTAATAGTTAAACCTTTACATCACACTAGTTAATGATTATGTCTATATGCGAGTGAACCAATCATGTAGTTAACATTTAAGAATTAATGTTTAAGTGATCAATTACCTTTCCCTGCATTTTGCTCTCTTTCTTTTTTGGATTTCCCTTTTCCTTATTCTTCTTTCTAAATACTTAAAAAACATAAACATACCCTAAGTACAAATGTTGGATCATCATGTGATCACCCAGCATTATTATTCCCTGGACAGTCATCATTTGAAAAGGTGGTGTTCCAGCTCTAAAATAAGGGTACTCTTTACCTTCTAAAACACTGAGGGGGAAGGTGGGCAAGATGGGATAATTTTAATGCCCCACCTCAAAAAAAAAAAAAAATTACTGCTAGAATATCAAGAGACAATCTGGTATGGGTATCCTAACGCGTACCCTTGTTTGAAAGATGACTGCAATCAGGACAACAAAGACATGGCAATTCCAAAAACACAAAGGGGTTTATATTGCATTCCTAAGATTGTTTCATTTAACTGAGGACTTTAATGCTTAGTGAAAGATTTCTTTTTTATAAACGCGATCTTGGCAATGCTGCAGAGCAGCCTGATGCAAGTAATACCGGATATCCCTGCAGTCAGCGTTCAGTCAGGGAAGGTGGAGGGAGGGGGGAACTTTGAGTACTATCATCTCTCAAACCATAAGGCTTTGAGAGATGACACTGGGGGCAATAAGTTTCTTTTTAACAAAGCTACAATACGGGGATTAGTAATTTACAAGTATTACTATCCCTTTAATGCTCAATAAGTTTTTCCCATTGAATTCTTATTTTGATTTGTCAATTTATATAATACTTTTTAAAGAGTACCTTAAAAGGTTTCTAAGAGTAATTATGTCATCATTATTTTTGTCTTCTAAAATAGTCAAAGGTAAAATGCACCTGAATTTAAATTAGGTGAGAACATTTTTCAGCCACAAACAACCCTTCCAATTCACGTGAGAGCATTTTCTCCAGAGAAATCCTTTGCTTCAGTACAGACAGCATGGGACTCTCCCAAAATAACACCATATTTTGTCATCTTAAAAGCACACACCTCAAACTCCCCTTTGCATTCCATGACTTCAACAAAGGATTAAATATGAGGCAGAACTTTTCAGTAATAGGAAGGGGAAGGGTCATGTATACAGCCTGAGCCATTGGAGGGATATTATCTACCTCTATTCTAAACTAATGTTTGATATGATTTAATGATGTTTAATCTTTTTTAGTCATTGGAAACTATTGATGTCAACATATCCAGGGAGTTAAATAGCATTAAAAAAGGTTTAGCAGGTAAATATGTTAGGTTATAATACATTGTTTATTTCTCATAATACATAATTCTGATGTAGCACGTTTTAGGCATATTTAGACATGCAAATGTGAGCATAATGTGCTCCTTTTTTAGCATGTTAGTTAACCCCTTAAATGCTTCACAATGCACTGGAGACATCCTTAGCATTCATGGTTTAAAGAATTACCTCATGGAAACTTAGCAAAAGCCCAGGACTAAACTATGCAGCCCCACAATGGCTCTTATCAGTCATTCAGGGGGTCAAAAACAGACCCCCTCATCTAGAATAGGCACCCATAAAGCAATATACTTCTTTTGTGGTTCCTCTAAATTTTTCTTCATGTACGTTACTAGGAATCATGAAACAAAGTCCAATAAGGTTTGCTAGAACTATAATTTCCAAGTCATTACATTAATTAATCTACTCAGATAAAATATTGATTTAATATACAGAGCCAATACTAAACATTGTACAAGATGCAAAAATAAAAACTTAGTTTTCTGCTTTATGGTGATATTATATTATGCTGATTTATATTTAAATTACAGAGTGTATAGAACTTTAAATATTACCTGTCCAATTAAACCCTGAGTGAAGTAAAGTGGATTAGAGTATCTTTCTACATTTGTTTTACATCAAAAACCTGACTTCTTTAATTAGAACTCATCATAAACCTTCAAAAAAAATTGGTCATTTATCTAGTAACATTTCTCATTTCACATCAATGTTCTGCTCATAACAGTAAACACATTTTATAAATTGCAGTATTCATCTCTTTCATCTGAACATGTGGTTTATTATAGCTGTGCCTTCTATTTTCAATAAACTCCCACAGTAAGAAAAACTAATTTACTCAGCCATGGCAGCTGCTGAATGCTGCATTGAATTGACATTTTGTTCCATCGTAGTAATGTGTCAGAATCGAGAAGTTCACACACATTGAATGAAAGGATGTTCCACTTCTCCATTGTTCCTGGCAGACTCTAATCATACATTGTCTTTTATGAATATCTTATTTCCTCTTCATTGCCTTCTGATTATGTCTGATTGATAATTTACATTGCAAACCATTGCAATTGGTTTCATTATGCAGTTGGCCAGGTAGATATAAACCGAAAGAATCTGACTAATTTGTGAACAAAACCCATAATGCATTGTGTGTGTGTGAGTGTGTGTGTGTATGTATTTTCAAATATATATCCCTATATTACCTAAATGTGGACCCTGTGTAGAGCATATGTTATGCCAGCATATTAATTCACCTGTTTCAAAAATTAGGGTTTTGTCCATAACTTGGCCAAAATATGTTTAACCCCTTAAGGACCCATGAATGTCCTGGAACATCATGGGTTGGCATTCGATAAGGACACATGACGTGCCAGGACCATCATGGACTGTCATGGACTTAAGGGCACCGCACGTGGTTCCACGCCGTTTCTGGAGTCCTGATTCGGATTGCAAAAAAAATGGTTTGTGGTCCTTAAGTGCTGGCTGCGTACACACGCCCAGTCCTTAAATGGTTAAGCTCACTTGCCACCCCATTTTAAGTGATTCTTATCTATTACATACTAGTGTAAAAGCCTGTGTACATGGGCCAAGGTCCAGGTGATGTTAACCCTTTGAGTGCCAGAGGGGTACGCAACGCATTGCTTTGCAATGCGTTGCGTACCCCTCTGGTACTCAAAGGGTTAAGAGGCCGGTCCTGCACTGCATCCTGCCACCGACGCAGTCATGCACTGTAGAGACTGCCCCGAAAGCACAAAATGCTCCCAGTACAGAACTCCCAGCATTCTGTGCGTTCGGGCAGTCTCTACTGTGCATGACGGCTTCTGACAAACATTCTATTATACAGGATTGACATTTTTTATGACTTAGAAAAATAAGATAGATAGATAGATAGATAGATAGATAGATAGATAGATAGATAGACATATAAACATATGGTTCACATTTAGGTAATTGTTATGAGTCAGAGCAGGATTATCCTCTGTCTTTATTTTGTTTTCAGTTTGGGGACTGAGCTTCATATTTTTCTCATTTTCTTTTCTTTTTCTGTATATGTATAGTACGGTGCTTTAGTGCTGTCAGTTTATCCGTACCATTAAACAGTACACTCTTCTGACCAATGTTTGAAAGTGAAAAATAGGAAATAATAACCATCTACACTGACTGTCAGATTTGTTGAACCATTTGACTTTCTGTTGGAGTAGCAGTTTATACCTATCTCATCTTCTTCATCTAACAGGTTTTGTTTTCGGAATATAGAAATCTTAAAATCTACAACAGATTGTAGCATTGAACCAGTAATTCCATATTTTTCTGCCTTCCATGGGATTTAATAAGTCTTTATGTATTTTAGGGATTATATATGGGATGGGATACACAAGTATCTAGAAAGTGAGAAAAATAAATAAACAAATCAACAGATCATACGAGTGAGAGGGGAGGGCTCTAACAGAGAAACTATGGAAGCCTAAAAACACCAGAAAACGCATGCTGGAAAGAGGGAGCTCTCTCATTTCTGTCAAGGATACACATGAGTTCTATTTGTGCTGATTGTATGATCAATCATCTAGCATACATAAATAATCTTCAATAGTGATGTTAGGAGCAGATGCTCCATGTTAACCTATGTCTCAGCTACCATATCCTTTTTCCACCTTTCCACTTAACAAGGATGGTTATGGGGGGTATAAAGATTATAGTAAAATCCTTTAACAAACACCCATACTAGATTGCCTGCCAGTGCCAGCCTAGCCCTGTTCCACTGGTGGCCAGAGACCCACACTACACTGTCTGCCCACCCAAGCTTGTTCCACGGGTAACGACACTACACTACCAGTAAAGCCTTCTACCACTGGTAGCCACAGAACCACACTATTCTATCTGCCAGCCAAGCCTTGTTTCACTGGCAGCCTCAGGCCCACAATACATTATATTTCAGCCAAGCCTTGTTCCACTGATAGTCACAGAACCACACTAAAGTGCAAAGATATCATGCTTATGAGCAGTAAATAGATAGAGAATTAGTAATACTTGCTTTTGTTTTTCTCAGTGAGGCTCTCATATTTTGCCTGCACTAAAACTTTCATAACAATTCTGAACTTGAGCAAAGGTAGACAAAGCATACAATTGTGAGAACTAAATAACTAGCAGCATAAAATGAGCATTCACTTGCCTTTATACCTAAAACTAGTGTGCACAAATAATTAAAAATGTTGATGCAATAGGAAAAAGCATTTATTCTTACATTTCCTCAACTTCGAAGCTATTAAAATGTTTGAAAACCATGATGTTTCCTACTGTATTCGGCAAATACTTCCAGATCAACATAACTGGTACCCCACTGGTATGAAATTAAATCTGGAAGGAATGCAAGAAGCACTAAGGTGCTCCTTCTTCTTTTATTTTTAAAAGGTACCAGCGTGCATGAAAGTGGTAATAACAAATAGAAAAATGAAGAAAAGGTAGACGATGAGTTTTCAGGACTTATTTTCAGTCAGATCAGTCACCCTGTTTCATTTGTCAGTAACCAGGTACCGTCTATCAATGGTAAAAAATAATCGAACCTACTCTAGGTTCTTGTACAATAATGGCTCTCTGGACTAGATAACACACCAGTCTCAATAATAAATGAAGGTAACTGGAGCTTGATTAAATATGCTGGTGCTGGGTCAAGGAGGCCCCCCTCCAAATACTGAAGGTACAAAAATGTCTGCAACATTGCTGTTTGCAGCACAATAAAGTCCCAAAATTTACTGAAACATTCAAAATGGCTAAAATATCGTGGGAGGTACATACAAAAGTGAGAGAAAACTGTTGTAAAGTGTTTTAAGGACATTTTCCATTATCTTTGTTTATACCTTTGGAGAAGTTTTGGAAGGTTAGAATGTCTCAATAAATTCTGTGATTTTATTATACTCCATTTTTTTGTACCTTTGGCAATTTGTCCACCAAGAAAATGGTGACCTGCTACCTTTCGTTTTAGAAAATAACCCCTTGGAGTACCATTTTCAAAACTGGAAACATTATCTGCATCAAACAAGGGGACAGATGCTTTTTTGCGCTTAGGCACAAGAATGCCTCTCGCTATTTCTTTTCAAGTGATGATGTCCCTTTAAAATGTGCTCTTTGTGTATTAGTATGCTTATAATTCTATATTTCCCTATAATATGTGATCACATTTTTATTTGTATTTTTGTGTGTTATGCACCACTTGTGTTGGTTATTTTTATTCTCTACACACCTACTCTCCAAAGCAGGAAAAGCGTACAGTAAATTAAAAAGAGATAATGTCCTGTGTGTGTACAAGTCAGAAATGTTATTCTTTGAATTTTCACGTGGATATAACTGATTAAAGTATACTGAAATTCCATTACAAATGATCAGCTTGTCTATGTAAATCTAAGTATAAAAATGTATTGTTCAAACGCAGATATAATATTCTCTTTTTTCACAATGTGAAACTCTTAAGTTTGAGTCATTTTGTTTTAACTGAAAAGAAAACAAGTAAAGTGAGATGGAAATGTATTGTAAATGTCAGGCTGTGTTTGATCAACTCTCAGTGACCTTAAAATGCCATCTTATCAGCTTTAATTTAACAAGCATGATTTCTCGAAAATATCAAATATTTGATGGCAAAGAATATATATTGAGCTACTGCAATGAGCAGATGAGGAATATTTGAGTTGTCAGCTTCTGACAATTTAAGGTTTATAGTAGAAAATCTACTCCATTCTACTCAACCCAATCAAAACACACTGTCAATCATAACAGTTTCAATCAGCCTAGTTTTGTGCATTCATTTTAATTAACTATAATAAATTAAAATGTATATATTTTTAAAACATTTGATAAGGACGAATAAATACTTTAATTTCTAACAACCATGTGGAAAGTCTTAATGGCCTTTACATTTACAACATGTCTTCAATGGGACAGTGAGGGATCCTCCCTTTACATCTGAGTGTGGCTATTTCAAATTAATTGTTATTAATTTTATTCTTATACACCACATAATTTTTTGTACTCCAGTTTTATATTACAGTGTGTTTTTTTATGTAAAGTTTCCTCAAGATGACTATCTCAAGGATCAGGGCAAGCAACTGGATTGGAATGTTAATGACTGAACACTCAGCTCAATACACAAAAGACAGGTTCAGTCTTTTTTATACTCCTGGTTTGTAAATAGCTTGCTCATCATTGTAAAGGAACGGTATGCACACATATGCAGGAGACACCCACATTTCCCATTTTTTGGTGCAAATTTAACATTTTGTCTACAAGCGTACACTGTACAGACCACTTGGGTCCTAGAAACATATATTTGCCCTAGAAAGTGTGCTGTGTTACATATGCACCCCTTTGTGGTAATGCCATTTCACAAATATTAACATTACAGTCCCCCTTCTCTTTGTAGGAATTATAAATGATCATTAATGGCATAAGTCTGTGCGTGAATTATTTGTAATAATTTGTGCATGAATTATCTGTTATTGCATTGGCATTGTACATATGTCTCTATATATGCAAAAGCAAAGTGCATTGTATACTGTGAGGCTGATGTACTAAGAAGATATTGAGCAATTCTGGATTCATCCAACTTCACCACAGGAAACATATAGAAAATCCCTAAATTCTCAGTACTTTAAATGATATTTGAACCCCCTGAATATGAGAGATTTATCCAATGCGTTGGAGTCCTGTCTAGTATTTATTTGTGCCATGTTGTGCAGCTGGATTGATTCAGATGTATTCCAGTTTTATTAGTACATCAGCCTCTGAGTTAACAGTATAGTAATTTTCATCTACACTGTCATCCCTCAGATGTGATTGTTGTAAACAACAGTGAATTGTTTGGTTTACATGTGGATCTATGTAGCAGTAGCCTCACTGGCTACCAAACTTCAGAGTTGTATATGGAAAGACCATACAGTATTGCAAATTCTGTGGTATATTAAGCATAGGGATGCATACATCATGAGTATATAACAATAAGCTTATCAAAGAGATTGACTAATAAAATTAATCTCAGAATCTTTCACCGCCCAACATAATAGGCTAAGAAACATTTTGTGTTTCTTTGGTGAAGAGCTATTATGTTGGATCACTAAAAGCCACTTGTAAATGCAAATAATATTCCTACACTATTATTAAATTATTTATTATTTTTATTATTAGTAGTAGTACTAGAAGTATCATCATTATAAATATGGTCTTGCTCCAGACACCTCATCCCTTCTGCTTTATTCTCTCCTGAATACAGGTAATACAGACATGGAATGTATTCCTCTCAGGTTACATGTAGATGTTTTATAGCCAGGTGATGCTTGTATATAGCCACCCCATCTCAGTTTATATAGGGAATCTTGGCCCTCTTCTACTTTCTCTATTTATAAATGATCTGCCTACGATTTGCAAAGCATCTTCTGTGCACATGTATGCAAATGACACCATAATCTATGCTAAAAATTCAAATATATCACAAGTTGAGGCAGTTTTACAGAATGATTTCTTGGAGATAAAATATGGATAGCTAAAAACAAACTGTTCTTAACCCCTTAAGGACCGGAGGTTATGGGACATTTCCGTCCCATAACGACCGCATAGGGGCACGTTGACGCGCCGGTACACGTGACCTGTCACGTGTATCGGCGCGTCACTATGGGGCTTGAAAGAGATCGCTCCGATCTTGGAGCGGTCTATTTCATGCCCTATTTTTACTTACAGCACTCCCGGTAGAGCGCTGTAAGTAAAAAGTACGTGACGTACCATGACCGTCATCGGTCCTTGAGTAGTTCAAGGACCGTGACGGTCCTGGTACGTCAAGGGTCCCTAAGGGGTTAAACACTGTGATATGTTTAAATAACTAAATGGGCTAACACTCAAATCTAGATGTGTCCTTTACCTTTCTTGCCTATTTTTTGATGACTTCTCTGGAAAGCTACCAGACTAACTAAGCAGAATGCTCATTCCAGCTCTCCACATTACAAGAAAGAAACCAGTTGATCTTTCTCCTTCAGAGCTTTGAAAGCCTGGAATAACCTTCCCAAAAAAAATCATATCTTCTCCCAGTCTAAACCCCCTAAAAATAACATGTTCTTTGTATCTAAAATCAATAAGTAACTGTATATAAACTTTTGCATATCTGCTTATGTGTGTGTGTATATATATATATATATATATATATATATATAGTTTCTCTTTGTGTAAATATGGACATTTTTATTATAAAAGCTCTCCAGGACGTACTTGAAAACAAGAGAAATCGCAATGCATTCTACCTGGTAAAACATTTTCTAAATAAATAAATATTGCCCTACACTACTGCAATCACTAGACCACGATGTTTCTGGAAACTGGAGAATTGTTTTTATTAGGTTGTTTCTTAGATTGTAGAGCAGACTTCTTATTCAGTTGGTCTTGCTCTCTGATTTGGAGCACAAAAAACATCTAGTGGTTCTCAACCCATGCAATCAGATTTGAGGATTTCATAGTAACATAGTAAATTAGGTTGAATAAAGACACAAGTCCATCAAGTTCAACCTTCTCCTCATACCCCAGTAATTGTATAGCTTTTCTGCTACCAAATAAGTTAGTCTTTATCAGAGCTTCCTGATCTGCCTGCTAATAAACAGTATAACTCTGTGTGTTCCCTTTGGAAAGAAATTGACATCTTCCAGTTGTGAAGGGAAGTAAACATGATGTGTCTTTCATCTGCTGCACTAAACTTCCTTGTTAAAGAGCAGGGGAGTTAATCAAATTGACTGAACCTCTGATCAACACACCTGTGTTGTAGCAGGGAAATTCACAGGTCCTGGCCTGTTAGACAGCTCTGAGGGCATGAGGTGAGAACCACTAATAGTCCATAAAATGACACATGGAACGTTTAGAGTTTCTGGGCACACCTGAACTATGACATCACCCAGGATGGAACCTACAGGCTCAGGTTCATAGGGGAATAGAACATACATATCTATATCTAGTTTTATATATATATATATATATATATATATATATATATATATATATATATATATAATAGTTGAACAGCCCGTTACACGGGCCACAGTGCCACTGCCACCCGGTCGCGGGGCAGTCACACGCAGTAGAGACTGCCTGCGCCACGGCTGATACAGAGCTTCTGTATCAGCCGCGGCGTGTGCAGCCTCTACTGCGCATGACTGCAGCACGCGCAGCAGTGTGTACTGCGCATGTTGCGGCGTTACACACGATTTAGCAAATTATTATATAGGTTATATATATATATATATATATATAGTACTGTGCAAGAAGAAAAATCGAAATCAAATCAATATTTGGTGTGACCACCCTATACCTTCAAAACTTGCACGCAGTTTTTTAAGGAATGCGGCAGGTATGTTGTTCCAAACATCTTGTAGAACTAACTACAGTACTTCTGTGGATTTAGGCAGCCTCAGTTGCTTCTCTGTGTTCATGTAATCCCAAACAGACTTGACGATGTTGAGATCAGGGCTCTGTATCAGCCATATCATCTGTTCCAGGACTCTTTGTTCTCCTTTATGCTGAAGGTAGCTTTTAATGGCTGTATGTTTAGAGTCGTTGTCATGCTGCAAAATAAATTTGTGGCCAATTAGATGCCTCCCTGATGGTATGGCATGATGGATCTGCCTGTACTTCTCAGCAATGAGGAGACCGTTAATTGTGACCAAATCCGCAACTCCATTTTTGCAGAAATGCAGCCCCAGACTCGCTGGGAATCTCCACTATGCTTTACTGTTCCATGCAGGCACTCATTCCTGTACCACTTGCCAGCTCTTTGGTGAGCAAACTGCCATTTTCTACAGCCAAATATTTCAAATTTTGACTCATCAGTTCAGAGCACCTGCTGCCATTTATCTGCACCCCAGTTCCTGTGTTTTTGTGCATGGTGGAGTTTCTTGGCCTTGTTTCCACATGGGAGGTATGGCTTTTTGGCCGCATGTCTTCCACATGGGAGGTATGGCTTTTTGGCTGCATGTCTTCCACATGGGAGGTATGGCTTTTGGCCGTACATTGCCTCTTTCTTTGTGCTGCTTTAAAAGAGCTTGGGCATCACATATGGAAACCCCTGTCTACCTTGAAATGATTGCCTGGGAGATACCTTGCTGATGCAGTATAACTACCTTGTGTCTTGTTGCTGTTGCTTTCCCCATGTAGAAAGCTTCCCTTCGTTTCCAGTTGGCATAGAATAAAAGGGGTGTCAGACTCCCCCAGGATATCATCCTGTGCTTCTGTGAGACAGAGAAAGCAGCAGCATTTTGAGCAAGAGAATACATGTAAATAAAGTGGAGTTGGACTTTAATTTAGCTAGCATGTTGGCCAGACAATTTGTGTGTTCTAGGAGTATGAGGACCCTGGGGTAGTGTGATGAGAAGAAGGAGATTTATCCAGTATTATCTGTGTCAAGGCTATAAACATATTTGGTATTGTGGACCATTTTTTTAGATTATACTGGAGCAAAGGATCCTATATAACAGATAAATGATTGAAGCCCAGCATATTGGTATAGATGTAGAGTTTTCATATCGATGTTTATGAAAAAAAGCTTCCATTTAGGTTTCACGCATATATGTTAAGAAATTAATAAAAAGGTATAGTATAGCTTGACTAAATAACAAAAAAAAAAGAACCTGGGCTTGTATGCTATACTGGTTTTTAGATTAGCTTCCATGAAATAATGATCATTTGTCTTTATTTCTCATTATATACGAAGATGTAATGTCAGATGCAATTCTGACCTTTTCCATAACTGAATCACTAATAAAGTAGAGGCCTGAGCTAAGTGAAAACAAGACACTAGTCTGCTTTTGCAGCAGGATCTCATCCTATTAAAGGGATAGTAATACTTTGTTTTATCTTTATTTTTTTTTGTAGGCATTAAAAAACATGAAGAATGATATGTCTTATCTCTCAAACCTTTATGGTTTGAGAGATATTCACAAGCAAAGTTTCCCCTCCCGCCCCTTTTACGTAGTGTAATCCAGTCCATAGACCAGACATAACAGCAGGGGACAATCTTCTTCCTATGAGAACAATGAAAGCCCTGCCCCCCTTGACAAGTTTTTCAGGTTTTTCCCTTATCTTAATTGAAGATTGTCTCTCCCTGCAGTCTACCTGGGCACTTCCCTTCTGATCTGGCTGAACAGTGTTACATCACTAAAAGGGGCGGGAGGGGGATACTTTGTCATTGAATTACTCTTGAATTACAACTCTGACAGTATTGATATAACACTCTCCAAAGTCAAAATACTATGATGATTAATTAGAGACACTTTTATTATGAAACATTACTATTCCTTTAAGGCAGAGTGCTGTAATAGGTAAGGCTCAAACATTCATTCTACGTTAGATCTGTTTGTTACATTTGGAAGGGAGAGACAATTTACATTACCAGTTACAACAAAATGCTAAACCAGTTAGAAGTTTCTGAGTACAAATAAATGTAATAAAATACAATTATAACTTTTTTGATGGGATTGCTTTCTTGTCATACAGCAGAAATGACTGGTCCCTGATTTCCTAAGGCTTTGAGCTACTTGACAGTTTGTTATATTAAAAAGCTATTTCCCCCAACAGTCACCTTATAAGGATGAATGTTCTGGCACAGGACATGCACAGTCCATTTATGAGTCAATTTCAAACGTGCAATTTCAATATACATAGTGATCTAATAGACTATACTGTCTTCTCAATTCAATATACCATGCAATTAGTTGCAATGAATACCATTCTATCATTCTATACTTTCTGGTATGAAAAAATTGCCTAGTATGATGTGGGAATCCAGTGACCTCCCTGTGACCATCTACACCAAGTGTTATTAGTACAGGACTATAAGTGTATAAGCATAAGAGAGCTATACAATGCAATGCATTGCACAGCTGTCTTGCAGTAACATATTAACTAACAAGGTATAAAATGAAGATAAACTAAAAAAGTGGGTACCTAGACCCTAGGAGTGCAGATCTTAGCCACTGGACACTGGAAATGACAGTCAACTGGGAAGGGTTTCCCAAGGTGATTATTCCCTTCTACTCACCATCTGGTATTTGTAGAAGGAATGGTTAAAATAAGGATCCTGGGATACCAATAGCCCCTGCACTTACCAATGATGGGGGAATTATGGGGGACTTAAAGTCAACAGGAAGTTCTTCTATTATTTCTCTTACCCTATACCCCATAAGCTGTGCAGTGAAGGAACTTAAAAGTGGACCCGTCACCCTAAGACAAATTGCAAATTGAAATCTGCCTGTGTATTATACTGGCCATTTTACTGTAAAGTAAATTGGTTTTGAGAAATTAATTTTAATGCTTGGTGGTACACTGAGGCACTTTATGCTAATTCCATGCACTATACACATTTTAGTTAAGTTTGAGGCCACATTTACCACTCACTATGCTATTAGAAAGCACTCAGTGTGTAGGATCTGTCTAGCTTCATGGATATCACTGTCCTTGTGGTAGAGTTATCTCAGTCCAGAAACTTATAAGTGCCATGCTGTGCCACCAGCAGATAAAGGTCAATTTCTCAAAAACTGCTTATATTACAAAAAACGGTTAGCACAACATATAGGCTGTTTTTACTTCTCTTTTAAATTAACTAAAACTTATCTTAAGGCATATGAATGTTTCAATTTCCAGAAAGCTGCAATAATTTCTTAGTAATGCTGTATTTGCTATATATCTCATGAAATAGTATTATGAATTATCCCCCTCGTGCCCCTTTACACAAATCCAGGCCACCTCCCAATAAATCTGAATTCCTGTCACTTGACCGGACAGAGCTACGAGGCACAAACTGCCTCCATTCAGTATACGGAAAACACTGCTTGCAGCTCCGAGCCTCAAAGGATGACATAAGTATAAGAGGCATGGGGGGATAATTCATAATATTATTTCACAAGATATTTTGCAAATACAGCATTACTAGCATAACAGATCTGTTGTATGCAGTATAAGAAAGGATTGCAGAGTTCTGGAAATTGAAACATTTCTATCCCTTTATAATAATAGATGGACTTTAAAAATGTTATGGGCTCAAAAGACTACATTTTAATAAAAAATAACCCAGTGAATGTTGAATACCCCTTCCTCCATACTCTTGTCAGATTACTATGGGTGGTCAAAATTAAACTGATTTGCAGTCTATTGATTCCATCATCCCATAAAAGTAATTCTGAGGAGGAGATGATGGCAAGTGTGACATCAGGGGACCCTAAGTCATATATGTCATCCCCAAGCAGTCCCACTAACACACAGCACTGATGGGGGAAGGTGACTGTGGGGGTGGTGGGGGTGCAGCTGCTGGGACTATCTCAATGGACCCTATTGCTGAGGGGGAAAGGTAAGTGAGCAGCCAGACTAGCATTCATGGGAGCCCACGTACCCCCGACACTGTGATTCCCATTCCCCAGAATTCTCTTTTCTTATCTCCTTTACACTGCACTTACATGTCAGTGGTTTGGCACACACGTTAAGGGACTCTGCTCAAACATTTTTTGGCAGTGATTTTTAGCAAGGAAGTAGAGTCCCTTAACACGTGTTAATAGCCATCACATTTAATTGCAGCGCAAATTCAGCTTTTCTTGCATTATTTCCTATGGGTGCAAATTTAGTGCACAACGTGCAATTTTTTTCAGTTTGTTAGTGTCACAGTGCAGGAAATTGCATACCTGACTGTGACTTAGTAAACTACCAACTGTACTTTTTATTTTGCAGCGGGAATTGTATTGAGCCCCTTGTGAGATAAGACAATATGCCCAAGCCTATAAAGATTAATAATGGCAATATCAAGTTCATGTTATATGTATGTAACATACCATATAACAGTTAAATTCCAAAATATAAACAGCATTTCTGTATCATAAAGAAACAAAAAATAGGTTTCACAAGTGCATACTGAGAATAAATAAATACAACTTAGTACTTTATTCTTGAGAAGAGTTTCCCCTCAGGTGCTGCTCAGTCACATTTTTTGGCTCTCTTGCTTTATTACAGAAGATACATTTCCAAATTTATATAAATGTGGTTCTATAGTCAGACACTCCAGCACCAACTCCTAACATTTATTTGTTCTCAGTGTGTGCTTGTAACACCGGTTTTGTTTTTTGCTTAATGCTGAAATCAGTTGCCTTCCAAGTATTTTATATTTACAGATGAGAAGAGCTGAAGAACACAGACAGATAAAGTGATTTGTCTGATATTGACAATGCCACATTCCAGTGATATGTGTGCAAGATATCATAAAATAAGTGTGTTGTTAAATAAAAATAAATTATTACATGTCATACAGATATAGCAGTTTTAACTGCCATCTTTCTGAGTTAAACCATCTTGATGTGATAAGCAACTTCCATTTACTTAAGGTTAAAGTGTACTTAACATTTCCAATTTCCATTTTATCTTTGTTCTATTACTTTGTTTTTATTGAAATATTATTCAAGATTAACTAAGATAACATGCAAATATACTGATTAAGACAAAGTAAACAAACCGGGTAACAAATCATGCAATAATATACACACATATTATAGCGATAATTATATATGCATTTTAAAGAACAATTTCTTTATTTGGGATCTAGAAATTAATATCCTAGAAATAATAGGAACTCTCTAGAGACAATTTTACCATAAAATAGAAGAGATGATATTAGTTAATGGAAGCTCAAAATAGATCTACTGAGTTAGAAAATGTCTATGATTTCCCAAATTTTATAAAATGTTGTTTATTTTAGTTGAGTGTCATTAAGGCAGGCCATTAGGTACTTCATATGTTGTATCGCCCTGATTCTAGTCTGTAAACACTTAGGTTTGGAGGTTGAAATTTTCTTCTGTTCTGTTGCAATAGCACTCCAAGCTATGGCCAAATATGTAGAATCATATTTATATTAATTTAATCATATTCATCACTGATCTATTGAGTGTTAGAATAAATGGATCCATGCCTGATGACCATTAACTCAATATAGCCTCTTTTTCCATATAACCTCCATCAAATAGGCAACATGGAAGGGTACATCTTACTTTGAAGTGCAGAAATTCTATACCAGTTCAACATGATCTTATATACATGATAGTGTGGATCAAACTACAAAATTGTTTTTACTGCTTAAACCTGTTTGAGTGCAAATCATATACAATAATAAATAAACTTGATACTGGTGTGTTGCCCTTTGAGCAACTATGTCATAATCACTCCTTACCTACGTCACATACCTGGCAGTACCGACAAGCTCAGCAGTCAGCACTTTTTTTTAGGAATGGTAGCTGGTGGCTATTCATTTCAGGAACTCTCCAACTTTGAGTCCTTGCTGTGTGAGGTCTTTAGCAAAGAACTCCTTATCGAAACCATTCCAACTTTTCTTTGATCCTGTTCCTGTGGACAAGCCTTCTTTTATTTTACTCTGGGAAACCGACATAGGCATCTGCTGGCCCATTATGAAAAGGAACACCATATTTCAGACTCTTATATGTTAACTCGACCGATTACTCCTTCAAGAAGATTAATTATAAAGTAATTACAAGATGATATCTTACACCATCCTGTCTTGCCCAAATTTTCCATGTGGTTTCCTCAGGTTGCTAGAGATGTAAAGATCCTGCGGGTATAATGTTTCACATTAGGTGGATGTGCCCACTCATTTCGGCTTTCTGAGGAGTGGTGGTAGGTGGGATCAATGAGATGCTCCTGACTACCCTATCTCTCTCCTCTGGAATATTTCTCCTTGCAGACTTACCCAACGTCTGCAACCTTTCTCGACCTATCCAGAAATATTTTTGTTTACTGACTAATGTTGCTAACTGACTATACCCTCCCTCTGGTGAGACAGCCAGGCACTGCCCTTGCCAGCTTGGTACCTGAAACTTTGCACCATAGCCTCACTTGAAGAATGGCAAACTACTGTCACGGGAAAGACAGAGCACTTTCAGGAGGTCTGGACTCCCTGACTCTCCTGGTCCACTAGGTCAGTGTCTTAGGGATTCACACTTTATACCCTACCTGTAGTGCTCCCCAGACCGGGGGCCCTGGTGGTGGAGTTCCTGGGTATCGGGTCTCTCTGGTTTAACCTCATCGCAAGAGGACTGTCTGGCTCTGCACAGCCTATACCATTATATAAGAGGTGCCGGGCTGTGAGTGAGAGGGGGGGGCACAGTCTATGCTCTCAGTCACACTCAGGGGCTGGTGTGTGGTATGGGGCTTCTCTTTCTCCCTTCCCCTTGGCCGGACCGCCTATGTTTTCTGCTAACCTCTTTCTCTGGTCTCTTTTTCTGTTCTGCTCTATTTGTTTTTCTTCTCTTCCCTACAGTATCATTCTGATTACCTCTTATTACGTCCTGATGATGGTGTCATCTTCAACATGCAGATATGACCTTGTCAAGCTAATGTTAGCTATTAACCTGTACACCTATTGATTTGCTCATGTTGTGTCATGTATCAACACTACTCTGCAAGTATTAATTTTTCAACTGTAACTGATTTGTACTGTCAATATATTTTTTAATAAAGTAAATAAAAAAAATAAAAAATAAAGAATCCTTCATCTTTAGGATGATGCATTATTGTGGCTCTAACACAATTATAATAGAAAAAACAAACAACTAGGGTTATCAGTAAAGGAACCTGGTACACTGGATATAAATTAACAATTTAAAAAATACATTTGCTGCATTGCATATCAAAATTCTTGTAAAAGTCAATTTAATTTACAGATAAATAAAGCTAAAAAAAATCAACACACACTACAAATCACTGATCACTCTGTTATACAAAGCATAGTTCCATTTTGGAATACTTAGTGAAGCCCAACAAAAGCTACCACCATGAATCAAGGCCCAGAATCATTCCACAAATATTGTCTATATTGCCCTAAGCTGAGAGGGAATCAACATTTACTTGCTATGCTATTTTTGTTTTGCATTTCAAAATAACTCTGATCTGTGCCATAAATCTAAGTAATTGAAACTGAAAATAAAAAAAGTTCCTCTAGCATATTATGAAAAATACATCTCTATATATAACACCTCAGAAATGAATTATTTGTACACACTAAACTAAAATGTGCATGGCAAAAAGATATATCCTTAAACCAGTGACGATAGACAGCAACAGAAGAAGAAAGTGATTCAGTTCATTTTATTATAATGTGGAAAAGTTAATTTAGTAGTAACAGTATTATAACAATAAACTATGTTTCATCTCCAGCAAAAATATGTAAGTAGATATGATGTTAGCTCATCATAGAATGAAAGGCCTACACAACAAATTATAAAGGTTTTATAAGTAGACAAGTAGATAGTGAATCCATAAGCTGATACAGGTTAATAGATATTTCAGAGTGATGCAGCAAATGAAGAGTAGTGCATCAAAACAATATGCATATCATTATTATTATTACCATATAAGTATGTGTAATGTCTCAAGGATCACCTTATTTTCATGTAAGTCTATATAGGACTACAACTGTGCGAATATTTGTTATCATTGGAGGTGCCTTTCCAGTCCTGGGCAAACTAAAGCAGGAGCTTAGTGTTGTGCAGAGGTGACACAATTGTTGCTATGAGTATTGTCTTTTGGCTTAGTAAGCACCATGAATAAAGGTACAACTTGTGACCTGAACCAATCCTTATGTGTTGTGTCCTCAAGATGTCCATGCTAGCTCCTTTGCTGTGTTCTCTGATGTCCAAAGCTTTTCTGCCTGTGGAGAAAATAATATTGTCCAGTCATCTGATTACCGGCACTGGAGCAAATAGGTTTTCCCTGATGCTGATTCATCAGTCATTTTTTTCATGAATTCCTATCTATGGATATATCTTTTGAATAAATCCTAGCCAATACTAGTCACATTCTCATTAGCCCATCTATGCAGCATGCTCACAACATGGCTTGCTAAACTGAACTCTATAGTCATCTCTGGGGAGAAGTATTCATAGCAGCCACCAATTTTTATATATATAACCACATTTACATGTGTGAAACTAGAGTTTACATGATTTAAAAATACATGTTGCAGTATAACAAATTTTTTGTACTTCAATATTCATCATTTATTAACTGAGAAAAAAAATGTGGAGGAAGGAAGGGAGGCAAGCCCCCCAATTTACATTCAGTGACAAAGCAATGTGGGGACATATTGCATATGGTCCAGATCTTGATCTAGGTCACTTCAACAATATCAGCTTTAACTCTGAGTTCCAGGAATAAGTATATTTATAGGAGATTAGTTGCAGGATAATTGTGGTGTATTGTGAATGGTAAATTAAACTGATTAAGCTTTTCATGTAAGAATTTTTCTGGCAGATATTTTTTAAAAAGTACATTCCGGAAAGGTCAAACTTGTGGTTACTGATTTGAAATAATGATATATTTGGGTATATGAATAAATGAGGGACAGTGGTGAGTTATATTTCTCTCTTAAATAGAGGATAGTATAAGAGGATAGTGTATAGTTTACTATAGGTCATTCATGTATTTAAAAAAACAGAGATTGGGGGTTTATTATGTGTTTTTTCCTACTTTTCTTCCATTTGTTGAATGTAAATGTAATTGCACTAAACTAAATATTTTTAATGAAAAATGGAGGAGAGAGCATCACAATGAGGAGCAAAGAATAGTTAGGAAAGCTGACCATCTGTTACAAGGGGTTTTTAGACCATGAGACCATGGACTGGATGATCAAAAAGTCATCATAATGAAATTGTCAAATTATGACTTACTAGTAAAATAAAATGCGTTGTAAACAATTAAAAATGGAGGTAAGATGCCCTTGATGAATATTGCCCTTAAACATTCGGATGCTAATAAAATGTCTTTCATTTTTCTTTAAAGTGACAAATATTCAAAGAAAGAAAGACTATTTTACCAGTTAACACCATACTTCTGGTTCTCATTCCTGTTTGTTAATAGTACTTTAATTTCTCTTCTCCAAGTTTTCACCAATTTTATTTTACTAGAAAAAAATGTTGCAAATCAGACAAATGATGAATAAAAATAGTTTTTTCAGTAAATTCCTTACTATATGACTGTACATTAAACCAATCCCACTTTTAAGACTGCTTTTCCATTTGATTTAGAGAGCACAAAATTGGATGCAAAAAATTACAGTAATATGTCTGAAAATTGAGGAACCATAGTAATAATTTCATTTACCACAACATTTTTAATTTCTCACCCTATTTATTACCTTCCATAAAATAGTCATAGGATATAACATCCAAATAAGCAACACAGTTTATATAGAGACAAATATAAAGAGAGAAAATAAAAAGGAAAGAGGGGAAAACCAGATCTTAGAGCAGACCAACTGAAAAAATATGTATTCCTAAAACAGTATAAGTAGATATAAATGACAAGATAAACATAGTCTTCAGAATCAAATATGTAAAGTAATAGTGCAAATGATAGTTGGCAGTACCTTCTCTAATGAATGTCCTATAAGCTGATAGATAAGATACAATGCAAAGTCCAACCAGCTTCTGGAGACTTAATGTGAGAAACCGGTGGATATGAGTACCCGTAAAATCTCAGGTATAATATGCACCTGTATATAATACACAGGTGTATATTATACCCAAGATTTAGGGGAAAACAAGAGTGCCTGTGTATAATACGCACCATTGTTTTCCTCATTGCTTCAAGAAAAATTTAATGCTGGCACATAAGGTGAAGTGGCACATAAGGTGAAGTGGGGTAAAATTGTGCGTATTATACCTGAGATTTTACGATACTTTTTCAAGAATATTCTGATTGGGAACCACGAGTCAAAACTAGCTCCCCAAATAGATGAACAAAGCACATACTGACATGGATTGCAGTGTGTGTATATAAACCGGGAAAGATAGGAAACCTGATTTGATGAGGCTAACCTTCCTATCTACTGTATATGACAGGTCCAGTGAAGCTGGTTAACCTCCCCACCTGCTATGTTCTCCCTTTCTCATTTTTCTGCTATATTTAGATACTATTGATTTGTTAGAACCAGTATTAATACCCTTTTAGCAAAGAATAACACAGAGAATGATTACAACTTGCTTCAGTGGAGTTAGGGAAACAACCCAATTGCCATTGTCATGTAAGGAAGGAATTTTTCTCATTTGCGACAAAATTGTTAATAGCTACATTTGAGTTTTGTTTGCCTTTCTGTAGCTCAACAAAGACAGTCTGGCAAAAAATGTAAATGTAACTTTTTTTTCCAGCTTCATCATTATTAACCACTTCTACATGAAAGTTAAATACTCTGGGTGTCATGACCGGGGCTCTCGCTTACCTCTGCTGCTCCGTCGTGTGGCCGGATGTGACGTCGCGCTGGGCTGCGGCGTTGTTGCCAGGGACGCTCCGGTTGCTTCCGCTTGGCAGGTATTTAGCATGCCTGCATTCTTTGTCGGATGAGTTAGTATAGTGTCCTTTATGGTGATCTATTCTGTGGTTCCTGCGGCTAATTCTCTTGCCTCTTGTTTAGAGCCTTCCTGTTCCTGAGTCTACTGGCACCTTAGTTATATGATTCTTCACCAGCGCTACTGGGATCCTGTTTGAGCCCACCTGTTCCTGTCTACCTAGACCTCCTCTACCTGTATTATCAGGGTTTCCTGGATTCATCCTGGTCTCCTGTCAGTCTCTGCTTACCTGAATTCTGTCTGTCTCCAGTCTGGGTAACCTCCAGCCTTCTGGGATCCTGTTAGAGCCTACTTGTTCCTGTCTACCTGAGACCTTCACTACCTGAGTGAGTACCCTGTTTTTCTTGGAGATTCATTCCTCCCTGGGGATTGGGAAGTAGAGCTTGGCTGTACATTGTTATCGCGGGCCCCCTTTGGCTCAACCGAAAGGGACCAATCTGGCTTCGCGGCCAGCACCTTTATCCGGCTTTTGCCGCAGCACAACACTGTAAAGTCAACCACCGCGCCCGAGCTACGCCCTCTAGTGTCGCACTCTAGCATCTCACTCCCCAATCTTTTGTTGGAGGAGGCTGACCTTCGGCATTTCGCTTGTAAGGGTTTCTCCACTCAGTCTGTCCATTCTGTCCCAGCGTTGGTTTGCGTGACACTGGGATAGATAATCAATATTCAAAATATCATAGGAGATGCATATCCCAGTATGTAGAAAAGCAATCTAATATGTCCTGGTAAATATATGACCAGTCACTTCTGTATATGTGCAGGATCTGGAATTGAAATCTTGATCTGCACATATAATTTTCAGAATAAATAATATAAAGAAGGATAAAGTTGAGGTTAATGGAAAGAAAAATGCTCTCAATATGCATTTAATTGTGTTCCAATCTATATAGACAGATTGCTAATCATAGTGACAAAGCTTTTTGCATAGACATATTACATTTGAATTGATCCTATGAGTGGTAGGTCTTTGTCTGGGCTGCTTGGTGTGTACAGTTTGTTGTTCCTGCCCTCTGAGTTTTGTAACACTGCCAACACAATTATATGAGTGTCATTACAACAAGGTGCTGTCCTGTTTGCTCAAGTCTTGCTTTCTGACCCAGTCTGTTCATTGATCATTGCAACTGCCAGCTGCCTGCCCTGAGCTGACCTAGTGCTTTATCCAGTCACTCACCTGTCTCAAATGTTTAAACTTCTCAGGACATCTAATGTGGGTCACTTTAATCTACCCTCTGGTTCTGAAAAAAACTGAAGGTGAGCTAAAGTGTTTTTATATATATATATATATATATATATATATTGTGCTGCACCTGCAGTGTTGTTCGGAATTCCAGAAGAAGAAGAAAAGTGCAGTTTTTCCCACTTTTCTCTTATTTAGGCAAAACTTTTCACATATCCATATTCTGGGGGCATAAACTCAAACATTATGTTGTTGAATGTGTTTCTCCTTGCTCAGTCTGTACCCAAATCAATATTTCTTGAATCTAGCCTGTGGGTCTTCAACCCATTCTTGTCCTTGACCTGTCTTGGTGCCATATTGCTATACATTTTGTGGTAGCATTCCCACCTTCTCAAGGCAAACCTGTCACTTAGGTTATCCTGGAGCATTTCTCCAAACAGTATTATTTTGTGTCTCTCAAATGTATGATTTCTTCTGAAGAACTTTGTAGAATCTTTAAGGAGATTTGCAGATTTCATGAAATCATGTTTTTAGAATACATTCTGCAAAATGTTTTGGAATTAAACTGAACTTTTACTCCACCTACCATCCACATTTCAATGTTCAGTCTGAATGCTTGAACCATAATCTTGAACAGTCTTTGAGGTAATATTGCTATCACAGAATAGACAACTGTGACATACTAGTTGCTTTTGCTTAATTCTCCTGCAACTTCTTGTTGCTGGACTTCCTGGGATGCTCTGCATATAATCCTCAAACATCTGCTGTTCAGACACAACAAGAAGGAACACTGTTAGGTGAAAAGATGGATAATTCCTTAGTGGAATTATAGCAAGCAACCTGGAACATTATTCTTACTCCTCAAGTCTGTCACAAGCAGTCAGCCAAGAAGATGGTCCTGCTCATGTGTATGACCTGTGGAGACATAGTGTGGCTCTTCACCAAGAATATCAATTTTCACTAACCATTGGACAATCTTTTTTCTTGTTTCACAGGATCATTCAAAGTTCTGCATTGCATCGACCTCATAATTTCATGTACTTTCTATGTGTCTTTGCTCAAGCTTTGCACCTGAAGCCACTTTCTGCACTCTTGACCCCTTTCCAGCCCCAGTTATTGTTGAAGGTCATGAAGAATTTATCATCCACAGTATCTTAGATTCTCAGATGTCCACATGGTCCCTCCAGTACCTGGTTAACTGGAAGGGTTATGGCCCTGAAGAACTTTCCTGGGTCCCAGACTCTAATGATCATGCTGCTGCTCTTAAGAACACTTTTCATCAGGAATTATGTGCCAATCTGAGGATGTCTGTGGACTGGGGGTAACATGAGAATCAAGCCCAGACAATCCTTGTCTGTTATTACCTGTGCCCACCTATAGCCTTCCAGACCAGACAATTCTTATCTGCCCAAGACTGATCTATGTTGTGCTCACCTGCAGAACTCCAGCCCAAAACAATCCTCGTCTGTCAAAATCTGTGCACACATGTAATAACTCAGACACACCCACTGGGAATATTTAATAGAGCTGCGCCTATTGCTCACTTGTTTTGTTATCCTGTTATCTCCAGTTTTGTGTCCTGATCTGGCCTGTTTCCTTGCCCAGTCCCTGTTCTGACCAAGCCTGTTTCCTAACTATTGCTATTGTCAGGTGCCTCATTATCACTATTGCTGCCTATCCTGACCGAGCCTGTGTTTTGACCATTGCTCTTGCCAGCTGGCTTTCCTAACCCATCCTGTCCTCTGGCTACAGTTGCTTTTGTGTCACAGTCAAAGATCTACCACATCTGTGTTGAGTATCTACTACTTCTTTGTTTAGACAAGGGATAGATCTTTCTTTCATGTTCCAGCCCTTTACGTGACCTCATGACTCCACTGTCTATTGTTTCAGTGATACTGCTGCCTTAATCAGAGGTGTCAAGGCTAACAGCTCAAATGGAGGTATGTGTTATAGTCACTCCCCTGACTCAATTGGCAGTTGTTCAGACTGCATCAGTTGAGATTCTCATACTGTTTCAGATAGTGATGAAGGTGGGTATCTCTCCAGGTGAGACACAAATGAGTGGTTCTTCAGTCCAGCCTAGCCTCTGCATAATGAGTCCCTCTGCCTGCTTAGACAAGAGTGTGAAACAAGACCAGACAGGAAGCACTGGGGATCTCCATTTAGACCATTCTTCTGCTACTCTGCTGATCTGCTCAGGCTCACCTTGGCTTGATTTCCAGGTCTGTTACCAGGGAGAGATAGGTTGCTATCAATAGTTGCCCTTTAATGTAGGGAAATCAAAATTTAAAAGACTTTGATCAAATAGGGTATGTTATTTCAGCACATAGGAACACTGTACACTATATACTTCAAATATGTTCTATATGATATTAATTAAGAAGTGTTTTAATTGTGGAAATTAACTTAATTAATAGGATTTCCTCTAAAGTCCCTTCAATAACGTTCATGAAATTTTAGCATGTATTTATTTCAGTCTTTAACCAGCTTTAAAATGATTTTATTTTAAATAAGCATTTTAAAGGCATCCTTTATCATAAGGGAAAGATTTATGCTTCAGCTGAGTTTAATTAAATTACCTCCCTTATTTCGGGAATAGATTGCTTTAAATTACAGCAACAGCTAAGGTTATTTTAGATTCGCTATGGAGTTAGTAAGTGGAAGGTTTTCCGCTGACCTCATTTAGAACGATGGAAGATGGCTATTCCATGTCTATTAATACTTCAATAAAATTTGTCTTTTATGGTCATCTGAAATACTTGTCACATTTAAACCTGCATATTAATTGGTTGATAATGAGCTGCTAAAGCCAGTTCTCTACAGGTATGCTGATCAATTGAAGGGAAAACAGAAAAGATAAGTCCATTTTCTTATTGTATCTATAATTAAAAAGTGATTTATGCATTCTAATAAAGTGCATTCATTGATCCTCCCCAAATGTATGGTTTCATTTACAACCTTTTAAATCATAATAATTTCCATTTGTATAACAATGATTTTCTTAGGCAGTTTTGCCTTTTATATATTATAGTTAATTGAGACTGGACAAATTTGCAGGGATGAATCTTTAATCTGAAATGAAAAGTTTTGCTTCTTTGAAAACTATTTATATAGTATAATGTTAAGTAAGTGTTCTTTTGTATAAAGGTAAGGTGTAGCAATTGTGAGGCAAACCAACTGCACCTTAAATCAATAGTAGTATATCAAAATAAATCAAGCCTCAATTAATCTTCATCGTTGTCAGGCCATGTAGCTATTTAGTATGATACTGTCCAATGTATAGTTAAAGAGTAATTTAATTTAATTGAATTGAAGTATCCACTCCCGCCCCTTTTACCAACATAACACTGCACAGCAAGACCATCCACCTGCATGGCAGCGAGGAACAATCTACTGTGAGCATAAGTAAAAAACCTGCCCTCCTTTGTCAAGGGGGGCAGAATTTTCTTTATGCTCACAACAAGGAGATTGTCCCTGACTGTGACTTGTCCTGTCCGGTGAAAGGATTCCATATCTGAGGGGAGGCAGGTTAGAATGGGTAAAAGGGGCAGGAGGGGAATAATTTGTTATTCAATTACTCTTTAAAGGGATAGTAATATTTACAGATAGACAAAAAAAGATGTTGTAGGGTTAATCCTTCTATGTAAAACATGGGAACTCCCATTGCTGATAGTTGTTTTATTAAAAAGTTATTAGAGCTCAAACGCGAATTTTTTAGGTGCCATATCACAGTGGCCTGAAATTGTACAGTGGCACTGTTTCTACACCATCCTATGGACAGCTCTGGTCAGTTGACCATAAATCTCCATAGGATGGTTTAGCATCAGCGCCACTGTACAATTTCAGGCCACTTTGATACTGCACCTAAAACATTCACGTTAGAGCTGTATTCACTTTTGAATAAAACACATTTCAACGGTGGGACTACCCTTATAAACACTAAAATATATATATTTTTGCATATTACTTATTACTATTCCTTTTACTACACATTGGACAATATTGTAATAAAGCTTTACATGGCCAAACAGCTATGAAGATAAATCAAGGCTTCATTTATTTTGATATATTATTTTCCCTTTAAGGGATAAATTAAAAAAAGCACAACATTCCCATTTATTTAAATTGGGTTTTTAACACTTTGATTGCAAGAAGGGGTCTCCAACATATTGCTTCACAAAGTGTTGGATATCACACTAGCATTCATGGTCTTAACAACAAAACTGAAATCAGTGGGGATTTGTATGTATGCCCTATTGTGCAGTTGACTGGTTTTAGAATTTCTCCACTTGATATCCTTATTCCTAACGGCTATTAGATGCTTATTTGCAAAATTATGGAAAGCATCTACAGATCCCTCTCTTAATCTCATGTTTACTCAAATTTCCCACTTTGAATTAATGGAAAGGTGAACTGCCACCGGCATGGTACTCTCCAGAAGCATACTGAAATTTGAGGTATATTTGAACTGTTATGTGACTGTTGAAGTTCAGACCTGTGATTCCTTCCCTTTAATCTCATGGACTAGATTGCAGGTTGTGACTTCTTCCTGTTTCCCTGATCCCCCTCTAATATGCCCCCCCCCCTTTTTTTTTCTTTCTTTGTTTTTGTGTGGGTATGCGCACAAATATGGATATTGCTGAAACTTTCTCAAAAACAATGTTTTGATGATTTGTTATCTTTCGGTGTTTCCAATGTCATGACCTTTTTCCCATGAATCAGTTGGTATTATTTTTATCCTCCAATCTCATGCCTGTAAAATTATTAATACAAATAATGTTTTTAGAAAAAAGAATTGCTTTACTTTGTATACATAAGGCCCATTTACTAAAAATTAAACTGTCATCTTTAACCCCTTAAGGACCGGGAACATCTGAGGTCATTTTCCCTTAAGGACTGGAGCAATTCTGACCTTTTTGACTATGTCTTTTTTCAACAGTGTTTTCCCTCTAGGCTTTTATTCCACCCCCATAAATTATATACTGTTTTTTTTAAGCACAAATAGGGCTTTCATTTGATACCCTATTTATATGGATAAAAAGGTAAAAAAAAAAAAACATTTTTGATTTTTCTCTTGGGATCAATTGGCCACAAAGGGTTAAATTTTTATGGAGACTGCATGAAAAGTATGACCGGTCAGTCATACCTACAAAATGCGCAGTTTAAAGTGGCCACTGTCCCCCCTGGGTGAAAATCCTCATGTCCCTTTTTCCCACCCTATTTTGACACTATTTTGTCCCTGACATTTGGTGGTGTATATAAGTGTATTACATGGCTGCATAACAATCACACTTGCAATATTGTTTAATTATATATTTTTTTTTAAATAAAAAATTTTTGTTGTAAAAAAAAAAGTGTGTTGTGTTTTTTTGTTTTTTTTTAAAGTGTATAGTTGCAGGTCAAAAATTGACCTGCATTTAGCCAGCCTCCTGCACCAGCAGTGAAGGGGTTAATACCCCCAGCTGCTGTATTTTTTTAACCACTAGGTGTCTCCCGTCTACTTCTGTCTCCCTTACTTTGATAGCAAGGAAGACAGAGGCAGACGAGACAGGCACAGACAGCATGCTTTGCATGCTGCCTCTGTCTGTCACTATGCCGGTACATGTGATCGCTGCTACGGCGATCACATGAACTGGCACAAGCAGGAAGGGCTGAGACTGAACGCCCCAGTCTCGGAGCGCTCAGTCTCAGCCTGGAATTAATGCCTCCGTGCACGCTGCTATCATTTAAGCCATGACGGTCCTGCACCATCATGGGTCATTAAGGGTATAACAACCCATGACGGTGCAGGACCGTCATGGGTCCTTAAGGGGTTAAACTACTGTGTTATCTATTTTCACTTGTTAATATAGTAGGATATGTTTAAGTGCCTGACATAGTTAAATTGTCTACCGACCAACAGAATAAAATGTCTAAGTCAGTATTCAAAAGCCCTACTACTTCCAATGAAGTAGTTCTTTTTCTCTTTTAGCTCTGCTGAAGAGCCTTCGGCAGTCCCGGGACCAAATTCTCCTGCAGTCAGCTAGAGAGCTGATGTCAGGGAAAGGGGAGGGAGGGGGAACTTTAGTGATGAATATCTCTCCAACCATAAAGGTTGGAGAGATGGGACTGGGGGAATTTAGTTTAATTTTTCAATACCTACAAGATTCATTTTTTTGTAAATTGGCAATACTATCCCTTCAAGACCACACAGCTCACAGTAAGGGACAATCTTCTTACTGTGAGAACAATGAAAACCCTGCCCCCCTTAACAGGTTTTTCCCTTATGCTAATTGAAGATTGTCCCTCTCGGCAAGTTATCTGGACACCACCTTTCTGTTCTGAGGCGAGCAGTGTTACATCAATAAAAGGAGTGGGAGAGGATACTTTCTCATTCAATTAATCTTGAGCTAAAACTATGGAAGTATTGAAATAACACTCTCCAAAGCCCAAGTACTATGAAGATTAATTGGAGATGCTTTTATTTTGAAACATTACTATCCCTTTAATTTCCCAAAACGCAACTAAATAGCACCAATAACGGGAACATCAAAAGAAAAAAGTTAACAATCTGCGCCTGAGATACTTTCAAGCGCTGATTGTTAGCTTATCTGTGTTATACTTACCTGTTATCCACTGTCCTTCTTATACCTTCTTTCTTTCTCTAATGTAACGTTTTTTTAAGACACTCAGACCAGGGGTGAGATAAAACACAGTTTATTGAAAGAAAAATAAGGCAAATGATCGCCCTCTACAGGCAACACAAAATAATAGCAAGACAGTAATAAATATGCCCCCACAGGCCCAGTATACAGAAATAAGAGTATTACATATACTGTCTCAGGACAGGCACATGAGAGAAACCCCAATAAGGGTTAAATGTATAGATGAACAGTCTCAGTTGTGGAGTTTGGCACGCCCAAGGTGTTAATTGGAAGCAGTAAGTGTAACTGGAATCACACTTATAGTACTGAGAGATGCTACTGCTAAGCCATGCGTGACCAGAGGTAATATCAGCAGCACAGTACCCAGAATAGCCCCCACGGACGTAACCAAGGGTACGACTGACACTGCAAGTGCTTGAGTAGTTAGCCCCCACGGGCGTCACCACAGTATGACCTGAATTGCAAGAGCTGCAAATAGCCCCCATGGGCGTACAACGGAGACCAGCGGAACAGAGGTAATGAGCCAATAGCCCCCACGGGCGTAACCTTGTCAACCTGCAAGAACTTTGAGCCAATAGCCCCCACAGGCGTAACAACGGACCACATATGCTGCAACGGAGAAGCCAGTAGCCCTTCACCCTCAGTACATTAGCTTGTGCCTTCAGCCTCAATGGTGTTAATGTAAACGTTAGAGCCAAATAGCGCCCTACCGGAACTGTTACCGACAGCACTACTCTGCAATGGTGTATTGAGCTGTCGACCAACCAGAGCATAAGTGACCAGCTCAGCAGAAGTAATGCAAGAGGGAGGCTCTATACCAGTGAAAGAGGCTAGCGACAGGTAATGCGGCACAGCAAGGGTTAAATGCAGCTTTTACGGATCGGAGGCTCAGAGAAGTGTGTAAGTCCTGCAAGCGATACGGAGGCTCAGGACAGCAACACAGCTCTGCAGTCAGGTAATACTCAGCACTGGGAGCAAGCAAGCCCGGACAGGCGCAGGTCACACGATCAACCAGGCAAGCGGCAGTGGCGGAATAAGGATGTCGCCACAGCGACAACTGGAGAGGAGCGCAGGAACTAGCTGGACACCGAAACAGTCAGTAAACAGGTCACGTAGCAGGAAGTCAGCCAAGCCGGGTCGGTTCACGGAGAGGGTACTCATACAAGCCGGGTCAATCACAAGCAGGAACGTCAGCCAAGCCGGGTCGGATCACGGAGCGGGTAGTCAGACGAGCCGGGTCAATCACGGGCAGGAACACAGGAACGTAGTCAGGACGGGCCAATTCAGTACACGGAAATCCGGAACACAGGAACTCAGCAGCAGCAACACTGGCTCTGAAACACCACGAAAGGGCACCTGACAAGTGTCACGGTCAGGCATAAAAAGGTCACCAGGGGCGGGCCAAACCAGTATAGCGAATCAGCATACACCACAAGCGAGAGTGACAGAAAGGATCACAGGCACTGTGATATCTAATCGTCTTTCTTCTCTCTTCCCTCTTCTCCATCTTTTCCGTCTTCTGTTTTCCATCTTATCTTAATAAACCTGTAAAATCAAAAACAGAGCCATAAATAAATATTCTTTAAAAAGAACCCGTACATCTATGCATAGTTTAACCCCTTGAGTGCCAGAGGGGTATGCAATGCATTGCAGAGCAATGTGCTGCATACCTCTCTGGTGCTCAGATGGTTACGATATGCAGAGGTGTGTAGGTCAATAATATCAAACATGACCAAAGTTCCCAAGAGCAGTCTATCCATTAAATATGTAATCAAATTCCTGCAAAAAAATTGTCCAAATAAAAATATATGTAATTTTCCCTTTCTCCGCCGCTATTGGCAGCGGAGGAGAATTGCAAAGGGAGCACCCCCAGTACCTTATGGGCCAATGCCCATTCCATTGTGAGGGAATTTGAACAGAGATTGCCTTTTTATATGGGCAGTCTTTGTTCAAATTCCCTCACAGTCATTGGCTGGGATGTGTGCTTAAGCACCTCCCAGTCAATCAGCTTCAAGAAGGTTCCTTCGATCCACTGCTCAAAGCTGGTTGGCTAGGAGGTGCGTAAGCACACATCCCAGCCAATGGCTGATGATGGACACATATTTAATGGGGACGGCTCTTGGGAACTCTGGCCATGTTTGATATTATTGACCCACATCTCTGCGTATCTTAACCCCTTTGAGCCCCAGAGAGGTACGCAACACAAACATACCTAGCAAATTATAATATAGGATGGCAATCTTTTTTTTTTTTTTTTTTTACAGGTTTAATGAAAAGAAGATGGAAGAAACAAGAGAGAAGAAAGAAGAAGAGAGAACAAATAAGATGGACAAAGAAGATGGATAGTAGTTGACCAGGATACCGAAGACTCCACTGGGCATCAGGATTAATGGTAAGTGGTACTTTTCAGGTGCTGTTTCTTTGTAACTTACATGGGTTAACCCTATGAGCGTCAGTGGGGTAAGTATACCGCACTGACACACATAGGGCTAGATTTAAAGGCAACCGTTAAACCAGCCGCTAAGTGAAAAAGGCACATCGCTCGCAAATAATACAGGAGTTACGGCAGATTCAATAGCTACTCTACGAGAATAGCTATTGAGCGTAGGTACACAAAAAACACGTAACACAAAAGCCGTTGTCGCTCATGTTAATGCACAACGGGCGGCCAAATCACACAATAACAGCGCTCAAAACAACATCTAACCTAACGGCTGCCGTTGTCTAGCAACCATGATTGATGCCAAAACAAATTCAAACACACAGCCAATCACAAAGCCCCAATGTATCAAATAACTTCAAATACACCTATATATACCCAAAAATAACCGTCACACACTGTCTGTTATCGAGTTCTTCAGAGCCAGATATCAGGACCCAGGAGCGGAGGATAGTGATTAGAGAGAGGGAGAGAGGCGCGTTCATTGGAGGTAGAGGAGTTTTGCAGTTTGGAGAGAGGAGAGAGGTGCACTAAATATACACATATCACACTTTTGCACATATCACATACACACATACAAACACAAACACATACACATACATACACATAGTCCTTTTATTTTATAACACCTTACCCATTTTACATTTTATTTTGACAGTGTGAATCTGGGAGTGAAAGTGTGTGACAGAGAGTGACTGGATCGAGTGTGTCTGTGAGGGCCTGTGGGAGTGCCTGGGTGTGACTGGGTGAGTGATGGCCAGGAGAGGAGGACAGGAGAGAGGGATGGGGAGAGTAGTGGAGGAGGAGGAAGCTCAGGAGGGGATCCCTCAGCAGAGCAGGGGTGGCAGAGGGAGATCTGCAGGGCGGAGGGGGACCCGGCCCACAAGAGCAGGCACACAAAGAAGAGGGACAGAACCTGCAGTGGGACGAGGGGTAGTTGCTGGGGAGCACCCCACACAGTCAGGGTCAGACCAGGCAGGGCACTCCGGCTCTGAATCCTCCCATGCCGGAGCTGATGAGGGCAGGATCAGGGATCCCAGATATACTGAGGAGGAGAACACGGCTCTCGTGGAAGCTGTCCTGGAGAGGCAGAGTGTTCTCCACCCGACGGCAAAGGTCCCTGGCCTGGCAGCGAGGAGGAAGGCAGCCTGGAATCAGATCTGCAGCCGGGTGAACGCGGTGGCAACATGCAGGCGGGACGTGGAGTCTGTGAAGAAGAGATGGAGCGACTGCCAGAGGGTGGTCAAGAACAAGATGTCTGACATGGCCAAGCAAGCCCGAGGCACCGGAGGTGGCCCGTCTGTGCCCATCACATTCTGCGGCTGGGAGGAGATGGTGCGGCAGAACATGTCCCCGACCATGATCGAGGGGGTCGTGGGAGGAACTGACACTGGGGATGAGAGGAGCCTCCACACTACCGGTAAGTGCAACACTACAGAACAACACACTACAGCAACCAACACCAGCTGCACACACAGTCCCACCTCAACACATGTCCATCACTCAGCCATACAACTGCACCAACACAGCACCATGAGGGTTAAAAAAAGGACACAACACCTGGACAAATGGCAACGTCCAACTTGGGACAAACCTGTCAAAGTCCTACTTCAACCCTCCTGTCGCTGTGCTCATTACACACAATACACAAACCTTCATGTTCAAAATGTCGACTGTCATAGATCATCACTGTTCACACACAATGTCACCCATGTCCCCACCCCCACCCTAACCCCTTGAGTGCTAGAGGGATCATCAATGCATCGATCAACAATGCATTGGCAACCCCTCTGGGACTCAAGGGGTTAACCTTACAACAAACAAGTCAATAGGACAACGATCACATGCTACACAGGGGACATTCACTAAGTGGTGACAAACAGATGGTGGACACAAAGTAACCCTCACACACCCTCACTTCACCAGTACCAGTGTTAGTGCATGGAGAATATGCCAAAACAAGAATCAAGTTCATAGGGTCCCATTGTACAGACTCCATGGAAAACACTGGAAATGGGGAAAGGAGAAGTCACCATCATGTTCACTTCATCAGTTCAACATCACCGCTTACAGAATCACAAAAGGGGGCATCAGATCACACATCACAGTGTCAAACAGAATAAATGCTTGTAGGTGCAACACACAGGCCGAAAACTATTTTACAGAATTCAAGCTGGAGAAAGTAGGCATTGGTGTTGTGGCTGCAATCATTTACTCTGACTTGAAATTACATATCCCATATCTGATTCCCACATGGATCCACAGGGGTGCTGATGCCATGGATGGATGGTACACCAGCATCTCTATGCAGGATACATATGGGAAACAAATAGCAAACATTGTACCTTGGTCACCAACAGGCCATGACTGATGGATATCTAGGACTGAGTACGGTTGCCTCACACAGAAGGATGGATGGGCTCATATACAGAGAAAAAAACAGGCCTCAATCAAAGATATCCCTCACTACTGGCTGGATTGTTGCCCTTAGGATTCAAATGTTACTAAATATGTTCCAACATGATGTGAACACAGAGATCACTTCACTGGATGTGATTGCCTTACTGGCCAGATATGTGCACCCATCACAAATCAACATACATTGCTACCATCCAAATACACATACATAGTATATCACACTCTACGTAAATGGGATATACGAGGTATGTTCATATCCATCATATCAATACAATGTCTTGTTGGATGGGTGCACATATATAGCCAGGCAATCACACCTAATGAAATGCTCTCTGGCATCACATCTTGGAAGGATATTACTGTATCCATATGAAGGGTACATATCCACATACATATATGACCATTTCTACTTGTGTGTAACTGTAATGGGATAGCAATGGGTAATGTCATCATGATGTCATATCATTGCCATCGTTAACAGATGTGTCTTGATCTAAGTCCCATCCCTCCAACACTCATGGTTATACAGATATTGCTCTATGTGACAGGTGAAGATATCCATCATTTGACCACACGGAGGCTCTTCAGCAGAGCCAAAGTCGCAACATATCGAGAGAAATACCTCTTTGGAATGGTCCACAGAGTGTGCTTGTAAACCATGCACACCCTGTACACCATTCCAATTATGTATTGTTCTCTAAATGGGTTGATTTGGGCTCTGCTGAAAAGCCCTCGTGTGGACAAATGACTGAAATCTCCATCTGTCACATAGAGCAATATCTGAACAACCATGAGGGTAGGAGGGATAGGACTAACAGAGAACAACATCTGTTCCCACAATGTCTACAATCTGACATCAAGGTGGACTTAACCTTTGCCATCCCCCTGGAGGGATAGCCATCCCTACAAGTTGTGAAGACAAATATATGTTGTTGGATCCCCCCCCCTCCGAGTTAAACAATGGTATTCCTACTGATGAAAGGTGTGTTGATGCAAAAGGTATCACAGCTCAGACATGGATATGTCAGGGGCAATATCCCAGTGGCCTGATATTGTACTGTGGTGCTGTTACTACACAATCATATGGACAGCTCTGGTACAGGGACCAGATATCTACATGGGAGGGTGTAGCAACAGCCCCACTGTACTATTTCTGGACACTGTGATATTGCACCTCAAAATGAAACCTTCACCCGTAATAACTCAAACAACACCTTTCAGCAGTGGGAGTACCCTTGTTTACCCAGGGGGATTAACACAAACACATATATTTTTCTTCACCACATATCAAAGTAGAACTGTCTCCACAAACATATGGCTAAGGTCACTAATCACAACATCTGCTTCCTCCACACAGCTTACGGCCGTCAAGCCCAGCGGGAGACAGTGGAGGAGGCTATGTCACCCCCCAGTGAGGAGGACACAGAGGAGGGGACCAGCCGGTGGTCACCTTACCCACCATCACCATCCCCTCCAACACAGGCTGCACCACCACCTACTGCACCCCTTCCAGCTGCACCACCACAGGCTGCACCACCCCTTCCAGCTGCACCACCACAGGCTGCACCACCCTTTCCAGCTGCACCACCACAGGCTGCACCACCCCTTCCAGCTGCACCACCACAGGCTGCACCACCCCTTCCAGTTGCACCACCACAGGCTGCACCACCTCTTCCAGATGCACCTCCCCAGTACAGTGGCTGGATGCCACAGGAGGAGAGGTGGACATATCCATCCACCTCCACCAGCTACTACCCTCCATCAGCAGCACCACCACCACCAGGGAGACAATGGCTGCCAGGGACAGTGGCCACAAACCAATATGGCCCATATTCCTCACACATCAACCCACCCTCCTGGATGGCTCCACAACATGCCCCAAGGTATGATCCCAGGTGGGGTCCCAGCACCTATCAGTGGCCACCATATGAGCCTTGGCCACTGGACTACCCACACCTGGGCCTGATTGGTGAGCCCCAGCACCCCCTACCCAGGGACATATTCACACCTCCACCAGCACACACATCTTTGGGCAGCTCTGCATCACTTGATGTGGTGGGCATATGCCCATCATCTGCACCAGCCACTCCAACAGCAGCCACAGCACCCTCAACAGCAGCAGAGAAGGAAAGAGCACCCTCAACAGCAGCAGAGGAGGAAAGAGCACCCTCAGCAGCGGAGGAGGAGGAAAGAGCACCCTCAGCAGCAGAGGAGGAGGAAAGAGCACCCTCAACAGCAGAGGAGGAGGAGGAAAGAGCACCCTCAACAGCAGCAGAGGAAACAGCAGCACCAGGGACACCGGGCACATCCACCTCCAGCACCGCACGCCTCACAGGCATGGAGGCGGAGTGTATGGCCCTTCAAAGAAGACTACTCCGGTCAAGCAGAAGAACAGACAGCAACATCACCAGGAGCAGGAGGCAATCCAGGAGGAACATTGCCCAACTGGAGACCAGAATCCAAGCTCTGGAGTCGGAGGTGGCCAGGGGGAACACACTACTCCACCAGCTCAGGACTGGTCTCATGAACATGATGACACAGGTCCTTGTGGAGTTAAGGGAGATCAACCGCAGAGAGAACCTGAGGATGGAGAGGGCGAACTTGCGTTCCACCGAGGGGTCTACTGCAACCACCACACCCTCCAGTGTTACCCCTGAAGCAACACCTAGGGGACAGAGGGTTACCAGGAGATCCACAAGGGCATCCACCTCTGGCACCCAGGCTAAGGCCCCCCACCCAAAGAAGAAAAAATGAAAGGCCCAACCTGTTAAGTTTCCCCTCAATAAAGAAAACATTTTTTTTTAATTCCAGTCTGATCTGTTGTGTCTTCAGTTATGGATTGGGTGGCAGGGTTGTCTCCAATGCATTGCCATACAATGCAGTGAACACAACCTCTGCCTGGGTGAAATGTTTGTGGGATGCTACAGCATGGGTTCACACACACACACCGTTGTACAAATTCAACTGGAAATACATCCCTGGAGCCATATAACACCACTGCGTTGTTGTGTGTTGAATTTGAACAACAAAACATACCCCTTAGCACAAGAAATGGTACAACATTGAACATTCGTCTACATCATATTTTGTGTTTAACCCTGAGAGTGCCAGAGTGGTAGGTAACGCATTGCAAAGAAATGCGTTGGGGACCACTCTTACACTCAGTGGGTTAATGGGATAACCAGACAAACAGCTCTGTGACTTAGCAGGGACATTACAAGCAGGACAGATAAATGGGACATGTATCCATATTGTCTTGGATTCACACACACTCATTGTGCAACTGACTTACTGGGGAAGCCAATGTTTTTAACCTAGGATTTCAATGTGTAGCACACACATTGATATCCTGGGGTGAGCATTGGGGTCTCCAGTAAGTTGAGTTGCTGTTTCCCTAAGGGTGTAACAGACTTCACCAGTGATAACACATGTCCACTTAGTCTGTTTGTTCGTTGATATAGCCCATGTACTGAGATATGTCAAAGTGGAGCAAAATCTCAGAACATGGATTATACTGAGCAATACAGATACTGTGGACAGGTATTCACTGTGGAAGTATGTCCCCTGTATCACCTCTTTATCACTCCCACTACACATTGGTGCATACTGTGATACATCACAGAGTCCACTCACTGGCAAACAAGTGGTGGACTCCTGTGATGTGGGTGATGCCTTTCCATGTATGGGGGATACTCTACCCTGGGTGTGGTAACGCATTGACAAATGTGTTCTCAAATATATCCTCCTACAGACACAGATAGAATGGTGATGGTTCATCTTTATTGTGTCTCAAGGTACATTAGAATGTACATGTGTTTTGTGTGTGTATTGCCTATATGCATTGAACACCTGTATGAGAACACTAAATGTACTTTGAAACTAAATCGTACTACTTCAGTAACACTGCTGCCCAGCTCATGTGTTGTCCACAAGGTTTGACAACTCTGTAGCTGAGCATCCTAACTGTACAGGTTATAACACTCAAGAATTAGTGTTTTCTGTGTCTCTATGAGAATGTTCCAGTAGAGGTTTGTGTGAACCTCAGGTCAAACTTTGCATCACCAACAACATCACCATAAACAGCAAGGGGTGATCTTCATGAAGGTGTTGTCAAGACATCAATGCAGTCACATAGAAGATCTTCAGTTCAAGGATGGATCATGTTACGGATGCCTGTGGAAGAAGAGGACAGGATTTGGAGCAGTAGACCTGAACTGATCATCAAGCAACAACAATTTATTCTTTTTAATCCCCTCAATTTTCACAGTTACAGGTGAGTACACAAACCATTGCTTGACAATGTGTTGTGTACTCATCTGTAACCAATTCTGTGGGTAACTAAGGACATGTGCACCAGCCCTATGGATATGTGCCCCTGACATGTATACACACATTAACAAGTGTTCTGAGAGCTCCATGGAAGTAATGACATTGTGCTGTCACTGTGAAAGTGACAGTGGCAGCCCAATGTCATTTGTTCCATGGAACTGTTAGGACATATTTGTTGATGTGTGTATTCATGTCAGGGGCACATATGTCTGCACACTCACAGGTCAGCATGGAGTCCCTGGTAATCTGATCTACGTCTCATGACCACTACATTGTGTGACAATACCACTGTACATCCACCCCTCTGCTGCTCTTCTCAGCTCTGGCACAGTACAGGTCCCATAATGAGTCTAATGTCCCTTTAACCCCTGATGTGCCTGAGTATTATCCAATGCATATCATTAGATAATACTCTTTCGCTACTGGGCTAGCATGGTTGTTCAGGCTATAATCATGGCATATCCAGTTAGTTGCTGTCAATCAAGCCGTGTAAGGTGATGAACATGGGAAATATGTTGTGCCTTGTTTCTCCTGGGGGTGTGCGTGATATCCTTGGGGTCTGTATGTCAACGTGGAGACTGGAATGGAGGATGGCTTTTGAGTCCACACACACAATTTGCCACGTCCACTGCCAGTGCAGTGCTGTGTCACTGTTCCTGTGGGGTGAGACAGAACAAAATATGCAGTGTGGTTAGTGTCACAGGACTGATTGGGGACTTGCATGGATTGTTTGCATGTGTGTGTTATACTCACAGGTGAAGTGTTCCGTGATGAGCCTGTCTCTGATCTGTGCCCCTCTCATGGTCTCCTCCACATGCCCGATGTCCATGGCCACTTCCTGTATGGGGGGATCTGGGATGTGCTCCAGCAGCCTGGTGTCCACTGCGATGTTGTGCAGTATTGCGCACGCCACAATGATGTCACACACCTTAGCCGGTGCATACTGCAGTGCTCCCCCAGAGTGGTCCAGACATCGGAATCTTGACTTGAGGAGGCCAAATGTTCGCTCAATGGCATTCCTCGTTCTGGCATGAGCCTGGTTGTACCTTTCCTGGGCATGTGTTTGGGGATTGGCCAGAGGGGTCAGTAGCCAGGACTTGCATCCATAGCCAGCATCAACTGTGTAACGTGAGTGAGACAGGGAGCACATGTTGTGTGAATGATGTTTTGTGTGGTGAACGTAGTAGCTGTGGGTCAGGTGCATGCTGAGCAGCGTGGTGTGTACGCCTGTGAATGTGATGTGATTTTGTTTTGTGAACTCACCCACTAGCCATCCCCCTGTAAAGGTTCCATTCTCAAAATCTCTGTGGACTGAGGAGTTTTGTAGAATGTATGCATCATGTGAGCTGCCAGGATATTTTGCACAGACATTCATGATCCTCATGTTGCTGTCACACACCATCTGCACATTGATGGAGTGGAAGTTCTTCCTGTTGATGAATAGCTGTGCGTCACGTGCTGGGGCCTTAATCCGGACATGGGTGCAATCTATAGCACCCATGACCCTGGGCATGCCTCCCCTTGCGTAAAAGGCCTGCTTGACATGTATCCAGTCCATGTCGGTGGTGGGAAAATGTATATAGCTACTGGCCTTGCTTTTGAGGGCTGGCAGGACCTGGGCCAGCACTCTGGAGAATGTGGCCTGTGACATGCCAGATGCGTAACCCTCAGTGGACTGGAAGGCCCCGCTTGCCATGAAGTGTATGGCACAGAGTAGTTTCTGCAGGCCAGTTAGGGCATGGTTGTGGATGTAGATGGGATCCACCTGCTCCTTGATGACCTCATACAAGGCAATGATGCTGTCAGGCCTCAACCTGTAGCGATCAATGACCTCGTCATCAGTCATTCCAAAGAGGGTGACCCTTGGGCGTTATACCCTGGGCCTTGGTGGTCGTCTATACATCCTGTGCCCTCCAGGTGGGGATGGACTCCTGTGTGGCTGCTGAGCCAGAGCCTCCTCACTTGCAACAGGTGAAGGCTGTTGATCAGGCGTGCTTGGAGGTTGCTGATGTTCCCTGGCTCTCTCCCTTGCACGCCTTCTCCGCAGTCTTCGCAACAATATGTAACCCAACATACTGTTTGCTTTCTCTATCTGTCTCTATCTGTCTCTCTCTCTCTACCTCTCTCTCTCTCTCTCTCTCTCTCGCTATCTCTCTCTCTCCCTCCCTGAGTGGAAAACAAGCCACAAGTGAGCGTGTTGAGTTGTCCCTTTAAGTACTTGCTAGGGCGTTGTGTAGGTGTGGTGATGAGGTGAGTGCTGACCAATGGAGAGTTGTTTTTGTCCAGGTAAGTGTTTGCAGGTGTGTGTGTGTTATAAGATGTGGTGTGTTGTGCTTGTTCTGTGTGTGCCGTTTGCGGACGTGCAGTTGTGGGGTGCAGGTCGCGTGTTGATGTTGCCCAGGTGAGCTTGTATTTGCAGGGTCCGCTTTGTGTGATGACCCCCATTGTTCCGTGCCATGTTGTGTTGTTTTTTTGTGTGTCGTTGTCCCTGTGGTGTTGGTTGTTGTTGTGTGTGTAGTGATTTGTGTTGTGTGTACATGTTTTTGTGTTGTTTTGGCATTGCACGGGTTAATTTTCCCATTTACATGGTTGTGCGGTAAGCCTTTTGTGTGTTTTCCTCTGTAACGGGTGTTTTGTTTTGGCCGTTAAGTGTCTAACGTGTGAGAAAAGTGGGTCTTAACTTTTAGCCGTTAGGTGTGTTTTATTTTCAGCCATTATCAGTACCGCAAGCCTTTGAATAGCTCTGGGGTATGTTGTTGAATGCGTCTGAATGCACGTAAGTGTATCGGCCGTTAGGATTCTGCAACTGCCGTTAGCTGTTCTTTAGACGGATCTTTGAATTGCAACATGACACTTAACGCACCCGTTAGTGATTTTTTTTGCTAACGGCTGCCTTTAAATCGAGCCCATAGGGTTAATTCTACTAACTTTGGACACATTTTGGGTGCAGTTTGTATGTATTGATATGGGGCTTAGGACCCCATAAAATACATCCACTGCTACTTTCCTGGGGTAGTCCTAAGTAGCAGTAGCCAGTTCCTGTGCACTAAGATTTTTATCTTCAATTAAATAAATCATAAGATACATACACCAGCGGTCCTGAAAAAAGATTTGGAGCAGACAATTGGCCCTCTCCTGCTGATGACCTTTGGAGTTTGTCCTGCTTCCTGACACACTGACAATCCACCTTGCTTCATAACCTTTGGTATTTTATTTAAAACATTCATTCAATTCCAATTTAAAACTACAGTGTTCTCTGCAACCATTGATTCGAGGAGAAGGAAGGAAATAATATTTGACAGACATAATTCATGTTGCATAGACTTCTAGTTGAGTCGCTAGTGAGAAGAGCCATCGATCAATAACGAGAAAGATTGCATTACAGATTCATGAATTTTTGATTATACTTTGACATAAAATGTGCAGCAACTGAATAATAATTTAGTGTTTCTTTCAAAGTAATAGAAAAAGTCCAACACTCAGAAAACAAATGCCTATTTTTCTGTTAATTTGGATAATCTCATTGTACTCCAAATACCTAGTTAACTCTGTTAGCACTGGGGCTGATGTACTAATAGGAACTGGAGGAAGTCTTGGGAAATTGACGGCAAAGAAATTCAAATTCCCAGTGATTTAACCACTTAAGGACCTAAGGGGTGCACAACACAATGGTTTGCAACCCTCTCATCCTTAAAGGGTTAAACGGGTGTTTTCAAACCTTTCATTGCTACAAAGTTCTCCAGCAAAATAATTTGCAATGCACCAGAGACCCCTCTAACATTCAAGGAGCTAAAAGCAAAATTTATATCAATAAAATGTGGGTACTTTTTATTCCCCTCCTATGGTGCTCATGCATATTCTTAAAGCAGTACCCCTTTCAACCCCATTTCCCAGATTCATTCATCTTACTGAAATGAATATATCCAATAACACTAGTATTAAAGGGATAGTAATGTTACACAAAAAAAAAGCAGCTCCAATTAATCTGAATAGTATTTGGGCCATGGAGAGTGTTTTTTCCCTATCAGAGTTTGTAGTTCAAGAGTAATTGAATTATAAAATACTCCCATCCCTCTCCCTTTTACCTAGTGTAAGCCAGCTCCCCTCAGATATGAAATCTGGTCTCTTAACCAGACAGGTCACAGCAAGGGACACTCTTCTTACTGTGAGCATAAGGAAAACCCTGTCCCCTTGACAGGTTTTTCCTTATTCTCACTGAAGATTGTCCCTCTCTGAGATTCATCCGGACAGTCTTGTTGCTCTGAGGTGAACAGTGTTATATCAGTAAAAGAGAGGGGGGCACTTTATCATTTAATTACTCTTGTACTACAACTCTCACAGTATTGAAATAACACTCTCCATGGCCTAAATACTATGAAGATTAATTGGAGATGCTTGTATTGTGAAACATTACTATTCCTTTAATCCTGTCATATGACATTGCCCTGGATTGTACTGTGAATGATAAACATATTACTGAATTTTATCTCACCCATTCCTACTATAGTCAATTGAGAAATGTGCAGATAAAAGCAACATATGTAACAGAGTCCAGACGTTGATTTGATATTACATGTGTTTGATAAAATGTGTTATACAGAGATACACAGTGCATTGCTGAACAATGAGCCATATGCCCCCATGAAATACAAATGGTTTTAACCCATGATAAACCTGATCAATAAAATTGCCAGAAGGCTATCTCAAAGGGATATCCCACTCCTTGTCCTCCCTTTCACTTGTGAAAAATGACCTAATTATTATACAGGATGGATGTAAAAATTGTTTTAACCAATTTATCCAAGGTTTTGATAATAATATCAAAGGTTTAAAATTCACATACCAGCACCCGAAATTCCCAGGCGGTCTCCCATCTAGGTACTTTCCAGGCCATAGCCTGTTTCACTTCCAAATTCAAATGGGTCTGGGTGCACACAGACTCATATGGTCGTAGGCAGAGCTAATGCTTTCACAAACACCCCTTACACACAGGACGATATGTGCTGCACACATGTAATTTGTAGATATCTGCCAAAAAAAAGCCTACAGCACCTGGAATTCCCAGGTGGTCTCCCATCCAGATACTGTCCAGGCCATAGCCTGTTTCACTTTCAAGTGGGTATGGGTGCACTCAGGCTCATATGGCCGTAGGCAGAGCTAATGCTTTCACAAACACCTCTTACACATAGAACGATATGTGCCACACACATGTAATTTGTAGATATCTGCAAAAAAACAGCCTGCAGCACCTGGAATTCCCAGGCGATCTCCCATCCAGGTACTTTCAGGACACTCTTTGTTCTTCTTTTTTTGTAAATATAATGGTGACTGAATTAATGTGTGTCTGTGAGTATGTATATCTGCTTGAGAGAGAAAAGGGAAAATTGTTTCAGCTTACCATTATTTTCCTTTCCTGGTCACTATGAAGCAGCGTTCACACAAGGATTACACTTCCATCTCTGGCCGACTGAACAAGAAACAGATCCCCTAAGTGTATAAATCACCCTCCTCACCCCTTGTACAGACATCTTTCAGTTAACAAGCTGTAGGAAAAGGGACAGTATCCAGGAAAGCAAAATAACGGTAAGCTAAAACAATTTTCCCTTTTCCTGGTCACTTCCTCAGCAGCATTCACACAAGTGTGTATGCCAAAGCAAAACAGAAAGGGGGGGATAAAGAATGACCATACTACAATAGTACTGCAAAATAGTAAGCATTTATTGAGGATTGGATACAGCCACTGAATGAAGAACCTCTCTACCAAAGGCAGCCGAGACTCCGGTCCGGACATCAAGCCGTTAATGCCCAATGAAGATGGGTATGGATGACCAGACTGCTGCCTTACAAATGTCTTCCAGGGACACCCTGGCCTCTGCCACCCAGGAAGTTGTTACTGCTCTGGATGAATGGACCTTGATTCCTTGAGGCACTGGGAGCCCTTTAGCCCGGTAGGCTTTAGAAATGCTGGAGACAATTCATCTGAAGTGTGGACCAAGACACTGATAGGCCTAGTCTGTGGCCAGAAGGAACCATGAATAGTCTGTCTGATTTTCTGACAGAGTGAGTTCTGTTGATATAGATCCTCAGGCATCTGACCAAGTCTAAGTTGCTCCATTCTGGCTTTTCCCAGTTGGAAACATCTGTGTAAAAGAGGGTAGGCAAATGTCCTAGGCAAGATGGAAAGGCGATATAACCTTAGGTAGGGTGCCATAGTCTTGCGAGAACCACAGAAAGGGGTCCTGTGCCAACAGAGCCTGTAGCTCAGATACTCTTCTGGGTGATGTTATTGCTATTAGGAAAGTGAGCTTCAAGGAGAGGATACCAAGAGAAACCTGTTCAAGGTGTTCAAAAAGATTCATAGTTACAGCATTTAAAATTAATGAAAGATCCCAAGGTGCAGCAATATGGCGAAGAGAAAGACACAGTCAAGTCTTGTCAAGCCCATTTTGTCCCAGAAAGGGCAGAGATAGCTGAGACCTGTACCTTAAGCGTACTGGGGCTCAAGCCTTTATGGAAGCCTTCCGTAAGAAAGTCTAGGATGTCCACAATTGAGGGATCAGAAGGCGAAAGGCCCTTCTCTTCAGACCACTGGGAGAAGGTGTTCCAAATTCTGTAGTAAGAATTAAAAGTAGTGAATTTGCGGCCTTTCATCAGAAGAGATATTGTAGGTTCCGTTAAACCTTGTTGACAAGAGCTTTGTTGCTCAATCTCCAAGCCGCCAGATGAAGTTTGTGGAAGTCTAGGCCTTGGGACAGCAGATTCTTTCTAAGAGGCAGGATCCAGGGATATCTGATGGATAACAACGTCAGTTCAGGGAATCAGGGTCTCCATGGCCAGCTGGGAATAACAGGGTCTATTCAAGTTTTCCAAGGAACTCTGGAGAATGGGGAGATAATGTAGCTGAAATCCTGCCTCTAAGATTGGCTGAGTGTATCTACCCCCAGGACCTCCTGACTCCTACTCTTTGAGAAGAATCTCTGAAGATTCTGATTGTGAAGAGAAGCTATCAGATCCATTGATGAGGGCTTCTGGTCAATCATCCCATAGGTCTCGCAATCCAAGGCCCAGGAATTTCAATCAACTGGGTGCCCGCTCAAACATTTAGCTTGCCCTGGAGGTACACTGCTATGAGGTCCAAGGCATGCACTACTGCCCAGGTAAGAATAGGGGTTAGTTCCTGGAGAAGAGTAGGGCTTCTGGTTATAACCTGCTTCTTGATGAAGAATACCGCTGGCTTGTTGTCCATTTGAATCTTGACAGCCTTCTTAGGCAATAGATGCAAAAAATGTTGAATAGCCTGAACGGCGGCTCTGAGTTCCAGCACGTTTGAGGGTAAGTCTGAGAAGTGATCCGGCCATGATACTTGAGCTCCTTCATCATCGAGCCATATACACCATCCTGTTCTGCTAGCATCTGTCATGAGAATCTTCCAATCTACTTCTCTCACAGATTGCCCTTGGTGTGGTTACTGTCATCTTCCCACCAAAGAAGACTCTGTCTGGCTTCCCTTTAAATGAAGATCAGAATCTCCAGATGGTCGAACCCACTGTCCCATTGAGCTAGAAAAAAAAAGCTGCAGAGGCCTCATGCACCACCGGGCCATTTTACCACCAGGATAGTAGAGGACATCAGCCCCAGGATGCACATGCATCTTCTTGCTGGAATAATGTCAGCCTGCAGTCCGAGACAGCAAATCTGATGGCATATAGAGTAGTCTTTCTTGAGAGGGAGGAAGACCTTGAAAAGGTGTTGAAAAGGATCCCTAGGAATGTAATTTGCTGGGTTGGAATCAAGATGCTTTTGTCGAAGTTCAGTAGGCACCCTAGGTGAGAGAGAAAAGAGATGATGAAATCCCTGAGGTGAATAAAAACGATCATGATTTTGGGAGAGAAGAAGGATGTCATCTAGATAATGATAAATCCTTACCCCCCATTATATTAGTTTGGCAATTAATGGCAGAAGGACTTTGGAGAAGCTTCTGGGAGCAGTGGAGATGGCAAAGGAAAGAAGGGGTGGGCGAAAAGTGAAAACAAGCTCCCACATTACTTTTCGCGAAAAACAGATGATTTTTCTCTTTTTTTGCAAACGTTTTCTCATTTTTCCTATGAAAAATGTTCCTTCTTTTTGCCAATTCCTACACATTTTTAGCCTATTGCAACAATTTTTTCACCTACCTTTCCTATGGTGCAACATTTCCCATCACAATATTACTTCTTCTGAGGGCTGCAGTGGAGAAATAAGTGACTGGGAGTCAAAGTTGGGAGTCCTACAGCAACATATGCCTTGAAAAATGTGTTCCTGCTTAAGTGATACTGGCACATATTCATGATGTCAAGATATAGATGCAGCAGATGTGTATGGTAATGGTAGAGGGGGACTGTAGTGGTGTGTGTGTGTGTATATATATATATATATATATATATATATATATATATATATATATATGCACACATATATATATTCCTACAGCAGTTTTTTACCATTCACATGTTGGTGTCAAATGTAAGCTATCCTTCTTCTCAGATTACTGATACACATTACTTATTGTGTACAGTAGTAGTCCCAAGTAGTGGTCCGGCAGGTTTACAGGCCATACCTAGAGAGAGAGGTATATTCTACGAAGGTCGTCCTCAAGTCGGCTATCCAGAGGGTCTCAGAAAGAGGCAGCGTCATCCAAGGGAGGAGTGGTTTTACGTCCAGTTGCACAATTGCAGCATCCACCTCTGGTGGAGTATCCCAGAGCTCGGAATCTTGTCTGTGAATGGATACAGTATGTTTGCATCTTCTGTCAGACTTTCAGACTTCGAGAATCATGTTCTTGACCACAGGGTGGGGAGAAAAGGAAAATACTGTCTTCTTTAGTGATGAGAACATACAATCCTCTTGGAAGAGAAGAAGGGAAGGGCAAACAAGGGGCGCCCCCTGTGTGTATCAGACTTATATTCAAAATGACCACCACCACACCTTATTGTGCACACTCACAATGGGCCTGTGTCAGAAGCGGCTTATACCTGGTCTGACAAAGACAGGCTACTGGAGAGATTTTGATTGCCTCCAGACGAGGTATACACTTATTAGTGAATATGGATATTCTCGGCTGCTCCCCTTAAATACTCGCTCTCCTCAGCGGCAGGATACAGGAAAAATATAAAAAAAATGTAGGGGCTCCAATGGTGAAGTACGTTCATTCAAGAAATACAGTTGTATTAATGATCGGTTAAACTCACATTTAGAGGTGGTCAGGACTCTGGCACCAGGGTCAACTGACAAACAGGCATACGGAGATATTAACCCATCTCCCTTCAGGTCTCTCCCTTTTCTTGGAAATGTCTGGAATCTTTAGATTTTTATTATATTATTTATACTGTTCTTTTAAATTCAATTCTTATACCAGTATGATGTTCTGCCTGATACATCAATCTAAAGATTCCAAACACTTCCAAGAAAGAAGGGAGAGACCTGAACGGAGTCGGGTTAATATCTCTGTATGCCTGTTTGTCAGTTGACCCTGGTGCCAGAGTCCTGACCACCTCTAAATGTGAGTTTAACCGATCATTAATACAACTGTATTTCTTGAATGAACGTACTTCACCATTAGCGCCCCTACGTCTCTTTTTTTGTTCTTTTTCCTATACGATCCTCTTAATGTTTTTCATATGATTCTTGCAGGTTCAAAGTGTTGCATACCACCTTAATCAGATAGTCTATCAGAGAGTTGTCAAAACCTTTTAAGATCTTCCTTCTGAGAGGATGCGTGTGTGTATGTACATCCAACAGGTGACTGAAAAAAGGTGTGTTTATCTGTGTATACACAATTTTTGCAGTGAAACAAAATTAAAACTGACACATTTTTGCAAATTGTAATCCACAGTTACTATTTCTTTGCTGAATGTAACAGATTGAAAAAGAAATAAAACAGAAAAGACTCCAAAAGTTTCTTAACCTCTTAACAACCTTGTGTTATGCTATGACCGTCACGCGGTTTTTGCGTTAAGGACCGGTGACGGTCATAGCACGTCACATACATTTTACTTACTGTGATCCTCTGGGAGTGCTGTAAGTAAAAATAGGGAGTGAGATTGACCGCTCCAAGATTGGAGCGGTCTCTCTCAGTCCCCAGTGCGGTGTGCCGGTACGCATCACAGGTCATGTGTGCCGGCACGTTGGAATCTTCAAAGCGCTCCTTAAGGGAAGGTTACTTGCCAGGACAGTGGACGCCAAGGGGTTAAAGCCAGCTAACAGTCTTTCTATTTTTGCTTTAGAATTTTTTGCCCCACTCTTCCTTGCAAAATGCTTTTATTTCTTGAAGCAGATTATGGTTGATTTTGAGGTATGTTTTGGATCATTATCTTGTTGTAATACCCGACCTCTTTTCAGCTTCAGTTTCTTCACTGACTGTGGGACATTAGCTTTCAGAATTTGCTGGTACCTAGTAGAATCTATTCTTACCTCTATCTGAACAATATTTTCTGCCACCCAACCCCAAAGCATAATATATCCACTCCTATGCTTAACAGTTGGCAAGTTGTTCTATTCTTCAAATGCTTCTTTTTTTTCTCCAAATGTACTTTTGGTGATTGTAGTCAAATAGTTCCATTTTAACTTCATCTGACCACAGCACTTGGTTTCCAAACCTTCTGGCTTATCTGAGTGTTGTGCTGACTTCTGTGATGAGATAGCAGGTAAGGTTTCCTTCTGATAACTCCACCATGCAGAACATGTTTATGCAAGCAATGCTGCACAGTGGACTGGTGCACCATTACTCTTGTGCCAGCTAAAATTCCCTTTGCTTTGCATTACTGACCAATGAACAAGCAGTTCTATTGGAGATATTCTTGGCCTTCCTGATCTTGTCTTGAGTTCAGTAGTTCCCCTTAACGTCAATTTATTAATGTCATTTCGGACAGTGGAAATTGCAAGCAGGAAGCATTTAGATATCTTTTTATAGCCTTGTCCTTCATTTTAAGAGTCAAAGTGTACATACCCAATTACCCCTTTCTCCCCGTGCATGAAAACAACAGACAAAAAAAATCTTCCACCACCTGGCAGGAGGCACACTTTGTAAGGTGGCAACAGGGAAGTCATGGTTTATATGACCTATTAACCTGTTAAATTCTAGGGCTCCCACTATAATGTGGCAATCCACAGACCATGATGCCCTGATGGGGCCTGACACCCACTTCCCTCCAGGCCCAACTCTTCCCTTCCCTGGCAGCTCTAACCACTTTGTATCTCTAGGCGTCGTTTCTGGCAATGCCCTCCTCAAATGGCAGGTCTGATCGCAGGACACAACACATCACCTTAAGGCCCAATGGAACCAACTGGCGTGACTTACCAAACACATTGTCCAGGAGCTCCACATTGCGGGCCCTAAGTAAGGCTTTGATGTCCTCACTGACCTATGTGACTTCCATTCTGTCAGTAGGATTTAACATGGTATTAAATCAGCATCTAAAAAAGGGAGGATGGGAGTCAAAAGAAACAAAAGTTATTTAGTTGCCAGGTAAGGTTTCCTCTTTTTAAACCACAAGCTCCTCCCCTAATTATCCTGCCTCACACATGTAACACCCCCTTAACCTTCCCCCACCTCCTTAGCTGGGAAGGCCAGGCCCCCTATTGTCTTCAGCCTGACCTCCCCAGCCAGTTGGAAAAAGGAAGAACGCTTCATGGGCACTCCACTTTATTCAGGCTTCAGGTGGACTTTCCACCCTCTACCATCTTAAGATGTACAGTACTATGCAAAAGTCTTAGGCAGGTGTGAAAAAATGAGGCAAAGTAAGAATGCTTTCAAAAATAGATATGTTAATAGTTTATTTTTATCAATTAACAAAATGATAGTGAGTGAACAGAAGAAAAATCTAAATCAAATCAATATTTGGTGTAACAACCCTTTGCCTTCAAAACAGCATCAATTCTTCTACGTACACTTGCACACAGTTTGTTAATGAGCTCGGCAGATAGGTTGTTCCAAACATCTTGGAGAGCTAACCACAGTTCTTCTGTGGATTTAGGCAGCCTCAATTGCTTCTCTCTTCCTTTAATCCCAGACAGACTCAATGGCTCTGTGGGGGCCATACCATCACTTCCAGGACTCCTTGTTCTTCTTTACACTGAAGATAGGTCTTAAATACTTTGGCTGTCATGCTGCAGAGTAAATTTGAGGTCAATCAGATGCCTCCCTGATGTTACTGCATGATGGATATGTATCTGCCTGTACCTCTCTACACTGAGAAAACCATTAATTTTGACCAAATCCCCAACTCCATTTGCAAAAATGCAGCCCCAAACTTGCAAGGAACCTCCACCATGCTTCCAGCCCTTCGGCGAATAGAGCACCTTCTGCTACAGCCAAATATATGTCAAATTTTGACTCAGTCCAGATCACCTGCTACCATTTCTTTCACCCCTGTTCCTGTGTTTCCATGCATAGTTGAGTCACTTGGCCTTATTTCCCATCAGAAGTATGGCTTTTTTGCAGCAAACGTTCCATGAAAACCACTTCTGACCAGAATTTTCCAGAAAGTATATGGGTGTATCAGGATCCCACTGTTTTCTGCCAATTCTGAGCTGATGGCACTGGACATCTTCAGATTGCGAAGGGAGATAAGCATGATGTGTCTTTCATCTGCTGCACTAAGTTTCCTTGACCGACCACTGCATCTACAGCCTTAACGTTGCCTGTTTCTTTGTGCTTCTTCAAAAGAGCTTGCAAAACACATCCAGAAACCCTGTCTTGCTTGAAATTTCTGCCTGGGAAAGACCTTGCTGATGCAGTATAACTACGTTGTGTCTTGTTGCTATGCTCATTCTTGTCATGGTTTATGACTTTTGACATGAAACTGTCTTCAGCAACCTCACCTTGTTTGGCTTTTCCTCACCCAGTTTTATTCCTTCTACACAGCTGTTTCTGTTTCAGGTAACGACTGTGTTTCAACCAATATATTAAATTGATGATCATTAGCACCTTTGGGAATAATTGTTTATTCATACACTTGACTATATGCCTTCAAAATTCCTGACTTTGTGCAAGTATACCTAGAAGAATTGATGCTGTTTTGAAGGCAAAGGGTGGTCACACCAAATACTGATTTGATTTAAATTTTTCTTCTGTTCACTCACTATCATTTTGTTAATTGATAAATATAATCTATTAACATGTCTATTTTTGATAGCATTCTTACTTTACAGCATTTTTTACAGTATACTTTACAGTACTGTACATGCCCAATTACCCCTCCCCCCCACATGAAAAACCACCCAAAAATCCTCAGCCACTTGGTAGGAGGCAAACCTTTAATAAAGTCCCAGACACAGCTTTACTAATGACTCAGACACAATTGTAAGGTGGCAAAAAGGGAGTCATTGTTTGCCCTATTAACCTATTATGTCCTGGGTCTTCCCTCTATAATGTGGAGCTCCATAGACCATGGGGGGGGGCTAGCATCCGTGTCCCCACCAGTCTGTTCCTACCCAGGCCCTGCCCACCCCTCCTTTCCCTCCCTTCTGCTTGAAATACCCATTGGAATGGCAAGGGTGGTCGCAGGACACAGTGCTCCACCTTAAGGCCCAATGTAACCAACTGGCATGACCCAACGAAACTCACTGTTCAGGAGCTCCACATTACCTCCATCCACTTACAGAAGGCCTATAGCTGAAGGACCTCTAAGGCCACACCATGACCTCCCATCTCAGCCAGCTGTGATTTTATGGCCCTAAGGAAAATATCAAGCTTGACAAATGTACCCCATTGCTTTGGAACCACCCTAGATTACTGTACTTGATCTCCCTATGCACAGTGGCATGCCCCATGCAGGAAAGCAGGAACTTATCCATGGCCCAATTCACCTTACTCCTTGCCTTCTCTATAATACCACCTAGATAACACCCCTACCAGTTCTTTCTTGATATTATGTGTGACTACACCATCATAGAACCAGGGCATAGCTTTAAAACTTTGCCACATGCCTCCTGAGTATCCAGGATTAACTGTACTGACTTGATGGAGGTGGGGTAATTTAATCTAGCATGCATCAGTATCACTTCAGGAGTCCCTCTGTTCTTAATTGTCCGCTTAGTTGTTAACCAAAACCTGTCTCATCTGAGTCCCCTTCTTCCTAATCACTTCAAAGCCATGCGTTCCTGTGGGATACCCAGTTGCCTTCCCCAGGAGGATGGTGATGCATATTTCTCTGTCCAATAGATGAAGGAGTGCCACCTGAGCCAAACTACTAGTGGAGCCTTCCTTCTTCATTCTGTGTGAACAAAGAAATACTCATGTTCGTTTGCAACAGGGCAAAAGTACCAATACTAGAAAGTACTAGAACTCTACCTCCCTAACTGCTTGATCTCAAGGTCTGGCCTACCCCTGGCTGCCACCTGAGATGCTGAGCCAATCCTAAAAGAGTGAGTGTCATACCTTGCCGCATCTAACCCAATGTCTGTTAAGCTCTCTTTAGCACCACCTTGAACTGATAGTTGGACAAGGGGGTACTATCCCTGTGCCTCAAGAAGGAACCCTTCTTGCCATTCGTACCCTTCTGTAGGCACCCACCACCTCCACTGGGCACTCTGGGGCCCTACCTGGGAGCAACACTAGCCACTGACCCTTTCCTTCCTGGTCTGTATTTGACCTGACAATTAAGCACCTTAAGCCCTATGTGCTTACCTGTTCTGGACACTGCTACAATCTCACTTACCTTAAACTCTCCACAGTAAGCCAACACAAAAGCAGTCTGGAATAGTAGTGCCTAATAATCCTCTCTACAAAGCCTAGGCAGTGCCCGCACCTTTCCTCATCTATAGGCCTGCGGCTGTCAGCTACTACTTACTACCTACTTAACTCCATCCTCCCCAGCCCTTGATGACCTTCCTTATTGCAAACTTGGCCATCCCCTCTCCCTTAAAGAAGAAATATAGTGTCGGCAGATCTTCCAGTCTTCCACTTTGCCATGTGACTCCCCCCTCCCTGAGCAGTTGCTTGATAAATTGTAACAACAGCTTTGATGATTGTACCTAACCCTGTGCTGTGCTCCTCACATACTCATGCCAAGCTCTTTACTGGGTTGCCAAGTCTTGGAGGCTAAGAACACACTCATCATTGCATCTAGCTCTGGGTCCCTAACTGCCACAAGTGTGATGGATATAGATAAACGTAAGTTTCAGCCTGAGGTGCAAGTTTAAAAACATGTCTCACTTTTCCCTGGGCAATGCATCTGTTACCACATTATTGACCATGGACACATGTCTGGCACTAAATTGAATGTTATGCCTCAAACACAACAGCACTATGCCTCTCAGCAATGCTACAACACGAAATAATAATGAGCCTAGCTCATTGATAGCACACTCCACATCCATGCTATTGCACCAGACAATTACTGACTTGTTTGCTAAAACCTCATGCAATAACTCATGCAATAATTCTAATGCTAAAAGAAAGTGATACATGGCGCCATGCAAGAATTGTGCTTATCTGCTAAAGGCATTTTTGTGTGCAGATAGATTTTGCATGTTCTAATCCAGAAAGCTGAATATCCAACACTTCTTGAATTGAGCATAAAAAATTATTTTTTATGACAACACTACACAGACGTATAAATTCGTTCTCAATAGCACTTCCTGCATTAGGCGCATTCGCTATTCCACTCACACAGATTCGTTACTCCTGGCCACGCCCACAAAAAATAAATATGCACAGCTGTTGGCTAATCTTGATTTTTCATGCGCAATTCAACAAAATCATGCGCAAACCTATTCCCTAGTGGTTTTCACACAGGAAATAACAATTGTGCATGTTTCCAGCATTCCGTCAATAGTTCCAAAAATGTCAAATTCCTTGTCAGTCGTTATAATCTCCAGTGTGCAGGCTGCCTAACGGTGTACCACTTACCCTTCAGTTAAGCACAAAAAAACTACTGCCACAGATTCATTGGTGAAGAACTGCAGCTGTTGGCTGTCTACTTGCCAGCCACATGTGCACCCCATTGATGTTTCTGAAAAACTGATCACATATGCCCAAATTTGCCTTCAAGTCCTTATTAATCTGATCTTAAGGCAACTCTTTGTGATCTCTGCTGTGGCCCTTTCCAGCCTTCTGCGAAAATGGCTGACCACTCTAGCTGAAAAATTGAATATGACCAACAGAGCTTGGATTTCCCTTATAATCTTCTGAGCATTCTACACCTTGGCCACTGTCTCCCTTGCCACCTTTTCCTGGTGCAGCCTGTCCACGTGAGTCACTAAATCTATTTAAATTCCTAAGAAATTTTAGAAAGGTGGCTGCCAATACTATTTTCTCTTCAGTTTTCTGGAAACCCCCTCAGGCTGTGATAAGAGATCCAAACAAACAGTACAACCAGCCAGCCCTATAAACAGAAAATTGTCTAAATAGTGAGTTATAGATGGTAATTCCAGGCAGGACTCAATTGCCCAATGCAAAAAGGAACTCAAAATAGACACACGATATTGCACAACCTATTAGGAGACACCTGTCTACATAAAACTGGCCCAACCACTGAGGTTTCTACCATTGTGGGTACAATGGTAGAAACCTAAAGGCCGACTGTGTGTTGGTCTTAGCCATCAGACACCCCTCACCTACTGCCTTCACAATACTCAGGACCTCATCAAAGGTTTGGTTCCTTACTCTACAAACATCCTTATCCAAAGCATCCATCACAGAACCCCACTCTAAGACAGATGCTGAATTAATCTGAACTTGCCTGGCTCTTTCTTGGGAACTACCCCTAATGGAGAGTCCTGAAGTCCTGAAGAGGTTATAATAACAACACAAAATATATATATATTGCACCTGAAGACCACGGCATTCCCACCTCCTGCTATAAAGAAGGAAGAAGTGGAAAACACCCCAGTTCTCAACTGCGACACTGGATTAGCTCCTGCCTATCCAGAATAAAAGGGGTGCGCCACTAAATATACAGAAGAGGCCTTTAAATCTAAATCCAATAAATAACACAAAACATAAATGACAGAAATAAGTGCATGAAATAAAGAAAAAATAATAATATCCACAATATAATAAAAGTCTATTTATCCAGTCCTTAAAGCATTCCTCACGTGTGCCTTTACTGCTCAGACTACATATGTTTGGACACCACATGATTCACCCTCTGTAGTCACGAAACACATAGAGCTTATGTACAGTATGTGATGTGTTTTTTTTATTATATGATTTGATACTATTTGAAATAGTTTGCTTTTATTGTTTTCTCATAAAGATGTAGTATTAGTTGGCAAAATCTTCTACAATAAATAATTGTTCCTTCCATTTAACCATGGTAGTGCTCTGTTCTGATGAGAATTGTTCATTATACTCCTAGTATCCTTAGTCTTAAGTATACTTTTTTGGGTGTAAGGGGCTAGGGTGACCTACTCTGTGGGGTGGAAGTCCTAACGGAGTGGTCATCTAAAAGAACCCTATAATATTGTGAAGTGAGACAAGAAGTGGATACAGATTGTTGAAGTATAAAGAATACCTTACCTGGGGGATATACCGGGAAAGTGAATACATCTTGGAGGCAGAGTAAAAGCCTCATGAATATATGAGAACAAGTCTTAAGAGAGACCTGTGGTGAAGGTGAATGCCAAAGTCTAAGCTCCAAATACTACACTCAGAGTGTCCTTTTGTGCTGACTTTCTGTTTTTTAAATTCTCGAAGGGACCTGCTATCGTACCTCCTCCAATATCCATTGTTAGCTTGCTGTCCACAACTTCAGGGTATAGCTATGCAGACTTCAAGTTTTTCACCTTTTAACATCTGTAGAAACTACACATGAAAACCATCAACAAAATCACACAACAAATATAACGCATGTTTCCTGTTTGGGTAACCACTCAACATCCTACATAGTCTGGCATATCCATCCTTTGCTCAAGCTGAGTGAAAATGATTCCCCTTCCCCACCAAATGACTTAGCTTTCACACAATCCACAACTATATGACCTATTGCAGGCTTAAATCTAGATGCTAAGTCTTTTTGGCACTTCTTCTAGTTAAACGCATAACAGCAGTCTTTAAAGTACACACCCTGACTTCCACTTCTCACAACAGCTCTTGTCTGTGAAGCTCCCCTATCATGAGTAATCAATTCAGGTAGCCATGTCCCTATGCCCATATGACAAGCCCCTATTCCTAACTTCTTACTGAATGCTCTTTCATTAGTGGCCCAAGCCAAACCACTGACCATACCTGAATGCCTCCTCATAATCAAGAGACCAAGTAAATACAACAACACCCATTCATAAAGACCTAAAGGTCGCTTTACTCTTCTCCTTTTTACCTTCATCCACTTGTTCCTCTACTGCCTCTCTTGTCAGCCTAAAAACACCTGCAAATTCCCCTTTAATAATTCACCTGCATATCCTCCTGCATAGGTGAACGTGGGGATGAAATTCCCTAGAATTTCCTACCCACCCTGTGCCCTCCCCCTTGGCCTAGAACCAGGATCCCCTGGCCTTCATTACCTTAAAATATTTTTGGCACTATTTTTACCATTTTCCTCTCTTGTACTCCCCAGACCTGGAAGAATCAGAATCAGATTCTGAGCTTGAACACTCAGAGTCAGATGGCTCACCCAAGGATGATTCCTGAGACTCTTATTCATGAATAGGCTCCTGTCGTTACTCCTGCTCTACAGCTGATACACCCTGGCAATCAATTGCAGTCTCACTCCGTGATTGCTCCTGCTGTGACATCACCATTGTTGCGGTACCTCTGGATAAAGGCATCATCAGTTCCATGCCAGGAAGGTGGTTCCAATTGGCTGGGGGGGGGTACAAGGGTTGCCTTTTAGGAGGGGGGCTGTCTGAGAAGGGGGTGGAGGGCATACTGACCAGGGGGAGGGGAAGGAAGGGCAGACTAGCCATGTGCCGAGAAGGGAAGGGCAGCCTGGATGGGGCAGGGAGGGGAAAGGCAGACTGGCCAGAGCAGGGAAGGGATTCTCAAAACACATAGTACAAAAAAACCTAACAACATTAAATATAGCTCTTGGAACAAGGCAAGTTATACATGCATTTAAAAAGCCTATTTGTAATTGTATATTAGAGCGTTGTATATTAGAGCTATAGTGCTTGATTCAATTTGCCCCTTAAAAACTGCCGGTAGGGCCAAAATAGATACCGTCCAGTACACGTACTGTGACACCGTCAGTACTCAATTGCCCTACAAACAGAAACCACAAGACGAACGTTGGGCCAAAGAACTTGACTTTTGGCCAAATGTTTGTTGTGTGTTTTTAGTTCCCCAAACCCATGCGAAATAGCACGAGAAATAACATGTCAAGCACTGAGCATGAGCTCAAACACAGTCACCCTCCCAAACACTAACCCTACCCTAACTGAAACAAAACTAGATCTAACACTATCCTGTCTTCTACTATCAGTCTTCTTCTTTAATCTTCTGTCTTCTCTTCTCCATGAGTTTTTCCAAAAAATGGCACTGTAATTGTAACAAAAAAAAGGGGGCAAACTATAGATGCTTCCCCAAATAACTGATAAAAGATATGCAGGCATTAACACTTTGAGTGCATAGGAAAAATCCCACCTCCCAAGTTACTTTTCAAGCCATTGCTCAAGCCATTCTGTGGAAAAGTTGAACAGAGACTGGCTTCTTATAGGGGCAGTCTCTGTCAAAATGGTTCTCAAGCTACAATTGGCCGGGATGTATGCTTACGCACCTCCCAGCCAATTATTTTCTAGTGTGTTTCGTCATCCCCCCATTAGAAGCTGATTAGCTGGAAGGTGCATAAGCACACATCCCAGGCAATTGAAGAGCGAAGTGTGGTACTTGAAGTGTGGTAAGTCCTGGGAATTTAAATAACAGGGGGATTAAAATACAGGGGATTACACAGGGGAACACATATTTGTTTACTTTATTGCACAGATTTTTTTTCTGCCTGTCTTTTAACTTGTGGTAAATGGCATAATATGAGTGGTATCGTGACTGTCCATTAAACTTAGTGCACAAGCTGCCATTTGTTTACACACCTGTAACAGTTGTTCCAGGGTGCATACCTCTGTGGTGGATGTGAACAAATAGACTCTCTGAAAGCTCAAATTACAGATCTGGAGACGCAAGTTGCAACACTGAGGGAGAAGGCCAATCTTGAGAGGGGGTCTACTGACTGAACAGAAACAAGCAGTTGGTGGAAGTTCTGGGGGTGGAGACTGCACAAAGGAAGAGCAGATAGCTAGATAGGGCACAGTTAGACATAGAAAAGGGGGGCAGAGGAATAGGGAGGACATTCCTGTATTTACTAACCCTAGCAGATCTGTAACATTGAGTTATGATACTGGTGATGTTGGCACAGAAATGCCTTTTGCTGGATAAGACTGTTCTCTCTAACAGCTGGAAGAACAGCCTCTCTAGCACTGATGGGATCTGAAACTCAGGCAGATCTAGACAGATGGTGGTGGTAGGGGATTCTATTATTAGGAAGACAAACGGGGTAGTCTTTCGCCAGGATCGCTACAGTAAGATAGTTTGCTTTCTCCCAGGTACTCGGGTTCGACATGTGGCAGATCGTGCTGATAGATTGTGGGAAGGGCTGGGCATGACCCTACTGTCATGGTACATGTTGGTACCAATGACAAAGTCAGTGGAAAATGGTGGTCTGTTAAGAAGGATTTCAGGGATTTTGGATATAAGCTCAAGCAGAGGACCTCTAAGGTAATATTTTCTGAAATACTACGTGCCACACACTACATCGGGGCAGCAAAAGGAGATTAGGGACCTAGGTGCATGGTTAAACACTTTGTTTAGGCAGGAGGGGTTTGGGTTCCAAGAGCACTGGGTGGTCTTTTCCCTTGGGGGCAATCTTTATAGTCGAGATAGATTGCACCTTAGCAGAAGGGAGGCCACGAATGCTAGGAGTTAGAGGGTTGTAGGAGACTTTAAAATAGAAAAGGGGGCATAGTAATGTAACACAGGATAGGGAAGGTAGTATAATTGAGGAAATGGGATTAGAGAAGAGCATGGGGGTGAAGAGGGGGAATGGGCTAGATCATCTAATAGGGAGGTACCAATGTTGCAGCCTGATAACAGGAAAATACATTTTACAAAGAATGTAATTTTTCACAATGGCAAAAAGATAAAATGTATGCATATAAATGTTTATTGCTTAGCTGGTAAGATGGGGGAAATGTAAATGATTGCAATGTATAAGCAGTATGATCTAATTGGATTGTCTGAAACTTGGTTAGATGATACATATGATTTGACGGTCAATCTAGAGCATTATTCAATTTTTAGGAGAGATAGGGTTAATAAAAGAGGAGGTGGTTATGCCTATATGTAAAGCATACCTTAAAAAATAGTATAAGGGAAGATATAAATGAAGGGTCCAGTGAAAATGTAAAGGTCTTGTGGGTTGAAATACACACTGGGGGTACACTTAATGAAAATATGTTAATGGGGATATAAGCCACCTAATATTAAGGAATTTTAGGAAGCCCAACTTTTACTGCACATGGAAAAGGCTTATAGACCAAGAAATAGAATCATAATGGAACATTTGAACTACCCTGAAATTGACTGGAGCAATATGACTTCTAGCACAACAAAGGGAATTTATTTTGAAGTATGATTAATGACAGTTTTATTACCCAACTAATAGAGAAGCCAACCAGAATATATGCCTTGCTTGACCTAGTGCTCTCAAACAATTCTGACATGATAAACAGTATAAAGATAAAGGCACATTTAGGCAGTAGTGACCACAATATGGTATAATTTGAAACTTGTTATGAAAAAACAAAAAAAAAAGAATCATAGAATTTGTTTAAAATGCTCTTAGACAAATATACACATCAATATATATCATTGGGGAATAAGCACAAGAGGGGTAAATTGAGACCAACTTGGCTTAATAATGAGGTTTGCAGGGAATGAGAAATAAGAAGCAGGCTTAAAGTGTTTAACTCAGACTGTTAAGATGCATCATTTAAAAAAGTGTAAAGAATGTAATAAAATCTGCAAACAAGCTATTAGGATAGCTAAAATTGAAAATGAGAGAAGTATCGCAAAAGAGAGCATGAAAAATCCTAAACAATTCTACAAGTATATTAATAACAAAAAACATTAAGGTTGATATTGGTCCTCTTAAGGCTGAGATAGGTGAATTGATTTGTGAGGATAAGGCTATGACTGACCTTAAATACATTATTTTTTTTCTGTTTATACAAAGGAAGCAACATGACAGGTTATAGATAAATAGACAAAACCACAGAAACCTCCATCATGTACATGGATTACTAAGGACAAAGTCCAAAAGTGACTGGAAAATGTTATGGTGAATAAAGCACCTGGACCTGATGGTATACACCCAAGGGTACTTAGTGAACTTAGTTCAGTAATAGTAAGACCATTATACTTAATATTTACTGATTCTCTTTCATCAGGCATAGTGCCCTGTGATTGGTGGAAAGATGATGTAGTTCCATTGTTCAAAAAGGGGCACTATCAAAACCAGGAAATTATAGACCCGTGAGCTTGACTTCCATAGTGAGTAAGATATTAGAATGGTTAATAACAGTATTCAGAACTACGTGAAGACAAACAATATTATTAGTAGGAGTAAGCATGGTTTTATAAAGAATATATAAGGTTGGACTTTCTTGCATTTTATGAAATGGTAAGTAGTAATTTGAACAAGGGAATTGCTGTTGATGAAGTATACTTAGATTTTGCAGAGCTTTTGATACAGTGTCTCACTGCATAAATTAAAAGGCTTGGGAGGTGATATCTGTACATGGATTGATAACTGGCTAAATGATAGATGGCAGAGAGTTGTTGCAAATGAAACCCTCTCAATTTGGTCTAAAGTTATAAGTGGAGTGCGACAGGGTTCAGTCCTGGGCCCAATGCTTTTTAATTTGTTTATTAATGATCTAGAAGTGGGAATTAGAAATAGTGTCTCAATCTTTGCTTATGACACTAGGCTGTGTAAGGAAATACATAAAGGGATGGATGTTTTTTCTCTGCAGAAGGATTTAGGTAAAGTGAGTGAATGGGCAGAAAAGTGACAGATTACTTTTAATATAGATACATGTAAGGTTATGCATTTGGACTGTGGAAACAAACAAACTACATATACACTAAATGTAAAGCAACTTGGGGAATCCTCACTAGAGTAAGATTTAGGAGTACTAATAGATGACAGACTTCACAGCAGTGTGCAGAGTCACTCAGCTGCTTCAAGAGCAAATAGGGTACTATCCTGTATAAAAAGAGGCATAGATGCATGGGATGCAAATATAATTATACCTCTATATAAATCCTTGGTAAGGCCTCATCTATAATACAGAGTACAGTTTTGGGCACAGTTCTTAAAAAATACATTACTGAACTGGACAAAATGGGTTTGTTTACATTAGAGAAGAGACACAAATATATTCAACGTCAATGCAAAGAACTATCCAACTAATCACTTACTCAAAGAGCTGAGCTAAGAAAGAGAGGGCATCACTTAAGACTATAGGAAAGGTGCTTTTAACTAAGACAAAAGCATGGGTTTTTTTACAGAAAGGGCAGTAAAGTTATGGAATTTTTTTGTCTAGGGATGTTGTGTTGCAGATATTGTAACTGCTTTCGAAAAAATCAATGGATACCTATCTAGCACAGAGCAATATTGAGAATTATGACAGATGTATTCAATGCAGGTAGGTTGTTGATACAGGGAAATGTCTGACTTCAATTTGAGTCAGGAAGGATTTTTTTACCCACTTGAAGCATAATTGGAAATAGCTTCAATGGTGGGGGGGTTGCCTTCCTCTGGATAAAAAGGAGTGATTTGGAATGGGCTGGACTTGATGGGTGCATGTATTTTTTCAGCCCCATCAACTATGTTACTATGCATGTTACTGTGTTACCTAAGCAAAATTCTACAAAGATCCACAGCACTCATGTATCTATGGGGTTTTTTCTTAATAATTTCCTTATAAATCAAATAATATATCAAACAAAAGAGTGATAGCGAAACATGAAACTAATGTAAAAAATTTCAAAACAAAAAAAATATTCATATATGTACTAAAAAATGTTTGTCAGTAATAGTGAATAATAATATAGTAATATAGCAACAATTCTATATATCTATAGTTCAATATATACCCTCTGGTCCTCAAAGGGTTAAAAAATGAACAACACTAAACAGTTAACAATACTGAACTTCACAGTTTTTGATCAATGTAATATAAGAACATCAATCGATCAAAATTAAAGAAGTCGTTGTACATGTACGTAACATTTGTCTTCCACCTGCTAACAACTGAGAGATAACTGTCAGCATCTGTTGAGAGTAGCATTGCAGCTATATGGTGCTTCTTTCAGTGATGTATAAGGTTAATTGCTTGTGTAGAGTTATTTTGTTTCTCATTCAAGGGTATGACGCCTGCTTAATCTAGATGGATTAGGTGTGGCAGATAAAGTTATAGACTATTCGCAAGTCCATGTTTAGTAAAGAAATCAACATGTAACTTAGCCGAGGTAAGAAATATTTTCCCTATTTAAAGGGATAGTAATGGTTAATTTTAAGTTGATTTAATATTGTGGACATTAAAAAAAGATTAACATCAATGTAAGTCTTATCTCTCAAACCTTTATGGTTTGAGAGATATAAATTGCTAAAGTTACCTTTTCCTGGCTGTTTTACTCAAGTCTGCCATCTAGTTGACAGCTGCAGATGCCAGTCATTTGACCAGACAGAGGCTCTTCAGCAGAGCTGAAATCACGCTATTTAAAAATAAATACTTCATTGGAATGGTCTACAAAGTGTGCTTGCAAGCCAGGCACACTTTGTAGACCATTCCAAAATAAGTATTTATCTTTAGATATCGCTATATGGGAGCTACTGAAGAGCCACATCTGGTCAAGCAACCAGAATCTGCTTCTGACAGCTTTACAGCTCATCAAGCAGAAAGGGAAGGGAGCGGAGAACTTTATTTTCCTGTATCTCTCAAACCATAACGGTTTGAGAGATACAAATAAGTGCAAGTACTCTCTTTTAAATGTATCTACCATATAGTTAATACTTTTTTCCTGACATTACTATCCCTTTAAAGAATACAGCTATTTGTGATTCAAGAGATGAGGGGTTGATTTCTTTGGAAATTGCATTACACACCTCAGAGAGAGAGAAGCAGGATGACAATAAATTTGAAGGTTTTATAATATGTGATCGTGAACTCACCAGGATCTGGGCTTTTTCTGTCTAGAGTGTTTTAATAACTAAATTGATTTTGTCATGTGTAATTGATTGCTTTAATATGGAGACCTGTTAAGAAATAAGTACATATTTCTCAACTACAACCCTCAGAAAAAGTAATATTGTGCTGGGAAATGTTGCACCATAGGAAACATAGGCAAAAAAATGTGTTGAAATAGGAGAAAAATTTTGCATTGGTGAAAAGGAGAAAGCTTTCACCAAAAAAGTGAAAAATTGTAAGTTTTTTGCAAAAAGCCATGCTGGAAATTTTTCTCACTTTATGCCCACCCCTACTACTGATCATATTATTATTATTATTATTATTATTATTATTATTATTAGCTATTTATATAGCCAGAGTATTTCGCAGCACTGTACAATAGGGAATAGTCTCTCCCCTTCTCCTTGCATCCCTAATTCTTAGTACATGTCTTAGCGATGTCTGCCTCTGTCACCAAGGTGATGTGTTTGAAACACATCGATAGACACACATCGCCATAGCATCAGCCTTTAGTGAATCTGCCCCCAGGCAAGAAAAATGTGGGGCTCTCTGAGGTGACTCCTACACTAACCTAGATTGATATCAATTTTATTATGCTAATGGGTAGAACAATATCCAAATCAATAAGGTAGCTAAGACAAATATCTATCACCATTATTCCTTTGTTATGCCAGTCTCTGAACAGAAAGCCCAATGGAGAGTAATATATTAATAATAAAAGTAATTTTACCTTAAAATTGGTGCAATATGCTATTTCTCATATTTCTCAGTTGTCGCTGTCATTTCTTCTCTTTCCATTCTCCTCTTCACACTCTTTATTTTCCATCCACTCAGCCTCCCATATATTCCACTTTTTATCAATGTTGTTTACACCTCATTTATTGCACAGGCAGCTGTAATAGATTCTGAATGCAGAAATACACAAAACAAATTCTACGTTTTGATATTTTAGACATTTATATTTGCTTGGAAACCTCCTCTATAGAAATACTGGGGTTTGGCACTGCAAACAGATTCTGTCTAGACATGGAATCATAATAGTACCTTTTGTTCAAAAGAAAAATTGAGGAATTCTGGGGCAAACCGACTGCGCCATAGGGAAGAAATAAAAAAATCCTTATTGATTTAAACATGGCTTTTAACCCCTTGAATTCTAGGGATACATCCAACAAATTATTTGCAATGAATTAGAGACCTATCTAGCATTCAAGGGATAACAATTTTATTTCAATAAATATATATTTGTTATTTCTTCTCTATGGTATAATTGGTTTTCCCCAGAATTTCTTTACTTGTTTTTTTAACGAAATTCCACAAGTGTGTTATTCATGCCTGGGTAACAGAATTGCACTTTATGGAACTGTTACATCATCAAGGCTGGATTTGTCAATAGGTCAACTAGGCACTGGCCTAGGGTGCTGATTTTCAGGGGAGCCTGGCAATTGTCCTGTCATGCCTACCAGCCTGCCCACTTTAGATGGTGAGCAGCATGCAGCACGCCTTCAAGGGCGCTTGTTTTCTATTTAAATTAGTGACTGTGCTGGTACCTGCACCTCACCTCTTGCGGCTCCCCACCAGGGCCATCCCCTTTGACTCATTGCCCAAATATATAGTAATTTACTGATATGCAGGTCTTGAAAGCAATTTTTTTCTGTAGAGAAATTAACTTTCACTGTGGCTGAGATTAGCCTTTCCTTTGTCAGGTGGACTAAAAGAGGACTAATTCCCCCTCTGCTTTGTTTTCATGAATCGTATCAACTAATTTGTAGTATCCAGTTACCACTGCATCAAGTGTCTTTCAGTCATTTTCTACTACTTGAGACTGGGGTCCCTGATCATATGTTGAAATGTTGATTAGGGAGTCATGTGCTCTGCTCCCCCCTACTAGTGGAGGTCTCCAGGAGGATGACTCTTGACTTTCCTCATCTCTAGCATTTAATCCATTAGAGATCATCTTGCATCCCTCCAGCTGTTTTTGGACTGCAACTCCCACCTTTGGCCTGCTGAGGATGATGGGATCTGCGGTCCAACAGCAGATGAAGGGACACATACTGATCACCCCTGATGTAACCTCACCATTCCCAAACCCCCTCTCCATATACATTCCCTTCTAGTAATGTGAACTGAATCTCAATGGTGTCGGGCTATTTATATGAAGGTATCCAAAGGGTTAAAACAGAGAACCACTCAGGTTGGATTTCTTCACTTAAATAGGCAATTGACAATAAAATAATTCGAGAACTTTATCTTTAATATGTATTGACACGATACTTCACAGTAACGAATTGATCACAATAATCAATCCTTCATATTTGTGCAAAAATATATATTTTATTAAAATATAATATACATACAAGTATCAGTAACAATGAAATATATAAGTGATTAGCAATTATAACAGGTACATAGAAAATCAAACCACACTTATTACCATAAAGATTACCAGCGGTGCAAGGGTTAACCACACATAGGTATATTCAGAGGTATAATAACAATAATTGCATTCAGTAGCATACAACAGGTTAATTGATTCTTACAATTAATATAATACAGTTGGCCGCAGTGTCTCTTAATACCTCTGCCCCAGAAACTGTATAGACTATGCCAATTATGATGTAAGGGGTATTGTGAGATGAATTAAATAATTCCTCTAACAATTTCTTGTATCATATATCAATAATAATCAAATTTGGGGAATAACTGGAATAGAATCCCAGATTTGAATCACTATAATTTAATTATATACTGAATTCAATATTGAATACCTCTGAATAAAATATATAAATTGCAATTAATATAGTCAATCAACAATTATACAAATAATCTACCAGAATTAATCCAGTAACATATGTCTATAAAGTAACCAACTTCATGCAAAATATATCATAATGATGACTATAGCAACATATATATAAAACCTATAGGCACTCCAAGGGTTAATCCACTCGTTAAAAATAGGTGCCACACTCAGAAGTTATTTTGTCTATTAAAAGTGAATACCTTCAAATTTCAAAATATAAGCCTAGCACACATACAGAGATTTCCAAAGAAAACACCACTAACAACAGACAAATAGCGGTTAAAGGGTTAATAACTGGATTCAAAGAATTTCCTATCTCAAATATTAACTATTATAATCTTCACAGAACCACAAGATATTACTCTTGGAATATCAAGATTTATATTAGCTAATATAGATAACCCATGCTATATACTGTATTACACTGATTGGCAAAATATAACAATTACCAAATAAATATATTTATATATATATAGATTCCATTACTTCCAGAATTTAAGAGCTAAATCTAGCTTATTATAAATTATCCCAAATGGTTGGCCAGTCCACTTAAGACAATTATAAGACTATATAAGTTTCTTCAAACAGAAGAAAAATTATGAAATTCTGGATTAAATGAATCTAAATGAATAAATGATATAGTTAACCAATCAAAGTTTCTTTGTATTTCTCTGTGAGATGGCAGGATCAGGAATTTAATCAGCAACCAAGAGAGCCTAGGAACCCAGAGTTTTCTTTTTCAGGAAGTCAAGCAGGAGTTTTCTTTCTCAGGAAAATGAAGAGCCCTGAACTAAGAGTATCTTGGCATTATATTGGCAATTTTTGCCTTATCAGTAATCCCCACCTTTTTCTAATGATTGGACAAAGATCCATCTCATTATACCGTAACATCACCAGTCAGACCTGATTGGATACTCATATCTTATGCTAATCAAATATAAACAAAAAACATTATGAGTATTTTACAATATAAAGGTTGCAGGTGGCGCTATTACGCTATATTAGAATTTTACATGTGGCAGATCAGATGGCTTTCATCAGAATTAAGAAAGGCCAAGAGGTTATCAGAAACCCCATAAACCAGTCATTTTGCTATGTCTTTCACATAAAGGAGTCCGTCTCTCAGCCATTTTGTCTCCAACTATCAATCTGCCATTAAAATGACATTCAGTTATTTTCACTCCCTACCTTGGACCAATTGCCCATTGTTCAAACATGAGGTAATTTGAACACATCCTCAACAGAATTTCAGTTAATTTCTACTATTAGAGTTAACCCTCTATGCTCCCCCAGGACAAAGTCTCTGACAATGGGAATGGTGAGTCTCTATACTTGTGTTACTTTGACCTAAGGAGTCTGAGACTGTTGCTCAGGTGTGATGCTAGAGAACGTGGCTTGATAGCGGTGACCATCACCCTAATCCCTTGCTGCAGCAGAGGCCAGCTTAAAGTAGAGCCAGGACACTGACCAGGACAGGAAATAGGATGGACCATACACTCAGACTCCTATGTGGAAGGATCTCAGTGCAGCAGACAGGAACACCAACGGATTCTCCCTCACTGAGTATAGTGAGAGAAAACAGGATACAAATAGCTATGAGAGTACCCCTAAGGGAGCTGATACCAGAAGTCAGATAAGACCCAGTCAATGTTGGAGAGGTATACCTACGTCTGAAAGTCGAAGAATATCCAACAAGGATCAAAATAACCTGCAACTGGGAGTTGAAACAGGTACTAAAATGACCAGTGCAATGGATGTACGACCGTGGTTCAAATCAAGTACAACTAGGATCGAAACAAACTCTTGTTATATCCATATATAGGACAGAGAGGGACACTTCTGCCATCTGGTGATCGATAAGCGACCGTACGACTTGCACACCACTTGTATCCAAAGTTGAATATGCTTAAAGGGATAGTAATACTTAAAATGTAAAAAAAAAATATGTTGTAGGGTTTATCCCCCTGAGTAAAACAAGAGTACTCTCACTGCTGAAAGATGTTTTATTCAAAAGTTTTTACAGCTCAAAGCTGAATTTTTTTAGGTGCAAATTCACAGTGGCCTGAAATTGTGCAGTGGTGCTGTTGCTACACCATCCTATGGAGATTTATGGTCTATGGACCAGAGCTATCCATAGGATGGTGTAACAACAGCGGCACTGTATAATTTCAGGCTACTGTGATATTGCACCTAAAAAATTCAACTTTCAGTTGTAATAACTTTTGAATAAAATACCTTTCACCAGTGAGAGTACCCTTTTTTACTCAGGGGAATAAACACTACAATATATATTTTTTTACATATTAAGTATTACTATACCTTTAAGCAAGTGAGGGTAACTGATCAGCCAGGAGGATAATAATGACTCATTCCAGCAAACTCAGACATCAAGGCCAGGAAACCAGCAATAGTGGAACACCCAGTAACACAGAAAGATGGGGCCTCTAAGAGATGTGACACTCCCGGTTTCAACTTGCCGTGCAGTGAAAACAAACTGTTGAGCAGAGTGGGCCAGAGGCCACCAAGACAAATGCGGTTGCCAAAGCCAAAGGTAATGATAGGGTGCAAGCGGGTAAATACAAAGTAGCACCAGTAGCCAGAGTCGGAGAGGGAACAGGGAATACAGGTAGAATAGTGAGTACAATATACCTCCCAGGCCTGAAGGCCCAAGATACAAACATACTTGTCTATGTGAAAGGAGTCAAGCAGTAGAATAGTCAAACAAACCGAGGTTGCCAGGAGCGTAATGGGTATTAGAGATAAGCAGAATCCGTAGTCAGTAAACGTAAGCCAAGGAGCAAAGAACGGGGAGGACAATCCAAAGAATGCACAAGCCATAGTCGAACTGTAACAAAATCTGGTCTATCAACAAACTCAAATAATCAGGCAGTGATAGTACTGTCTGAGCAGCATATAAACTAGTCAGCACCAATAGAAAATGTGGGGAGAAGTCCAGAAAATGAAAGGATGGAGCAGGGTCAAATAATAGTAATTCAGTCAGAATGACAACTTGTGACTGCAGTAGAGTTTTCAACCTGCCCTCAAGGATAACTTGGCTACCAGACTTGGGTTTCTTTAATTAACAGTCATTCAATCAATAAGCTGCCTGCTGGATACCTCAGCAAGCAAGGTGTTTGTCTGTGTTGCCTAGAAAACATGGCTTGTCGATAATCCTTGTGGATATAGGTTGGACATTCCTATACCTGACATTTTGGACCCTGCTATCTCAACTACTTCCCTTAATGGATAACCATTATCATTTAAATACGCTTAGTAACTTACACAACACAGAGGAGCAACCACAAAAAAATTAATTGGTATTTAAGTTAGGATTTTATAGTCAGCAAAGTATCATGATTTTCTTCATTTGCCAATAGCTTTCTGTGTTTGTTTGGACGTTACCTTTCTTTGTAATAATATGTATTAATTCTTGTTTTAGAATTTGGGACAGATGTAGCCAGCCTTTTACGTATAGTTGTCTTTGTTTTAATGTGTTAACCCTTTATGTACCAGAGGATGGATATGACACAGCAGAGTTGGTTGAGACTGTATGAGTTTATCCATAACAGTTTTACAATTTAGGTTCAAAGACTGAACTAAACTATTAGTGATTGCAAATCATATTAATTTGGTAAGGTATTGGAGAACTATTTTGCACCCAATAGGATAAAGGAATATTAAGATGACAATTAATCCAACAGTGAGCAAAGCAGTGTGTGCAAAACATTATGCATGTCCCAAACTAAGCCCTAGGGCCATTTGTGACCCACCAACATGGCCAATCAGACCCTTCGTGTACATCCTATTAAATCATAAAAATGTGACCTGCTGCGAAAAATAATATTGCTTATCTGATCTTTAACAATCAGGCTGATATTTAATGCTGAGTATATATGTTTATATATCAAAACATAAGGTAGATCTTCAGAAGAGCTACGGATTGCATTGAGCCCACTGAACCCTTTAAGGACCAGAGGGGGACACAATCTCTGGTCTTTAAAGGGTTATGATTAAAATGTGCAGTAGTCAGAATCAGTGTTGTCCTGTTAGAGCCGATTATGTCTGCCTCCATGGACATGGTATCTAGGGCTTATTAAAAATAGTATCTCTTGAACCAAGGCCCAATAACAAATTTCATTGGGGCCATTAGGATTTTCTGACCAAAGTAATGTTAATGGGTGCCCTGCGCTCTACCTCCATCTCTCTCCCTTTGTCTCCCTATTTTGCCTCTCACCATCACCCTTCTCTTTTCCTCCCACCCTGTGTCTGTCAGCCTCCACAAGCAGGAAATGATGAGTAGTACAACAACAGTTTTAAGGCCTCAATCAGTACCCCAGTAAGCCCACACCTATTCTGTATCAGTAGTGCATTCCTCCTAAAATATATTGAATTTCACCAGAGAGAACTATCCTCCATTGCTCTGTCTACATGCCAAGGGGAAGGAAAAGAAGGGGAAATGCTGCTATACATAAATTGCTAGAGAACCCTCCACTCCACTGGTAGAACTAGTCATTATAAGAACCAGGTCATAAATCCTTGGGGCCCTAGCATATGTACAGAGGTTTTTACTCAAACCAACATTACACCTAGAATGAAATATATATGCTGCTAATAGAGATACGTAAAGAAACATACACAAACTATATACAGAGGTACATAAAAGTACATATATATGTGTTTATTGCCTTGTTTTCTTGTGTGTATGTGTGGGCACTACCAGACGTGGAGATCTGATCCTGGTAGATACTCAAGTGTGTGACAAGTTGTCAATTTTACTGGTTTTGTGAGTTTGCCAGTATCATGCTGTGTAGAAAGAAAGGTAAGAGATGCTCAACTAGGCTCATGAGCTAGCAAATACTTGCAAGAAGCTCACTGGGACTGTGTGCTCGCGCACAAGGTGCAATCCCTTTTAGCTCACCAGTGCCATACACAGAGAGAAAATCTTCTGGAGCATATCATACTGGTCCTGGCAAAAGACAGTCTAGCCACGAAATGCCAGACAATTCCTCTCTGAACAAGGAAAACAGCTAACCCCAGACATACATTTAGGCCTTTTTGGGCCTCATCAGTGAGGTGCAGCTGATCCCTCTAGGCACGGTGAGCAACACAGTATCATGCTGTGTAGCACTGTGTGTCTGAAAAACACACACGCACAGTACACAAGACCAGTACAGTCACACTAATAAAGATTCAAACACAATTCACACTGACACTCATACGTCATCACATTAACTGATATACATAGCTGTGTTCATCCCTGACATACACATATACAGGCAGTCAGATACACAGACAAACAAAGAATTAGCAAAAGTATACTTGCGTGCTACAGTAGTTGGTGCTGTGAATGAGTGAGTGATAATACTTGATACAGAATGCCGGTACTTTTAACTAGAAGAGACTCCAGAAAGCATGTAGCACACATACAAATGGTAGCTGTAAATGATCTGCACTGTATAATTAGTTCTCCCTGCTTGATTTTTCAGTATTGGGTTGAACGTTGACCTCATTACTTGGGTCTTACTCTTAAACAAGGGGAAATGGCAGGCTAGATATCTAGTAAGTTTATTCTGTCTGTATATATGCTGCATATACCCCATCCCTATTTATAACATGTTCATCTAAAATTTAATGTACATTGCCACAAAACTGTGAAGAATAAATGTAAAAATGGGTTTGGCCACAAAAGAGGGTGTGGCAAAGTGAGGGGTGCAGTTATGGGTGGGGCAATGGCAGGCTAAGGTGCCGGAGGGTGTTGTGCTTAGGAGCACCTGAAATGTAACTATGGCCCTGTAAGTCAAAAAGTTCTCATGTGCTTAAGGAAAGTATTATATGGCAGTAGGAGGGAGTTCTAGGATAAGGTTATTATTTCAACACTATAGGGACTGCTATATCATAAAGTTCTCATGTAGTGAAAGTATCATGTAGCCATAGGAGGAATGCAAGGACCAGGTTATAAAATCAGCACTATATGGAACTGTTACATCATAATGTTCTCATGTGGTTAATGGAAGTATCATGTGGCAGTAGGGTGGAGTTCTAGGATAAGGTTATTATTTCAACACTATAGGGAACCACTACATCATACAGTTCTCATGTAGTTAATAAACGTATCATATAACAGTAGGATGGCGTTCCAGGACAAGGTTATAAAATTAGCACTATATGGAACTGTTACATCATAAAGTTCTCAGGCGGTAAATGGAAGTATCATATGCCAGTAAGATGGAGTTCTAGGATAAGGTTATTTTTTCAACACTATAGGGAACTGCTATATCATAAAGATCTCATGTAGTTAATGAAAGTATTGTATATCAGTAGGATGGGGGGTTAGGATAAAATGATTAAATCAGCACTATATGGAACTGCTGCACCATAATGTTCTCGGTGGAGATGTACCAAGGTTCAATGCTGGGGTGATGTGTGTCTGGCAATGTGTGGGAAGCACATCTCCTTGGTGATGGCAACACACATTGACATATCTACTAAGAATTAAGCATTCAATGGGATGGGAGGAGAAGCTCCTCATTAGCACAGAGGGTTGTTGAACAGTTGGAGATGTGGAAGGGATGCTCTGCTTTACACATTGCCAGCAATTCCACAACCATGAAGTTTGATAACATCCTCTCTGCTCCCCCACTTCTCCACCGGGGCAATGGAGAAGATATCTTAGACTTTAGTACCACAAACGGCATCCTTCCTGTAACCGTTTCAGTGCCATAGGGATATGCATTGGATAACCCAGTGGCACTGAAAGAGTAAAAAGCTGCAACAGAAACAAAAATGTTCTTTTGTTAATATGGCTGAAATTTAAAATGTAATTGGTAATTAAGAAGAAGTCGAACATTGTGGGGGAGGCAGGGATTAGTAATCCCTGCAGTATTTCTCAGGAACTGACTGTATGACTCAATCGATGCCACATTCATACTAGAGGCTCTGAAAAAGCAGCAGGAAACATTCAGTAGGATGATATGTTAATCCTATGAGTGCCAGTGAGATGAGCAATGCATTGGTTTGGAATGCATTGACACTCAGATGGTTAACCCTTTGAGTGCCAGAGGGGTATGGAACGCATTACAAAGCAATGCGTTCTGTACCCCTCTGGCACTCAGATGGTTAAGGTCCCTCCTCTCCTATCAAAGCACCATGCAATCAGTAAAAAATCTAAGTGTGCTGGGTAATTACTGCAAGTGCATAACTCACACTGCACCAATGCAGTCAGGAATAGCATGAAAGGTACTGGCTCATGGCCTGCTAATTATAGGCTAGAATCTAAAATACTAGCCTTTATCATTAACCCCTTTGGTGCTAGAGCAATTTCCAATGCATTAGAGACCTCTCTAGCATCCAAGGGGTTAAAAGCCCCATTTATATCAATTGAGAATTTGCTATGTTTCTGTCCCCTACAATGCAGGTCTCTACAGTACAGTATTATAGTATGTCAATGTAGAATATGGGGGAGGGTGGCAGGAAAAAGGTGTAGAATGTAGAATGAACAGTTGGGGCAAGGGGATAGAATTAGTGGAGTAGAGATCAGGAGGAAAGCAAACATAATCACAGTGGAGATCATCCTACTAGGGCCACAGTATGGTATGAGGGGGTCACTTGCTTCCTCCTGTACTCATCACTCTACCTCTTGACTTTTGCCAGCACATTATGGAGTACTCATGGAGTGATGGTGTCAATTTGCACTCCAACCCCATTGGGGTGCATCCAAGACACCCTGCACAGTCTCCAGGTCACCCCTTGTGTGTATAGCTCCAAATGGTATCAGGAAGGCAGCTGTATGGAGGCAGCTATTTGTCATTGGGTGTTCCAAGTCTGTCTGCACCCTCTGTTCCCAGCAGAGGATTTTGTAGCACATTCTGCATTCCTGCTGCTCATTGTACTGCTGTAAATGCGTCCCCAGCAGCCACTCCAGGTTGTGAACCTTGGCCATGAAGCTGTGGAACCAGACATTCAGGGTCTTCAACACATGAATGCTGGAGCCTACATAATTGAGCAGCAGCATGGTGACAGGTGAGCCAGGACCAATTCCAGCTGTGCCCTATATTAGTTCAAAGGAATGGCAGGCACCCAGCTTGGTAAAGCAGATGATGCTTCACCAATTGAAGGGTCTCCTCTGACATCCACTGCTTCACCAAGCTGGGCGTCTCCTCAGGCAGGGGATCCTTCTGTACATCTCAGAAGATGGGTGCAGGCATTAGTTTTGTGATTCCCAGAGAACTACTAGATTGTTATGCCATATTTTATATTTTATGGGGTATAAATTATTGAAGGAGCATTTTTTTATTTAGAGTGTTTCATTTATTACATTTCATTTGGACATTTTTGGACTTTCATATTTTCTCATATATATATATAAATTGTTACTAATGCAGCTTTAACACCTTTCTGTGCCACAGAGATATGCAATGCACATCCCTATGGCACTGAAAGGATTAAGGGAGGGCAGCTGCTGTCTCTGCTCTTCCATAAAGAGCTACAGGGGAATCCCAACATCACTAAACCTCAGGTGGTCAATGTTGGGACTGTGAACAAAGGCTGCTGTCAGAATTTAGTGCATGTGGCGAACAGCCACATTAAAGGGATATTAATGTTTCACAAAAACAGCAGCTACAATTAATCTTCATAGTATTTAGACCATTGACAGTATTATTTCAACAATGTCAGAGTTGTAGTTCAAGAATAATTAAATGGTATCCCCCGCCTGCCCCTTTTACCTAGTGTAAGCCGTGTCCCCTCAGATGTGGAATCTGGTCACGGCAATCAGCTCACAACAAGAGAAAATCTTCTTACTGTGAGAACAATGAAAACATATCCCCCTTGACAGGTTTTTCAGGTTTTTCCTTATGCTCACTGAAGATTGTCCCTGTCTGCGATCCATCCAGACAATCTTGCTGTTCTGAGGTGAGCAGTGTTACATCAGTAAAAGGGGAGGGAGGAGGATTCCTTATCATTCAGTTACTCTTGAACTACAAGTCTGACAGTACTGAAATAACAATCCCCATGGCCCAAATATTATGAAAATTAATTGGAGCTGCTTTTATTGTGAAACATTACTATCCCTTTAAGATATAAACACACCCGCAAGAATACAACAATGCCTCATTAACCTGAATTTCCATGTGTAAATGAGCCATTGTCCATGTGTTCAGTCCAAACTCAAAAAACTGTCAAAGGCATGGAGGATTGGTAGCAGATTGAAGGGAATATGATGGCGAAGACACCTTAGTGCAAACTGGTGATGTGCCTTTGACACAGATCCAATACAAGATCACTATCCTGAACCCTCAGTAATCTTTAGTGCATCTCCTCCCTCATGGGTAAAAAGACGTATCTGATAGTAGTAGGATGGAGTTCTAGGGCAAGGTTATTTCATCAACACTCTATAAAACAGCTACATCATAAAGTCCTTTAGTGGTTAATGAAAGTATCATATAGCAGCAGGATGGAGTTCTAGGACAAGGTTATTACTTCAACATCAAAATGTTTTTTTTCTCAGTCTTGTGATGTTACTAAAAAAAAAGAACAGGTTCTTTCCAATTATGAAATGTAATCTTTTGAGGGAAAGAAAGTGACTGAGACAAATCAACCATGTCTGAATTTTGCTTGGAGGGACATTAAGAGAACATTAATGTTCTATTCTGGTCAGAGCTCTTCATTTATGCTACAGAGAGTAACAAGATTGATTTTTAATTCAAAACTTCAATAAAAGAAACATTATACATTTATTCAATTATTGTTTATAATTCTCAAAATGTCCACATGGCTACTGCTTAATAAAATAACAAGTATTGATTGAGTGCTCCTAGTAACTGAGGAAAAACACATCTTTACCAAATGCATGATGTGAAGGGTTTAAGTTATTTTTTTTTCTTTAAAGGGATAGTAATGTTTCATAATAAAAGCAGCTCTAATTAATCATCATAGTATTTGGACTTTGGAGAGTGTTATTTCAATTCTGTCAGAGTTGTAGTTCCAGAGTAATTCAATGACAAAGTGTCCCCCTCCCGCCCCTTTTACTGATGGCACACTGTTCAGCCAGATCAGAAGCGAGGCGTCCAGGTAGACTGCAGAGAGGGACAATCTTCAATTAAGATAAGGGAAAAAACCTGAAAAGCTTGTCAAGGGGGACAGGGGTTTCATTGTTTTCATAGGAATAAGAGTGTCCCCTTCTGTTATCTGTCTGGTCTATGGACTGCATTCCACATCTGAGAAGAGATGGCTTACACTAGGTAAAAGGGGCAGGAGGGGGAAACTTTGCTTGTGAATGTCTCATAAACCATAAAGGTTTGAGAGATAAGACATTTCATTCTTCATGTTTTTTAATGCCTACAAAATAAAACAAAGTTAAAACGAAGTATTACTATCCCTTTAAAGGGATAGTAATGTTTCACAAAAAAAAACAGCTCGATTAATCTTCATAGTATTTGGGCCATGGAGAGCATTATTTCAATACTGTCAGAATTGTAGTTCAAGGGTAATTGAATGATAAAATTTCCCCCTACCGCCCCTTTTACCTATTGTAAGCTGCCTCCTCTCAGATATGGAATTTGGTCTCTTGACTGGACAGGTTGCAGCAATCTTCTTGCCAGAGGCGTAACTAGAAGCCTCCGGGCCCTGGTGCAAGAAGTGCCACGGGCCCCCACCACCACATTGCCCCCCCCTTGACCACACTGACCCCCTCTACAATGCCTCTCAATCTTCACAATGCCCCCATCTCCTACCTCCCTGGAGCTCCCGCGTGGTCCTCTTAGTAATGCAGAGCGCTGGGAGATTATGTCATCTCCAGAGCTCTGAATTACTAGAGAGCCGGAGGGAGATTGTGGGCGCCAGGTGGAGGGGTCACAGGGGGTGGCCGGGCCCCTGAAGTGATGGGCCCGGTTGCAGGTGTGACCCCTGCAACCCCTATTGTTACGCCACTGCTTCTTGTTTTGAGCATAAGGAAAACCCTGCCACACCTGACAGGTTTTTCAGGTTTTTCCTCTCTGAGATCCATCTGGACAGTCTTGCTGCTCTGAGGTGAGCAGTTTTACATCAGTAAAAGGGGTGGAAGGGGGATACGTTACCATTCAATTACTCTTGAACTACAACTCTGACATTATTTAAATAACACTCTCCATGGCCAAAATACTATGAAGATTGATTGGAACTGCTTTAATTGTGAAACATTACTATCCCTTTAATGTGGCCTTACCATCTTAACCTAATGTCTCTGATTTAAAGTGATAGTAATACTTGAAAACATATAAATTTAACTCAATGGATATATAAAAATTACATTAATTGCGCCATTTTCTGCAAAGTTCCCCCTTCCCT